>JARHVA010002136.1:1948333-2612500 GCA_037957365.1 Torreya grandis | reverse complement strand
AAAATAAGTGTAGGCTAGTGCTTAAATAATAAAGTTACTTTCAGTAATGATTTGGAAACTATTTTATCTACAAGTCGAGAACCTTGTTGAGTAGGTCAATTAAATATTTTTTAAGTGAAAAGTAGTAATCATTTGAATAAACAAATGTTATAATATATAAGATTCATAGTTGGATGATAACATTAGTGTTAAAAACATACAATTTGAATAGTAAAATAATGTTAAGAATATAATATGGCAAGAAAATATTAGTAATTATAAACTTGAAGTATAGTGAGTTTAACTTACCATGGCATTATGAAATTATGGATTAATATTAATATGTAGTATTAGTTATACAATTAAAATTAGGTTAAACATATATAGTTGAAATAAATAAGTAAAGTTAATAATTCTAATCCAAATTATTATTATGTTTCTTAACATAAATAGTATGGTTGTCATAGCTTAATTATTGTAGAAACTCAAATTAGATAGATTGATTGTGGCAGGTCTTGAGGTATTCTTTGAAATCTTGTTAGTCGAGTGTAAATGAATTTGAGACTTAATTCTTATATTGAAAATTACATGGATAGATATATCATCATCTTGAATCACTTTTCATGGTTGGACACCATTGCATGTACTTTTAGAAGATTTAGTGCAAGTTTACATTGAGTTTCCTATTTAGAAATCAACTAAATCAGTTCAGAAATGGGTTCAAAATTAATACCCAAACTTGAGATTTTTTTAAACAAAAATTTATAACCTATAAACTTATCATATGCGATTCAATTTATTAAACTTTTATTTTTCTCCCCCCTTTCAATATTTTATGTACCTGATTTTATTTTTTAGACTGCAAAGTCAATTCAAAATTAAGTTGTCAAAAATAGATAGAGGAGTCTTAAAGAGAAACCAGAGTTAATAGTGATTATTTTTACCTTTAAATTTATATAAGAGCTTTTGGTTTCAATTGCTATTTATGTTTACTATTTTTTGTGATCCCTTTCCAAATTAAGTTTATTCAAAAAAATTCTTGTTTCTAATTTTATCTACGAAGTTGCTCTGAAAAGGGTGTTGTTATGATTATCAAATTTATCTTTTCCTAAATATAAAAATTGCAACCTCTTATTTTGAATTTCATATTCACATTTAACATTTTTTATTTAGTTTTTAACTCCGTTTAATATTTTTGTTGAGTCCTTGAACTTTGTTTGTCACTGTTGTCTAAGAATAACAAAAAATATTGTTAAATGTTGTTTGGTTTTCATTTTCTTCATTTTAGCTATCCATGTTATGAAATAATACTTTTTTTGTGGTGATGATATCATAAAAATTTGATCTATTACTTCATAATAGTGTATACTTTTGTTTGGGTATTTATACTAGTTGTCAGGATCTTGCTCCCCAATAAGAGCACATATGATTACCTCTTGTATTAGAAACTAAACACAGAATTTAACCAGAAGTAACAAGTAACTAGAAATATGAAACAACAAAGGAATATGAGAGACAATACACAATTGTATTAATAATCACTCAGAAGAAAATATAATAAAGAAGAGGCCACTTCTTCTTCCACCTCAAAGGCTCGCCACACCTCAAGACCTTCTTCCCTCTCTCTCTCGGTCCCAACAATCAACTTCAATATAGAATTGATGTTCACCTCCACCAGTCAAAAACAACGCTGCCAGTACACCAAGTACACAACCATACTCCAAGTAGATCCCCTGCTCTCTACTGCTACCTGCAAATCACTAGACCTTACTCACCATTGTAGATCTCCAAAAGAAGCCATGCACACCTGCTGACCAAGATCATACATACACGAAGAACCCTTCTGATTCTCCAAACCAGCACCCACACTTGGTACTGTGGCATTAGGAGGAACACACCATTGCTCACCTCTCTCTGAAGGAGCTTATTTGCTCTCTTACTCTCTAGCACTGATTTACAATACAGCCCATGAGTCCATATATAGATCTCATGCTTAAAATAATTAGACTATCTTAATTACAATAATTAGAAACGCAACTCAAGACTATAACTAGCCTTTAACATGAAAACTAATAGTCCAAAAATAGACTCTCTGAAATCAACATGCAAACTGCATGTTCACGTACAGGCTGCCGAAGTCAGCACCTCCCTGACCGATGTCGACCAACTGGTAACTGATGTCAGTTGCTTCTTCACTGCTATCTAACTGATGTTGGTTGATCACACTGATGTCAGTTGCCCTGCAACTCATTTTGCAACTCTCTATAACCTTCGTAACCTCTGTAACTCCTCTTGTTTGCATCTTGGTGAAGCTTTTAGCTCCACAACCTAACAATCTCCCACTTGGAGATAAACAGTTGCACCTATACCTGTACACCATCTAAATTATTCCCTGGCTTGTATCCCTCTTCAAGCTCAACCCTGAAGACCAACCACCACACAACCTGTGATGCTACACCTGTCATCCAAGTAACCTGCCACATCCAAACCTACAGCTCCATGTAGTGAAGACCTTGACCCTACATAAAAAGAATCCCTGCTGCTAGTCCCTCTCAGATCTGAGAATCCACTGAACTGCCCTCCAATACTCCTTCTCTGAATTGGCTCCATACTTTCTGACAACTCCCACTGCTTGGGAAAACTCAAGTCTACACTAGACCTCATGTGATTTTGAACCCTGTTTAAAGCTAAGCGTAAACTGTCCAGCCCTTGGTGTGCTTTCTGATTCTACATCCTGCATCATGAACCCCGCCAACACCGTCTTCACATCAGCTCCCACTGGAGACAAAATCTCCATGTCTCTTATGCCAAAGAATTTTGCTGCTCCCAAATTCTCCATGACATACCTCTAAACTAACCTTACCTTTAGCTCAGTGAATCCCTGTATGTACAAACCTGCTAGCAAATCATCCACATACAGTAACAAAATTATGTTGCAATCATTATCCACCTGGTAAGTCAAACACAATGGTTACACTGACATTGATTGAAGCCCTGCTTTGTCATCCACCTGTCAAAACCTGTACCACTGTCCTGCAGCTTCCTCAAGACCATATACTTTGGCCTTCCGTCTCACATATCCATCCACTCTCTTCTTTAACTTGAGAATCCATCCCTCATCTAGTGCTTTTTTATAGCTGACAACTCCACCAACAAACCCCTGTTTGGTTCTTCTCTAAGGACTCACACTCCTCATCCATGCCAAGCTCCCATTGTATCTGGATTCTACCTGCATTGCCTCTTCATGTCTTCCTGATTCTTGACCATCAATAAGCAATATAAAAAAGGTGAACAATGAATATGAGGTCCACTTACCCTTTCTGAGCTCCATATGGGCGTTTGAGACTTATTGACAGCTTGTTATCCACCCACCATCCATCCCAGTGACTGATCTCGGCCATCTCCCAGTCTACATCTGACTGATGTCAGTTCCCTACACTGACTCTGACTGCCGATGTCGTTTCTCTTGCCGATGTCGGTATCCCTTCTACCGATGTCAGTTCTTGTATGACCGACGTCAGTCTTCCTGTTGCCAATGTCGGTTACTGTCTGACTGATGCCGGTACCTGTGTTCACCTGTGAGTGATAACTTTTTACCCACGAGCTCTCCATGGATCAAAAACTCTATTTAAATCAACACAGCCCTGCTCAGAATAATTCAGTCCACTCAGCTAATCTCTATCTGTCATCTCCTCCATGAACACCAAGGCCTTCCAGTTCTTAAGTTTATCAAAAACATCTGTCTTCCACTTAAGAACATGCATTCCCCTCCTACATATGTGACCAAGCCTAAAAAGCCACATCTCTACAATAGAAGGTGAATCAGTAATATAAGTAGATAGATAAAGGATACCTACTTTCTTACCACCATCTAATTCAAGTGCATCCACTGTGAGAGTTATAGTGCATCTCCCATCACCCAACTTTCTTGAGTAAATTAGACTCATCTCCAAGACTAGGCCCTGCATGACCTCCTTCAACCCCTGTGTGTCATCCGTCTGCAATTTCAGCTTCACTTCCCCTTTGCCAATAATCTGACAAGGCTCACCAACACCTAAATAAATCTCTCCAAAGTCTCCAAAGACATACCCATGAAAAGACGTTCTATTTTGAGCTGCATGGAAAGAGGCAAAAGAATCTGTAAATAAAGATTCTACTTTATCTAGAGCAACCTGTGCAACATCACCTGCAACATCTGCTTCTACACATTGATCTTCTAGCAACCAACAATCTCCCTTTACCTACTCCTTTCCATCAATTAGACCATTCGTGTTATTCAGTTTCTCCATTCGTAGCTTACTTTCTTCTACCATTGCTATACTCCCACTCAATCTGAAACTCCTAAGAGTGACCTGTAATCAAAAACACTACCAGATCTGAAACCACCTGTTAGTCAACCCAACCAAAAGCTCTGATACCAACTTGTCAGGATCTTGCTCCCTAAGAAGAGCACATATGATTACCTCTTGTATTAGCAACTAAACACAAAATTTAACTAGAAGTAACAGGTAACTAGAAATATGAAACAACACAAGAATATGAGAGACAATACACAATTGTATTAATAATCACTCAGAAGAAAATACAATAAAGAAGATGCCACTTCTTCTTCCACCTCAAAGGCTTGCCACACCTCAAGACCTTCTTCCCTCTCTCTCTCGGTCCCAATAATCAACTCCAATATAGAATTGATGTTCACCTCCACTAGTCAGAAACAACGTTGCCAGTACACCAAGTACACAACCATACTCCAAGTAGATCCCCTGCTCTCTGCTACTACCTACAAATCACTAGACCTTACTCACCATTGTAGATCTCCAAAAGAAGCCATGCACACCTGCTGACCAAGATCATACATACACGAAGAACCCTTCTGATTCTCCAAACCAGCACCCACACTTGGTACTGTGGCACTAGGAGGAACACACCATTGCTCACCTCTCTCTAAAGGAGCTTATTTTCTCTCTTACTCTCTAGCACTGATTTAAAATACAGCCCATGAGTCCATATATAGATCTCATGCTTACAATAATTAGACTATCTTAATTACAATAATTAGATGCACAACTCAAGACTGTAACTAGCCTTTAACATGCAAACTAACAGTCCAAAAATAGACTCTCCAAAATCAACATGTAAACTGCATGTTCACGTATAGGCTGCCGACGTCGACACCTCCCTGACCGATGTCGGCCGACTGGTAACCGACGTCAGTTGCTTCTTCACTGCTATCTGACCGATGTCGATTGATCAGACTGACGTCGGTTGCCCTGCAACTCTTTGCAGCCTCTGTAACCTCCGTAACTCCTCCTGTTTGCATCTTGGTGAAGCTTTTAGCTCCACAATCTAACACTAGTGTTTTTTCATAGCCTGTTTAGTCTTGTTGAACCTTTGTAGCCTTAATAGTAATTATGTCTTATTTATCTATTACATTGATCCAATTGTCCCTATGATTTTTCTTATTTGTAAATCTATATTTGTGAATGTTACCAGAGTTAGGATGTGATTCTTTCCTATTAGTGAAGTTACAATTATAAAATTTGTCTTTTGTTGGGTTGTGAGGTTCTTGGCAAAATTGTAAAGAGAACTGAAACCTGTTTAAACTTAAGTGTATGTGAAAACCTTTAAATCATTTGAAATTCACACTATGTCAACCTGATGACACTTGAATCACTAATAACTGATTTATGTTGTATTTGAGCCTAGACTCTTTATGTGTTTTGCCTTGTGTAGTAGATTGAAGCATAACCAATTAAAACACAATTTTATAGTGATATATTTTATGTTCGCTTAAGTTTGAATGCCATGTTAGTGACATAGTCCTTGTATGCATAGGAGTTAGTGCATTTATTGGAGTGTATAAAAAAATTAGTGTGTTTTTGTGTGTGCTTGAGATGTAAGTTTTGATAATTATATTAATAGGCTAATAAATTTATTTATATGTACAAAAATAATTGTTTGTATATATAGATACATAAACAATTCCAACTATCAACTTATAAATTAATCAACTTCCATAAAAATATGAAATATAGTCAATAATATTTTATAACTTGTACCAATCACTTTTTCACTTCAAAATAATTCCATCTCTCACTATAAAATTTAACCAAATGTTATTGAGTTTATATACATAAGTTCTTGTAACAAATACATATTATGTAATAGTAACAAGATAACTCAATCAAAATCATTTATTATTATTTTGTATGTTTTCAAAGAAAAATACATATTTGGCTGTGGTAAAGAAAGTACTTAGATGATTCACAATAATAGAATTATATATGGCATAATTAAGAGCAAAAAAATATATACACAACAATAATTGACAATAAGAATAAATTAAAGATTTTCCTTTCTTGTCTATGTAATCTTTGTTTATTTAAGGTTATTTAAATATTTGTGGATGTTTTAATTCTTATTTAAATAATGGAATTTCACTTTTGGCATTATTTACCCTTTTATAATATTGTTTGATTAAAAATAAAGAGTCTTTCCCCTTGTATGAAAAATACACAATATTACCTTCGCTTTCACATTTACACGAGTTTGTGCTCCTACAAATTTCAATATATTTTCCATTATATTGTGTTCATTCAAGAAAGAATTAAAATCCACTACAAAATATTTTGTGTAATCACCATTTTTAGTTTTGATATTTCATTCCTAAAACTCTTTTCCCCAGTCAAACCCTAGTTTAGGAGCAAGATCACTAAGAAGTAAAATTTATACATAAATTGGTATTTTATTAGTTGCACCAAATTTAGTAGAATACTTAAATATTATGATTGGACCACTTTGAGGGGGAAACCTCCACAATAATGCAATACAAATAAAATCCATAATATGTTCTTAAAATACTATACAATATCTTCTATATATACTCTACTTAGCCATGGTTATTCTATAGGTCGACCATACTACGAACATTGAGAAATGCAACAATCTAATATGAAGGTGTGTAAGCCAGAAGTTAGCCACATATATCCTTAAACATACTATAGGTTAAGGGTATAACATGCCTCTCCTCTTAAAAACAACATTATCCTCAACATTGAATCAAACTATGATGTTTTTGTAGGAATATTTCATCCTCTCATGTTGCATCTTCATAGTATAGGTTATTCTATTTGATCAAATAATGCTTAATGGATCTAGTCTATAGTTGCTTAATGCATGTGTGAAGGATCTCCTCAGGATCTATAATGACTCTACCCTCTTCATTTAATTCAAGTAACTCAATCTGAGTATAAATTATATGTTTAATTACTTTATTCAAGCAAGATACATAGAATACCAGATATATGCAAGTGTCTGGGGGTAATTATAACTTGTAAGCTATACTACAAATTTTCTACAAGATCTGGTAAGGACCATAATGGTTAGGTGATATCTTGTTATAATTTTTATATTACTTTAGAGACTATTTATATGGCTTCAAATTCATAAAGACCCAATCACCTATGTCAAAATCCCATTCACTGCGGTGTTGATCTACTTGTTGATTCATTTGATTTTATGCCATTATTAAATTCTCTTACAAACTGACTAACACCTCATGTTGATGGTGAATGTGTTCCTTAATAGCTTGAACCTTAGGATGCATTGACAAAACTAAAGTGATGGATGGGGGGTGATACCCATACAATCCCACAAAGGGAGACATCTTGGAAGAAGTGTGAAAATAAGTGTTATACAACCATTTAGTAAGTGGTAGCCAATGAACCCATTTGTCTTGTTTATCAAAAATAAAACAATGAAGATACCCTTTGAAATATTTGTTAACTATCTTTATTTGTCCATAATATTGAGGATGATAAGATAGGCTATGAGCCAACTAGCTACCCAAATATGCAAATGATTTAGTCCAAAAATTAATAGTAAATATGGTATCTCGATCACTTATAATGATCTTTAGAGTGTCATGCAGGTTTTAAACTATATTAAGAAAAGTAGAATTGAATGTAATGGTAATAAATGGTTGTGATAAGGATAAAAAATGAGCATACTTGGTGAGTCGATCCAAAACTACCATGATAACATTTTAACTCTCAAACCATAGTAACCCCATAATTAAATCCATGGAAACCTCTTCCCAATGCTAGCTAGGGATGGATAAAGGCTACAAAAGATCTAGGGTCTTAATGGTTTCATATTTATTTTTTTGGCATACCATGCATTCAACCACATATTTTTGAACATCCCCTTTGAGTCTTTCTCAAAAAAATTCTTGATTGATTCTATGATATGTTTTCAAAAAATTTGAGTGACCTCCAAGTGGAGAGGCATGAAGTTCTTGAAGAATTTTATGTTTGAGGAGAGAATGCTTACAAAGGTATAATTTATCTGTATACCATAATATGTCCCCTTTCATGTAATTTTTTCAGACTTGTTTAAACCCTAATAAAGACTTTGAATTAAATCCTTGGTAGCACTGTCATTCTCCCATTCTGATCTTGCTTCCTCTAGCTAATCTACCTACCACATGGCCATGACACATAACAATGCCTCAACTAATTCATTCTATCAAGAGAGAAAATCTACCACCACATTTTATTTTCCTTTCTTATGCACTATTTAAAAATAATAGCCTAACATTTTAGTCATCCATTTTTGTTGTTCTTTAGATGATAAGCATTTAAAAAAATATTTGAGGCTATCATGACCAATCTTTACTTGAAATTGATGACCCATCAAATAAGATCTCCATTACTTCACTACATGTATAAAAGTTATCATCTCTATATAATATATTGGTTTGAGCCTAATTTTTCCCTTTAGTTTAAAAATTTAAAATGCTAGTGGTCTACCTTATTACATGATTAAAACCACCATGCCATATCCTGATGCATCACTCTCCACAACAAAAGTGTTTAAAAAATCAAGAGTAGACAAAATTGGAGTTATGCACATAAATATTTTCAATTGTTCAAATGCCTTAGTAGCTAAATCGGTCCACTAGAAGGAATATTTATTCATCAAATAGATGATTAGGGTTGTAATGCTATCATAATTTTTAATAAACCTATGATAGTAACTAGTTAGTCATATAAATCTATGAAAATTATTGAGGATTTTGGGAACCTACCACTCTATCATCACTTAGATTTTTTGAGGATCAACATTCACTCCTTCATGTGAAATAATATGACCCAATTACTCCACCTCTTGGACACCATAAACACATTTATAATATTTAGTATAAATTTGATGTTGTTCCAAAACTAAAATCACCTTTTTCACATGTTGTAAATGGTCTTCCTAATTTTTTCTGTAGATGAGGATATCATCAAAAAACACTAATACAAAATTTGTCAAAAATAGCCTAAAAATAGTATTCATCAAACTCTAAAATTTTGATGGTGCATTTGTGAGGTTAAAATACATGACCATAAATTCATAATAACCTTCATGAGTTCTGAAAGCTATTTTAGGTATGTCCTCATTGTAGATGCAAATATGATGATATCCAAAGTGAAGCTTTAACTTGATAAAATAAATATCACTATGTAATTTATCTAGAAAATCATCAATTAATGAAATAAGAAACTTATCTTTGATGTTGTATTTGTTGAGTTCTTTATAGTTTGCACGCATCCTCCAAATGTCATCTTTATTTCACACCATGACCACTGGGGAATAATATTTACTTTGACTATGTCAGATGATTCTTGCCTTCAACATCTCTTATACCATATTTTCAATTTCACTCTTTTAGGCATAAGGATACCTACAGGGTCAAATATTGGGTAGGGTACTTCCTAGAATGAGTCTAATGTCATTTTCATGTGCACAACTTGGAGAAAGTCCTTTTGGCATGTCACTAAAAATAAAAAAATATTCATCCAACACCTTTTGCAAATCATGATGTGTAGAGGTTGGTTGAACCTCCATGAAAAATAAGTGTACCACAAAGCCTTCTATACCTTTTATGGTATTCTTCATCATCTGGTAAGAACTAATTAGTTGTGTATATTTAGCCTATAATCCATGTAGTTCAAAAGTCATTCCTTCTGAATGGAACCTCATGAATAATTATTGGAAATTCATCTCAATAGTGCTCAAAGTGGTGAGACACTGCACTCCCAAAATAATGTCACCTCCTCCCATAGGAATAGAAAACATAAGGGAATCTAACAAATAATCTCCTATATCAAGCTTAATATTATGGCATTTTATAAAACAATTTATCATACCACTATCTATAATCATGATCTGAAAGTCTAGAGTTGGGTAAATGAAACAATTCAAATGAGTAATTGACTTACTATTGATGAAGTTATGTGTACTCCCATAGTTAATTAACACAGTCATCTTATGTTTCTTTAGGAACCCCACCACCTTAAGAGTTTGAAGAGTACTAATTCTTGAAAGTGTATTATATAAAATAGTAGGTTAAGAATCTTTAGATTCATGCTTAGGTTATTCTAACCCTTCCCCTGAAGCCTCCTCATCTCCTTCCTCTTTATTGGCACCGTTAATGTAAAATAACTTCTTTTCATCGCATTGATGCTCTTTGCTCCATTTTCTATCATAGCCAAAACACAAACCTTTCTCATAATTTTTTCCATTTGCTGAGGTGTCAATCTGGTAGGCTGATGACATGATGGTGTTGATAAGGTGCATTCATGAACATTGGCGAAAGGTCTTCATTGGATCAACTCTTTTTCCTCAACCTTGTATACCCTTGGTATGACCTTAGATACAATATTAGGATGAAATATTCAAACCTCCAATTGGAAGTTATCTTTGTGGCCATCCAAAAATAGGTTAGTTAGATTTTTCTCAATGATGTCTGCCACACGTAAGGAGAGATTTTGAAATTGATGAATGTAGTTATTGAAAGTCTCAATTTCACATAACTTAACTAGCTAATTGAAGTAATTTTTAGAGACATTTTTGTGATAGTGGAGTTGAAACTCATTAGAAAATACCAACCATGAAATTGAGACAACTTTCTTTTTTTTTTTAGCACACAACCAATAATACCAAATGAATAGCTTAGGTTCTAGATATAGAGAGACCATAACCACTTTTTATGAATATAAAGTCTGATGTAGATCAAATAAATTTTCAATATGAGTGAGCCAAGTCAATGGATCATTACTATCAAACTTATACATATCTACTTTTGATAATATCAGCTTAAGGCCAAAATTGGTGTTGGTATTTTTTGGAGGAGGAGAACCAAAATGAAGTGGTAGAAGATTATTTTTCAATGGATGAACTGATAAGTTGACCTATTGCCAAGATATTTATTTTAATTGATCTTTAATGTAATGTCCCCTTAAATTGTATCAAAATATTATTTTTTCACCATGCCCTATAACTCTGACTTAAGTTACCAAACTACCTTCAAAATAGATGTATCAAAAGTTTCATATTCCATGCCATCCTTGTGAAGAGTTTTTTAAGTTTCTTTCCCTTTCACATGTTTATAAGTATTTGGACCAGCCATGCACAAACCTTAGGAGGGTTTAAACCCCTAAAAAAATGTATTGGTGGAATACATCATTGAGATCACCTCACTAAGACAAATCAAACTACTATTATTGTGCATAAAGGTGAAACATTTCAACCTAAAAAAGTGTACCATTAGAATATACCATTGTTATCATCTCATAGAGATGAATCTAATGACTACTAATTTGCACAAGGTAAAAAAAAAATAGACTTATTTTTTTTAATTAGAAAAATACTTTTAAATTTTAAATAAAAAACCTCATGAACAAAACTATGGTGATGAAAAAAATCAATTCCTCCTAAATCATAAGTTATGTTTTTTCGGACCTCTAGTGTTCAGGATACTAGGTCTAGAAAAAATGTTGTGCCACAAAAACTTGCCCAAATCAAAGCTCTAATACCACTTGTAAGAAAATTACTTAGATGATTCACAATAATAAAATTATATATGGCATAATTAAGAGCAAAAAAATTAGATCGACAATAACAATTCATGAAAGAGCAAAATACTTTAATATTATGACTATGCCACTTTGAGGGGCAACCTTCACAATACATCAATAAGAACAAATTCACAATATGATCTTAAAAGACTAATAACTACCTCCTATATATACTCTACTTAGCCATGATTATTTTATAGGTCAATCATAATAAGAACATCAAGAAATACAGCAAGCTAATATGAAAGTGTGTAAGCCACAAATCGGACACACCTATCCCTAGATGAATTATAAGTTAAGGACATAACATGTTCCCACATGATCTAAACATGTACATAAGTGTGTAAATATTTTCTTATTATAATTTAGTATGTCATCAAATTGTGATCTTGGAGGCAATCCAAAGAAAACGGATTCTTTTTTGTCACAAAAAAAACATGTTTTCTCACCTATGAATAATATGTTGTCTATCCCATATAATGTGTATACTTGTCTAGAACATTTTCCATATTTTTAATATACATTGAAATAATATTTCTTGACTTTAACGTGATAAATTTGTCGCTAATTTTGCACTATGATATCTTCCATGTAACAATAAATTTTATATTTTGTAGCCATTCAAAGTGTTGAATGAAAAAATGTAATACTCTTCAGTTCAAGTACATAAACCACAAGACAATATCAAAATATTTATATATAATCTTCAACAATTTAGGACCAAATCTACAACTAAATTATTGGTAATATGAATACAAAAAGTATGCGTGTTTGGTCTGTTATTTAAATTCAGTGGTCCATCAAACCCTGAACAACACTCCTACTTCCAGTACCAAAAACTTCCTTCCAAATAGAATGATAATGTTTAAAATAGTCAACCAATACAAGAATTGTTTTTCAATAACTAGCCAATTACTAATATTTTATTTAAATAAAGTTATTGACACCATTGCATGATAGTTTATGTTGAACACTTAATCTTAGAATGTACTCTAAATATTATTTGTTCATGAGAAATTCATAGTTGCAAAATTTTTGGAGAGAATCTCATAATAGCAAAAAAATTGAGGAAAAATTCATTTTTTCAATGGTACATGTTTTTAACAAATCACAATTAATAAAAAAACTTAAACTCTTGATATAAAAAAATGTTGAAAAAGTGCTAAAAACTATTTTTTTTTTAAATTTAGAGTATATTTAAAAAACCTATTTAAGAACTAAATCAAATATGAATGAAAACATATAACTAATAACCAATATTAATATTGGATACTAATAAAAATTGAATAATGCTCACAATATTTATTTTATATAAGTAGTGTAAACTCAATTTTATTGATTCCCTAGTTTAACACTTATCAAAGATAAAGTTAGATCTTCTTTAAAAAACAATTTTACATCATTTGCATCTCCAATCAAGTTTAATTCTATAGAGAATATTTTTATAAGCCATTTACCATTTGTAAACTCTTTTTCAAATATAAAGTTCATTGGAACAATAAATTTTTTTGGGGTACACCATTATTTAGTGGGTTGACTATAATAGTTCTTGAAAAATTAAAATAGATTCTAGGTTCTTTCCAAATTATGTCTGAATTCTTAATAAATATTTTTATATTTATTTCACAATACTTAGAACCCTAATAAAATAAAAGATAGGCGTCCACTTTAGAATTTAATAATAGTTTCATTGTAAAATTTTATAAATTGACATCTGTATTAGATGTAAACCAAAATGGTAATTAAAATTGTGAGGATGTAGCTATTGAAAAATGGGTCAAATATCCTCTTGGTTGTATACGCTCATTGTTGACTTAGAATGTAGTGTTATTATTTTTTGGAGAATGTTTTTTAATGAAAAATCCTTCTAAATTGAGAACAAGAAATATTTTTTTAGAGGCACTACATACAATAATAATTTTGAGATTTAGTTTTATTATTTATGAATGTTACTATAGTAATATGCTAGATAATAGTTTACCTACATTCCTAAGAATTTACACATATTGTATATGATGCCCAATCAAATATACATAAGAATTTAAAATTATAATTATTTAATGGCTGACAAACATTATCAAACCAAATGTGTTAGAACTTAGTCATGAGGTTTCAATATTTGATTATTAATTTAATTAATAATTAATACATGTTTGTGAGTCAAGTGTAACAATTTTTTATGCATGCTCTGATGTAATTCATGTGTTTACCACAATAGTTGTATGTTATGTTGAAGTTAATCTTATCAGTTAGATGTGATCTCTAGTTGTTTACTTGTCTCCCCTTGAATTGAAGTTGAGTCTTCATTTAATTCATCATCTACGTTCATCATTATTTTTAATAGCTTTACAATTTCTACCAACATGAAACATACAAGTTTAGAATGAGAATTCTGACCACTTATAACTTCTAAAATAGATAGAGTAGTCCAATATCTAATATTAAGGGATGTACTTTCTCAAAAATAACATAATGTTATAGATAATTCAGTAGTCAATAGTATATTACATATTTAAAACTTACAATCCAAAGGATTAACTTCAACTATGAAAATAATTTAGTGTATAACTATGCAAATTTTATGATATAAATTATTATAAAACCTTGTATGTAATTAGGGGTGTCATTATATCTTTTTAGTATTTTTTAGGTGTCATCTCTTACTTTGTATTTTTCACTATGCATATCAATGAAGTCATCCTTAAAGCTACAAAAACTTGTATCACATTTATGCCTCCATTAAGCACTAAAAGGGAGGATAACTCTATGTTTAATGTTGATAACACATGCTCCCAAAAATTGATAGATCTCTCATACTTCAAAGGATGATCTAAAATACAATCCCAATATTGGTTGGCCTCACAATGTTTAAGGGTTGTGTGTGTGACTAGTCAAGTGTTATTCTCACTTTTTCATCGACCCTATCTTTTTAATCATGCACACCATAAATGTTAAACACCACCAATAGTCCCTAGAACCCAAATTCCTCATTTAAATTATAGGGAATGTTACTTATAATTTTTTTTTGGAAGATTTCTCATTATTTTCATATTGAAATGGTGATTTCTAGTGCATGTGCCTAGTTATAATGAGTTGTTAGCTATTTTAACTAATTTTAATGATTTATATTATTTTTTATAAAAAGGTAATATATGTGTGTGATAAAAATATTTATAAATTTTTACAAGTAACCCACAACATATATTGGTTTATGATGTGCTACATCATTATAATTTATAATAAGCCAACTTGAAATGGTTTAGATATCAATTAAATCATATAATACCCTTATTTTATGCCTTAACATTCTTTCCTTTTTGTATTTTTTATCACACTCCAATTAACAACCTTATTCACAGGTCAAATATCTATATTTATAGCTATGAGGGTTTATTACCAACTAATCCAGTTCATGGGATAGCAGTTATCCTACTAGTTATCTTATATTTTTATAAACACTTGTCTATCAATCACATGGTTGAGTCATATCTTGATCTGCATAAGTCTAAAATTGTAGGTCTGAGCATGTGTTGACCCAATCAACCCTATCAACAATAAATTTTGTAATCTTTGTCATTGATTATAAATGTAAACAATAGAATGTTGTAATCATATTTTAGCATGAGACATCTACAAATATACTTCATGGTATCTACAGTTCTTCATGACATCACATAAAACATAAAAGATAAAAATATTCATGAAGAAGAGATGATTATTTTAACATGAAAACAATATCAAACTATGAATTAAGAGTTTGATATTCTAGACAAGCTAACATGTAGAGAAAGTATCCAGTTATATTAGTTATCCTATCCTCTTGATTATATTATAAGATAATTCACATAACAAAAAAATATTAGAGATTTCTTAAGTATTATTGATTAATATCTCCAAATGGTTGCATTTGATAGATCAGTAAAAAAATATGATAGCTTCGATGATATTTCATATATCTATTTTACTAAGTCTAAATACAATGATATACTCCAATGGTCACATCATTTTTGTCTATCGCTTTGACTTGTATATCTTCGTAGGATGCATGAGGTGAAATATATGTCATGATAAATGTTTGTGTTCAGAATTAAACTTTTAAAGAAATAATAGATAAATAAAATGGATTATGATGAATACCCCCTCAAGTTGAAATACAGTAAATGGTAACTAGAGGGATTTAAAAAATCAAAATTAAGGATAATAGTGTCTGGTCCTATAAATCCTACAAAGAGAAATAAGCAAGGAAGGGAGATTTAAGAACCAATGCCATGACATCCGATGCCAAATGATTAAGATAAATTGGTATATTTACCTGATACAACTTCTTAGACATATAAAAAAGAATAAGTTGTCCGAAAAGTAGAAGAATCTACCCAAAAATTAGAAGAATAAAAGAAAAGAGAAACCAAATATTTTTTCCAAGCAACTAATTTCCACTCTAGCTTCCACTTCTACTCAACAATTAACCACCACTTCATCCACTCTCACTCTAAACCTCCAAGATTCTCTCATCCAAATTAAATCATTTTTTTTTCTAACATCAAAAATTAGACACCATTAATTTGTCTTGTACCCTTACCGAAATAACACCATAAGGAACTAATATCAACTTACACAAATTAACCTCTAGTCAAAAGTAACATTTGGGAAACATCTTTCAGGAGTGTGCATAATATGATTAGATATATAAACTTAGAGGAAACACTATAGGATGGCATCCATATGATTACAAAAGCCATGCCATAATTTGAAGCAGATCAAAAGCTTCTAATCACTCAACGGTTCACTGAAACTTTAAATTTTTTTATCAAACATCATGATGTTATTGAGGAAGAGAGACAAAAAATTAGGGATAGTGCAATAGAAGAGTTCAAACTTGAAACAAATACTAATCCCTTATAGGAGAACAAACAACACCATACTATAGTAAAACAACATATTAAATCTCTACATAAAGTAATATCAAATGTCGGTTCATATTTTGATTTCACTCTTGGGTGGATAGGGGTAAAAATAGAGTAAAAAATTCCTTAGATAGATTTGAGGAAGAATTAAATCAAGTTGTGGCCTAGAATGATGTTTCTAAAGATCTCATAAGTATTGAGAGGGTGAGAATTTTGGCACTGGGTGAAAAATTATGAGACCAACATCAACAAAGAGAAAAACTAATCATTGAGCTCTAAGAATAAGGAGAACCAATAAATAATTTCATGAGAAAATTGGATAAGTTTATAAGGAAAATGGAGACCACATTGAATACTATTGTAACTCATTACATCCTTGATAACATCATTGAACTACCTTGATAAAATATATAATTAAAAAAAAAAGCCTAAGGAGAAACTATTTACCTAAAATAATAGAAATCCTTTGAGACTAATATTTTTAATAAACATCATCAATTTTTGTCGCAAGGCCTGAGTCATTTACAATTTTGATAGTATTCTTTAAACTTGGCTTGTCTTAAAGATGAAACAAAATTTTAAGTCCAGGGATAATGTTAGTGGGTTTATTTAGGAAACTCTATAATAAATCGTTGAAGTATATGGTTATACCATGGCATTGTTCTGAACATAGGTATTTATCATGGAATAGCTTTCACTTCCCGGTATCCTTTGAAACTACACATATCAAAGTGACAGACCATTAGAGTATATCATTATAGTTATACTTTGTAAAATAGATATATAGAATATCATTGAAGCTATCATTTTTGTATGAACCTATCATATGTAAATATTTAGAGATATTAATAAAGAATACTTAAGATATATTGAATCTTTTTATGTTATGTGAATTCATTATTGCATATCAGTAGTTTGATATTAAATTTATATTATTTTATTTGGTATTAACAATGTATTTTAATAAAATGGAGATGATATTTTATATCTTGATCAGAATGAGCTTGTGCTTGATTTTACACAAGACATTAAGAATTTTAACATTTAATCTTAATCTACACAAGATAAAGATTTTTGGTAGTTGATAGTATTCCAATCTTGTGTAGAACATCTTGAACAAGATAAGGATAATATGAACATACACATTTTAACCAATATTCTATAAACAAATTGGAGGGATTCTTCAGTAGAGTATTGGGCATAATAGTATATCATAGAACCTTGTGATGGTACCACAACATTAGAAATTGATACATATGTTGTTCATGGTATAATCAATTGTACTTAATGACATCCCACAGAGAATTAGACCTACAATGTATATGTAGGAGGATGAGATGTATCTATTTGATATTAAATTTGTATTATTGTATTTTTTCCTAACAATGCATTAGTTATAAAATGGAGATGATTTTTTATATCTTGATCGGAATGGACTTGTACATGATAAAGATTTTTAACAATTTATAGTATTCCAATATTGTGTAAAATGGGTACATGACCATTCTAAACAAGATAAGAATAAATATGAACATACACATTCGAACCAAAATTCTATAAACAAGTTGGGGGATTCTTCACTGGAATATTGGACATAATAGTATACCGTGGAGCCTTACGATGGTACCATAACATTATAAATCTATATATGTCATTTGTGGTATATTTTATTGTGCTTAGTAATATGCCATAGAGAATTATACCTAAAATGTATATGTAGGAGGATGAAATGTGTCTGTTTGATATTAAATTTATATTATTATATTTTTTTCTTAACAATGCATTGTAATAAAATGGATATGATATTTTATATATTTTTTTAGAATGGGCTTGTTCCTGCTTTCACATAAGACATTAATAAATTATCAATTAATCCCTTTCTAAACAAGATAAATATTTTTGATAGATGCAAGTATTCTAATCTTGTGTAGAGTGGGCACATGCCCATTCTTAATAACATAAGAATAATATGAAAATTTACATGGTTTCCATTTTTATATAACACAAGCTTGGTAGATTCTTTAGTAGAGTATTGGACATAATATTATACCAAATAACCTTTCGATGGTACTATATCATTAGAAAACTACATATGTCATTCATGATATAATCAATTATAACTAGCAACATCCCACAGAGAATTAGACCTGAAATACATATGCACAAGGATGAGATGTGTCTATTTAATATTATATTTTTATTATTGTATTTGGTATGAATAATGTATTGTAATTTTTGTGCCCTAATACACATAACTCATTTTTTGAAATTCCAATGGGGACCCACTATGGTTTTAATGTACTTATTTAGGGTCCTATAAGCCTAAGACATTCATAACTCTGGTTTTAATTTGAAAAAGTCTAAGGATATATTAGAAGTATACATTTATATAAGTTAAAATTATGAAAATGAAATCTTTAACGATCATTTAAATTCATTTTAAACCTTGGGATTTTATAATTTTTGTGATTCATTTGGACTAATGGAACTAATTTCTTTCATCTTAGTTTCCTATGTTTTCATATGTTCATAAGATAATAAAAAAATATTAAATAATTCATGTCTAATACTTACCTTTATTCATAAAATTTTAGGACAAGTGGCACTCTCACATTAACTAAAGTCTTTAATCATCACAAAAGTTTCTAAGCCTTCAATGTTTTCAAGTTCTAAGAGTTGGATAGGTAGCCTTATTATGTTACATGGAACCTTCAAGTTTTAAATAAATTTCTAAGGGTACAAGTCTTTGAGCTCTAAGAACATGCCATGTGGTACATTTACATGAACCTAAAACCATGGAGGCTTTTTAAATAAATTCAATTTTCCAATAGTTATGAAGTCCCATAATTCCAAGTGATTGGCAGGTGATAAAATTCTATTAACATGGAACTACAAATGGATTAAGCAAGTCTAATGGCCTTGAGGCCCTATAGTTTGATAACTACGAGTTTGTGAGCTTTGAGAAGATGGTAATTTGCACAATTATATTAGTCTAGAGATTCAAATAATAAATACTCAATTAATTTATTAATGGTCATGTGGCTCTGAATCTTCATACCTCTAATACCCTAAGATCATGCCACATTTTAGCATCTTATTACATGGTGCATTTATAGAGTTGTACACAATTCAAAGGGTTTAAACACCTATGCCTATGGGCCTCTAAGTCCTTTCAGGCCCAAGATTTCTCCACATGACATAATTACATTAACTTGTGGTCCTAGAACATACAAATCAAATATTACACATCTAAAGGCCCAAGTAAGTGAGAAACAAACAAGTGTCACAATCCAGAAGATGCATGCCCAAAGTACACTTAAATTAATTTGACATCAAAGAAAATAAATTGTTAAGTGAGAAAGTGACAACTATCTTGAATAGGTTGACTTGACACACAAAAGTTAATGGAAAGTCTTCATATGGAAAACATACGAACCCGTCAAAGTTGACTGATGAATTTAAATTGAAACAAAAATGAAATTAAAAGTCGTTAACAATTTACATTAAAGTCACATAAATTAAAAATTCAAGGCACACACTTTGGGTGATATATGTAAAATATGAGCAAAATGTAGGTCACTTCACCATCAATCTTCAAGTAACATTATGATTTCATGCTTTTGTGCAACCAAAAGCCAAAGTTTTCCAATGAACTTACATAGATAATTCATACAATCAGTAAAGTGATTATACATCTCAAAATTACTAAAATGGATTCTTCCTCAAAACCAACAAGTGTACAAGCTCCTTATGCATACTCTTGTACATGAATTATAAAATATATGGATATGATGTTTGATAAAAGTACCCTTAAGTAAAAGTAATTGTGTTACTCGATTCTCCAGAATGCATTGGACTCTATGGTCTGATACTATAAATAGGACCAATTGTATGAAGATGAGAATTAGTACATTGGCGACCTATTTCCCATTAAAATCATGGGACTTTATTAGGCAATGGAAAAACTAGAGGTAATGTCATATATCGACATGCTTAGAGATTTATATTTTAATGGTAGTATTGGAGATTGTCTGAACCTTATAAAGGGGAAAAAGTTAATTGATTACATTTATGGGAGGGAATTTGAGAGGTATTTAAAGTTGTCAGGGCTTGATATTGCCTATAACCAAGTCACGGCCAATATATGGCTCGAACAAAACATCATAGAATGTAAACTAAAATAATGGCTACTGAAAGGTCAAAATTTAAATCCCAAAGGTGATATCTCTTCTAATGGCATCATTAAATTCAAGCCTATGATTAGGATAACAATGGATATTTTAAACAAATTATATGGCTTTATCAACATTACTTATGTATAATTAAAATGGTTACCTTTGCTAGACATTCTATTGACTTCAAATAAAATTGTTTCCCTGGGACATGTTATCTATGTTAGGATGAAGACCTAGATGTATAAAACTGAACAAAGGGTTGTTGATGGAAATTTTTATATGATGTTACATTTATTAGATGTATTCCTTGACACATTTCATAAGATAAATAGAGAATTATGACATCCATCAACAAAGTATGTTGATAAAAAAATCTATGAGGATTATTCCTTCATGTTCATTTGTATATTTAGAAATGAGATCTGAAGGAGTTCTGAGGAAGTCTATCCTCAAGTATACCAAATAATTCATGGCACTCAAATGCCTCAGTTATTTGAGAACTTGAGAAGAACCATATAAAAATATGTGTGTGTGTGTTTGAGGAGGGCGGGGGGGGGGGGGGGGGGGGGCACCGGTTTATTGGTATTACCTCGATGTGATAATTATTAAGATTGTAGGAATAAGGTCACCTCCTATGTTCTTACCATGCCATGTCCCTGATAAAATTATAGAATAAGAGGTGGATCACTAGATTTATAATATCATAGATGATGAGCTAGGATAGAATAATTTGGCCCATTACTTCAAACTCCTCTTAGTATTGTGCAACTCTAATATGTGGTAAGGGTTCATTTCTACCTAGGTGGGAAGGTGATATCCCATTATAATTTGGATGAGGCCTAGTTCATAGAATGGGATCCTAAAAATAAAATTAGGAACTATTTTGGACTCTAAAGGATAATAAGAAGGTGAACATCACATATGGTCACCAAAATTATGAGCATGATGCATCAAATGACATAGAGGTATGGACTAGAATAAAAGATAAATAAATTTCCATGATGATCTCCCAAGAAATCAAATACAATCCTAAGATTACAAATTATTAGGTGAATGAGATGTTGGAATAAATACAAAGATCATGGATTCATTATTGGCCCCTAACTCAACCTAAGGACTTAGCAGTCCTAAATCAAACCCCTATCCTATAATATAAAAAATGGATCTACAAGAGGGGGATTCTAGTATCTAAAGGGAAAAAACTTCTAGATACAAAAGTAAATTCTTAGAGGTCTCCCTAGTCCCTAACTAGTTTCTACTCTTCTAGTTTCCCCTACCACAATTTTGGGCACATCCACTATAGTGGAGAGGAATCCATCCATTTAGGTAAATCAAAAAAGCACATTCTCTGTGGCATCTCTACCTCCACTTATAATAGTCACATAGATAATTCTTATAGATTTTTTTAAAGATTCTTTCTCATCTCCATCCACTCCTCTATCCCCTCAACTAGGTCCATCTCCATCCACTCCCCCTTCCACTTCCATTGTTCCACTTTCCATTCCATCCCCACCACTAGTAGTAGTAGTCACCACTAGTGTGGCACTTTCATTTACTTCATCTTCCCTTTCACCTTATGTTTACCCCATATTCACTTACCAAAGGAGATCTAAAGTCCTTATAGCCTCATCCAAATCTCAACAAATAGATGAAATACCACCTTTTAGTCTAACTACTATAGAATATTCCCTTGTCAAGGAGGAAGTAGAGGAAGAGGAACATGGACATGTAATATCCTTGGTGGACCATGCCACTTATGAAGAATAAGAAAATGTATAAATGATGACAAAATTATAACAAAGGATAAGTGAAGAGGAAACCCAAGGTGAGGAAGATGAAGAGGCTGAGCTAGAAAAGGCTTAACCTTTGATCTTTGGAAGCCTATAATAAAGAGAAACACCAACTGGTGCCCTAGACCAACAAGTCCTTATGTTAGAACAAATCTAAAAGATGAGTGAGGTAGTTTCTTCTCTTGTTTCTTCTATTTCCATTGTAAATACTTTAGTTTTTGATTTATCTATGGGCATTTCAGGGCTAGCATTATCTAGTTCAATTGATTATTTCATTCTTTCAACATCCACACAAATAATGACTCCTAAGAAAGGACTCCATTTTGAGAATCTAGTATCAATTTTAAAATACACAAGGACTTCAAAATAGAATTTAAAATACATGACACTGACAAAAAATTAATAATGACAAAAGCTAATATATGAAACATCAAAATTTGACACCAATGGACTACATACAATAAAAACTAGCTGAATAATTAAATCTTGATTTATTATACTAACAATCAACATACCATGCATTAATATATGTGAGTTCCAACTCTTTGACACAAATCACTCTCCTTGGGATGTCATCCAAGAGTGATATCGAGATGGATCTAGATCAAATGTATGTAGGCATTAGAAATAAAAATGTAGAAATAAAACCATCATCACCTAAATCCATGACTTACATGGAATGTTGGAGATTTTACAGTAGGTTGGAGCTATAATAACTAACTTTATTTATTCTAATAGACCTACTCCTTAATGTTAAAGCATCATCATGCATTAAGATCACAGTCAATACATGGAAGCACATAATTTTACACATAATGAAATAGACCACCTAAATTGAATACTATTATGCATCTAAGCTAGTTCGATGGACTAGTAGTGAATGATGAATGAGTTGAAGTCTAAAATGCAAACTAACACTTGCAGGGTTGCATTTCAAATATTAAATCTATTATGTTTCCTATGCTTAGAGCATCACCTTTTTGAAATCAAAATGCATGGTGACCTTGCCTAGTAGATCTAACAAGTGTATTAACAATGCTTAATAACAATATAATTCAATCAATGCTTTGTATCCACTCTTTCCTTTCCACAAATCTGATTTGCACCATCTTAGCTATGGATAAAACATAACTCTGATACTAGATGATAATGTTGGATCATATATGTGTACAATAAATCAAAAAGATGAATACGTAGAGATATTAAAAATACTGAGAATAATATTATATTATTAAGGATTAAATAAGCTACTACAGTTAATACTAATAAATATACATACAATAGGAGAAACAACCACCTATAAAGGAGGACCAAACCACTGGGATTAGATAACAATCATACAAGAATATGTCTCCCATATCACAACCATATAACTAACTTACCACATGAATACTATCCTCAACATGAGGATGAGATGTGTCTATTTGATATTAAAATTAGACTTGTAATAAATGGTGATGATATTTTATAGTTTTATCAAAATGGCCTTGTGTCTACTTTTACAAAATACATTAATAATTTTATCAATTAATTCCATTCTACACAAATAAAGATTCTTGTTAGTTGTTAGTATTGCAATTTTGTGTAGAATAAGCACATGATCATTATGGATAAAGATCATAATAATATAAACATATACATTCTAATACAATATTATGTAACACAAGTTTGGGAGGGATTCTTCAGTAGTGTATTAGACATGATGGTATAATGTATAACTTTACAATAGTACCATGACATCATTAGACTTGAAATGTATATGCACGAAGATGACAGTTGATAGTATTCTAATACTGTCTAGAATAGGCACATGCCTATTCTAAATAGGATAAGAGTAATATAAACATACACATTCTAACCAATATTTTGTAACAAAAGCTTGGGGAGATTCTTTAGTGGAGTACTAGACATAATAGTATACTGTAAAACCTTGTAAAGTACAATGACATCATATAACTATATATGTTATTTACAATATAATTTATTGTACCTAAAATCATTCCATAATGAATTATATATGAGGATGAGATGTGTATTTTGATATTAAATTTGTATCACATTTGGTCTTATCAATTAATTATAATAATGAAGATGAAACTGATATATCAAATTGAGCATGATATAGACAAACATACTTAAATTTCTACTTCAAGTATAACTATAAGAATTTTACACAAGACATTAATAATTTATTAATTAATCCCATTTTACATAAGATAAATCTTTTTGGTAGTTGATAGTATTCCAATCTTATGGATAATGGGCACATACCCATTATAATCAAGATAAGAATAATATGAACAACCACTTTCTAAACAAATTTTTTTAGCACAAGCTTCAAGAGATTTTTTAGTGGAGTGTTAAACATGATAATATAACATGAAACCCTTGATGGTACCATGACATCATTATATCTAAAATACATACGCATGAATATGATAGTTGATAGTATTCCAATCTTGTGTAGAATGGGCGCATACCCATTCTGGATAAGATAAGAATAATATGAACATCCTTAAAAATAAATTGTAATCAAATATAATATATATACTTAAGAATAATATTCTCAATTGATAGTATTCCAATATTGTATAGAATGCACACATGCCCATTCTACATAATATTAGAATAACATGATAGTATAATGCAAAATCTTATGATGGTACCATGACATCATTAGATATGAAATGTATATGCACAAAAATGACATGTTTAGGATGGACACATACTGTAACACAAGCTTGGGGGGATTATTTAGAGGAGTATTGGACATAATAGTATATCATAGAATCTTGTGATGGTATCGTAACATGAAACATATACATATGTCATTCATGGTATAATTAATTATACCTAACGACATTTCATGGAAAATTAGGCCTGAAATGTATATGCATGAAGATGAGATGTGTTTATTTGATATTAAATTTGTATTATTATATTTGGTATAAAAAATATATTGTAATAAAATAGAGATGATATTTTATTTATTGATTTGAATAAGCTTGTACCTCCTTGTACACAAGGTATTAAGTATTTTATTAATTAATCCCAATCTACACAAGATAATTATTTTTGGTGGTTGATATTATTCTAATATTTTGTAGCTTAGGTGCATGCCCCATTCTGAATAAAATAAGAATAATATGAACATCCACATTCTAACCAATATTCTATAACACAATCTTGGGAGTATTATTCAGTGGAGTACTTGATGTGATAGTATAATGTGAAACCTAGTACTAGTGACATCATTAAATCTGAAATGTATATGCATGTGGATGATAATTGATAGTATTCTAATCTTGTGTAAAATAGACACTTGCCCATTTTGAACAAGATAATAATAATATGAACATCCACATTCTAACCAATATTCTATAACACAAGCTTTGGAGAATTCTTTAGTGGAGTATTGGATATAATAGTATACCATGGAACCTTGTGATGGTACCATAGAATCAAATAGCTACATATGTCATTTGTAGTATAATCAATTATAACTTGTCATATCCCACAGAGAATTAGACCTAAAATGTATATGTACAAGGATGAAATGTATTTGTTTGATATTAAATCTATATTATTGTATTTAGTCTTAACAATCCATTGTAATAAAATAGAGATGATATTTTATATCTTGATCATAATGAGTTTGTGCCTAATTTTACACAAGACATTAATAATTTTATAGATTAATCCAATTCTACATAAGATAAATATTATTGACAGTTGATAATATTTCAATCTTATGTAGAGTGGGCACATGCCCATTCTGAATAAGATAAGAATAATATAAACATTTACTTTTTAAAAAATATTCTGTAACACAAGCTTGGGGGATTTCTTAGTAGAGTATTGGAGAGGATAGGATAATGTGGAACTTTGCTATGGTACCAAGACATCATTACACCTAAAATATATATGTATGAAGATGACATGTGTAGGGGGAATTGATGACTTGGGGAGCACCATACATAGTGAAAATCCTTAGGACTTCAAGTCATCAAGATCATGCTACATGGCATGATCCTTGAGATTTGACAACCCTAGAAGAACTATATAGGCAACTATCCTCTAGGTGAGTAGGATAGCATGATGTCACTATGTGGTGACATCACACTACTCTTCTACCCTAAGGGTAACCATATAGTCAACTAACCCTCTAAGTGATCATGTTAGCAGGATTATTCAATGAGGTGACATCTTGATACTCTATGGTTCCCAAGCCCATGGTATAGTTATCTAACCCTCCAGATGAGTGGATTAGTGAAATTTTACCATGTGGCAACATCACACTACTCCATACTCTTGAGGCCAGTAAGGAAATACTAAACAGTGGTGAAGGCTAAATAGAATAATGAGAAAATACCATGTATAAATAATATTGGTTGAGTGGATAAAAGTAAATATTTTTGAATAGATTAGCATGCCAAATATTAACATAAAAAATGTAGGACTTGAAATTGATGGTTGCTTGGTCATGATAGTATAATATGGAGTTACCTTGAGATGGTACCACAACATCATTAGACCTAGATTTATATGCACATTCTAAACAAGATAAGAATAATATGAACATCTACATTCTAACCAATATTTTGTAACAAGAGTTTGAGGGTATTCTTAAGTGAAGGACTGGACATAATAGTATCATGTAAAACTTTGTGATGGTATCACGACATTAGACAACTACATATGTCATTCATAGTATAATTTATTATACTTGGTGGCATCCCATAGACAATTAGACCTAAAATGTATATGCATGAGGATGAGATGTATCTATTGATATTAAATTTGTATTGTATTTGGTATTAATAATGCATTATAATAATGGATATGAAACCAATATATCAAACTGAGCTTGATATAAACATATATACTTGAATTAATTTAATGGCATATTAATGAGAATTGAATTAAGCATCATTATTTTGTAATTTATGAGATCTCATAGAGAATTAGACCATAAATCTATATGCATGAGGACATGTATTAGTTGATGTTAAATATGTATTATTGTATTTGGTTTTAACAATGAATTATAATTAAATAGACATACTGAGCATGATAAACAAGATAGGATAAATATTCTTGTCTAGTTAAGAATAGATAGTTTTCATTTATGGTCTTCTTAAAATCTTGTATTATCATCTGTTTAGAATGTACAATATTCCCATTATCATACTCACTCTAAAATTATTAATTATGACCATTATAAAAAATCAATTAATCCCATTCAACATAAGATTGGATCAATATTCTAACAATATTTTTGTGGAATGGACCGCTTATTAAAACATATGATGAATATTCTTATCTTATTCTTACTTAATTACAATACACACAAAAAAGTGGTAATTATATATATATAGGGAAAAGACTATTTATTTTAATCCTATTTACATGTCAAATTAATTATTAGGTTCAAGTGGTTATATTAATTGTAAGTAAATTAAAATATAATTTAAAATAATAGCTAGACTTCAAACGATGTGACATGTATTGCTTGAATTTATTTTACACCTTACATTTATTAAATAATTATTATTATTATTTTTTATAACTATTTTATAAAAATCTATTCGAAGAAAAAATTTCTTATCAAATCTTAAAATATTTTTGTAATTGATGATAAAGACAGATCATTGGTTTCACCATTGTCTTTAAATTATTGTATTATTCAAATAAAACAAAGCTCACTTTATTTATAACTTTCAAACCATGATGGGATTTGAAGCATGCTTTATTTAATGGTTCAATGAAGCATGGGATTTGAATTACACTTTATTATATTTTATGTTGACATATTTTCTTGAAAATATACAAATTGATTTTAATGTCAGTAATATTGTACACACACAAAGGGTATGTCTATTTAGTGTATGTGAAATTTTTACCAGAATACAATGCTTAAATACTAACAATCTTATTTCTTATTAATTATTTAATTAATATATTAAAGGTATGTGTTAAAATAATTTATATAATTAATTTCATTTATAGTCATATCCTTTTTATTAGTACTAACCATGCTTCTAAATAGATTTTTGAACATTTCAAAAATATTTTATGTAGGTACTACACAAGATATTCAAATAATTTATAGCATGTCACAAATAAGTACAATTTTGAAATAATGTTGTATTGCCAAGCCCTCCTGCACTAAAAATTAGAGCACAAGTTATATTTTATACGGTTAACAATTTTCAAATTGAGACTTATCCTAAAAGTTTATGATGGGGTGTTTTTAAAATTTGAAAATAGGTGTGACATTTAATGCAACACATATTTTTTAAATGTTGAAATTTATGCACTCAGATGTTGGGTGGAATTTGTGCGTAGTCAGATACATTATAATTTTTTGAGTATTGAAAGAATCAGGTTTCTTCCTTAGTTTATTCTTAGGCAAGAAATTAAACCACATGACAGATAAAAATTGAGGTGAATGAAAGCATACTAGCATTAACACTACAAAAAAATAGAGATAATCAGGTTTCAAGGATAATAACTTCCATGGCAGAGCCTATCAATACTATAGACAGATAGAGATAGTCTGGTTTTAGGGATACCAATAACCACCTTAGAGCCTATCAACAGTATAAAGAAACAGAGATAGTCAGTCTCAAGAAAACCAACATCCATACAAAAGCCTATTGATAGTGCAAATAGATAAAGATTGTCAAGTTTCAAGTATAGTAGCAACCATCATGGAGCCTATCAAAAGTATAGAGAGATAGAGATAGTTAGGTTTTAAGGATACCAACATCCATCCAATATCCTATTGAAACTACACTAAATGACAGAGAAAAAATATAATAGCAAAATGACATAGATGGGAATAAATATAACATCAAAATTTTATCTTCAGTAACTCGATAAAAATAAGAATAAATATATCAGATTCTGTAACTAGCATAGAGAGTAAGAAATACAACATCTACTATTAGGTTTTAATTCCTTATTCTTTGGAAAAAAATTATATCTTCTTCCTTATATATACATGTAAATAAAATTCAATTTTTAAATTCAAATGTCAATTGTAATCAAACTCACTTAAACAATGATTTCCTTTTTAGAATTTAAACCAAGAACAATATTGACATAAAAAATAAAAAAGATAAATATATGTGTGTAAACTCCTTGTAATATCCTTGTGTAATCTTACTAAGTTGTCTTCAAATATAGTTTTACATAAAAATAATAATTAGAAATTAGGTCCTTGAGCAATCACCTTCTCGATCCCTTCCTCACTTTCAGCTTTATTTTCCAAGTCTAGCTTGAATCTTATTTGTCTATAGATGTATTTTTAGTGTTAAAAAACATACTATCAGATGCTACCGAGTCCTTGTGTAATATCCATCAGATTTACTTTGTCTTTATCATGTCGAATACAAATAATTATCAAAAAATAACTCTTTTTCTACTTTGTAATGACTTTTTTCTCACCTAAAATAGTGAATATAAAATTTTAAAATCATTGTTATGAAATATTATGCAATATATCCCTCATGATAATTTCAACTTTGATCTAACTTCTGATTCATTTTTATATGTAAAATTAGGTTTTTAATGAAAAAATAGTTATAGTTAAAAGAGATTTAATTTTGACAATAGTACGTATTCCTCTCTAAACGTGCACTACTACCTTATTATGATCAATTGATATTTATTGCGTCTAAAATAAAAAAATTATTAATAAGTAGAGGCCTATATTATACATAAGATAAGAAGATTTGAATATTAATTGATTAAATTATTTTTAATTTATTTAGAATGTGCACAATTACCTATAATATAGAGGTCTTGCAATATATTGTGAATATTATCGATTAAGAATGTAATGGGCTATGCATGTGTGTAATGGGCATGTGCCTCTGACTCCACATTATTAAATTAAGATTGATATTAATAAGGCTCTGGTATACCCTCTGTACACAAATCATATATTAACTATATTATGAGCATAGAATAGGAATTGATCATGTTATGCCCCATTATAATAATATATAAATAGTATTTTAAGAATATTATTAATTAAGAAGCAACTATTTATATCTTGTGTAAAATAGGCATGTGCCCCTTCTACACAAGCCAAGGGTATTGGATTATTAATTTATAAAATTAGACTTACCTTGATAGTCTGTAATTGGAACATACCCAAATATCTAGAAAATATAAGCACATCATCAATTATGAATCCAATATTCTTATATTATTTAGGCTGATGGATTCATAATTGAAGATGTGAAAATTATATTTTTTTAAATTGGCATGTGTCTATTCTATGTAAGCCATCAAAATTATGAACATCAACTTAAGTATACCACAAAACCTTATGATGGTACCATGACATCAGACATCTATATATCATTCATGATATAATCGATTGTACCTAGCAACAACTCACAAAGAATTAGACCTGAAATGTATATGCATAAGGACAAGATGTGTTTATGTGATATTAATTTTGTATTATTGTATTGGGTATTAATAATGCATTATAATAAAATAGAAATTATATTTTATATCTTGATCGGAATGGGCCTATGTTTGCTTTCACACAAGACATTAAGAATTTTATCAATTAATTCTATTCTACACAAGATGAGGATTTTTGGTAGTTGATAGTATTCCAATCTTGTGTAAAATGGACACATGCCAATTCTAAACAAAATAAGAATAATATGAAAATTCACATGGTTTCAATTTTTTGTAATAAAATCATAGGGGAATTATTTAGTGGAGTACTAGACATAATAGTATACCACAAAACCTTTCAATGATATCGTAGTATTAGACAGCTACATATGTCATTCATAGTATAATCAATTGTAACTAATAGCATCTCATGGATAAATAAACCTAAAATATTTTTTCAACAACTTCCACTTAGATACCCCATTTTTTTAAATCAAATGGGGACCCACTATTGCTTGAATATCCTGTTGATAGTATTTTAATATTATGTAGATTGGGCACATGCTCATTCTAAATAAGATAAGAATAATATGAACATCCACCTTCTAACCAATATGTTGTAACAAAAGCTTGGGAGGATTATTCAGTGGAGTATTAGACATAATAGTATATCACATAACTTTACAATGGTACCTATTGAGGACCGTTATTCAATTTTGAAAATTGTGCTATAAATTAGGTAGTGAACTTGATCAAAGTGCATTATTGAATATCATGTTTGCATTGACATGCTATCACAGAAGCTTTATTTGATTTTATCTAATGTTGCTAAAATTTATCTTATGTGTTTCCATCTTGTAGGATCAATGGATCTTCATCATAATGAACAAGTGTTCATGGTTTTATGCTTTAATGTTAATTTGACCCTTAATTGGTTAATTAATATGGTCCCATTTGAATCCAAGTTTATATGACATTCAAAACTTAGTCTAGCTAATTTAGCCTGAGCTCTTATTAAAATAGGTTCATATTTTTGATGGGTCACTTTATTTAATTTTAATATTAGTTTAATTTTAACTTAAGTTTTAACTCATTTTATTAATTCATTAGAACCTTAGCCTAAAACTACCCTAAGTCTGTATATATCTTGAGCATTTATCCTTTGATTTTATTGTTCACAGGAATGAATTAAACACATGGCTACCGAATGTCAAAACCTCACTCAATCAGATCAAAGATCAATGGTATGTAGATGATCTCTGAAGATAATAAGTCAAGTTCCTAGATCAAAAATTGATGGTGTGTGTTCCTACACACAAATCCCAATAAACACTTTGCATTGAAGGTTGGGGTCAAAAAGGTCAAGATCGAATATTGATGAAATGTGTTCAATCATACAATTGGAGATCTAACGATGAGTACAAAGTTAAAATGTCAAAGGATCCTGAGATTAAATGCGATACTACCAAGTGTCACACTCATGATAAATTAGATGTAGATTAATGGTTTGCATTTAATCAAGTGAAAAAGTAATAGATCAACAGTCCACTATTGATCATATGCTCAGTAGATAAATGGTGTGTGTTTGATTATCCAGATCAAACATCAATTTTACGTGTTTAATCTTGTAGATAAATATCAATTGTGCAAAGTGATTTAAGGAGTCAAAGAACCTAGATTACACATGATACTACCATGTGGTGTAGGATCGTTAACTAAATGGAGACTGACAATACGGAACACAGAGCTACCATGAGGCATAATATCGTAAGCCAAGATTAAAGATCAATGGCCATGTTGAAAGTTAAATTTATAAGATTCACAATATTATGACACATGTCCAAAGTGATAAATATAAAAAATTTAAAATAAATAAGTAACATGGCAAGGGGATGCCATATAGGTAGACATGTCAGATCAAGAGATTTTGTGGACCCAAGTATGTGAAGGTATAAATACAAGATCCAAATATGATCTAAGTCACCAAAGCATGTCTTTCAAACTTGCTTGCCATCATTAAAACTATGTTTAAACCTCCAAAAATCCCTAGAACATATGAAAAGCCCTAAATTATTTCTAGATTCATTATTTCAAGTAAAAAATGAGATCCTAACAATAAAAATTATTCAAATAGTTCAACCAAAAAGCCATAAGAGTTGAATTATCATTTTTAAGTGCATAATTTGATTAGAGTCATAGAAATGGAAACATACGAATCTAATTCTAAGAAATCAATTAAATTATATTTATCATCAAATTTATAAGGCTGAGTATTCAAGGATACCAATTTCATAGCTTCCTCATTAAACACTAGAGACAATAATTGTTCAAGCTTTTTCTAGACTATTTAGAACTAGGGAATTCTGACCAAGGAAGAATAGAAGTTTATTATAGTTAAGAGACTATATGATGACATCATATCAATTTATATGATTGGAATTCATTATGCTACTGGTAAACTAGAGGTTTTACACTATATTGATGTCTTAAGTCCAATTTTCAAAGATGCTGAGGTTGACAAGGGTATGTTGATTCATGAACCTAGCTTGAACAAAACTATGTATATATCTCATATTATTTTTGAGTCATATTATAATCTCCTTAGGACCCAAATAGACCTCTCTTCTATTAATACATGGGCCCAGAAACATACCATGATGGACATCCTAGCAAAGTGGTTAGAAGTTGGTAACAAGTTCATTATTGATCTTGCAAAGAAAATTCATGTGAGTCAATTCAAACATGGGTTTAAAATGGTCATGACCATGTTAAATAAACTATATGTGTTTGTACTTACAACACATGTTGAACTAATATGGATGCCTATTGTCTATTTCATCATTAAGGAAATGGTAGTCCCCCCTTTAAGTAAAAATCATTATCATTTCATTGAGTAGGCAGATCTATGGGATTAAAACCAAAAAGAGGATTGAATTCTTCATGATGTCCTATTTACTATATTCCCTATGTGCCACTACCAAAATTCCAAATCAAAGAGAATGGTCCCCAAATGGTACCCAAACTATGTCCTAGTACTACTCTAAATTGCACATTTACAAATATAGGGACCATATTCAATTCATTAGTGTCTATGTTTTCTCTACTTTAAACCAAGCCATTAATGGCATCCCCATGATGAGGATGAGCCCTTTAATCAAAAAATCCATTTATACAATGGGGTACATATGGCTATATCCTAATTGCATAGTTATAAGAATTGAAAGAACCCAAACTACCCCTCTCAAATTTCCAATCCATGTTCCAAATAAATTAGCATAACAAGAGGTTGCATAGCAACTCTTCAATGGAATAGATAGAATTTGCAAGACTAAGATAAAGGGACTTCTACATGGTTTTCCTATAAAATTTGGCAAGACCATTTTCAAACAATGGGACCACATTGAAGCTCCATCAAAATATAGACTTTCCTTCAATCTATAGATAGATGATGATAGACAATGGGATCCATATGGTAGAGTAAAGGAACATTTGAGAATCAGACGTATTTTTGTTGTGCCCTATAAAAATGAACTAGTGAATTTGTCTTTATATACACCAAGGTAGACTCCTACTATGAATTTTTTTAAAGACTGAAAGAGCATAATATAAAGCTTGAGTCTATATTACAAAGACACCAAAAGATGGAAGATAGATGGAAACTTGGCCCAAGACAGTATTATCTAGTAGATGTCGATTCCTCTAGGCTTCCACTAGGAGATATCCAAAGAGAACATATGCCAAGTGAGTTTTATTCAATATCCTCAGCTCCTGAGTCCTCTATAACATCAAAGCAATATTTACCTCAGCATGAGGTTCATATGATAACTTTGGATCCTTAGGAGTCTGTTGAGGATGCATTGACAATGTTATCCATGACATATGAATTAGATTCAGATGTAAAGGAAGATAAGGTTAAGGAATCTAAACAATGTAAGGGAAAATAAAATTCATTGGATTTGATAGTCATTGATCCTCCCAAGAGGAAAGCTGAGACTACACTTGTCTCATAAGCAAAGAAAGTAATAATTTTCAAACTTTATTTCCCACTAGAGAACATCAAATTATTTAGTGAAGATAATCCTATCTATGGACCAGCTATACCTGAATGGTTCATATATGAACCAAGGTTGGAGAGGATTCTTACTCTTATCATCCATGAGCCATCATAAAGACTACAAACATTCCTATGCAACAAGAGTTGAAGCCTTGGATCATTATATTACAAGATAAAGAAGCAAAGAGATTGGATACTCCAAGTCAATCAACTGACATATAGGTAGAGGTGCCAAGTAAACATATGGGTTAATCTTCAATTGGGGTCAGATATTATAAAATTTATATAGGATTACAAAAGGTCACTGAGATAGTGGTCATTGAAGGAGGCTAGGAGATTCTACATCAAAAGGTGGATCCTTTTGTTCATTTAACCTAGAAGAGAGAACAAAAACTAGGGGAAGACCCTATATTTGAAGAATATGTTCTGCAACTATCACAATCCAAGGTATAGGGGTTACAACATACCATTAAGGGGTTAAAATAAGAAAAAAAAGAATCTAGAAGAGCAATCCATTCTATTAATTCATGTGGACATTGCTAATAGATTTGAAGCAACCATTTATGACACATTTAGTTTTTTGAAAGCAATAAGGTCCAAATTAGACATAGTGAGCAAATAACATACCTTGGTTATGAACCAAGTTAACCAATGGCAAGATTTAGATAATAAAGTAAAGGAATTAATCAAGATATTGATGGAAATCTAGATCCCTAAGCTCAAAATAGTCAGCCTATCACATTTGAATTTGATTATGATAATTTTGATGGAGAAGATCAAGGATATGAATAAGTGGTTTAAAGGCATGGAAGGACTCTCAAATGATTTCAATCAATTGGAGGAAATAATGTTACAAATACTAGGAAGCTTGATCAAGGATCCAACCATCCTTAGTTCTACAGGCTTGATATCTAATGAAGATTTCTAGTATAGAGCTACTTAGTTCATCAAAGAGGTCAAGAATAAAGCTAGTGCACCATAGGGGCTGACAATAAATATATATTAGACATGATTTCATCAACAAATGAGAATATTGGTGATGCTAAGAGGATCAAAGAAGCCATGGATAGTGCTGATGAGGTCTTCAAAGATTTGGTAGGTCAAAAAGAGGAGTTGTTCATGGAACCAATCATCAATATTGGATTGATTGATGGATAGTATGAGAAAGCCATGAAGATTTTGGCACAAAGACAAAATGTTTTAGTTGGAGAGGCATCTCAAAGTCAATTGAGTTGACTTAGGATATTCTTTTGTATCAAAACCATGTAAATCATTTGAAAATAATATTTTATTTTGTAAAATCACATGTAATTTGTAATACATATGACTTATAGCTTAATTACATTTGAAAAGTGTCATTGGTTCTATAATGTTTTAAAAATACACCTATCCTTAACACTTGTCCAATTATTATTTGACAATGGCTAACTAACATACCTCATAGGTTGCCTATAAAAAGGGTTATTATCATTGTAAAAAGGGGAAGAAGTTTTTATAGAAAAAAAGTTATGTAAATTTTGGAGAAAGTAATGCAAACAAGGTAATTCTACAAAAAATGTCTCATATTTCTTTGTTTATTTAATCTCATGGCTACTTCCTCAAGTCTTTGGTTTGATGTTTAGATTTGAATTGCTTTTTGTGGATTCTAGATGTGCATATGTTAATGCAAAGTTGTTAGTGTGAGTTTATGCTAGGTTGACTAAAAATTTTTAGCTTCATTTCAATTTCATTGCTTTTTTGAAAATGTGTTAATGCAATTTTCTTGTTGGAGTAAATCTTTAAAGTGAATTTGATTTATAATTTACATGTTTCAAATATCCTTAGACATTTACCTGGTATATGATAATATCTGTAATTTTGGTAATTCCATGTCATATGTTGGTTTTAATTGCATGTATTTGATGAAATTCAAGATTTTTCATGATGTATAAACTCATAACAAAAACATCCTTCTTTTCTGCCCTACCCTACCTATTTTCTCACTTTTGATCAAATCACTGTAGCTTAATTTTTCATTATAAATATTCATGCTAAATTAGGGTTTAGACTTTAGGTTTATATCATTATTAATTATAATTAGTTAAGATAAATTTCATCTTTCACAAAAGGTTTCAAGACCATGGTTTCTCCCAACAACCATTTACATATTCATTTTATGTAACAATCAAATAATTTGGCCACTACTGCACCACATATCTCAGGAAGATCACAACCATTAACTCATGCAAAAGATTCTTTGAATATTGAAATGAGAAGTGTTTTCAACATTATGATAACCATATGATACACTTACATACGTCAATATTCCATTCCATTGGTGCTAGAAGGAGGGCCTTGAGCTAAAGATTTGTGAATCTAAAGTATCTTGAGCTGATTTTAGTGAATTTTATTCAAAGATCAATTCATTATTTGCATATTTGTGTTTTTATTAGCTTATATTTGTAAATGTCACTAATATTCATGGTTTTAGATGATTATTTAGGCTTATTTAACCAAAGATAGATTTTCTTTGAATATTTATGTGAAATTATTGCAAAGATTGCTTAAACTTTGTGAATCTGATGTGTCTGATGTTAGTAATAGTATTTGTGTTCAAAGATCACTGATATTCACAATGTTGAATGTATCTTTAAGCTAATATATTTAAATATAGTCATTCTTTTAAATATTTTTATGAATTTATGCAAATTTTTCTTGAACTTATAAATCTAAATGTGCAAATCTACTTATTTACAAGAATTAAACTGTTATTTGCAAAGTTTGAACTAAATATCATTTGTCTTTACAAGGTAAAGTTTCTATATTATATTTTGAATAGGAATTAGATTTTACAAGTTGAAACTACCATGAATAATAACTAGGTCAAGGTCTGAGACAAGGCTACCCTGTCTTTCATTGGAAATTCATAGGAAAATAAGATTGGATAAAGGTAAGCATAGAGTTTCTAAATCTCAACCTACTTCACCTATTTATGTTGATGCATTCAATCCTTATCAAGGTATGGCTTGGTTAGTTGGATCTTCTATCAATTTGCCTAGTCAAGTACATGACTTACTAAGAAATCTTGAGAAATATTTACCTTCATTTAGTCCTATAGGTATTGTTACTATTAAAGAACATATTAAGTCTTTTAAAGTTGTCTTAAGATTATTAAATGTTGTTCATGAAGATGTTGCTTGTAGATTATTTCATTTTACCTTTAGAGATAAAAAATATGATTGGTTTTTTAATTTTTCTAAAAATTATATTGTCAGTTAGAATGATTTCAATAATTATTCCATTGATTAGTTTGGAAAGATCATCAATCCATGTGTGTTATATCAACAATTCACTACAACAAAGAGAGATTCAAATGAAACCATTGGAGATTTTAATACTATATTTCGAAAGATGTATAACATAACTATAACTCCCTATAATCCTATTGAATATTTAGCTTTATTAATATATAAGGATGCTTTAGATCCAATGACTTTTGTATTTCTGAAAAGAGCTATTAGATTCATAAATACATTAGTCTTGGCCTATGTTGAAGCTATGAAAATTAATGATCAAATGAAACCCCAAGGTCAATTAGCATATGTTATACCTAATATCAATCCTAATTTTCTTTCATTGAATATTATCCCAAATGCTAATCAAGACGTGCTTATTTTAAATCAAACTCTAGTTTTAAACCAATTGCCTCTGAGTCATGTTCATTTTGGTTACACCTTAGCATTGCTAAATAACTTTAAAAATGGATCTCATCCACAAGATCAATGATATATGGCGCCAATAGATATTAGTAGTACTCAATTCCACAATTAAGAGGTACCTAAGATTGAAAATAACTCCATATTGAAAATGGTTCAAAAATTGAGTACTAATTTTCTTCAATTACAAAGATAGGTAGGCAACATTGGGGAAAGTTCTAATAAAAACTCTTCTTATCAGAAGTTTAATATACCTATTAATAGGTTTTATAATAACAAAAACAATAGTAATGAGTCATCCACAAGTAATAACATGCTTAAAATAAACATTTGTGATGTGGTTTTGACTAATTATTATAGGGTTCATAACATTGCAAAACATGGTGAGTTAGACTATCTAGAATTTTGTAATGATTTTGAAGTATTCCAAGATGAATTGGATACATTTAAAGTTGTTCCTAAAAAATATAATGTTTCAAGGACATATGGCTCTTTAGAGGCATCTAAATCTTGTGAAACAACTCTTATGATGGAGACTTTTGATTTTCCATTTCAAGATGAGAATGAACCTGAAGATACTCCAGAGGAGATTCATGCTTTTCAACAGTATATAAATAAGACGTGTCTATTGAGGAATAGAGAATAAAATCAACCAATAATAAGTTCTACTCCACCAAAAAACTTTGATAATCCTCCTAATCCTAAAGTACATAACAATCTAGAACCTTCAAAGGGAAGTAACACTAGAAATAATGTTGATTCATCTAGTTCTTCTACTAGGAGTGGGTACGACATAGTAGAGGATATGAAAAAAATTAAAGATAATATCACATTGCATGAATTGACTCAAATAACTAAATAAATATACTTGTTGCTAGAATCTTTGACTAAAAAACCTAGTAAATCACAAAAACCTGCAAATACAAATGTAGTGATGTATAAGAATAAAATAGAGGTTCCACCTTTTTACTAATAATTAAAGTTTTTGGTAAGAACTTACATAATTTTCTGTTAGATTCAGGTGCCTCTGAAAATATCATTCTAAAAGGTGTTTTTGAAAATCTTGATTTAACTCGTATTAAGTTTGATAGAGTAGTGACTCAATTATACAAATCTAGAGCTAAAGTAATTGGTGAATTGTTAAGTGTTCATATGCAACTAGCTTCAAAACTAAGAGTGTAGAAATTTATTGATATTCAAGTAATGGACATTCTAGATGCTTATGGGAGGTTGCTTAGTAGATATTGGACTAAATCTTTGAATGGATACATGTCAGTTTATTACTCTCACATGTGGCTACCATAGAGGGGAGTTCCTAATCAAATTCGGATTGAAAGAGACCAAATATGAAGCATATGATCATTGAATATAATGTAGCTAATGAAAGGGTCAATTTGGTTAATTCTAGTTTAGGGGTTTACACCCTTGACACTTCTCAGGTATGTAATTCTATAAACTCTCATGTTATGCCTAGACTTTAGAAATTATATGTTGATGGTGCTGAATGTAAATCTAGATCTAGAGTAGGAATAGTTTTGATCAATCCCCTTGGGAAAAAATATAATGATTCTTACAAACTTTAGTTTCCTTGCACCATTAATTTGAAAGAGTATGAAGCATTAATCTTAAGATTATAATTTTTTTATTAAACATGAGGTCAAAGAACTACTAGTATATGGTGCTTCTAAATTAGTAGTCAATCAGGTCAGAAGTAAGTATTAATGCAAATTGTATTATTTGAATAAATAAAAGTTTAGAGTATAGGACTTGATTGAGTATTTTGATGCTTTCAATATTATTTCAATCCGTAGAGAAGAAAAGTAGTTTGTTGATGAACTAGCTTCATCTATAGCTAACCTAATGCCAAATCAAGATTCCCAAGGCTGAAATATTGAATTGGTCCCATGTCCTATACCTAACAATGTGAATCATCTACATGTGTTTATTGATGACCAACCAATCATTGAATTCATGAACAACTCAGAAGTATTTGAGTCTCATATTGTTGATGAGGTCAATGATAATTTTCTTGATAATAATAGAATTGATGACAAGATGATATAACTGAATGATAACAAGATTCCCAAAGGCATGATTACCTTGGAAAGACTGTTTGACAAAGATAAGCTAGCTGAAATTGCTAAATTTCCCAAGGTAAATGGGAAAGACTATAATGTAGTTGACATATGAACTCAAGGTTAACCTTAGCTGGTAAACATTGGTATAACATACACAAATGAAGAGTTTAAAAAATATAGAGACTTATCAACTAAGTACAAGGATGTTATTGCATGGTCTTATGAAGACTCGAAGATCTTTGATCCTTGAGTTATCACTCATACCATCCCCTTGAAAGAATAATATAAACCCTTCAAGTAAAAGCAAATATCAATTAATATTGTTTTGGAACCATTAATTTATAAAGAGGTCAAGAAATTATTAGATGTAAAAATATTTTTTTCAATTAGACATTCTACTTGGGTAGCTAATATAGTACTAGTTAGAAATAACAATGGAGAGATTAGATTATGCATAGATTTTAGGAATAAAGTATATGCCATATTTCTAGACCTTGATATCAAATTCATATTGAGTCAATATGAGTTAGAAGAACTAATAGGTAAGTGGATGTCTATACTCTAGGAATATGATCTTGAAATTAAAACTACTAAATTGGTTAGGTGTCAATGATTAATTCAATTGATTGCTAACACTAATCTTAAATTGAGCATCAAGTAGGTTGACCAACAATATTTTCAACCAAATGGTTGGTATGATGAAATCATTCATTTACTAGTCAATGGTTCTTGTCCTGTAAGATTGAGTAGAGACTAAAGAAGAGCTTTGAGGATCAAAACAACTCATTTCTTCATCAAATATGGGGTACTTTATAGGAATAACTATGAAAGAATATATTTGAGATGTGTTTCAAAGGAAGAATTAGTTGAAATCTTAAGTACCTTTCATGAGAAACTAGGGAGTGGACACCCCTATGGAAAAATAATTGCTTAAAAAATCCTAAGTATAGGATATTATTGGCCCACCATCTTAAAATATGCTCACAAGTATGTCAAGCAATGTCATAAATGTCAAATATTCAATACAAAATAACCTAAAGTAGTTATGCCTTCAAAGCCAATTTTAATTGACAAACCATTTTCTCAATGGGGTTTGGACTTTGTAGTAGTTATCAACCCTATTCTTTAGTTAAACACAAGTATGTTCTAAATGACATAGATTATTGTACAAGATGGATAGTGAAAGTAGTAAAAAATTAGTGTAGGACTGAAGATGTCATCAGGTTCTTGGAAAAAACATTTGTACCAGGTTTGGGACACCAGTATCATTGGTCTATGAAAATGGATTAGAATTTACATCTATAGAGTTGACTACGTGGGCCTATGATAATAAGATATCTTTTGAGTTTTCATCTAATCATTATCCTTAAGGTAATGGAGTTTCAGAATCTACAAAAAAGAATTTGATGAAATCTATTAAGAAATCTACAGTTCAAGAACTAAGAACATGGCATAAATTTTTGAAGTATGCTCTATGGGCATATAAAAGTAGAGTGAAAAAATATCTAAAACCATCACCATTCCTATTGGTATATGGAAAATAACCAATCTTTCCAATTACTCTTAAATTTCCAACTTATAAGTTTATGAAGGAGTATATGGAAAAAGATCAAGAATATGCCAATTTCAGGTTTGCTTGGTATCATCCAAATGGAGGATGCAAGAGAAGAAGCATTTTCTAAATTCAAAAAACATAAAACCACTATCAAAATATGGTTTGAAAAATGGTCAAAGATCAAGGTGTTCAATAGGGATACCTAGTTCTCTTATGGGACAAAGCATCAAAGCTAAAAGGAAAACATGGGAAATTCACTCCTTTATGGATTGGTCCATACCAAATTGTTGAGACATTGTGAGAAAACACCTTTAAGCTCAAAGACTTGCAAGGAGTAGAGTTCACTTTGCCAACCAATGGATAGTATCTCAAGCATTACTTATATTTTGTTCCACCTCAAGTCTTTATGGATTAATCTATATGTTTCTACTCATTTTTTTTATTTACATTCAAAAGAAATAAGAAACTGAAGTTAAATGGTTAGGGGTTAGATGATACCCGAATGAAGCTGTGCACCATATCCAAACATTGTAGGAGTTCCTCTTTGGCTGTGGAGGATGACACCTATAGAGAGAATAAGACTTAAATAGAAAAATGTTAGAGACAGATATGGTGGACTGCCAAGCACATACTCGGTCTCGGAAGCAAAAAGTCTTCCTGGAGGGATGACAGTCCACTAGTTGATAAAAAGAATGTCGTAATGGAAAGAAATAATGAAAGACTTAGACAAAGAGAAATAAATAATGTGTACCTGAATCCTGTAATCAGTCTTCCATAGTCACCAACGTCAGTAGTTCTGTCGGCGTTAGTTGGTCAATGTTGTCGACGTCGATTATGTTACCGACGTCAATAGGGGCAATGGGCCTTGATGTCAATGTCGGTAGGGGCAATGGGCCTTGGATAGGTTTTGGGGTATGTCTATGGTCAAAAGAATGGTTTGGGAGATTTAAAAGGGTTGTGTAGGGATGCACGATAGTGGATAGAGTCTTAGGAAGGACAAAGGTAGGGGATAGGTTGTCAAAATGGGTCAAGATAAAAGGAAGGCTTTTCAACCTCTCCAGGAAGAAAGCTGGATTTGGTCTCAACAGTTGTCAAAAATAGCCAATGGGATAATTACCAATGCATTTTAGAAATACTAAAATATAAACCAAAAGAATACTTAGCTCTTGGTGGAGAACCAGAAGTGTAGAAGACTTGTTCCCGTTATGGCTGATGTCGAAGACCTCATGCAACATTTCAATCCGGTGTGGAGTGAATTCTACAGAGTTTCTTAGCCTGGAGAGTGATGATAGAATGTTGATGCCTCATCCCAAAGCCTACCTTTGATATGTAGAGAGTTGAGGAGCAAGAGAAGTTGGATTCGCCCAAGAGAATTCATCTTTCGGGCTCCAACCAAGGGTAGAATTTAGTTTTAAGCAACCGACATCGGCGATACCACCGGCATCGATCGACTGTTGACCGACATCGGCGGCTAGAGAATGGGTAAAAAGGCTATTTTTAGCCTTTTGCCCATTCTTCCATCTGCCAAGTTCCATTGTCGTTGTTGAATGGTCCAACGATGGATTTAATGGGCGCAAGAGTTAGTGGGAGAGTTGAAATAGGTCTTAGGTAATTATGATTAGTCATAGGGTGATAAATGGTCTAAGGGCAAGGTATCCAAGGTGAGGTGTCTAAGGTGATGTCATTAATTTAAAATAAGTAATTTATTTTAAATTAATAAAGTGTGCAAGGGACCAAGGGGAGTAGACACAATTTTGGTGTCTACATTTGCCCTTTTTTGTCTTATTGGTTGTTCTGACGAACTACAAGACAAAAATAGGAGTAAGTTGCCCCAGGTATGGGATAAGGTGTAGGTTGCCCCAAGTATAGGATGAGGTGTTCCCCCTCAAATTGAGAGTTAAGGGAAGGTAACCTGATATCAGGTGCTGATTTGATAGATAGTGGATGGGTATGGTGAAGTTGGAGTGTGAACGTTGTAATAGTTGAGATTGTGTGTATACCACTTCACGTGATAGGTAGGTCAAATTATTGCAGTCAAAGGTCAAGGAGTGATAAAATCAAAATAACTATGCCCTAGCTTTTAGTCATAGCTGATTGGGTTATTCGATCCAAGCTGTAGCTCCAATTGGTCATCGTGTTCCAAGTATCCCAGGCTCAGGAAGTGCTCCTGGAAAACATGAAAGATGTCACAAATATTGGGGATCAACTTGAGCACGATCCATCAATAGGTGTGAGGGTCATAATGTGGGTTGCATACAATTTGCTAAATATTCGTGAGGTAGCATATATGCAATCAAAACATCCAAGGCAAAGTTGTCTCAGAAGTGGTCGTGGTCTGAGGAGATAGTCGCGATCTCCAAAGTCATTGGTCAAGTCGGGTTGAGTCATGGTATGATCTCAAGTGGTGTGTGTTGTGGTCAGGGAGATGTATGTGATCTCTAATGTGCCCCATGAGAAGTTTAGGTAATTCATTCAGTGTCAGGGCTGATTGTTTGGTCATGATTTTGGGTTGGTATAGATAGTTGGTCCATTAGATGGATGGACAAAGGAATGGCCGAGCTAACCTCAGAAGACCCCATGTCAACTGAGTGTTGCCTACATAGCCCCTGTTTGAAGGGCCTCAGGCCAGTTTAGTTCTCCCTAGAAAGGGAGGAAGGAGTTCAAAGTGGTTGATAGGTTGGTTTGGTCAGGTTAGGGTTGTTTAGCATTTCCCATATGTGTGATGGTACATGCTTTGAAATGATGAATGTATGATGATGTTACAGCCTTTTCCATATTATGTGATGGTGTATTCTGTAACATTGGTTATGTGGTTTTTCATTCCTAACAATTTTCCATATTGGTGATGGAGGTATGCTAAAAATGAAATGAGTATATTTATGCTTCAGTACATTCGCATATTGGTGATGATATATGCTTGACATAAATTGAGTTTGGTCGATAGTTTCTATGTGTATTGTTTTCCATAGAAACTAGTGTGAATGGGCTATGATGATTTATGATGTCATGATGTCTTTTTATTGGTTTGTTTTATTTTGAATTGGTTTGGTTGGGTTTGGTTGTATGTGACGAAGATGTAAAAAAAAAGTGAAAGGCGCATTGCTCTTTCATTGACAAGGACTATAATGACAGCATAGATAAGGTTTTTGCAAACAAAAGCCCCATTCATGCATTACGTCGTAGATGATTGGTTGGTGTTAGAGAAGTATTCGAATCACTTGACATTAAGTGAGCTCAAAATCCCTTGAGTATGTTGGGGTGATAGGTTTGATGATGTGAGATGTGAGGATAGCGTAACCCTTTTTAGCAAGGATAACTTTACCCCTTTTATAGGTGACCCTGAGAAGGACTATAGGCAAGTCCATGACTTAATAGCTTGTCAGTCAATTTTTTATTTTTATTTTTGGTAGACTGATTAATGCAGGAAGTCTACGTGGGGATGTTGTTTTGTTTTGTGGTCATATGTGAAGTTTATAGATACAGGAAGCTTCTAAGAGTGTATTATTTGTAGCAAGATTTGGGCATAGCCATCCTTCGAGGGATTGGTCTATATTTTGCTTTGTATGGTTGAATGTCTTTGAATAGTTGTCCTTCAGGGGAGCAGTCTATCAATTACAGTAATTATGCAGCTGTCCTTCGAGGGAGCAGTCTACATTTATAGTTTTATGACCTTTTGTTAGGCATCCTAGGTTTTTGTGGACTAAAGTTTTAGTCATGGACTAGACTATAGAGGTTTACGATTTTTCCCTTTTAGTATCACAAAGCATTAATGCAAAAAGGATTAACTAATGTTTGTAGGAAAAGAAGGGAATAGGAATGAGGATGACAGGGGTTGCTCAAGCGACAAGCTTAAGTTAAATATCAAGTGAATGAGTACTTGATTAATAGTAGAATGGTCATAGATGCAAGGCATTAAGGGGCTCAGGTTTTGGCCAGCCTTCAAGAGAAGATAGACAATAAGTCCCTGATCCATACTTGTGTGTTATGATATAAGGTCCAAGCCAATTAGGAGCAAACTTACCTTGTTTACTTCTTTCCATATTGGTCACGTGTTGGTTTTCTTTAAGGACGAGATCCCCGATTTTGAAATCTTGCTCTTTCAAATTTTGTTATAGGCATGTTTGATACGATTTTGATAGACATGGAGATGGTTAAGGGTAACAAGGCGATGTTCATCAAGTAACTCAAGTTGAGCCAATCAATCTTGACGAAAGTCATCGTTAGAAATTATGTCATGCAAAGAGATGTGTAAAGAAAGTATTTGTACTTCAAGAGGCAAGACAACCTTAGTTCCATACACTAAAGAGAAAGGCGTAGCACCTGTAGGGGTTTGAATGCTAGTGCGGTAGGCCCACAAAGTGAAGGGAATGTGAATGTGCCAATCCCTTTCAGTATCGTTGACCACCTTCATTAGAATTTTGGTTAAGATTTTGTTGGAAGCCTTGGCCTGCCCATTTTCTTGTGGGTAGTAAGGTGAGGAGAAGCTAAGCTTGATGCCAAATGAGTCACAAAGTTTTTGGATAGTTCTGTTTTTGAATGATTTGCCGTTATCGGTGATGATCTTGTGGGGTACACCGAAACAACAGATGATGTGTTGGTTGATGAAGTCGATGATTTTGTCGGCTTTAGTGGAGATGAGGGGAATAGCTTCCACCCATTTAGTGAAGTATTCAGTTGTGGTGATAATGGACTGATGTCAAAGAGATGAATGGGGGTTAATCTCACCGATTAGGTCTAAGCCCCATTGTGAAAAGGGCCAGAAGTCCTTAGCAACTTGTAGAGCATGGCTAGGGATGTGAAGTAAGTTAACGTGTTGTTGGCATTTGATACAACGCCAAACATAATCGCTATAGTCTTGGTGAAGAGTGGGCCAATAATAGCCCAGATGAAGGATGCGCTTTGCAACCGAGTTACCACTAAAATGCCCTCCACAAATCCCATCATGGACTTGTTTGATAGCGTGAGATGTTTCAGTGGAGGTTAGACATCAAAGAAGGAGGCCATCAAAACCTTGTTTATAGAGAAGACCCCCTAGCATAGTACATCGAGCCGTGCTTTTGATAAAAGCCCATCACGCATTGCTAGAGAGATCAGGAGGGATAATAGAAAAAGTTAAGTAGTCAACAAGTTGCTTATACCAAACATCGTGTGGACTAGAGTCAATGGTGCTGATGAGGTTGATGTTAGTGGAGATATATGAAGGTAATGCCAAATGGTGTACCGTAACATAAATTCTTGAGGAAGATGATGAGGATGGAATATGTGAGGCTAGAGAGGCCATAGTATCAACAAACTTATTTGTAGATCGAGGAACAGTTTGTAAGAGGTAATGGTCAAAATATTCTAGTAGGGTGTCAACACGGTGTTTGTACCTTTGTAAAAATTCATTTTTACAAAGATATGAACCATTGATTTGATTGAAAATTAGTTATGAGTCGCCAAAGATGTTGATGGCCTTGATGCCTAGGAAAAGGGTGGTTTGAAGTCCCAAAATTAAGGCTTCATATTCAGCCATATTGTTGGTACATGCAAAGTCAAGTTTGAAAGATAGGGGCATGGGCTCACCCTCGTGAGGGATGAGAATGACCCCCGCACCCCCACTGTGTTGGCATTTAGACCCGTCAAAGAACATTGTCATTTGATAGAAAATGTCATTGGTGGATAACATGGTGATGGATTCGTCATAGAATTCACAGTGAGAAGGTTGGTTGTCAGGTAGAGGGGCATCCGCTAGTTGGTCAGCAATTGTTTTCCCCTTTATAGACTTTTGTTGGATGAATTCCAAGTCAAACTCAGCAAGGAGCATGAGCCAATGAGCCATACGTTGGTTTTGGTATGGCTTGGAATGCATGTATTTGAGGGGGTCAGTGTGGGTGATGACATAAGTTTTGTGATTGAGAAGATAATGACCGAGTTTGGTAGCGGCAAAGACTAATGCCAAAAAAAAAATTTTGGTATGAGTATACCGAGTTTCATAATCAATGAGCATTTGGATTATATAATAAACTACTTGCTCATGATGTTGTTCGTCTCGGTGCGCGATCATGGCACCTAAAGAGTGTTTTGTTGCTGAGATGTAAAGATAGAAAGGTTGGTCATCTTTAGGTGGAATAAGGACTGGTGGAGAGACAAGATAACATTTAAGAGCCTCAAAAGCCTCTTGGAAATCCTTATCCCAATTAAAGGAGACATCCTTCTTGAGGAGGTGATGAAAGGGCTGACATCGGTCGGAAAGCTGTGAGATGAAGCGATGAATAGATTGAAGCTTCCCTTGCAGGCTGCAAAATTATTTTAGATTGGTAGGTGGTGGCATCTCGAGTATAGCTCAAATCTTAGCGGGATCAATCTCAATGCCACAAAGGGAAATGATGAAGCCTAAAAGCTTCCCAGAGAGAACCCCAAAGACGCATTTCTTGGGGTTGAGTCGAACGTTGTATTGGAGGAGGCGAGTGTCAGGCACCTAGAACAACAAACAGTTCTGACACCAACTTGTCAAGATCTTGCTCCTCAATTGGAGCACAATATGATTACATCTGTGTAAGCAACTAAACATAGAATTTAACCAAAATGAATAAGTAACTAGAAATATGAAACAACATAGGATATGAGAGACAATACACAATTGTATTAATATTCATCCAGAAGAAAATACAATAAAGAAGATGCCACACTTCTTCCCACACCTCTAGAGCTCCCACACTTCTAGGGTTCACCTGTAATTCTCCTCTAACACTTTCCTCTCTCAATACAAGTCACAACAAACAACTCACACACAAAGTTGTTGTTCACCTCCACCAGTCAGTAACAACGCTGCCAGTACACCAAGCACACAACTATACTCTAAGTAGATCTCCCTTTCCTTGCTGCCACCTGCAAATCAACAGACCTTACTTACCCTGTAGATATCTCTACACCCTGAAGAACCCTTGTCCTTGCCTCACCAAGTCCTTATGATTCTTCAACCAGTACCCTAGTGGATCTTCTACCAGAACTTGCACACCTGCAACTCTCCAAGATCATACACACTCAGCACCCCTTTGGAACTAGGAGGAACACACCATGCTCTCTTCTCTCTGAAGGAGCTAATTTCTGCTCTCTTACTCTCTAGCACACTTTTACAATACAACCCATGAGTCTATTATATAGATATCATGCATATAATAATTATACTTTCTTAATTACAATAATTAGACATGCAACTCAAAGACTATAATTAGCCTATTAACATGTAAACTGACAGTCCAAAAATAGATCTGTTTGGAACCCACATGCAAACTGCATGCACACACAGGTTGCTGACATCGGCTCCCTCCTGACCAATGTCAGCTGACTCATAACTAATGTCGGTTGCTTCTGCATTGTAATATGACTGACGTCGGTTGATCAGACCGACGTCAATTGCCCTGCAAATGGTTTTGCAACTCTGCAACCTCCGTAACCTCCTCTTGTTCACATCTTGGTGAGCTTTTAGCTCCACAACCTAACAATCTCCCACTTGGAGATAAATAGCTGCACCTATACCTGTACCTGTACACCATCTAATTTGTTTCATGGCTTGTATCCCTCTTCAAGCTCAACCCTGAAGACCAACCACCACACACCCTGTGGTGCACTCCCTGTCATCCAAGTATCCTGCCACATTCGAACCTACATATCCATGTAGTGAAGTCCTTGACCTTACATAACATGTTAACATGTTGTTCGTCCCTCTCAGATACCTGAGAATCCACTGAACTGCCCTCCAGTACTTCTTTCCTAAATTGGCTCCAAACTTTCTGACAACTCCCACTGCTTGGGAAAACTCAAGTCTACACCAGACCTTATGTGATTTCGAACACTGTTCTAAGCTCAGCTTGAACTGTCCAGCCATAGGTGTGCTTACCAATTCTTCATCCTGCATCTTGGACCTCGCCAACACCTTCTTCACATCAGCTCCCACTAGAGACAAAATCAACCTGTGATCTTCCATGTCTCTTATGCCAAATAATTTTGTTGCTCCAAATTCTCCATGACATACCTCTTAACTAACTTTACCTTTAGCTCAGCAACTCCCTGTATGTATGAACCTACTCCAAGCATACCATCCACATATAGTAACAGGATAATGTCATGACTCATCATCCACTTGGTAAAGACAAACACAATAGTTACACTGACATTGACTAAAGCCCTACTTTGTCATCCACCTGTCAAAACCTGTACCACTGTCCTGCAGCTTCCTCAAGACCATATACCTTGGCCTTCCATCTCATGTATCCATCCACTCTCTTCTTCAACCTAGGAATCCATTCCTCTCTCAGTGCTTTCTTCCAGCTAACAACTCCACCACCAAACACCTGTTTGGTTCTTCTCCAAGGACTCACACTCCTCATCCATGCCTAGCTCCCACTATTTCCTGGATTCTACCTGCTGCCTCTTCATGTCTCCATAGTTCTTGACCATCAGTAAGCAACAATAAAGAAGGTGAACAATGAATATGAGGTTCACTTACCCTTTCAGTCCTCTATATGGGTGTTTGAGACTCCTTGACAGCGTGCTGACTGCCCAAAATATGTTCTAGTGACCGATCTCGGCCATCTCCTAGTCTGCACCCGATCGATGTTGGTTCCCTGCACTGACCCTTACTGCCAACATCGTTTCCCTAGCCAATGCTGGTGTCCCTTCTACTGATGTCAGTTCCTATTTGATCAATGTCAGTCTTCTTATTGCTGACATCGGCTTTGTAACTGACGTCAATCTTAACCTACCTGACACCACTGACTCTGTTGATCTGCACATGACCAACGTCGGTGCCTGTCTGTTCGACATCAATTCCTCCTAACCGATGCCAGTACCTATGTTTGCTTATGAGTGATGACTTTTTACCTGTGAGCTCCTTTTGGATTAAACTCTTATCCATACAGCCCTGCTCAGAATAATTTAGTCCCCTCAGCTGATCTCTGTCTATCATCTCCTCCATGAACACCAAGGCTTTCCAGTTCTTAAGTTTGTCAAAAACATATGTCTTCCACTTAAGAACATGCATTCCCCTCCTACATATGTGACCAAGCCTAAAAAGCCACATCTCTGCAACAGAAGGTGAATCAGTAATATAAGTAGATAGATAAAGGATACCTACTTTCTTACCACTGTCTAATTTAAGTGCATCCAATGTGAGAGTTACTGTGCATCTCTCATCACCCAACTTTCCTGAAGAAATTAGACTCATCTCTAAAACTAGTCCCTGCATGACCTCATTCAACCCCTGTGTGTTATCTGTCTGCAATTTCAGCTTCACTTCCCCTTTGCCAACACACTGACAAGGCTCACCAACCCCTAAATAAATCTCTCCAAAGTCTCCAAAGACATACCCATGAAAAGATGCTCTATTTCGAGCTGCATGGAAAGAGGCAACAGAATCTATAGACCAAGATTCTACTTTATCCAGAGCAACCTGTGCAACAACACCTGCAACATCTGCTTCTACATGCTGATCTTCTACCGACCAACAATCTTCTTTTACCTACTCTTTCTTTCCATCAATCAGACCATTCGTGCTATTCAATTTCTCTATTCGTAGCTTTCTTCTGCCATTGCTATACTCCCACTCAATCTGAAACCCCTATGAGTAACCTATAATCAACAAACACTAACCAAATCTGAAACCCCCTGTTAGTAACCCAACCAAAAGCTTTGATACCACTTGTCAGGAACCTAGAACAATAAACAGTTCTGACACCAACTTGTTAGGATCTTGCTCCTCAATTAGAGCACAATATGATTACTTTTGTGTAAGCAACTAAACACATAATTTAACCAGAATGAATAAGTAACTAGAAATATGAAACAACACAGGATATGAGAGACAATACACAATTGTATTAATAATCATCTAGAAGAAAATACAATAAAGAAGATGCCACACTTCTTCTTCCCACACCTATAGAGCTCCCACACTTCTAGGGTTCACCTGTAATTCTCCTCCAACACTTTCCTCTCTCAATATAGGTCACAACAAACAACTCACACATAGAGTTATTGTTCACCTCCACCAGTCAGTAACAACACTGCTAGTACACCAAGCACACAACCGTACTCCAAGTAGATCTGCCTTTCCTTGCTGCCACCTGCAAATCAACAGACCTTACTTACCCTGTAGATATCTCTACACCCTGAAGAACCCTTGTCCTTGCCTCACCAAGTCCTTATGATTCTTCAACCAGTACCCTGGTGGATCTTCTACCAGAACTTGCACACTTGCAACTCTCCAAGATCATACACACTCAGCACCCCTTTGGAACTAGGAGGAACACACCATGCTCTCTTCTCTCTGAAGGAGCTAATTTTTTCTCTCTTACTCTCTAGCACACTTTTACAATACAGCCCATGAGTCTATTATATAGATCTCATGCATACAATAATTAGACTTTCTTAATTACAATAATTAGACACGTAACTCCAAGACTATAATTAGCCTATTAACATGCAAACTGACAGTCCAAAAATAGATCTGTTTGGAACCCGCATGCAAACTGCATGCACACACAGGTTGCCAACGTCGGCTCCCTTCTGACCGATGTTGGCTGACTCATAACTGATGTCGATTGCTTCTGCACTATAATATGACTGACATCGGTTGATCAGACCGACGTCGGTTGCCCTGCAATTGGTTCTGCAACTCTGCAACCTCCGCAACCTCCTCCTGTTCACATCTTGGTGAAGCTTTTAGCTCCATAACCTAACAGTGAGTGGATATGATTTTGATAATAGTTAAATGGTCATGACAGAGTTTAGATTTGCCTAGTAGGTCATCCACATAGTCCTCCTTGATTTTGTGGAGGAGATCATGAAAGATGTAGGTCATGGCGCATTGATATGTGGCACCTATGTTTTTTAGGCCAAAAGGCATGACCCTATAGCAAAAATTCCCCCATGGGGTGATGAAAGTGGTCTTGTGTTGATCTTTTCATAGAATCAAGATTTGGTTATACCCTGAAAACCTATCCATGAGTGATAGCATCTCATGACCGGTCAGAAGATCAACAAGTTGGTTGATGCTGGGTAGAAGAAAGTCATCTTTTGGGCAAGCTAGGTTAAGGTCGTGATAATCAGTACAAATTCAAATTCTCCTAGTTGCTTTTGTGATAGGGACAATGTTTGACACCCATTACAAATAATTAATGGGTTGGATAAAGGAGACAGAGAGATGTTAAAGCTCCTCTTTGACAAGGAGTGCAATGCGAGGATGCATTTTGCAAAGCTTTTGCTTGACAGGCTTAACCTCTAGGTTTGTGATGATGTTATGAATGACAATGTTAAGGTCGATGCCAGGCATATCGCTATAAGACCAATTAAAAGCTTTGTTATGGTCTGAAAGGAATTTGGTATAGTCAATTTGTTCTTAGACGTCCAAAGATTGATCAATCTTTAAAACATGAGGAACATTGGAAGATGGAAGGTTAATGTCAATGGTCAATTCATTTAACATAACCAGCATTTCTGAAGGAAGTGATCGTTGAATGAAAGAGTCGTCTACACCCATGTAGGTGAGAATGGCATCATCGTCTATGCGTTGGACAGTGTTGATGGTAGCAGATTTATCGTCTATCATGTTTGGATAAATGAGAGGGAGAGACCTAGATACCCCACCTATTTGATAGGTTAGGGGTTCCAAGTGAATGGCGTTTATGTAAAAAAAATGATGGTAGCAGATTTATCATCTATCATGTTTGGATAAATGAGAGGGAGAGACCTAGATACCCCACCTATTTGATAGGTTAGGGGTTCCAAGTGAATGGCGTTTATGCAAAAAAAACTAAGAGGGATGGAAACCACCGAATTCGTAGGTGAAGATGGAGGAATAGGTGAGTTTGCAGGTGATTATTCTATGATAGGTTTGAGGTGAGGGTTTTTAGAAGTTTCAGTAGGTTCTTCAAAGCCTAGGCCATGTCGCTTCTTGGCATTCTTTATGGCCTCATCATTTGATGGTTCGACGGGCTGGTGGGTGCCTTGTTCGTAATGCCTAAATCCAAAGCCCTTCCATGCACACCTATAAAGATAGGTATGAGAAAAGTTTGGGTTGCCAAGAAAAGAGAAGTCAGACATAAATAGTTGGGGTGATGAAAGAGGATTTCCATCAGTGGGAGCTCAATCTAGCCCTCCATGGATGAAAATTTGTTTGAAGATTGGGAGGACCATAAGGGATGACCATTCTGATACAATGGTCATAGCTAGGATTGTGATGAAGTTGTCCATACTCTTGAGGAGTCTGGAACATGTCCAAGGTGAGTAAACAATACTCTCCAAGTGAAAGACGTTGGAAGGTATCTTCCATAGGGCCTTTTATTGTCACTTGAGGAGGTGGTGTAGGTGTAACCGTCATTTACGTACTTGTTGAAGCTTCCACAGGTGGAGGTGGTGTTTGGGTCAATATTTTTAAAGGAATGAGAACATCGTTGGGTCGATAAGTTGTGTTGCATGTCTTGAAAGGGGAGGGGTCTACAAGAATGACATGGACTTGACTATCATGTTCAAATTTGACACAACAATGTAATGTAGAAGGGACACAGGCCATGGCACAGATCCAAGGTCATCCTAATAACATGTTGTATTGGAACTCCCCTTCGATGATGTAGAAGAGTTTTGGGATTGTTCGTGGGCCAACACGAATATGTAAGATGACGATGCCAACGGTAGTGGGGGTGGAGTCATTAAAACATCAAAGAATTGCATCAATTTTTGACACGCAATTCTTTGGGAGGGCTAATTGGTCATCGGCATGGGTGGAAATGATATTGATGCTGGTGCCCCCATCAATCATAACTCGCTTAACACAAGTTCAATCAACGTAGGCTGTGATGAAAAGGGCAGCATCCTGATCTTCCAAGTTGGAGGTAGGAATTTCATAATCACTAAAGGTAATAGAGGCAAAGATGGGTAATTATTGGATTAAGGCAGATAGTGGTTGGGGGTCCTTGGGTTGGACCTCCACTACCTGTAAAGCTTTGATTAAATCTTGATGATGTTGTGGAGAGCTTTGAATGAGGTCATATAAAGTCATCTTCATGGGAGTTTGGTGAAGTTGTTTCACCATAGAATCACGGATTGCCTTCGAAGAAGTGGGTTGGGATGTACCCAAGATAGAAATCTTGGGTTTGGGTGGTTGAGCAGGTTTGACAAATGGGTAGGTCCAAGGAATAACAACTTTCTCTTTTGCTTTATCCTTTAAGGTTTGTGACCTAGTGGCCACATTGATGGTGTTAATCTCGAATAAAGGGGGTGAAGGAGGTAAAGGGACCATAGTCTGATGATGGGACCCTGATGAAGGTGGAGAGGTTGGGGAGACATTAGATGGTGTTAGAGATTTTTTGACAGTATCCTCAACAAGAAGGGTGTCTTTTTCCAAGTAATGGCGAATGACAACCTTGAGGGCACAACAATTTTTAGTGTCATGCCCAGGTGAGCGATGATATAGGCAGATTTTAGTGTCATCAAACCAAGACGGTTTTGGTCCGAGAGGTTGAAATGGTTTAATAGGTGGAAGAGTGATGCTAGAAGTTTGCAAAATTTAGCGTAGTATCAAAGCATATGAACCCACTAATGGGTCCATGCTTGTTGATGCACTAGGTGTTGATGACTTTTGTTTTGGAGTTGTTGAGGGAGATTTTTGTACCACCTTTTTGATTGGTGGTGTGGCCAATCATGTAGATGACACTTTCTTTGTGAGGGGTGCCAAATTTTTCAGAGGAGGTATGTTTTTGGTGGGTAAAGGGAGTAACGGGGGCAACTTGTTTTTGTTAGGTGTTGGAGTAGGGAGCACTCCAATTAAGGTAGAAGGATGAGGGCCCAAAATAGAGGGCGATGGTGATGGTGGAGGAGGAGTTCTACGATGTGGTTTAGTGGCCTTCTTCAATACGGCATGAGGACCACTAGTTTGGGGGGCAAGATTCAAATCGACCTTCACTTGTGGGTGAGTGAGGTTTGACATGGGGTGAACACCAAGGGATTTAACCTGTTTCCGTATAGTGGAATTTTTTGAGGGTTTAGGCTTAGATATGGATGGTTGAGCTTCTAAAGATTTGGAAGTAGAAGCCCAATCTTCGTTGGTGACTCTTGGAGATTTTGTCACAGAAGGGTCGACAGTACAAGATGAAACAGGATGTGTAAGATAAGGAGCTTTGAGCCATTCTCATAATGCCTCATGTTCTAAGTTCCTCAAATGGAGAAATCTTAAGTTTTTGGCCAGTCGAGAGAATGGTTTAGAAGTTGTTGTGCTAGGCTTTATAATTATTTTTTTAGAAGATTTGGGTGGTTGTGAGAGTGGGAATGTGTTAGATGTGGCAATCTCAGGCCAAAGGCGAGAGAGAGCCATTACTGGATCCTCTTCAGCTGAAGTAGGTGAAGAGACAAGTTCTTCTCTCGTTGGAGAAGGAATTGGAGAATGGGGTTCTTCGAGAGGAAAGAGCGTAGGGATGATCGTGCCTTCTACTTGGGGTTGAAGATCAAGAAAGGTATGGTCCTCCATTGGTAGTAGGAAGGATGAAGGTGGGGCTAGTGGCGTTGGTATGGTTAGAGCATCCTCCAATATAAGAGGGGTAGATGGAGGACTATTAGGAGAAGAAGGCTCTTCTTCCTGTGGTGGAGGGATAGGTTAACTAACCTCTTTGATTTGTGGAAGAGGTTGGTTAGGGATGAAAGGTGAAACCATATCGATCGTGTGTATATTATGCTCTTGGGGGTCTTCAGCTATGGTCTGAATGTTATTTTGACTAGGGGGATGGTTAGGGAAAGGTTGTCTAAAGACGTATATGTTTTGGTTAGGTGACGTGTTTGGGTTATCTAAGACAAGATCACCTTTATCTAACATGTCCTGAATGACATTCTTGAGGGTTTTACAATTGTCTGTGTCATGGCCTTTGACATGGTGATAATTACAGAAGTCATTCTCCCTATACCATGCAGGGATGGCACGTGAGGGATCAAATTGAGGTGGTGGTCGAATTTGGGGGAGGTTAAGGACCCCCTACTTGACTAGTTTATCTAACACGAATGCGTATGATTCTCCTATTGGAGTATATTGACATTGTACGTATCATTATTGGAATTGTCATGTAATGCTTTGAGATGTGTAAGGTGTGGATTGGTTAGTTGTGGTCGATGATGATGATCTAAGTACCACAGCATTTGCTGATCCCTTGGATTTGTAATTGGAGGAAGAAGATTTGGAGGAAGGGTCATTTGATTTTGCATTGGGGTTTATACTACGCAATTTGACTTTATTTTCTTCGACAGCACAGAGTTCAAGCTTCCTAGCCATGGTGAAAGCTTTGTCAAATGTGTAGAATGTGTGGACCCGCAAAGTAGATGAGATGTGTTTGGCACACGCTTGTGAAAAGAGCTCAATGAACTTAGGTTGAGGTAAAGAAAAGGAGAGTTGGTTGATTAAAATTCTCCATCGAGTAACGAAATCAGCTATTGATTCATCGTCAAATTGTCTAATAAAATATAGGTCTGCGATGGAGACCTTTTTAGTTATGTTAATTGAAAAGTGGTCAAGAAATAGCTGAGCTAGTTGAGTGAAGGTAAACAGAGAGTGACTGGTAATAAAACTATACCAATCAAGGGCAGCACCAGAAAGTGACATGGGAAATGTGCATAGTAATAACACATCATCATGTGCTATAAGGTAACAAGCGTGTCTAAATGCTCGTAGATGTTGATGTGGGTCCTCTTTACTCTGAAAGCGAGTAAACTTGGTAAGTTCCCACTGACTAGGATATGGTCAAATTGGGACTGAAGGATGAATAGGTTCATTACAGATTTATTCATATGAGAGAACATTTCTTGAACCTGAAATGGATGTCTCAAGATTAGACATCTTATCCATCAACATCTTGATTAGATCGGTTGATGGATTTGTAGGTGGGGCGCCCCCTAGGTTATAAGGCATTTGGAAGGTGTTAGATGGAGCGTATGACATAGTTGGTTGCGCTTGTATAGGTGCAACATATTGGTAACTAGTCATGGGGACTGATGTTGAAGTCAAGGGTGGTTGTGTCATAAAGCTAAAGGGCACAACTTGACTTGATGTCGCCAAAGGTGGTTGGATGGTGGAAACACTAGTTGAAGGATAAGTAGTCACTCTTGTATTTATGGGTGCAAGAGTAGGTGAGATGGAGACAATTAAGTTCTAGAATGGTGTAGAACTTTGTTGAATGGTTTGTGGTTGAGGAGGTACAGAAACCCCAAAGGAGGTAGGTCCAAAAACAGAAGGAGAGGCCACACTTTGAAGATTGGTCATGGTTGGGTTGTTAGTTGAGGCAATGGCCTAGGTGACCATGGGTTTGGTTACGGAGGCTGTTGATATGATTTCCGTTTCAACTAAGGAAGTTGGCATCCCATAAACTAGGTTGCCTGAAGGATCTCGCATTTGAATTCTCATGAGATAGTGCTAAAGAGCCTTGACATTGAGGTCAAGGAACCTTTCAAAGTCTTGATCCCATTCAGGAATAATTATATGTTGAGTTGGGGTTGGTCGGATAGAGTACACTCAGTTTCTGAACTATACTTCATTTGGGGACTTGATATAGAAGGTAAAGGTGGGAGTGGTTGTTGCCTTGTGTGGTCAACAAGAGTTTTGGTTTGACTACGTGTCAAAACCATCCAAGGCAAAATAGATTCAGGCTCTAAAAATTGTATGTTTCAGCCTCAAAAAACCAGAATTTGTTTTTAATAGCAAAAAGGTCAAGTTTTTAGCTTGTTGTTTGAGAAGAAATTTTTTTGACAGTGACCGACGTTGGTAGAAAAACTAATGTCGATGAAGTAAGTTTGCCGATGTCTGTCAGATAACTGATGTCGATGAAGATCAATTACCGACGTCAATGGAAAAACCAATGTCAGTTACTGTGTATTTCCAGAAACTAAAAAAATTGAAAGTTTTTGGAAGAAAGAAGAAAGTTCTGAGTCATTTTTAAAGCTCAGAATAATTCATCTTTACCAGCTCAAAAAAATAGATAAAAATAGAAAAGTAGATGAAGACAAGCAGCCTCTAAACATTAAATTCCTAAGAATAAATTTTAGAGTCATGGTGGCTTATGCCTTAGAAGAGTGTGTTTGGGAAGTTGGGCTTTTAGAACAGGTACTAAAAGAAGCAGTCTAAGGTTGGTTTCGGGTTGAGTTTTGGTGCTCAAAATCTGTATTAGGTTCTGTACATGGCTTGGTGCTAGGAGCTTGCTCCCCTCACTTCACGAGCCCAGAGACAAGCTGGGTCGCTTAGCCAATATATACTTCCCCTAGAGTTTATACTCTACCAGAGAACAGAGTGGGTTCTCCCCTTAGTAGTGAAGTCCAAGTAGGATTACCAGGAAGGGTAAGGTATCCGCTAGGTGATGAAATCCTAGTCGGGCCTTGTCTCAGGTATGCTTAGATGTTTGATTTTGTGAATGTGATCAGGTTGTGTAACATATGTGCACTACGATTTATTCATAATGCTTTTTAATTACTAAGTGAGAAGGCTAAATATGCATTCAAGCAGGAATGAGATGCAATAGATTTTAGCCCAAATTGAAATTTTTTGTTTGGATGTAAATAATTAGGAAAAGGTTAAGAGCATGAATTTTCACTACTCTAAGATGCAAGGAAAAGGTGACAAGAAGAAAAAGAAAGAATCTCTTTTTAACTTGTGCTTATGGTTTCTTTCTGAGATAAAGAGATAGAAGAAGGATGCAAGAAGAGAAAATTTCCTAATGCACCTATATGAAAGTTTGCCTTTTAGAAGAAATGAACCCAAGGAAAACTCCAGGGTCCCACTGGGTGTGCCAGAATGTTTCTACTCATTTTTGCTATTTACATTCAGAAGAAATAAGAAACTAAAGTTAAATGGTCAGGGGTTAGATGATACGTGAATGAAGTTGTGCACCGTATCTAGACATTGTAGGAGCTCTTCTTTGGCTGTGGAGGATGACACCTATAGAGAGAATAAGAATTAAACAAAAAAATGTTAGAGACAGATATGGTGGACTGCCAAGCACATGCTCAGTCCCGGAAGTGAGAAGACTTCTTGGAGGGATGACAGTCCACTAGTTGATAAAAAGAATGTCGTAATGGAAAGAAATAATGAAAGACTTAGAGAAAGAGAAAGAGATAATGTGTACCTGAATCTTGCAATCAGTCTTCCATAGTCACCGATGTTGGTAGTTCTATCGGCATCAGTTGGTCAATGTTGCCAACATCGGTTATGCTACCGACGTCGGTAGGGTCAATGGGCCTTGATGCCGATGTCGATAGGAGCAATGGGCCTTGGATGGGTTTTGGGGTATGTCTTTGGTCAATAGAATGGTCTGGGAGATTCAAAAGGGTTGTGCAGGGATGCAAGACAATGGACAGAGTCTTAGGAAGCACAAAGGTAGGGGACAGGTTGTCAAAATGGGTCAGGATAAAAGGAAGGCTTTTCAGCCTCTCCAGGAAGAAAGCCGGATTTGGTCTCAACAATACTCAAAAATAGCCAATGGACTAATTACCAATACATTTTAGAAATACTAAAATATAAACTAGAAGAATTCTTAGCTCTTGGTGGAGAACTAGAAGTGTAGAAGATTTGTTCTCGTTATGGCTGATGCCAAAGACCTCGTGCAACGTTTCAATCTGGTGTGGAGTGAATTTTGCAGAGTTTCTTAGCCTGGAGAGTGATGATAGAATGTTGATGCCTCATCCCAAAGCCTGCCTTTGATATGCAGAGAGTCGAGGAGCAAGAGAAGTTGGATTCACCCAAGAGAATTTGCCTTTCAGGCTCCAGTCGAGGTTAGAATTTAGTTTTAAGCAATCAATGTTAGTGATACCGCCGGTGTCGGTCAACTGTTGACCGACATTGGCGGCTAGAGAATGGGTAAAAAGGCTATTTTTAGCCTTTTGCCCGTTCTTCCATCTGCCAAGTTCTGTTTTCATTGTTGAACGGTCCAAAGATGGATTTAATGGGTGCGAGAGTTAGAGGGAGAATTAAAATAGGTCTTAGGTAATTATGATTAGTCATAGGGTGATAAATGGTCTAAGGGAGAGGTATCCAAGGTGAGGTGTTTAGGGTGCTGTCATTAATTTAAAATAAGTAATTTATTTTAAATTAATAAAGTGTGTAAGGGACCAAGGGGAGTCGACACAATTTTGGTGTCTACACTATAAGATTAGTTAGGGTTAGTATATGTAGATTTATATTAGTTTAATTCATGTTCCTTGTTTGTAAATAGTGTTTATGAATATTTGTTTGCATGTGTTGTGTTTGCTCTCTTTGCTTTGTTATTTGGTTTTCAAAAAGTCTCCAAGATAGGTCTTGAGACTCCAAATCCATCTAAATGCTCAAAAGAACTTCATAAACCAGGAATGAGGATATGACTCTTAAACATTGGTTGATCATGGATTTTGGAAATTATGAACTTAATGTTATGTTTATTAGAAAGTGGTGAAGATTAATATATAGATTAATTGTTCCTTGAAAATATTGAACCTTATTTTGATCTAATTTTGATTGCAATAAATATTTCATGTGTTTGAGTGAAAGTTTGAATTATTAGAACAAAATCATGTTAGCACTTAAAGAACATTATTGCCTGGGATGAAGTTTATAACCAAAGATGATTGTTTGAAAATCAAACATTTGACAAAAATCCTAAAAACTTGGCTAATTCTAGTTTCCAACCTTTGTGAGAAAGATAAATACATTTGAAAAATATAAAAATAAAAGCCTTATTGAAAATCTAAAAAAATTATAAGCAAAGGTGCTTCTGGTAACCTTCACTGGGGTTATGGACATCTGCCTAGCAATGGAGGATGGATTTGAGTGGAACCAAAGGTATCTCTATCAATACTATAGACACATGGCTGGCAGCATATCAATGCCCAAGTCTTCCTCTTTTATAAAGCATGATTCATAATGAATATCTAAATATGCTACAAGTCTATGTTAATGATTAAGGTCATGAAATCTAGAAGTTGTTCTCTGAATCCCAAGGCAATCAGTAAATGAATCAAAACACACACACAACATGACTAAGTTTTGATATTTGAACCTAATTCTACATTTATAAGACTTATTTTAATCATGAATTGATCCTAATAATGGTACTTGATCATGTGGAATGATCATTTTGGTTATTAGTTTAAACCAGAGTATCTGAATTCTAACATTTTGTAATGTTTCCTCCAGAAGTTACCATTTGTTGAGGTCAAAAAAACCCCATTTTTAAAAAATGAGGATCCTTGTTTAATTTTTAAAATTATGCTATAAATTAAGTATTCAACTTGATCATAGTGCATTATTGAATATCTTTTTTGAATTGACATGCTAGCACATAAGCTTTATTTAATTGTACCTAATGTTGTTAACATTTGCCTCATATATTTCCATCTTATAGGATCAATGGATCTTCATCATAATGAACAAATGTTCATCATATTATGATTTAACATTAATTTTACCCTTAATTTACTAATTAATATGGTCCCATTTGAACTCGAGTTTATATGATGTTCAAAACATAGTCTAAACTAATTTAGCCTAAGCCCTTATTAAAACAAGTTCATATTTTTGACATGTCACTTTATTTCATTTTAATCTTAGATTAATTATAACCTAATTTTTAATTGAGTTTATTAATTCATTAAAACCTTAGTCTAAAATTACCCTAATTCTATATATATCCCAAGCATTTATCCTTTGATTTTATTGTTTGCATGAACGAATTAAACACATAACTACCAAGTGTCAAAATCTCACTCAATTGGATCAAAGATCAACGGTATGCAGATGATCTATGAAAACAATAAGTAAAGATCTTAGATAAAAGATATATGGTGCATGTTCCTATGTGAAAATCTTAATCAACGATCCATGTTGAAGGTTGGAGTCAAAAAGGTCAATATTGAAGATCGATGGAGCGTGTTTAATCATGAAATTGGAGATATAACGGTGAGAATGAAGTCAAAATGTCAAAGGATCTTGAGATTACACATGATGCTTCCAAGTGTCACATTCATGGTGAATTATATTTAGATCAATAGTCTACATTTAATCAGTTGAATATGCAATAGATCAATGGTTTGTGTTTGATCATATGCTTAGTTGGTCAATGATGCATGTTTAATCATCCAAATTAAATATCAATAGTACACATTTAATCCTATAGATGAATATCAATGGTGAAAAGAGAGTCAAGGAGTCAAATAACCTAGATTGCATGTGATGATACCATGTGACATAAGAGTGTTAACCATATGGAGACCAACAATTGGGTATGTAGAAGACATGCAGATCTACCAAGTGGACAATATTATAAGCCCAAATCAAAGATCTATGGCCACATTAAAAGTTAAATTTATAAGAAGTACAATATGATGACATGTGTCCAAAGTGATAGTGGTCACATTTTAAATAAAAATAAGCAGTGTGGCAAGGGGATGCCACATAGGTGGACATGTCAGATCAAGATATTTTATGGAACTAAGCATGCGAAGGTATAAATAAAAGATCCAAATATGATTTAAGTCACCAAACCACATCTTTCAAAATCACTTACCACTAGTAAAGCTCTGTTTAAACCTTTGAAAATCCCTAAAATGTATGAAAATCCCTAAATTGTTCTTGGATTCATTATTTTGAGATAAAAAAGAGAGACTGGTAATAGAAATTATTCAAATAGTTCAAACAAATAGCCAAAAGAGTTGAATTGTTATTTGCAATCACATAATTTGACTAGTCATAGAAATGGAAACATACAAAGCTACTTTGAAGAAAGAAGATGAACTATGTTTGTCATCAAATGCAAAAGGCTAAGTATTTAAGGATATCGAGTTCGTAGCTTCCTCATTAAACACTAGAGATAATAATTATTCAAGCTTGTTCTAGACTATTCATAAAAAGGAAATTTTGACTAAGGAAGAATAGAATATGCTTCTATTTAAGAGCCTATATGATGACATCATATTACTTTTGATTACTAGACTTCATTATGCTACTACTAAATCAGATTATTACATTGTATGGATGTCTTGAGTCCAATTTTCAAAGATACTAAAATTGACAAGGGTATGTTGATTCATGAACCTAGCTTGAGGAAAATTACATATAAATATCTTGTTTCTTTTGAGTCATATTATAAGTTGCCTAGTCCCTAAATAGACCTAATCTATATAAATACATGGGCCCAAAAACATACCATGATGAATATCCTAGCAAAGTGGTTAGAAGTTGGTAATAAGGTCATTGTTGATCCTACAAAGAAAATCCCTATGAGTCAATTCAGACATAGGGTTAGAATGGTCATGACCATGTTAAATAAATTATATGGATTTACACATATAGCACATGTTGAACCAATATGGGTCCCTATTTTTTATTTCATCATTGAGGAAATGGTAGTCCCCCTTTTAGCTGAAATCATTAGAATTTCCTTGAGTAGGTAGATCTATGGGATTCAAACCAAGAAGAGGACTAAATTCTTCATGATGTCTTATTTGCTATATGCCCTATGTGTAAGCACCAAAATCTCAAACCAAAGAGAGTGGTCCCCAAATGGTACCCAAACTATGTCCTAGTATTACTCTAAATTGCACATTTAAAAATATAGGCACCATATTCAATTCATTTGTGACTGTGTTTACCCTAATTTGAGTCAAGCCATTGATGGTATCCCCATGATGAGGATAAACCCTTTAATCAAAAAATCCATTGATACAATAGGGGACATATGGATATATCATAATTGCACAGTTATAATAATTGAAGGAACCCAAATTACCAGTCCATATTTCAGACAAATTAACAGAACAAGAGGTTGTATACTAACTCTTCAATGGAATATATGGAATTGTCAAGACTAAGAGAAAGGGAATTATACATTGTTTTCCCATGATAATTTTCAATACCATTTTCAATTAATGGGACCACATTGAATTTGCTTCAAAATATAGACTTTCCTTCAACCTACAAATAGATGATCATAGACAATGGGATACATATGGTAGAGTAAAGGAACATTTGAGTATCCAAGGTATTTTTGATTTGCCCTATGAACATGAACCTTGAGCATTTAACTTTGTATACACCAAGGCAACCTCCTACTATAAATTTTCTAGAATACTAGAAGAGCAACCTCCTACAATATAAATCCTAAGTCTAGATTTCAAAGAGACCAAAAGATGGAAGATAGATGGAAACTTGGCCCAGGATATTATCATCTAGTAGATGTTGGTTCTTCAAGGCTTCCACTAGTAGATATCCAAATAGAACATAGGCTAAGATAATTTTATTCAAGCTCCTAAGCTCTTGAGTCTCTTAGAACATCAAAGCAAGATTTACCTCAACAAGAGGTTCATATGATAGCTTTAGATCCTCAATAGTGTGTTGAGGATGCATTGAGAATGTTATCCATGAGATATGAATTAAATTCAAATGCAGAGGAAGAGAAGGTTGAGGAAGATAAACAAGGTAAGGGAAAATAAAACTCATTGGACTTGATAGTCATTGATCCTCCCAAGAGGAAAGCTAAGACTATAATTGTCTCAAAAGCAAAGAAAGTAAAAAATTTCAAACTTGATTTCCCACTAGAGAACATCAACTTATTTAGTGAAGATAATCATATATATGGACTAGCTATACCTAAATGGTTCATCTATGAACCAAGGTTGGAAATTATTCTTATTACTTATCATCCATGGGCCATTATAAAGACTACAAACATTCCTATGCAATAAGAGTTGAAGCCTTGGATCATTGCATTTCAAGATGAAGAAGCAAAGAGATTGGCTACTCTAATTAAATCAATTGACATACAAGTAGAGGTGCCAAGTAAACATATGGGCCAATCTTCAATTGGGGTCAGATATGATCTAATTTTTATAGGCTTACAAAGGATCACTAAGATAGTGGTCATGGAAGGAGGCCAGGAAATTCTACTGGAGCCTTTAGTTCATTTAACCTATAAGAGAAAACAAATACCAGGGGAGGACCCTATTTTTGAATAAGATGTTCTAGAACAGTACAATCCTAGGCAGAGAGGTTACAAACTACCATTAAAGGGTTAAAATAAGAGAAGTAGAATCTAGAAGAGCAATCCATTTTATTAGTTCCTATGGACATTATTAATAGCTTTGAAGCAACCATTTATGACACATTTAGTTTTTTGAAAGCAATAAGGTCCAAATTGGACATAGTGAGAAAACAACATACCTTGGCTATGAACTAAAATAATTAATGGCAATCTTCAAATAATAAAGTAAAGGAGTTAATCAAGATACTGATGGAAAGCTAGATCCCCAAACTTAAAACAATTAGCCTATCACATTTGAATATGGCTATGATAATTTTGATGGAGAAGATCAAGGAGATGAATAAGTGGTCCAAAGGCATGGAAGGACTCTCAAATGATTTCAAGCAATTGGAGGATAGAATGTTACAAATAATAGGAAGTTTTATCAAGGTTCCAACCATCCTTATTCCTACAGTCTTGATAATTAATGAAGAGTTACAACATAGAGGTACTCAATTCATCAAAAAGGTCAAGAATAAAATTCATGGCACCATATGGGCTGACAATAAACATATCTTAGACATGATTTTATCATCAAATGAGAATATTGGTGATGCTAGGAGCATAAAATAAGCCTTGGATAGAGTTGATGAGGTCTTCAAAGATTTTACAGAGCAAGAAGAGGATTTGTTCATGGAACCAATCATCAATCTTGAATTGATTAATGGACATTATGACAAAGCCATGAAGATTTTGGCACAAAGATAAAAGGTTGTAGCTGTAGAGGCATCTCAAATTCAATTGATTTGACTTAAGATATTATTTTGTATCAAAACCATGTAAATCATTTGAAAAGAATATTCTATTTTGTAAAATCATGTGCAATTTGCAATGCATATGAATTATAGGTTAGTTACATTTGAAAAGTGTCATTGGTTCTAGAATGTTGTAAAAGGACACATATCCTTGACACTTGTCCAATTCTTATTTGACAATGGATAATTGACATACCTATAGGTTACCTATAAAAAGGGGTATTATCATTGCTTGTAAATTTTGGAGAAAGTAATGCAAGAAAGATTATTATGCAAAGATTTTCTCATATTTTTTTGTTTATTTTTTTATCATGGTTTCTTCCTCAAGTTTTTGGTTTGATGTTTCGATTTGAATTGCTTTTTATAAATTATAGATGTGCATATGCTAATATAAAGTTATTAATTTGAGCTTATGCTAGGTTGAATAAAAAAAATTAGGTTCATTTCAATTTCATTGCTTTTGTTGAAGATGTGATAGTACAATTTTCTTATTTGAGTAAATCTTTAAAGTGAATTTGATTTCTAATTTTCATGTTTCAAATATCCTTAGACATTTGCCTAGTATATGATAGGATCTGTACTTTTGGTAATTTCATGTCATATGTTGGTTCAAATTGCATGTCTTTGATGAAATTTAAGCTTTGGCATGATTTCTGAACTCAGAACATGAACAGCCTTCTTTTCTACCCTACCCTACCTATTTTCTCATTTTTTGATCAAATCATTATAGCTTAATTTTTAATTGTAAATATTCATGCTAGATTAGGGTTTAGACTTTAGGTTTTGATCATTATTCATTATACTTAACTAAGATAACTTTAATATTTCACAAAGGGCTTCAGGACCATGGTTGCTCCCAAGAACCATTTTCATATTCATTTTGTAAAACAATCAAATAACTTGGTCGTTGCTCCACCACAGATCTCAAGAAGATCACAACTATAAACTCATGCAAAATATTCTTTGAATATTGAAATGAGAAGTGTTTTCAACAGTATGATAAACGTGTGATACACTTAGGTGCATCAATAGTACCGTGGCATGAGACAACTATATATGTCATTTGTGGTATAGTCAATTGTACCTAATGACTTCCCATGGAGAACTAGACTAAAATATATATGCACGATGATGAGATGTATCTGTTTGATATTAAATTTATATTATTATATTTGGTATTAATAATGCATTGTAATAAAATGGATAAGATATTTTATATCTTGATCGTAATGAGTTTGTGCCTACTTTTACACAATATATTAATAATGTAATCAATTAATCTCATTATACATAAGATAAATATTTTTGTCAGTTGAAAATATTTTGATCTTGTGTAGAATGGGAACACATGCCCATTTTGAACAAGATAAGAATAATATGAACATCTACATGGTAACAAGGTGTAAGGGATGGAGAATACATTTTTATGGCACCTTCAACTACTATGAATGGCTAGCTTAGAAAAAAAAACATATTCATGATTAACAAGAAACTCAACAAGAGATCTCACTCCATTCTCCTGTCAACCCAAAGCCATTGAAAATGCTACAAAAATTAAAAACACATCCTACACTATAAATAGACTATATTCCACCCAACAACAATTAGAAATATAAAAATGAAAGCAAAAAATCCCATATAACAAAACAAGAAGCAAACACATAGGGTGAAGAATAAGAATAAATATTAGAAAATATCTCAACCATTATATTGGCCAAGGCACAATAAGAAGCCATAGAAGCAACTGTAGAAGTGTCATGCCCATTTTTTTGAACTTAATAGTAAAATAGACATGACTACCATCAACTCACATGAAACAAGACCATAGAAGCATAAGCAAATATATATGTGTGTGTGTGTGTGTGTGTGTGTGTGTGTGTGTGTGTATATATATATATATATGCCTATCTAGTTTTCTTATCAATTGTTATAGAAAATTTACCAAATACGTGCCATTAGATGAGAGGTCAAAGAGTCTTCAAGTTTATCCATGAATGCTAAAGGAATTACTTCCTAATAGAAACCCATGATTATCATGTTGAAAATTTTATGTTGACTATCAATCTTAACCTCAATCCATCATTGACACAGTCAGGTACCATATGGCTCCTTTAGGTCTACTCCATGCCTGAACTCATAGTGGGTCATGTTTGTGCCATATGGAAAGATCATGGGTCCCCAACCCAATTATTAAGTCCAAGCCCTCTAATATTTTGAATATCAAGATGTTTATACTTAGAAACATCTTGAGTCCTCGAGACCCTAGATACATTAAGGGTATTGGGCCCTGGTTCAAAGGTTTAATCCCTCCAAGCTTCCTAGTACTAGGATGATACCAATTGGTATCATCTTGTGTCCTCAATCCCCTAGAGGAATTAATGGGATCAAGCCCTACTTCAAAGGTCTAATCTATCTAGCTTTCTTAGTATCTAAATACTACCACTTAGAAGCATATTAGTTCTCTAAGCACATAGAGGCATTAAGGGATTCCATGGGGCTTAAAATACCTTGAGGTTTTGAGTCCCTAGGAGACTGCCACCTAGTAACATCTTGGTACTTGAATACTAGAGTATTGGAAACAATAGTGTATTATGAAACCTTTTGATGGTATGACATCAACATCAAACAAATACATATGCCATTCATGATATAATTGGTTATACCTAGTGGCTTCCCATGAAGAATTAGATTTGAAATGTATATACATGAGGACAAGATGTGTATGTTTGATATTAAAATTTTATTATTATATTTGGTTTTAATAATGCATTAAAATAAAATGGAGATGATATTTTATATCTTGATTAAAATGGGATTGTGTTTGATTTTCCACAAGACATTAAGAATTTTATCAATTAATCCCATTCTACATAAAATAAGGATTTTTGATAATTGATCGTATTCGAATCTTGTGTAGAATGGGCACATACTCATTTTGAACAAGATAAGAATAATATGAACATCTACCTTCTAAATAATATGTTTTAACACAATATTGGGTGGATTATTAAGTAAAGTATTGGACATAATAGTTTAAAACTACCAACTACATATATCAATCACAATATAATTGATTGTAAGTAATGACATCCCATAAAGAATTAGACTTGAAAGATTTTTTCAACAACTTCTACTAGGACATCCCATTTTCTGAAATCAAATGGGAACCCATTAAGTTATAACAGATGCTTGGGGGCATTCTTCAATGGATTACTAGACATAATAGTGTACCACATAATCTTGTGATAGTACCGTAACAACACAAAACTAAATATGTCATTTGTGGTATAATCGATTATACTTAATAAATTCCCATGAAGAATTAGACCTAAAATGTATATACATGAGGATGATATGTGTTTGTTTGATATAAAATTTTCATTATTATATTTGGTATTAACAATACATTGTAATAAAATGGAGATGATATTTTATATCTTGATCAGAATGGGCTTGTACCTACTTTTACACCAGACATTAAGAATTTTATCAATTAATCCCATCTTACACAAGATAAGAATGTTTGGAAAATGATAATATTTCAATCTTGTGTAGAATGAGAACATATCCATTCTGAACAAAATAATAATAATATAAACATCTAGATGGATTCCATTTTTTATATCAAAATCTTGAGGGATTATTCAGTGGAGAATTGGACATAATAGTATACCGTGGAACCTTTCAATAGTACCATGACATCAGACAACTACATAGTCCATTTGTGGTATAATCAATTGTAACAAATGGTATGACATGGATAATTAAACCTAGAAGATTTTTTCAAAAACTTCCACTCGGATCAAAGATCTCAATAAGGAATAATTGTTCATGAAAAAGGATGTTAAGATACAAAACATGTAGATTCAATATCACAACCATTATAGTCAATTAAGAGATGAAAAAATATCTTTGAAGAAGAAAGCCAAAAATGTGGAGTCATAAATTTTAAAATTAAAAAATAAGGTAGAATATATGAGTCAGTTAACATTTCAATAATTATGTTATAGACCTATTGTAAGAGTGTATGTTGTCTACCTTGAGTAGTAATGGCTAAAATTCTAGTTCATGAAAGTCTATTGTGAAATGCTTAAACAAGTGAGTGATCCTCACTCCTTTGAAATATATAATAGTGGTACTCCTAAGGATCAAAATCAATTATGTGAATTCTATATACACAACTATGATGATCTTCATGACCAAAAATGGAATCCAAACCTATCTTTGGGTGATGTGTTTCTGAGATATTTTTCTTCTTATCTTGCCAATGAGAAAAGAAGAGATGAGGAATTAGATGAGTATCATGAGAAAGAGAAAGAAACCAAATTAATGATCAAAAGGGAAGATATCAGGATAGATGTGATAGAAGCATATTAGATTGCATTAATGAACAAAAGGGAGGTAGTTATAAGAACTAGGATAGAATAAATAGAGGACCAAAATCAATACTTGGCCTTGATCATAGATTTAGTTCAAGAAACCGTCAATGGTTGTTTAGATAGATGGAATGATATTACCATTGAATTGAAAATGAAGGATTCATTATTAATATATACTGTAGAACCTTTTGATAGTACCGTGGCATCAAATAACTATATATTTTGTTCATAGTATAGTCAGTTGTACCTAGAGGCATCACATAGATAATTAGACCTAAAATATTTTTTCAACAACTTCCACTCAAATTGAAGAGCTCACTCAAGAAGAATTATTCATGAAAAGAGATGTCAAGATACATACCTTGAAAATTTGATGGCACAATCAATATAGTAATTTAAGAGATGAAAAAATAGATTTAAAGAAGAAGGTCAAAGATGTGGAGTCACAAATTTTAAAATCAGAAAATAAGGTAGAATATATGAGTCAACTAACACTGCAGTAATTAAATTACAGACCTACTACAAGAGTGTATGTTGTCTACCTTAAAGAACAATGGTAAAATTATAATTCATGAGAGCCTAATGTGATATGCTCATTTAAATAATAATTTAGTCTTGCTCCTTTGAAATATATAACAATGGAAATCCTAAAGATCAAAGTAAATTATGTGAATTCTATATACACAACTATGTTGTTCCTCATGACCAAGAATGAGTTATAATTATGTGAATTCAAAATTTAGAGTGGGAAGTTACCCACTCTAACTAAGGTTTCTTAGGATGGATTTATGAAAAATGGATGATATAGATGCTTATTTTCACTCATCCTATGTAAATGTGGTTGAAAAAATATGTAAATAATTTCAAATATTAATATATAATTATGAGTACTAATGGTTATCACTATGTGTAGTAGTTTCTCATTTAGAGTGGGTGACCACCCACTTTAAGAGTTAATTCATAGGATGAAATAATTTTTAATCTAAATCATATTACTTATATCAGATGAATTTCAAAATGCAAGTTTAAATTGTGCAAACACAACAATTAGAAACTAGGTCGTCATCCCTCTTAGTTGAGAGTTCTCATTGTTTATTTAGAAGATTTATTTCTTTTTTAAATTAGATTTTTTGTATTAGAAACCTAGATAAATCAAGAATAAGCAAGTGTTTTCTAGAAGCCAGTATAGAAAATAATAATATTGAGATTTGAAAATATAACAATTAAACAAGACAAGTAGTAATTAGTTTTAAATACCTAATTCAAAGCCAAAAGTGTCAATTGATGGAATTTCCTTTAATTTACTTGTTTCCATCACTACCAATTAGGTATTTTCTTGAAATTTTGTGGGCCATTAGTCATGTTAACATGTTTTTTAATAAGGACACTTATTTATAATAGGTTTTAAGTTGACTTGCTTCTTTTGGATATTCATTCAATTATGGGCATCCTTGATTGTAATAGCTCAATAAATTCTAATAAAGAATCAAACAATGGAAATAGTTTTATTAATAATATAAGGGACTATTTTTTAAGATTAATTTGAATTTAGTTTTAGGGTTGCACTATGATTCCTTTCTTATATTTTTAGTAATGTTTTAGCATCTCCTTATTTATATTTTCTACTATGCATATTACTAAAGATATTTTTAAATCTGTCTTTGCTTAAAATGCATCTAGTCGTAAAGAATCATAATAAGAAGATGAGTTTGTACTACATCTATTAATAATTTGCTCCAAAAAATGCACCAATTTCTCAAACTAAAATTGATTCTCTGATATATGTTAGTTGCTCAATATCTAAGGCTTACGTATGTGACCAATTAAATTGTATGGCCACCTCTTCCTTAGAAATATTATTTGTGCTATGAATACCATAAATTCCATCAATTACTGAGAATACCTTAAACTCATCTTCATCATTTATTATTATATATCATCCTTAAAAAAAATTTACTCATGTTTTTAATGCTTTCCATATAATTGCGAACACTTCTAAAAAATAACTATGCTTCAACCACAAGGACAAGATAGATACAAACAGAAACCAAGGCACTATAACCAATATAAGTGAGTATATCTATAATACCATTTTATCTAATTTTTGTTACAACATTACTTAAATCAAAAATAATTACTTCAAGACAGGGCGAGATGTCTTTTAAACCCTATCAAATTTCTACTCAATGTGAAATTATTGAGAAAAAACACTAAATCGGGGCCAAATTATGCTTACTAGTTCAAAATTTTAATTGGATTTTGGGATTTATATAAAAGTAAAACCTAAATTTAAAAATATAATAAATGAAATAGTCTTATTAATGTTATCCAAATTTTCTTTCATTTTATATAACCTTGATTGTCTTAATATTGCATTGCTTTGTGAAATATTTTTTGCAATATATAATAATGTATCTAATATATTTGGCCTAAGATTAATTCATAAGGTAACATGTCCTATGGCATCCTCAATGAGTATTACATGTATTCTATATCAAAATCGGTGCCAAATCATACCAATACTTGTTTAAACATTACATTAAATTTCAAGGCATGTCTTATTTTAGTAAAATTAATAAAAAATTTAGGTTGCCTTGGTCATAAATTTGTTTTTACTATATTTCTATAACTTTTCATTATATTTTTATCAATAAAAATTAAACATACTATATACTGAAATAATATTTTTTTAAAAATACAAGTTAAATGTGCACTACGTAAATTATTTAAAAAAACTCTAAGTCAATACAATGTTGAGCAAAAGTCACCCGATAGACCTAACTTCAAATAGTCCAGACCTAAAATTAGGAATTGAAGTAACTCAATTCTTATATTATTAAATATACAAAGGAACTACATAATTCTAATATGATATTCAATTCTGTAGAAAATAGTTTGAAACCAAAATTTGCACTCAAGATTAAATTTTTAGACTTTTAATTTATTAATTGTAGAGACTTCTATACACATCTCATATCATAGCATCTCAGGTTCCAAATTTTCCTTATCAAGCTTCAAAATCCATAAAATTATATAACTTTCAATGATTTTGAGCATCTTATTCTAGAAAATCTTCTCCGACTCCACCCTGACATCATGAGTGTTATCATAATTTCCTCAAAATTTAGACTTAAATAGTATGTGAGAAGTATACTTCCTAAAATAATAATTATTATTATTAATATTAATAATCAATGGGAGGAATAAACTCACCATTAAGAATGTAGAATGGAGATTCATTTCAGCCAAAAGTAATTTACCAAAATGGTAGTATTATATACATGACTAGATTGAATTGGATCTCAAAAAATGTCATAGTTAACTAAAAGATGATTGTCATTTTATTTTATAATTTAAACATATCAATCAAGATAAGGAGATGAATTTAGCCTTTATAATTTTAAAATAAAACTAACATTGAAAAACCTTTTGACTAAATATAAATAATCTACAGACTATTAATATGTAAAAAAGTATGTAACATTCTCACTCTTCATAATCACATGTCTAGTCATTAATGAGCCCTTTATTAAATGATAAATCATACCAAATATATGCCAAAATTGACAACTTATCACAAGATTAATCAGTTAAAAATGCCATTTTAATCTCTCACACTAAATTAACATCATCTAAATCAATCGCAGTAATGATGATAACCAAAGTAATCAATCATCATGAATTTTAGATGCCACAAAAATAGTACTTAACCAAAGATTTATTTTTCAAAAAATGTTTCAGTTTTACTACTAGATATTTTATCCACCAATGATGCTACTCGAATTAGATTTTGACATCGTTGGTAACATAAACTATATTAATTATCATTTTGTATTAATTTCTTGCAATGTATCTATGAACATGTAAAGGACATGTGAATCTCATCATATCTAATTTAATCTCTCACATTAAATTTAGTGATATCCAAATAAATAAATTATCATATAAATGCCATAAAGCAGAAGAAATTTTGTCAAAATTTAAATGGGAAGAATAATAAAAATTCACAGTGATTATTGGCACATCAGGAAATAAATTAATTATAGACATAACATATTCATCAAAATTGGTGTATTAGGACCCTTGAAAATTAATAATTAAATTTTTAATATAGTCCCTATAAAAATTTCAATGATAGAGTTTTCATCATCTCCATTTAAAATAAAATGTGTAAGTCTATAGAGATTATGAGTTTGTTAGGAACTGAAATGGTTTGGAGAATAATATAGTCATTTGATTATATGCATTAGGACAAGTGGGAAACTAATCAATGATATAGATTTTTAATCATCCCCAATTAAATTCATTTTTATGATTCTGTGATGATTATGACCCCATCAAGAATTGAAATGGTTCTAATAATAATAGATTCCCAATTTTTTGCATTATGAAAAGTGTGAAACTGATCAATGATGTAGAGTTTTCATCATCACCATTTAAAATAAACTGTGTAAGTCTACAATGATGATAAGCCCATCAATAACTAAAATTATTCTGATAACAATAGGTTCACCCTTTTGATGTATTAGGATAAGTTAAAAAATGATCAATGATATAGATTTTTCATCATCACCAGTTAAAATCAATTATGTAAGTCTACGATGATTATGAGCTCATCAAAAATTGAAATGGTTCTAAAAATAATAGATTTTCCTGATTCAATGCATTAGTACAAGTCATAAACTAATCAATGACATAGGTTTTTTATCGTCACCAAATAAAATCATTTAAGTTTGCAATGATCATGAGCCTATCAAAAATTGAAATGGTAATATGAATAATAGAGTTACCCAATTTAGTGTATTAGGACAAGTGGGAGACTGATCAATGATAGAGTTTTCATCATTACCAATTAAAATCATTTTTTTAAGCCCATGGTGATTATGAACTCATTCGGAACTAAAATGGTTCAAAAAAATAGAGTCACTTGATATGGTGCATTAGGATAAATTTTAAACCTCAATGATAGAGTTTTCATCATCACTAGTTAAAATCATTTATGTAAGTCTATGGTTATTATAATCCAATTTGGAACTGAAATGGTTTCAATAATATTAGATTTTTTTAATTTGATGCATTATGACAAGTCAAAAATTGATCAATGACATAGATTTTTTATCATCATAAGTTAAAATAATTTGTGTAAGTCTGTGGTGATTATGAGACTATTTTGAATTGAAATGGTTGTAATAAAAATAAAGTCGCCTAATTCAATACATTAATACAAATGGGAAACTAATCAATGCCTAGTTTTATCATTACTATTCAAAATAATTTGTATAAGTCTATGATGATTATTAGCCCATCAGGAATTGAAATTATTTCAAGAACAATAGAGTCACTTGATTCAATGCATTGGGATAAGTAAGAAACTAATCATTAATACATTTGAATAAATGAACATTGATCAATTCTCTTACATGATGTAGAGCATTTACAAAGAAAGCATCCTTATCCTTGTTTCTTAACTCAACTACCTTTGACAATGGCTTTTGCACTTACCCTTCAAGTAATTGTTCTAGTTTTACCTATGATTAGTATGATTTCCAATGCATTTGAACTTGATTTATAGGGGTTTCATCACCCTCACTTACCTTTCAACAATTCTATCACAACTTCCCTCTATCAAGTCTAATCTATTTTCTCAACCTTACACATTCTTATCATTAGCCTTGTTTAAAAGGTGATCATCCTCCAAGAGATTGGAACTCACTTAATCTCTTATGGTTTCAATTTTTTTATTATTACTCATTATGATATATTATACCTCATTGACCATCCTAAACTTCTCAAGACACTTAATTCCATCCTATACACATTTATGACCACTCCTCATATAACTCTTATAGCCCTTCTTTTCTCCAAATCTTTTTTGTACAGATAGGTACATTTATACCCTAAAAAAATGATGACTATTCCAAATACCCTTTTCCTCTAACTTCATAATCACCAACTTTTTAACCCTGTCTCTACACTTTAACCACTTTTATTTGTAGATCTTGTTCACTATTTTCTTGAATTATGTCTCATAGGTCTTTGTAATCCTTATTTTATTCTCAGTTAGGGAAAAACCATATTAGAAGATATGAATAAATATCAAAAACATGAAAATACCTTTTAACACATTTATCTCTAAATCCATAAAAATTTTTAATCTTTTTTTATGGTTATAAACACTTTTATGGAATAAACCCTAATGGAGGGTTTGCTTGTCTTAGTCCTACCATAAGGATGCAATAAAATAAACTTTGAGTGAATGAAAGTGTTTAATATATTCCAAATAGGTTCTTTAGGTATGTCTTACCATGTCTTACCTTATCTAAGCATTTTTTCACACTTTCTTCTCAACTATAATTATTTCTCTTCCCAAATACAATCCACTATGCAAGAAACTATAGACATTGCAGGTTTGTATCTTGTTGTGAACACTTGGTACACATTTTTATAACATAAAAGGTTCCTAAAAACATTAAAGGGTTAAATATATCTTATCAAAACATTCTTTAGTGCCACAACTCAAATCCTTGATGATATCTTACAAGAAATCACTACGCAATCCACCATACCATTATGTGACTACAAAAAACATGGCAGATTTATAGATACCTATGATTATAGGTTTATTTAATTATATGAGAATATTATAACACTAAATCACACTCATTTTATATTTTTTTATGTATACCACAATGTGCCAATGTCAATACATTATTGTCTTGTTGGACACAACCTGTAAATAAGGAACACTTGCATAAGACAGGGGACTATGTCTGTATTTTCCAATCAGGGTACTATTTAATTCATTTCTTGGTGAAAAAATGTATTATGTAAAAATTCATAAATCAAGTATGAAAAAAATTCTAACACCATTCACATAAAAATAAGCCAAATATAGTTTCCAACAATCAGTTTGTATTATCCCCAATAGGGGTCTACATATGAAGTCTACTAAAACGTGGTTCTTTTTTATCTTTCTCTTTGAAGTCTCATTTAAACCAAACTTTCACATGCATGAAACACTCTTAAAGATAAATTTACATTCATTATTTCATTATCATATCCATCACACTTAGCTACAACAACAAATGATCACGAACAAGGTCTGTAATTCCTTCCTTCAAAAATAGTAGAGTTGTCAAAACATCACCATTATTTATTAAAAATATTTCAATATATTTTCCATCCTCTAAATTCAAATGGATTTAGAAACTTCTAACACAAAACTGACTCTACCGCCTTTTCCAAGAAGCATAACTAATTCTTGGATTGTTTCCTAAGTTGAAGCTATTGACCTTACATTGCTTTTTCTTATGTTTTATCAATATATGCACTTTATGTCCATGCTTATGGACTAGAGAAGACATTTAGGGCCTTTACATAGTATTAATAACTCTTATACACCTCTTGAACATGGTCCTACACATTTTCAACTTCAAACAATGCATGGAAGCCTTTCACAAGGCTTGAGAAAATTCAAATTTTCAAATAGTGTCATTTTAGAGGAAAACTCCATATTTCAAATTTTATGTAACTTGTACTAATCTAGATCACTCCTAAGACCACATTAGGACCTAATACACCTATGAGACATCTAAAATACAACTTCAAGCCAAAAATAGATCTAACTTGAGGTCATCATGGGATGCCCATACAGCATTACACCGTGACATTTTTTAACTTATCAGGAATGGAAATGGGTCTAGAAATAATAGAGTCATCTGAATTGTTGTATCAATACACATAAAAAATCAATAATTGATAGGGTGGAGTAGATTATAATTAAATAATAATTTATGTGGTTACTTTTATATTTTTTGATAATCATTATGTCTCCAAGCACAATAGAGTCACCTAACTTGGAGCATTAGGACCAGTAGAAAACTCATATTTGATAAGTTTCAATAAACAAAATTTAATTAATGTCATTACTTAGTGGTGATTTTAAGATTTTTGATAAATAATATGGTTACAGTAAATATTTAGTTGGCCAAATTGGTACATTAATATGTACCAAAAATAGACAAAAACTAATCATTACTAAGGACTAAAGGAAAATTAAATTACTTACCACATTAAATCTCTATTTCAATACATATTACTCTTCACATTTGGCACTTGAGGGAACAAATAAAAAATATGTTGGGACTCATTATTATCTTTCTAGATATTAAATACAATATAAGGTAAATTCACCATGAAAATATTTTAGTCAATTATTTCATCATGTAAATATAAGCTGATGTGTTAAATTATTTTTCATACCATCCTTGATTGCAATGGTTATGTTTTACAGTGGGAAGCTAGAAATTTTATTCAAAATTATTTTAGAATGACATACTTCATACAATTAATAGAATAAGTATTAGCTTTTTATTTGTCTATCTAATAGTTTGCCATCATTTTAAGTTATATAGTGAGATCAATTATAAGGATGTCAATAGTTTCTCATATTATAGACATACAATTATGATAAGGTTCAACATAATTTATTATTAAATTAGATCGAGTAGTTTCTTTAACTTAGAGATAAATTATTCTCAAAATGATGGATTCACTTAGATAAAGAAGGATAATTGATTTTAGTTTGGCATCTATGCAAAATTGTGTTCAAAACATGGAAGAGTTAAAAATATTGGCTAAGATAAAAAATAAATAACTGGAATGAGGCAGATTGGATAAGAAGATGAAGGGTATGGATATGGAGAAAGAGGAATCTCAAAACCTTTAGAATATGGATTAGTTCATTAATAGTATGAAGAAGAACTGGATTGATGTGCTAGATGGGTGGAAATACACTAGTTGTTAATGCTTTGTTTGTGCCATTTTTATATTGTGTTTTTTATTGTTTTAGTGTCGTAGCTCTTTTTGTTCTATCTTTTAGTTATTATATAGGTAGTATTATTTTGTCTGATTTTTATGACCCTGCATGTAATCTATTTATTATGGGTAGGGTCCCTTTTCATACCACTAGTTAAAAAAATTAAGGAAAGAAGGATGAGTTGCATGCTTCTTGTTATTAGACTATACGTAATGTTTTAAATGAACAATCTAACATGTAATCTAGCTTTTCAAATAATAATAGTGTTAGACTGCCAATAATTTAGGATTAATAGTAGTTTTTAAATTTTTAGTATATTGGGAGGTTACCCACTCTAACTAATATATATTAGGATGGACTTAGTGAAAAAAGGATGAGTTAAATGTTTGTTGTTAGTACTATATGTAAACTATGAATCAACACTATTCTACGTAATCAATATAGTGTAAACATATTAACATGTAATTTAATTTTTCAAATAATAATACTCTACCACTAATTTAGGATTAATAGTGTTTTCTCAAAATTTAGAGTGGGTGGTTGCCCACTGTAATTGAGGTTTTCCAATATGGACTTATTGAAAAAATGATGAGTTAGATGTTTTTTGTCACTCATCCTATGTAAATATGGTTGAAAAAAACATGTAAAGATTTTCAAATACTAATATATAACTATGAGTACTAATGGTTGTCACTGTGTTTAGTAGTTTCTCATTTAGAGTGGGCGACGACCCACTCTAAGAGTTATTCCAATCTTGTGTAGAATGGGATAAGAAAAATATGAACATCCACCTTCTAACCATATGTTGTAACACAATCTTGGGGGGATTCTTCAATGGAATACTAGACATAATAATGTATTGTTGAGCCTTGTAATGGTGTAGAAACATTAGATAACTACATATGTCATTCATAGTATAATATATTGTACCTAATGGCTTCCCATAGAGATGTATATGTTTGATTTTAATTTTTATTATTGTATTTGGTCTTAACAATACATTGTAATAAAATAGATATGATATTTTATATCTTCATCAAAATGGACTTGGGCCTAATTTTACTCATGACATTAAGAATTTTAATTTATTAATTCCATTGTATATAAGATAAATATTTCTGGGAGTTGATAATATTCCAATCTTGTATAGAATGGGCACATGCCCATTCTATACAAGATAAGAATAATATGAACATCCATATGGTTTTATTTTTTATATAACACAAGCTTGGGTAGATTCTTTAGTGGAATAATGGACATAATAGTATATCATAGAACCTTTTGATGGCACCACATCATTATATAGATACATATGTCATTCATATAATAATAAACTATAACTAGCGACATGCCATAAATAATTAGACCTAAAATATTTTTTCAACTTCCACTCAAACCAAAGAGCTCAATTAGGAATAATTATGTATGGAAAGGGATGTCAAGGTATAAACCATGTAGATTCAATGGCACAATCATTATAGTCAAATAAGAGATGAAAAAATATCTTTAAAGAAGAATACCAAATATTCAGAGTCACATTTTTTAAAACTAAAGAATAAGTTAGAATATATGAGATAGTTAACACTGCAACAATTAATTTATAAACCTCCTTTAAGAGTATATGTTGTCTACCTTGAGTAGCAATGGTTAAAATTCTAGTTCATGAGAGTCTATTGTGACATGTCCAAACTAGTAAGTGAAAATTGATCCGTCTTTTAAATATATAATAGTGGCAGCCATAAGGATAAAAATCAATTATGTGAATTCTATATACAGAACGATTATTTTTTTCATGACCAAGAATAAAATCCAAACTTGTATTTAGGTGATATGCTTCAGATATATTTTTCTTCTTATCTTTCTAATGAGAAAATAAGAGGTGAGGAATTAGATGAGTATCAAGAGAAAGAGAAACAAACCACATCAATGATTAGAAGGGAGGCTCCTAGTCTAGATGTGATAGAAGCATATTGGATTGCATTAATGCATAAAAGGGAGGTAGCTACAAGAATTAGGATGGAATAAATAGAGTACCAAAATTAGTACTAGGCTTTGATCACAGAAATAATTAAAGAAACCTATAATGCTTGTTTATTTATATGGAATGAGCTTACCCTTGAATTAAAAAGGAAGGAGTCATTCTCAAGGTTTATCATGGTATAATCAGATGTACAGGTGGTAGCATGACATAGAGAATTAGCCCTAAAATATTTTTTTATATAACTTCCACTTAGACTAAATATCTCAGTTAGAAATTTTTTTTTATGAAAAGGGATGTCAAGGTATAGATCATATAAATTCAATAGCACAAGTAGTCTAGCCAATTAAGAAATGAAAAATAAATTTAAATAAGAAGGTCAAAGATGCAGGGTTACAAACTTTAAAATTAAAAAATAAGGTAAACGATATGAGTCAATTAACACTGCAACAAATATTCAATAAAGTGAGAACACTACAACAAATAAGTTGTAGACCTCATGCAAGAGTGTATGATGTCTACCTAGAGCAATAGTGGTTAAAATTATAATTCATAAGAATCTATTGCAAGATTCTCATTTAGATAGTAAGTGAGCCTCACTCCTTATTTGAAATTTATTACAGTGGCACTCCTAAGGATTAACATCAATTATGTGAATTCTATATACATAACTATGATATTCCTCATGACCAAAAACACAATCCAAACCTATATTTAGGTGATGTGTTTTTGATATATTTTACTTATTATCTTGCCAATGAGAAAAGAATAGGTGAGGAATTGGATGAGTATCATGAAAAAGAGAAAGAAACCACATTAATGATCAGAGGGGAGGCTACTAAGCTATATGTGATAGAAGCAGAGTGATTGCATTAATGAACAAAAGGGAAGTAGCTAAAAGAACTAGGATGGACCATATAGAGGCCCAAAATCAGTAATTGGCCTTGATCACATATATAGTTCAAGAAACTTACAATGATTATTTAGTTATATGAATGAGTTTACCCCTGAATTGAAAATGAATGAGCCATTATCAAGGTATAATTTCATGGTAGCTCTAAAAAAATTCACCAAGTATATTGACGTGGCAAGAAGGAAGAGTTTAAATTGGCTTTCTATAACATATCAACCTCCTATTATCTAGTTTCCAATTCCTAATTAGAGTGGAATAAATAAATATAATGAAAGAACTAAAGATAGTAAATAGAAGAGGATAGAAGATAATTTTGGGATTTTAAAAAAATAAGGGACAGGTAGAATAGAACCATTTGAATTCTAAGAATTATGTCTCCATGTACAGATGTTTATATTGCTTAAGTACTAGCAACAAGTTTAGTTGGGGATTGTGATGAGTTGAAAAATCATCTACAAAACTACTCCTACAATACTCTTTTGCTAATGCCTTATTGTCAATCTTAAGTATATAAATTTACCTTTTGTATCCCTCCTATCTAATAGTACTAATAAATACGATGTGCACATTTTTATGTTTTGTTTTTAAAATTGTTTTTTTTAACAAATCTTACATCTTGTACTTTTATATTTTTGTTGGTTTTATTACTCATTACCTAGAATAAATAAATGGAAGAGGAGCCCCGTAACCCTCATTACCAAGAAATAAAAATAATTTGTTTTTGAAAAATGATAGGTTTAATTATAATAGATGGCTTTTTGAAATAATAATGTGGTGGTTACAAATCTAATTCCATGAATCAAAATAAATTATTATAAATAGGATCTAAAAATGTATATTAATGTAAATGTTTATTTATATCAAATCTAAATGGCATATGGTGGTAAATTAAGTAAAATTATAATGCATCATCATACATCTAAATACATACTATGCGGTATTGATAATGCTTCACGATACCAAACATATTCACAATATCTTTAGAATTTAAATATTGTTTTTTTTCAATTTTTTTGATAAATGTTGGGGTTGAAGAGGCTATCACTCTTAAAAAAACCTGAGAGTATCATAAAATAGTGAGAAAACATGAAAAAAATAATGATCCACCCCCATACCAACTTTTCATAATTTAAAAGGAAGTAGATGAGAGGATCAACAAAACATGGGGAAGAATCCTCGAACATATAATACAATAGAGTAAGACAAAAGATTGTATTTAGTTTTAATAGTGAATTAAAGATAGACACACACACACACATATATATATATATATATATATATATATATATATATATATATATATATATATATATATATATTTTTAATAACATCTAGGAGACCTAAAACAATCTATGGGACCCCAAACTAAAAAATATATCCCAAATTAGTGAATAATATTTCACAATAAGAAAATTGATTTGAGTTAGACCCTAGTTCACAAGATTGCTTTCCACTTTTCTACTTTTGAAGGTTAACTCTTATATAGGTATAGATTTTGATAAAATAGATTTGTTGATTCTATCAATGTTCTCAACTTAAACTATAGTAAACTTAGATACTCCCTTTAGGTTATCCAAATATTTAGCTCAGATGTCATCATATGCGAAGAACTTCATCCACATTATTATCATGGAATTAGGCACATTTATCTTATTACTTTCATATATTGGAATGGAAAAATTACTTATAAATTAATTACAACAACATTATATTAAATCAAATGCAACACAAATACCTGTATATCATGGTTTTTAAAACAAAAACTTAAAAATAGGTTGTCAAATGTACACTAATAACTCTATATTTTAGTGCATCTATATTCAAATTTGGATGGCAGCATAAGTGTCAAAGATTTTAACATGGGATGACATTTAGAAAATTGATGGTCTTGAAAAATATTAATAAAGTCTGAGGCCACTTACATTCCATGTGAATGGTTTATGATGGCAAACTTTCCATTTGAATTTGATTTTGGTAATTATGGTTTTGTGGGAGATTTCCTTAAGAAGCATCAATTTATCACAATTTAATAGAAGCTGAGTCAGTTCTTTTTTAATGTTAAATTAATACATTTGTTAGTGCTTCATAGATAGATTACCATGGTGTTATGGATCAAAAAATATATCTTTTTATGAAAGGTTTTAGATTATTATTTCTAAAAACATCTTCAGATAAATAAATATTAGACAACACACACACACACAAATTATCTTATGCTTATTTATTTGATAAGATTAAAACATTGGTTTTAAAGGGTCTGATTCCCATTACAACATCAAAATATATTCAACAAAAAAAAGCAAAACATACATAGGGAAAATACCCATGGGCTACCAAACATAGAAATTTGGATTCAGCCAGAAAGATAATAAACTAATAGAAAACTAGCACCAAACTTCAACAAAGATATCACAACCAAAAAACTGACTAGAAAACTAGAAGTAAGCTAGGGGGTAAGGGTAATACTCTTTTGAGTTAGAGTATTCAACCAGTGTAGTAATATTCACCTTCTTACTTTCATATTTATGGAGATGGCCCAAAGTGATCTTACTGGGGCCTTATGTAGAGTCTTATGATTCATTCTTCAACCTCCTAGTTGGTGTTTTTCTAGTTTTTTTATTGTTTTTTCCTTGGCTAACACATGATAGTCTATTGTGTTCTTATCTTGTTTCCTTTTCTTGTTTGGGGTGGCCTCCCCACCTCCACTTTACTACTTGTTTTCTTCACTTCCTATTTTCATCCATCATGGAAGCTTATTCCTTCAACTTGAATGAGTGACACATGGGACCTCATATTCTTCACTTCCTCTATCATCTCAATGCACATAAACTAGTACATGGAAAGTTTTGTTTCCATATTCTCTATGCCATCTTCAAATTCCATTTTTTTTATTCTAAGGGTAATGGGCTCAAGACCTTTCTTTTTCTTCATCACTCTATCTTTCCCTCTTGGGTTGGTAGCAAGGGTCTCCTCTAACTTACTCAAGGGCTCCTTCTCCTTGGATTTTCCTTTTCTCTTATCGTGTTTATCAATAGGGGTGTTAGACTTGTTAGATGGATTCATCCCCTGGGTTGAGGAGTCATCATTCTCTTGAGTTACCTTTTCATCCTTAGTGTTATCTTCTAAGTCATCTTCACCATTGTTCACTTCAATGGATTGAACCATCTCTTTTACCCATAAGGGCTCACCTCTCTTGACTATATAAAAAATGAGGCCCTAGTGTAGTAAAAAAATGGAAGATTTTAACTTGTATGACATCATAGTGGCCTCTAAGGACTTCATAACAAAAGGGGAAGACTAATTTTGTGCCCTTTAAAAAGATTCATAAGCAAGAAGTGGTGTGATAAAATGACACTGAACTTACTTTCCAATGTAATGTATTCCATGATTTGAAGGCAAACTTCCAGTCATTTCCTCAACAACTCCAACCTGGGATAGCCCTTCTACTTATGGACAATGGGTATATCTATTTTGTAAAAATTCTTTATTAGTTCCTCCCTACTATTTTATCTTTGAAGGCTATCTTCCCTTGACAATCCATAGCCATTACCTCTTTGATTATTTCCTTGGTGATGGTTATTTTTAGGCCTCTCATTTTGATGACACCTTCCTCCTAGCCTATTGCAAAATCCTTGGAGATGGAAAAATCATGGCCAACATTTTTTAGTCATAAAACTAGTAAGCCCCACTTTTAAGATTTTTATCCACACCACTAGGTATTCCTTGGTTTAATTGTAATAAATAGGTCCAACTTTGTCTTGGTCACCTCCCATGGTTTCCTATTTCTTCCTTCTCAATATCTTACTATAAATTGGCTTCTACTTGAGTTCCTTTCATTCTAAAGCTATTATGACCAATATTTTAATAATGGTGAAGTTAAGTCCTTTCCTATCAAGCTTTGATATTGGTTTCCTTTCCTTATAATGAGTGATGAAATCAATACATGATATTTCATGGGATATGAATCTTTTCATTAATTAGCTTCCATCATTGGATCACCATCCTTTAACAAGGGTTGTGAATCTTCCATGTCATTTGAAATGACTATGATTTTAGGGCTTGGTAAGTCTTGTAGCTTGGACCATTGATTAAAAGAGGGGATGAAAACACTAATATTGGACATGATATTCTCCCCTTTATTACCTTCTCTATTAATATGTGATATTGATACTCTTTTTTTAAATATTGTAAGATTGTTTTGGCATCCTCAATTTCTCTTTGGATAGACCAGGAGGGTATAGTCTTGCTCAATTTACCAATAAATATGTTGTTACTAAATTTTTTTAGTTGTTTCAAATATATTTGTAGATATTGATAATTAATGATGATAGTGTCTCATGATTTTCATGATAGTACATTGATATCATATTTTCATCAGGCCTTATTTTTTTTCATATATCACCTTGCTCACATGTTCTTATTTTTATATAATACATATTTATTACTAACAAACATATATCCTTAGTAAATGAGACTTAAATTATATTTAATAATTTATTATAATATTTTTCTTTCATCACACATTTATGTTTAATTTTTATATCTGATAAGATTTTACATATTTTTACTTTGATCTGGAGTTTATTCTTTTTATTATAACATCAATGCCTCTTGAATTTGGAGAGGATGATCATGTGGAATAGTTTTTTAAAGGAACCAAAATTGTAAAGGAAAGAGTGTATCCAATTAGAAGGATATGAAATTGAAAATATGTGTGAAGAGGATTTGTTGTTGTTAGTGTTGATATAGTATTGGATAGAAAATTACAATTATCTTATTTAGTTGATAGATTTTAAACCTTAGCTGATTGCAAAAAAAAAGGATATTATAATCCATAGAAAGAGAGATATTTGTCAAAGCATGTAGATCCATCCATTCCCACAGTTCATATTGATTACATTTTTAGTGACTCAAAGACTTATAGTTCCATGAAATATGAAGATTCCAGTAATGACATTGAAAACACCATCAATTATATAGGACCTAAAGATAGAATTGATTTTATCATAGACAATGTTGTTCTCAAACATAAATGTTGTAATAGAGATGATGACTTGACCCAAGGTTTTATAACTCATGTTATATAAGATCACAAAATTTATGAAGATAGATTGGGACCCTTGATGTTTGGTGTAATAATTGAAAATGTGGTAAATTTATGTTCTAATTGATCAAACTTACAACAAACCAATCAATTAATAGCTTGGCCAATAAAAAATTTGGTTTTGTGTGAAATAAGAAGCAGTCTTATGGTCAATAAATTTAATGCTCAATTGGATGGTCTTTACCTTGTACGTATCAGTGAACACAATTTGAAACTCAAGGAATTTGTTGCCAAATTGACATTTGTGTTATCTGTGAGTAATTATGTTGCAAAGGGAACAATTAAAAATGTACTTGAAGGAGTTATGATATAATTTAGGTATTGGAATCCAACACCTTTGGTGTACATATTGATAGACTATTTATCCCTCTTTGCAAAGGATGTTCCCTCTCTCAAGTATCTCTCATATAATGGCATGCTAGGTAATTAGCTAACATAAAGGATTCTCCTCTATATGTGAGATTCAAATAAGTCCCAAATAAGGTTAAGGTGTACAAGTGGTATGCATTAGAAGAGTGGCAATTGTAGATGGTATATCCAATTTATTTTGATACAACTAATTACAATAATTCTAAAAAAGTGATCAAAGACCCTAAAATGCTCAAAACATCAAAAATTTAATGCCTCTCTACCCAGTTCATCAAATCTAAATGTTAATGAGGATAGAAAATGATCAATTTTTTTAGATGAAGTGGAAAATGTGAAAAATCATTATTACAAATCTGATTGTCTCAAAAAAAATCCCTAGCTTTAGTCACATTTATATGGCATAAAATTAGAGCCACGAATGAAATAAGTACAAACAATTTCATGTTATATGCATTAACAATAAATGGCATAATTAATATGGATGATGAATCTATGGAGTTACACAAAATGAAATTCTATGGGATGGATGTTTATCAAATTACATGACACAAAGCTTATGGTTACCCAAGGAGTACCTTTTATAGTCATAAAGAAAACTATATAAATGGTTATAATCATGAAATAAATGGTAACATTGAGAAAGAGAAAGAAAGGTCAAATACCACCATAATATTTTATTATATATCAAGAATGGTTGAGATAAAATCTAATATTTCTCCATGTTTAAATTTTTATGTAACACATGATGAAATTAAAGTTCCTCAAAGGTTGATTCATGAATTATATACCCACAATTTAATGTGAAAGAAGTGTAATAATGATCTTGAATTTTTAAAACTTCCACCAATGTCACAACCAAGTTTCAGCAAGATAATGACTAAAATATTTCAACATGTTTCACTTTTAAATAACAACTTTTCTACCAAGTGTGATTAGTTTACAGATCTGTACAATAGATGTAGATCCACCACATGCCTAGAAGCACTCTCAAAACTTAAGGAGGAACAAACATGGCACAATTAATACATTCAAAGTTGTACACATTACTACTCACATAGATTACAATCAGAGGAACAACCTCAACAATTGTTGAGCATTATACATGTTAAAATAGACAAAATAAAAACTTCCATACCAAGGTTGGGAAAAAACATAAATTAAATAAGTAATGTTATGAACCTCCTAGTTACTTTGAGTGGTATGTTCACATATGGACACAAGATTGGTGGGTTTGGCCACTTCAGCCTACTATCTATTGAATATGGAGAAAACTACATAGTCACATCATTGGATTTGTGTCTTAGGAAGCTTGAAGAATACATCATTGATGAGTATGGATATTTATTGTACACTTGTGGATCATCCAAACAACCATTACATGATGCACTATTACAAAATAAAGTGCATGATAAGTTTAAAGGTTACAAGGAAAAAGTTGTCAATGCTAAAGTAATTAATAGTGTTGTTAGTACAATTAATTAATTCAAAAAATAACCATTGATACTCTACTTTCAACTAGATAATGATTCGAATGATAACAAGAATCATACCTTATTTTAATTTACATCAATGTTGACAACAAGAAGGGCATTCAACATTGTGTATGGAATCTTCCTCCTAGTGGGACACACCCATAAGGATATAGATGGGACTTTTGGTAGATTATAAACATCATTATGGAAATTAGACATTTTATTTGCCACATATCATGGACACCTACATAACATGACATGAGGGATCAAGTAAATTCACTCTTTACCTTCTTAAGGAAGTGTATGACTTCAAAGCCTTCATGGAGCCACACTTTTTAGATGGAAGCCATAAGATAGTGGTTATTAGTAACTAATATGTTCAAGTTCTAGGTTGTGAAAGGCATACCAGTGATGGATTATAAGGCAATAATAAAATATCTCTAACGGTATTGTCCAATCCTAATCTAGTAGACAAAGGATAATGGTGAATTAATCTTGTCGAAATGGAAGCCTCCTCTAGCACCTTTAAAAGAACTCAAAAAAAAAGAAAATTTGATAAAAGGGAATAAAATCATATATTGAACATTGGAGAAAAAGTGCAATAGGTAGAGATAGATAATATTGTCTTCCAAAGGTAACATATTAGGAAAATGTTTTGTGTTCTTTGGATAGACCATTTGTAAATTATATCAGGATGTCAAATCTTTATTTTTTGCCACAAACAATATAATATAATTACATATATGACCAAATAATGGGAGCCATTCATTTCCATAGACAAGACTACATTAATAAACATATCCCAATTAATAATGATATTTATGTTAGGCCTATTTTTAGAAGATATAAACAAACATTCAATCCATTGATGGATGTGTATGTGGTACAGATACTTATAGTATGACTACCAAATGAAAATAAAAAGATATGGATGAGAATGGTGAATGGGTATATTTACCTTAAATCAAAAGGTGAGAATGGTGAATGGTTAAAAGGGTGAGGATTAAATATTGGAAACCCTTAGGGAGATTTTCTAGTGAAACATTATAGAGAATATTGGCTTCCAAAGATAAAATATTTGGAAATTGTTTTGTGTACTTTGGATAGATCATTTGTAAATTGTAGCATGATTTTGAATATTTATTTTTGGCCACAAACAATACAAGATAATGATATATACGACCAAATAATAGGATCCATTCATTTACACAAATAAGACTACATTAATAAACATATCCAAAGTAATATGATATTTGTGTTGGGCCTAATTTTGGAAGATCTAAACAAACATTCAATCCATTGATGCATGTGTATGTGGAATAGATGATTCTAGCATGACCAACAAATGAAAATGAAATTATATTAATGGGAATGGAAGATGGTGATATTTACCTTAAACTAAAAGGTGAGAATGTGGGTAAAAAGGTGAGGATTCAATATTAGAAACCCTCAAGGAGAGAAGCTAGTGAAACATTGTATCGAGATTATTTGACACATAGTAAAATATGGATCAAATCAAAGAAAATCAAACAAGACATTGATGTGGATGGCATCATTTGGGCATGGACAAAAAACAAAATATGGAAAGGTGAATTGAAAAAGGACATGAAGCCATTGAATCATACCTTGCACTACTTGAACAAGGTAATGAATACTAAGGTGAAAGTATTGAAGGTCATAAATTAATATATGATATCATTTTGGCCCAGGATGTGGGTATTTTGAAAATTTTATTCCAAAATAAGCTCTAATAACTTGTCCTTGTATTTTTACCATAATTTTTTAATATGAATTGAAGATTGATAGTGATTGCTTATATATGACCAACTTCTACTCAATATTTTTAGCCCCTCCTCTATTCAAGATTCTTAATATTGACCCATAAATGAGGTAACCATATTTTTTATTAAATATGAATGTAACATTAATACAGTTTTTAGAATGTTAATTTAAATAATTATATAGATTTAATAATATATTTTGATTAATGTTAAAGCATTTAATCAAAATAGTTTTTATTTACTAGCATTATTCTACTTAAGTTCATGGGAGATGTGCTAATAGAAATACAACACTATAAGTTTTTAGGTTATGTCACATTAAGCTAATGATATGTGTTTGAAAAACACAACATAATTTGGTGATTCAAGGAGGAGAGACTTGTGAAGTGTTGAACTACAAGGAAATTACTTCAAATATAGGATTAAGTCATCAATAATCCATGGAGTCATCGAGGTCTATTTTGTTCTCAATGTGGCATCAAAAAAATGTGTGGATCTATTAAAACTTTTAGTCCACTTTATCTCTCCATATTTACACATTTTTGTGCTCACAATTACATGCTAACATACTAGGGATTAGATGTTAATTATAAAATAAAAGGGACTCCATGAACATGTGAGTTTATGGATTTCACATTAAAGTATGAATTGGTCTATTAGTCGTGAAAATATAATATACTATGTGGTATGAAATTTAAATTTGTGGACCTTGATTTAAAACATATTTGAGTGATCGGTATTCTTACCATATACCACAATTTAGTCATGTGCCACAAAATAAAAGGTTGAAGAGTTCACATCATTCTTACATGAATGCTAATGATTAATCCACAAGCCAAATCATAATATTATTGCATCAAAATACTAAATTGTTAATCATCAAATTTATTCTAAATTATTGTTGATGTAGTCAGGTGCCACATGTTTGCTTTAGGTCTGCTCAAGATTATTCCACCGAGTTCATGGATGTGCCACTTGTTATATTTATGTGGCCTTGGGCCCAATTCTAAATGCCCAACCCCTAGGATTCTAAGCTTTGAAACACTTTCACTTGGTATTTATTCATGCCTTCAGGATACTAGAAGCATTAAGCTATTAGGGTGTAATCCCATAGTCCCTCTGAGGTTATGAGGACTTGATAAGTTACCAAGTGGCAATGTTATAGAGCTTATAACCTTGATAATATTAAACTATTAGGGGATTTTCAAAAATAAAATAAATTTATTCAAAATTTATTTATACAAGCATTTGATCCATTGATGGATGTGTATGTCACTAAAAGGGTGAGGTTTCAATATTCTTAAGTTTTTTAAAGAGAAGAAGGTGAAAAATTGTATATGGATTGTTTGATGGCTATTACAACATGAATCAAACAAGTTATAAAAGATAGTTATCTCTCATTCACATCAATGGCTTACTTACACATTATTAATAAATAAATATAAAATAGTTAAACATGTAAAGCACATTAGTGTGGCTACGAAGAGATTAATTATTTTCAGGAATATATAGGTACCAAAAGTGTGAACTTTTGAAATTTTAATTAATTTATTTGCTAACCATCTTTAGTTTTACAATAACATGCCCATTCTACACAAGTGTATAGGAATAATATGAGTAATAGAGGCCTATACTATTATCTTTGGTATAATGGGCACATGCCCATTCTAAACATTGAGATTCAGAATAATGACCTCTAAATTAATAATATGCTTCCTCATTCTACACAATATTATTAAGAATAATGATAAATATGTTTTACATTGGGCAAATGGACAATAAAAAATGTTGTCCAATAATTGTACATGGTGACAATAAGTGTGTTTTATAATGTTTCGCTAATATTTTTATATCTTCCATGTCATGATGTGATTGATTAATATATGGTAAATTTTGGATAAATATTAAGCATTACTATAATAACTATAATTAGGAAATAGTATGACAACTATGGGGTCACATTATTTAAATTATCAAGACCATTTCAACTATTAGACCATGCTCAACTATTGGCCCATATCCCATAAATTTGAATTTCAAAGAGAAAAATAATTTAATATATAATTAGAATTTGATTCCACATTAGAATTTAAAATCTAATAATAGTTACATTGGAATCCAATATCACACTAATTAAAACTAATAAAAATAATATTAGAATCTGATATCCCACTAGTTAAAAATAAATAATAACAATATGGAAATCTAATTTCAACAATTATAAAACTAGAAATGGAAATACTATAAGTATATATTCTTAAGAATATGTCCAAATTTCATGAAATGATAGTTTAATAAAATGTAATGGTAATGTGATCTCACCAATATAACTATGAACATGTCCACTGATACCTTAATTATTGTTATTGTAGAAAGTAAATCCTTATATGAATATCAAAAATGTGAGATAAGTGTGATAATGCACATATTCACACTTGAACCATTATCAACCATAACACTTTGTATAGGTTGATGATTAATGTAAGCTCAAATGAATAAATATTGCAAGTCAAAATTGTCATCTACTCTCTCATGTTCTATGAATGTAATAAGTGGTCCAAATGGTGTTAAAACATGATATGTACCAATAATTTCATTTAAATATGTTGTTCCTACATTTGAGGATGATAAGAAGCTAGTTGATGATGTGTATTATATGTATAGTGCACTTATGATTTATTTTTAGTTTTTTTACCTATATGATTAAGGAAAGGATCAATGAATATTTATATTTTTCTATTCTCACTTGATTTCACCTTTGTATTTTTGGTAGATTTATCCATATCAATGATGTTTTCATATATAAAATCTTGTATTTTATGTATCAAACAAATGCATTTGTTTGTATTATGCCTTGGTGCTCTATTAAAATAAAAAAGCATGTTGATAAAAGCCTTTTGGAAGAGGTTTAGTCATATCAACCTCTTTAATGGGAGGGGGAAATATAAGATGGAATTCCAATAAATTTTGTAGCACCTTATAGGGATCATCTACCAAGTTGGTAAATTATCCCCTTAAAGGTGTAGATAACACAATTCAAGTTTAGCCATGAATGGTAAAGGAATTATTTTCTAGAAAAAACCCATGGTTATCATGTTGAAAATTTTAAGTTGATTATCAATCTTAACCTCAATTCATCATGACCTAGTCAGGTGCCATATGAGCCCTTTAGGTCTACTCCATGCCTAAACTCACATTGGGTCATGTTTGTGCTATATGGCATGATCATGGGTCTCTGACCCAATTATAAATTATAAGCCCTCTAAGACTTAAGTACCATGATGTTGCCACTTGGCAGCATCTCAAGTCCTCAAGACCCTAGAGACATTAAGAGTATCGATACCTAGTTCCATGGTCTAATCCCTCCAGGATTCCTAATACTAAGATGATACCACTTGGTAGCATCTCAGGTCCTTAGTCCCCTAGAGGAATTAAGGGGATCAAGCCCTAGTTTGAATGTCTAAACTCTATAGGGTTCTTAGTATCAAGATGATACTGCCTAGAAGCATATCAATTCCCTGGGCCCATAAAGCCATTAAGGAAATCCATGGGGCTTAGAATCCCCTGAGGTTTTGGTAGCATCTTGGTACTTTAATACTAGAGTATTAGATATAATAGTATACTACAAAACCTTGTGATTACATGACAACATCAAACAACTACATATGTTGTTCATGATATAATTGATTGTACCTAAGGCTGTCCCATGAATAATTAGACTTGAAATTTATATGCACGAGGATGATTTGTGTTTGTTTGATATTAAATTTTTATTATTATATTTGGTCTTAATAATGCATTAGAATAAAATGGAGATGATATTTTATATCTTGATCAAAATGGGCTTGTGCCTAATTTTACAAAAGACATTAAAAAATTTATCAATTAATCCCATTCAGCATAAGATAAGTATTTTTGGCAATTGATTGTTTTCCAATTTTGTGTAGAATGGGCACATGCCCATTCTGAACAAGATAAGAATAATATGAAAATCCACCTTCTAACTAATATGTTGTAACATAAGCTTAGGTGGATTCTTCAGTGGAGTATTGGACATAATAGTTTACAATCAATAGCTACATATTTCAATCATAGTATAATTTATTTTAAGTAGTGACATCTAATAGAGAATTATATCTGAAAGATTTTTTCAACAACTTCCACTTAGACATCCCATTTTTTGAAATCAAATGGGGACTTGTTATTGAATGAATATCCTATTGATAGATTTCTAATCTTATGTAGAATTGACACACCCATTTTGAATAAGATAAGAATAATATGAACATCCACCCTATAAATAATATTTTATTACACAAGCTTAGGAGGATTCTTTAGTGGAGTATTGGACATAATAGTGTACCATAAAATCTTACGATAATACTGCAACATCCCACAACTACATATGTCATTTGGGATATAATCAATCATACCTAATGAACTTCCATGAAGAATTAGACCTAAAATATATATGCATGAGGATGAGATGTGTTTGTTTGATATTAAATTTGTATTATTATATTTGGTATTAATAATATTGTTGTAGAAAAGTCCACTGGGTTAGCCTTTGCACTTAGTCATGTGCTTAGTTATCAAACCAAGTCAGTTCTAGACTTGATGGAGCTAATCATGGGATTAGTAAGGTCTAGCTCAAAATATGTAATCATGCTATGGAGCTAGCATCATTTTCACACAAGGTGCAAGCCTTGTGTGCTCACCCAAAGAAAAATAGCGAAGGGACCAACCGTACATTGGGCTAGTTACAACATGGTACAACTTGGGGCTCAAAGGGACTTAGTCATTAGCCAAATGGGTTTAGGTGGCCTTTTGTTGATAATTCCTTTAAGGGGAGTTTAATAGGCACAAGAATTCTTAGTGGCATAATTCTTAAGGTGCAATTCCATGATTGTCTAGGTAGGGCTCTTAGTGGCACAAGCTAGAATAAAAACTAGCAATTGGTCCTTTGAGTACATAGACAGTCAAGGGATGGTTAAGGTTTAACTTTTCATCCTTGAGGTAGTGCTCTAGGCATGGGTCTTGAAGCCTTGGTGCATTTTAGTTCCAACACTTAGTGCATTATAGGTTGAATGAGGTCACTAAATGGCAAGAGGATGTCATTAGTGACTAGGGGTGAACCTCCATTTCCCAGGATATTACATAAGAACTAAAACAAAGATTAAATGAAGCTAATTTAAAAGAATAACATTATACATATTATAAAACAAGGATTGATACTTCATTCCTTTAATATCTTTCTTCATTAACTTATGGTTCATCAACAAGTTCAATACAAGGTAACAGAGTATAGGCTCTTTCTAACTCTATTCATGCCTAGCGACTCACAGGCAAGCTTGGGCTATACATTTGAACTAATTGAACTAATATGCAGAATAAATATATTAATGAAGGCTCTCTATTTTTCTAGACCTTCTATATATTATATCTCCTCCTCTTATCTTCAATTGCAAGCCTTTTTTATAGGTGGATGGTCATCTCCTACTAGGTCAGATGGGCTCATGTTGAGTACTAAGCTATTGTTGGTCTATCAGCTTGACTACACTATCCAAGGTGGACTAACACATGTCATATGTTTTTATATCATTGAGAGGTCACTATATTACTTAATCCACTCTCTAACATCCATTCTTCTCTATCCACCATATCTAAGTCCTGGCAATGGTGTCTTTATAAAATCTGGTGCTTATGCAACTACCCACCAGCTGGCATGGGATCCATGGTGACCCCTCTAACTAGTGTCAAAATGTACAAAGAGGGGGAGTGACTATTCCAAGGGTCACCTCACATCAATATTTGTCTATTTTGCATGGTCTATGTACTTGATCCAAAATAGAGCCCAACATTACCCCATACAAAATTGATAGTCTACCATGGACTAGTCTTTAAGCACCTTAGGTGCATAGAATTCAGGTGCACCCTACCTCAAGTCTTCCTTAAAATTTTCAAAACCTTAGATGGCACCCCTAATCTCCTCAATGGCACCATCCACTTCAATGGATGTATCCTCTAGGGCAAGCACATTTGTGCTCTCCAATTCCCTTTTAAAGGCTTCCATCCTTTCCTTTGCTTGCTTTACTCCACCATCCAATATTTCCCCTGCTCACTAGCCTTTATTTGGAATGTGCAAAACATTGCCTTCAAATCATTCTCTTGATTATTCAATTGAGTGTTAAGGGAGTTAACCTTGGCCATCACCTATAGGTACTCAACCCTAGTTACCATGGAGTGTTGGAATAGAGTGTCCTTCTCCTCCTTTGCCTTTTTTAGGCATATATCCGAAGATGGTTGCCTAATTGGTTAAGTTTTCAAATATTTTATTAGCTTCCTTGATTCCCTCTTCAATTTTTATGAAGAGGTCTTCAACCATATCCATATTTTTGTTTAAATCCCTTTATAGGGCCTCACAGGGGTCTTATTCATCTTCAAGCACCTACTTCATCCTTGGTAGCATCTCCTCCATGAGCGTGTATACATAATCAACCTCCTGAATTTTGGAGGTATCCACACCATCTAAGAGGGATGGATCCACCTCTTTCATGTGATATATTAGTTGCTTTAGCTTGAGATTTGTTGCCTCAAGTTCTTTCTCTATGTCCTTCACTATCTTTCTCTAGTTACTGGTGCAAACATCATAGATGATGTTCTTGCACACCATTGAGGATGCCATTCTAATTAGCATGTTTGTAGAGCACATGGGGTTCATATCTCATGGATTTAATATGTGGTAATCATTCCCTTCCTCAAGTTTCCTGGCACATCATATCACCTTTTTTGGATCCTCAAATTCAAGTGCATCCAAATAGCAGTCCAATGTCCAAGAGACCCAGTGGTATGTCAAGGTTGTAGCAATTCTTGGAGACATGTACTCCATCATGTAGAAGTCATCATCCTTATTGAATTCTTGTTGCATCCTTTCCTTGTTTCTAGGCTCATACCCTTCATCATCCCCTATCTCTTCTTCCTCATTGGCATTGGTACCTGATCTTGTGTTTTCATTTTTTTTTATCTTTTTCTTTTTCTTTCTCTTTCTCCCCTCTCCTTCTTTAGTGCTAGAACCACCATTGTGTTACTCTTATATGGGTTCTTTTGTGGACTTTTCCCCTTCATCCATCGCTTCTTATAATGGCCCCATTTCTTTCATTAACTACTCTAAGGTGCTAGTATCACCTTCTTTTTCTTTAAGCAAGCCTTCAAATTTAGGGTATGTCTATTGTGTGGCTTCCTTTGTTATCCTGGTGGAAGTATTGGGCAACATTTCTATTAATCCCTCTTCCCTAGGTCCCATGCTAGTAAAACCCTTCTTTTCTCTTCTAAAATTTTCACCCTTTCTGCATGGGTTGCTTCCTCCTCTCTTTCTTTCTTCTTGGCCTTCTCTTCTCTAGCCCTTATTATTATCTCTTCCTTTTTGGTCTTTTATTTTTAACCTTTCTTTTCATAGCTTATGCGATGCATTTGTTTTATCTCTCTCTTATCTATTTAGCCTCTATCTAATCAATCTCAGCCTAGGACATGCCCTTGGATTTCATCTCTTCATGCCTCTGATGTAATTTTAGCACTACATCAATATAGCCTTGGTTAAATCCCATGTTTTTCCATCATCATTGTAGATCTTCTTCTATTAGCACACTTGAGTGGGTTGCCTCCTTAGGGCCTTTCCTATTTCTCCTTCCTAGATTTCTTCTTCCATCCATGCCTTGTGTTCCTCCTCTTTCCTTTGCTCTTCAGCTTCCACCATCTGAATGACCTCCTTCAGCACCCTTTCCTTAGCCATTTCCTCTTTCCATTCTCATAGAATTTACATCATCTAAACTTCAACCTCACTATATTCAATCTCCTCAATCTTCACCTAGGATTTTCTAGCTCTATTTGAAGTGGAGGGGAATGAGTCTATTCATTTGAGGAGGACTCTGCATCCTCATATACAATAAAATTTCCCTACACCCATTCTTCTTCCTTAAACTCCTCTGTCTCCTCTTCTTTAAATATAATAATTTTTGGCATTAGGGAGTGAGCCTTCCCTTTATTTTTCTCCTTTGTACTAGAGGGGATTTTGACATGAAGTGTACTCACTTCTTAGATGACTTTGAAGTAGATGATTCCCCCTCTAAAGCTATTTTTAGCTTCAACCATTTTTCAATCTCCTCTAAGGTCTCCCTTCTCTTCTTCTTCAAGGACTTCTTATTTTTATAGGCATTGGGGTCCCTTCATCCTCGATCTAGATATAGGGTCTTTTCTCTGCTCAATGCTAGACCTAGCACTGGAATCCCTCTTCCTTGGCTTCATCACATATTAAAGTCTATGGATCAATCTAAGGATAGTGATCTCTTGAACTAGGTCAATGTCTAAGTGATTTGAGGTGTCTTCTTCATCTTCAATCATGCCTCCATCTGCATGGGGGAACCTACGTCACATTCTTCATCTTTCTACATCAAGATCCTTGACTGGGATGTCTATTATTTACATGTTTCAGATTTGGTGAAGTACATCTCAAAAATATTCTACCAAGAAGGGAAGCTTCATCCATCCCAACTTGTTCCCATATTTTAGTGCTAAATGTATGACATAGTAGTGTTGCATCATGAAAAAAATTTCCATCTTGAACATGCTCATAAGAAGCCCCTAGGGTATGCACCACTCTAGTCCAAAGGCTTTGATATACTGCTTACACCAATGCATTATGTGAGTCTTGTATTTTGGGTTGAAGGTAGTGGGCTAGGTGCAGTCCTTGTATTTCTATGTGGGGGACTCATGGTATTATGAGAATACCTATAGGTCACCCTCACTTCCATCAGGGATCCTAATCTCTTCCATTATGATTAAGATGAGGATAGAGCCCCATCTAAAGGTCCCTTTGGCACTATGGCACTCAAGCACATTCTTGGTCAATTCCCTGGCAATGAATCACATGATGTTAAACTAGATGCCTTGTACCATATGATAGGCCAAGTAGATTTATGCCTTAGACACATATTTCTATTGATTGCCAAGATATAGCTTCAATTTCATGAGGTATGTCACCACCCTCATGCTGGGGTTTTCAAATTTATTGATTAGGAACTATATCCCCTTTTGAAGTAGTTTAGTAGTATTACAACTCACTCTACCTCCTTGTCATCATCCATCAACTGATGGATATCTCTAATTATGTCTAGGAGCCCAGTTATTCATCTTATCATCTACACTGAGATCTTCATGTATTAACCTACAAAATATATGTGGTCCTCATGGATGCATGAGAGAAAGAATTAAATGAGCTCTTCAAGCTTTCTAAAGCAAGGCAACTCATAGAGTTGAGTTACACCAAAGGCCTTTAACTTGTCTCAAATTGAGACATTGAAGATGGCATCACCTTTGGGGGTCTTTTAGCCTATATCCACCATTCAATCCTACACCAAGTCCTAAAAATGGCTTGATGTCCTATGGTTATATTCTTTCAAATGGCATATGTGCATGAAACAGCATCATGGTTCTCCCACTGATACCTTTGGTGGAAATTGCATGTATTGATAGGACATTTTTGTAATCACCTTGCTATTCATTATTGTGATGCTAACTAATTCAATTGACTATGCCTTTGTCTTGGCAATAGCTGCTTCCTCAATAATTTTGACCCATTTGGGTTCTCATTATACCTTTGCAGAGCTCAACACCTTTCACTTTTTCACCATTCTGAATCTACTATAATTAAACCTTAAGGGGTGTGGCTTGTCAAAGCCTCTAATGATGGTTGACACTCTTGTAGTCACTAGTTCTTTGCTTGTATACTCAACTCTTAGCTTTGTTGGTCGTTATTGGGGGCCTAGCAATACCTTCCTAGTTTAACCTGGTTCTTTTTATGAACCCTTCTTCAATCCTTTGCACAATTTTTCACTATGAATGCACTCTCTTTTATTGTGTCTTTGTTCACTCTAAGGTATTTAGATTTATCAAATACTCACTATGATAGGTTTTTTTCTTACTTCAGCTCTTTGGTGTTTCACTAAGTCTGCACTCAGTCTTGGATCAACTTAAACTTGGTAACCTTTGTAAGTTTGTTTTTCACCCTTTTGTATCTTTCTTTATCAACCACCATTATTAATGTAAGCTTAATGGCATAGGTGCCTTGATCTTCTTGGAAATTCAAAAAATCTATGAAATCTTTAAAAATTTCTTAACTTATACACATTAATTATGTATCTATGTGACATCACCACCTCATTGATTACTTCTAATAGATTTTTTGATGAAGTGATATGCAATTCAAATGATCACTTCTCGCTCCTTCTTGGGTGGATGATAGTTTTCTTAGATGAATTACTTTTGTGTGTGTATCCTTTGTTGCGACCTTCACCTTTCTTATGGTAACCTCGGTAGAGCACCTTACATGCACATGACTCAACCTCCTCGATTCCACCTCTTCTCTAGATTTTCTCCTATTTTAAGCATGCTTTTCTTCCTTAGTTAATTTATTGTGCATCATATTGCCTTGGCATGTTTTACCCCATACAAATCCCTTATGTTGGCCCTCTAGTGATTTATTTTTTTAATGATCTTGTGCACTATTAGTATATGCAACTTCACTATCTACCTTCGGGTTGATTGGGTGCTCGATCAATTGATGTGTCTCCTAGTGATTTTAGTACAAATGTAGCACCAAACTAGTTTATTCATGGGCCCTTAAGTATTGTGCACTTCTCTTTTTTTGCATGTGTTTCTCTGAGCTACTTATGCTTGCACCTAGTAAGCTTCACATGCCCATACTTAGGTGTTTAGCCTCATGCACTTATGGGTGTAAATGCTTGACTCACTTGATTATAATTATGCATGAAGTGGTGACACAAAAGTTATTACAGCCTTCGCATGTCATTCACTACCTCTATACATTATACAAGGGACAAAATAAATAAAAAATAATGGTTTATCTTATGCTAACCTTTATTTTGGTCAATTCAACTCAGCTTGACTATTAACCAAAAATTCAAAGTTTCTATGGTGCAAACATTAGCCTACTACCTATATGGCTTCAATTAGTTTCCATTGAAATGCCTAGGGATCATTTTACTAGACAATGTGCATAGCTTACATGCACCTATTCTCAAGATGTGGTGGATGATGTATGGACCCATCCATTGGATTTGCAACTTTCCTAAGAGCTTGAGGTACTTGGAATCATAGAGCACCACCAATGCTCCTTCAGTCAGCTCCTTATGCTTGATGTGCTTATTGTGCCATCACATTTGGCACACTTTCTCAATTTATTGACTCCATTTGGTTTGGATGTGCTTCTCTTCCAAGTGATCTAAGTCTTCCAACCTTATTCTTATATATTCCTAGTCATCTAAGTAGCCAATTTGTGTAATGCACAAGGAGGGCACCATGAATTTTATGGGTAGAATTTATTCAATGTCAAACACTAGTTGAAATGGTGTAACCTTATGCAGGCACTTGTAGGTCATGCAGTATGCCCATAGTATTTTTGAAACATGATCATCCCAATCCTTGCAACCAACATCACATATCTTAATTAGTCACATTATTAGGATTTTGTTAAAGGCTTTAGCTATGTCATTAGCCTAGGGATGATACGGAATGGTCTTGTGGTGCACCACCATGTATTCAGTTAGAAGGATACATACCATTTCATTGATTAAATGAGTGCCCCTATCACTAGTTATACTCAATGGGCACCCATACCTACAGATGATGTGCTCCCATATAAATCATGTGGTTGTCATGGATATATAGTATTTAGTTGGTGTGGCTTCAACCCACTTCGTGAAATAGTCAATGGCCACTAAAATGTACCTGTCACTAGTGCACCATGTTGTGGGAGTGATTGGTCCAACATAGTCAATGGCCCATTGTTTGAATGGCACCTAGGTGAGAATGGGAATGTGAGTAATATCATCCTGATGGTTGGGATTCCTAGTGTGCTAGAATACATAACATGCCTTAGTGTATTCCTTATCATTGTGGAATAGGCTTGGCCACCATAAGCCTAACTACAATACCTTGCACATCATTATGTCACCAGTGAAATGGCCTCCTATGATCCCTTCATATGTTTCATATAGGATGGAGTCTCATTCATGTTACAAAACACACCAACATAAGACTTCATCTCTACTTAGTTTATAGAGATCCCCTCTGATGAGCTGGAAGGGGGTGGTGTGGAATGCAAGTTGTTTCTTTTCCTAAGTGGATAAGGTCTAGGGAACAAACCCAGACATTAAGAAAGTGGAAATCTCTGCTAGATCCTTAGGGATGCATTAAACCCTATACAATTGCACATTTGGCATGTCATCCTCAATGGGTGTTGCCACATTTCTAGAGTTTATGTGAGACAAATGGTTTGGCCCCAAGTTTTACTTCCCAAGTTTGATGACTATAGAAAACTAGAATTCCCAAAATAGAACAATCCCTATGCATATGCACCAATCCTTGACTTGCCTTGTCCCCTCTATTGTTTCAAGTTGAAGATGCATTGGATCTTCATCATCTGGGGTGATTTCATCCATAAGATACATGAGGTTTTGTCTACCTATAAGAGGCTTCTAATTTCACTCTTTCCACGTCTCATTATCTTCTTCAATGGAATCACTATTGATTATCATCTCTTCAAATAAGGTTAGAAGTGCTAGTCCTTTATCTCTGAACATTTCCCTTAGGTTCTCTTCTAATATTGTAGTGTTCTCAAAAAATTCCCTACAAATGACTTTTAGTGGCTCCAATAGCTCTAATCTTTGCAAAGAAAAGGAGAAAGTGTGCACTAACCTCTCCTTGAGTATCTCCCAATTCCCCCTCTCATGGCACATCTCATTTATAATGTACCAAACTCAGGCCCATGTCCTCAAGGTCCTATAAAAGGCATGCACCCATAGGCCTCTTGGTGTATTCTTTTCATAGATGGTCCACATTTCTTCACATAGACGTACATGTGTGATTGGATCAGAATCATCTATGTACATGGGTATGTCTAGATCATCATTACTCTTACCAAACCTAGTGCATATTGCTACCTTCACATCCTACCAAGTTGGTGAGATGGGTCTCTATACTGCCCACCAAGGTAGTGCTTTTCAAGGTATGCACTAGTGCACCCATTCAATTTATCTTCTTTAAGACACAAGCTTTAATGTCCTAAACATAATTTTATATGGGTTGTCTTCCTTCATATTTTGGAAGCACTAGAAGCTTCCCTTTAATAATCTAAAGTAGCTTTTTCTCCATTTTTCAAGCATGGGGGACCCAGTTCATTTTGAGGTGATCAATCCTAACTAACCCTATCCTAGTTGGTCTTGGCCTAGATGTACGTACTACATGGTATATTCAACCAGTGATCTCATAGGCCTCTTTGACCCGTCACTCATAGGCTACATCAGTTGTGTCAAAGGTTAATTGTCCATCTTCCCATTTGAGCATGCCTTGGTTAATAGGGTTGAGCTTCTCAGCACCCTACACCATGATGTTATAGATGTGGTTGATCTCATCTTCGAGATCAACACTTTCTACATATGGGGGTCTTTGGTCACTCGAAAGAGGGATCACCACTCTTTCCTTACCATTATCAAAAGTCATATAGCACTTATTAAAGCACGTATCTACATTGTTAGCATAGAACCATGGTCTTCCCAAGAGCATTGGATAGTTGTCCTATTCTGCTAACTTGATGACCTCAAAGTCTATATGGAACTCAGCATCCATGATATCTATAATAGCACCCTTCAAGATCCTGATAGGTTGTACTTGGGTTTTTTTAGCCATGAACAAAATATGAGGTGAAGTTCTCAGGGGTGGCCGCCCCATCTTTTCCCAAGAATTTTGAGTTAGAATATTGACCTCAATGCCCATATCAACTAGTAATTCACAAACTAACCACCCATTGATGGTTTCATCTATCAATAACTCCTAGTCACACTCATTATTTTGAATATGTCATACTTCTCACACCGAATCCCTATGCAATGCAATAACCTCAATTACCTAAGGTGTAGCCTCTCTGTCTAGTTTCTTCCCTGCATGCTTTATCAATAGATCCTTTAGTAGGGGAAATATTCCTTCAGTTTATAGAGTCACAAGATTTCAATTACTTCCTGCACTTTATCCTCTTGGTGATCTCACTTCCTATGCAAAGTAGTGGCATGTGCCTCTAAATCTTTGGCCAAATAAATTTCACCATACAAGTTTTGTATCATGCTCATGACCTATTGTAAGATGTCCTTCTATCATGTAGGGTCAGGATAAGGCATAGCTTTTGGTTATGGTCACATTACATGCTCAATACAGTTTGATTTGCCATACTCTAGGTATAGATCTTGGTTTGGGATAGTGGGTGGTTGAGTGGTGAACCCACTCCTTATTGTGGCCTACACCTTATGTGGCTCTTTGTGAGCTTAGTGTGGCTTGGGAGCCCACCTTTCTTATTTAAACTTATGCCTCACCATTGCCACACCTCTATCTATGCTAATTCAACCTTGAGTTATCTTTTTGTACAAATTTGGGCATTTTTTAATTGAATGTGGTCCTTAATAGTACCTACACATTGGGTACATGGGGCAGTCACATTGATACTACTTAGTTGACTCACACTTGTAGTATGATTGAGGTGGGAATCTTCCTCCACCACATCCCCCTCATTCACGCACACCTCAATGGGTGTCATAGCCCATATTTTTCTAGCCATAGCCTTCATTGCCTTAGCCCACCTGACCATTAATTTATTTTGTCTCTTGCCTTGTGCCTCTTTCCATGTTCTGGTGCATCTCATAAATGACTCTACAGTCCAATATTGAGTGGGTATAAGCATCACATATTTTATAATAAATGGTGGTGTTCATTTGGCTAGTGCACTATAATAGAGGTTAGATTTGAGAGTCATGTAGACCATGACAAACTTCATAGTTGAGGAGGGCATGAACATTCCTTCATGGATAATTATTCTTGTTATGTCCCTCTGTCTCACAATCAGTGCACCATAGCCTATTGTAAGTGTCATGCACTGAATCAGCAATTAATTTCTCTAGTTGGGAGGCCATTTATGTAATCTACAACTCCATGAATGGGTTAATCCTTATATCAACACTACCTATCACTTCATCTCAGAGGGTAGCTTTAAATGCTTCATAGGGGTCTATGAAGGTTTTCATAGATAGCACTCTTTTGAATGGTACCAATAGGCCCCCCACAAACCATTCCACATGCTAGGAAGGGTGAATGTCATATGGAAGCTTAGATAGTAGAGTTTTAAATCATGCATCATACAAGGGCATGTTCTTGGATAACCCTTGGCTAATCTCTTTGAGTATCCTAATGTTCTATTACTTGAACTCAGGGACATCAAACTCTTTCAAGAAGGCTTCTTTCAACACACTATAGTCAACCATAGCTTGGTTTGGATCAAATTTTTGATACCAAGTATGGGCATGATCTAGTAGGGTGGTCATAAACTAGGTTTCTTTTCATTCAAGCTAAATGATACCCTGAGTGTGCCATTATAACTTGCACTTTAGCACATGTTGTATGGTATTTTCAACTCCATAATATTTAGGAAAGTGCATTACCATCTCATAATAGATCTATTGAGGGGGTGACATTGGGCTATGAGTTACTTTCCTCCCTTATGCCTGAGTTGGGGGTGGGCCTCCCATGCCTCCACTTTTAAGGTTAAGCATTGACCTCGAAGGATTAGGTTGCATTACCAAACTTATCATTGTAATACCACTTACTAGTGGTTCTATGCCACTTCCTACGGGTTGTTGCCCAGTAAGTGTAGCTGACATCCTCTGCATGAGAATGCTTACAACTATGTTTAAGACTCCTAAATTAGCATTTTATAGATTCATTTTACTATTACTTAATTCTTTTTAAGGAATTACTTGCTCAATTACAAATTTGTCATCCAAATTTTGGACCCTATCAAAGTCTATGTTGATAACAGGTTTAGTTACCATTCTTCTTTCTTGTGGTGGAGAATCTAGCACATGAGTTTGTATTTTAGGTTCAAAGGGGGTAGGTGTTTTTGGCACATTTTTTAGCACCACATCTTTTAGGAACCCACCAGATCCTACACCCCACTATTGAGTCCAATTTTTTACTTCCTTCTCTTTTTTTTGTTGTTATAATTCAAGGGATCCTTCCCCATGCCCTTCCCACTTACTATGGGTCCTCTCAGCACTTCTACATTCTAGATCCTCCATCAACCTAATCCTTTGATTACTATAATTTAGCCTCTAGAGTTCTCAGGTGTCAAGTTGTTGTTCTTCTTCCATTGTACCTTACCTACACTCCCACTTCTCACCCTCCATACTTGCTCATACATGCAAGGACTTTAGCCTTCCATTCTTATGATTTCTATATCATAATCCACTAGAAGCTTCTTTAGTTCAATGTTAATCCCTTTTATGAATGCACCCCTTAGTTCTTGAAGATATTTAGATTATGCTTTTTTTAGGCATGAGAAGGTTGATACTATGAATTTTAACATGTAGATATTCAATTCACCACTCTACCACTTGTCCACAACACGTGTGCAAACTTCATGCAAGTTCTCTAGCCTTTTTATGCACTCTATGATCCACTCAAGGTATTGCTCATATCTTTTCCTCCTAGTAGTAGTGTAAGTGACCAACCATTGATACACATGCTCAGCTAGCTCATAGAAGAACAATTCATATAGGGAATCATACAAGTTTGCTTGTACCCATTTTCTTGGCTTCTATCCTTTACATGCAGGATGGTTCTGCATGAAACTATCTTCCACCTGCTCTAGCCAGCACTCAATGTTCTTGAGTGATAGTCAGAGCATCACTTTATTACACCATTTCAATAATAAAATTTAACATGGTCCCAGTAACAAAACCAAAATGTTTTATAAAAGTCTATTAGGTTAGCTTTTACACTTAGTCATGGACTTAGCTATCAAACCAAGTCAGTTATAGACTTAATGGAGCTAGGCATGAGTATAATAAGGTCTAGCACACAACATTTAATCATGCTATGATGTTAACATTAGTTTCACACAAGGTGCAAGCCTTATGTACTCACTTGAAGCATAATAACGAAGGGACTTGGATCATGTTAGGCTAGTTACAACATGGCACAACTTGGGGTTCAAAGGGACTTAAGCATTGGCTAAAGGGGTTCAGGTGGCCTACCAAAGCTAAATCCTTCAAGGGGAGTTTAATAGGTTTAAGCCTTCTTAATGGAACAAGTCCTAATGTGCAAGTCTATACTTGGCTAGGTAGGGATCTTAGTGTTGCAAGTTAGGAGAAGAACTAGCATAGATTCCTTTGGGTACCTAGACAGTCAAGGGATGATTTAGGCTTAACTATTCATCCTTGAGGTAGCACTCTAGGCATGGGTCTTGGAGCTTTGGTGCATTTTGTTTCCAACACTTAATGCATTATAGGTCGGTCGAGGTCGCTAAATGGCACAAAGATGCCATTAATAACTAGGGGTGAACCTCCATTTCCCAAGATATTATGTAAGAACTAAAACAAATGTTAAATGAAGCTAATTTAGAAGCATAACATTATACAAATTATAAAACAAGGATTAATACTTCATTATTTTAATAGCCTTCTTTATTAACTTATGGTTCATCAACAATTTCAATACAAGGTAACAGAGCATAGGTTATTTCTAACTCTATTCATGCCCATTAGCTCACAGGTGAGCTTGGGCTATACATTTGAACTACTTGAACTAATATAAAGAAAAAATATATTAATGGAGGCTCTCTATTTCAATAGAGCTTTGATATATTAGATCAGCTCCTCTTATCTTCAACTACAAGCCTTATTTATAGGTAGATGATCATCTCCTTCTAGGTCAGATTGGCACATATCAAGTGTTGAGTTGTTGCTAGTTTGTTGGATCCACTACACTATCTAGGGTTGACTAGCACATATTGTATGTTGATCTATCATTAAGAGGTCATTATCTCACCTATTTTACTCTTCAACATCCATGCTTCTCGAGTTACCATGTCTAAGTCCTGGCAGTGGTGTCTTTATGTAAATTGGCACCTATGCAACTACCAACCAGTTGATGTGGGATCCATGGGGACCCTTCTAACTAGCAACAAAATGTATAAAGAGGGGGAGAAACTACTCCAATGGTCACCTTGTGCTGATATTTTTCTAGTTAGCATGGTCCATGTACTTGCTCCAAAAAGGGGCCTAACAATTGTAATAAAATAGAGATGATATTTTATATCTTGATCAAAATGGGATTATACCTAATTTTACACAAGACATTAAGAATTTTATCAATTAATCCCATTCTACAAAAGATAAATATATTTGGTAATTGATAGTAGTCTAATATTATGTAGAATGGGAATAATCTCATTTTGAACAAGATAATAATAACATAAACATCTAGATGGTTTCTATTTTTTATAACACAAGTTTGGAGGATTATTTGGTCAAGTACAAGACATAATAGTATACCATGTAACCTTTTGATAGTATTACAACATCAGACAACTACATATGCCATTCATGGTATAATCGATTGTAACTAATGGTATACCACAGAGAATTAGATTGGAAGAATTTTTCAAAAACTTCCACTCAGATCGAAGATCTCAGTCTAGAAGAATTATTCATGAAAAAGGATGTTAAGATATAGACCATGCATATTCAATGTCACAATCAATATAATCAGTTAAAAGATGAAAAAATGGCTTTAAATAAGAAAGCCAAAGATGTGTGGTCACAAATTTTAAAATTGAAAATAAGGTAGAAGATATGAGGTAGTTAACATTACAACAATTGAGTTGTAGACCTCTTGTAAGAGTGTATGTTGTCTACCTTGAGTAGCAATGGTTAAAATTCCAATTCATGAGAGTCTATTGTGACATGCCCAAACAAGTAAGTAAGCCTCACTCTTTCTTTGAAATATATAATAGCGGTACTCCTAAGGATAAAAATCAATTATGTGAATTATATACACACAACTATGATGTTCTTCATGACCAAGAATGGAATCCAAACTTGTATTTGGGTGTTGTATTTCTGAGATCTTTTTCTTCTTTTCTTGTCAATGAGAAAAGAAGAGGTGAGGAATTAGATGAGTATCATGAGAAAGATAAAGAAACCACATTAATGATTAAAGGGGAGGCTATCATGCTATATGTGATAGAAGCATATTAGATTGCATTAATGAACAAAAATGAAGTTGCTACAAGAACTAGGACAGAGCAAAAAGAGGACCAAAATCAGTACTTGGCCTTGATCACATAAATAGTTTAAGAAAACTACAATGCTTATTTAGTTATATGGAATGAGATTACCATTAAATTAAAAAGGAAGGAGTCATTCTCAAGGTATACCATAGAAGCTTTTGATGGTACTGTGGCATCAGACAATTACATATGTTGTTCATAGTATAATTAGTTGTACCTAGAGGCATCACATAAATAATTAGACATGAAATATTTTTTCAACAAATTCCACTCATATCAAAGAGCTTTGTCAAGAATAATTATTCATGAAAAGGGATGTCAAGATACATACTATATAGATTTGATGGCACAATCAATATAGTCAATTAATAAATTTTAAAAATAGCTTTAAAGAAGAAGGTCAAAGATGTGAAGTCATAAATTTTAAAATTGAAAAATAAGGTAGAATATATGAGTTAGTTAACACTACAGCAATTAAATTATAGACCTCTTATAAAAGTGTATGTTTTCTACCTTGAGGAACAATGGTTGAAATTACAGTTCATGAGATTCTATTGCAAGATGCTTATTTAACTAGTAAGTGATTCTCACTCCTTTGAAATATATAATAGTGGAACTGCTAAGGATAAAAGTTAATTATGTGAATTATATATACACAACTATGTTGTTCCTCATGACCAAGAATGAGTTACAATTATGTGAATTCAAAGTTTAGAGTGGGAGGCCGCCCACTCTAACTGATGTTTCTCAAGATGGATTTAGTGAAAAAAGCATGAGTTACATGCTTGTTTTCACTCATCCTATGTAAATGTGGCTGAACAAAACATGCAAATATTTTTAAATACTAATATATAATTATGAGTACTAGTGGTTGTCACTGTGTGTAGTAGTTTCTCATTTACAGTGGGTGACCACCCACTCTAAGAGTTAATTCATAGGATGAAATCATTTTTAATCTAACTCATATTATTTGTATCAGATGAAATTCAAAATGCAACTTTAAATTATATAGACACAACAATTAGAAACTAGGTTACAATCCCTCTTAGTTAAAAGTGCTCATTGTTTATTTAGAAAATTTAATTATTTTTTAAATTAGATTTTTTTTATTAGAAACCTAGCTAAATCAAAAACAATCAAGCATTTTTAGAAGCCACTATAGAAAATAATAATATTGAGAGTTGAAAAGAATTTAAAATATAATAATTAAACAATTAGTAATTATTTTTAAATACCTAATTTGGATCCGAAAGTGTTAATTGATGGAATTTCCTTTAATTTACTTGTTTCCATCACCACCAATTAGGTATTTTCTTGAAAATTTTCTAGGTCATTAATCAGGTTAGCATGTTGTTTAATAGAGACACTTATTTTTTATGGGTTTTAAGTTAATTTGCTTATTTGGGATATTCATTCATTTATGGGCATCCTTGATTGTAATAGCTTAATAAATTCTAATAAAGAATCAAATAATGGAAACAATTTTTTTGATAATATGTGGGACTATTTTTAAGAGTAATTTGAATTTAGTTTTAGGGTTTCACATTGATTCCTTATCATATATTTGTAGCAATGTTTTCACATCTCCTGATTTATATTTTCTATTATGCATATTACTAAAGTTATTTTTAAATTTGTTTTCACTTACAATGCATCTGGTCATAAGGAATCATAACAAAGAGATGAGTTTGTAATGCATATATTAATCGTTTGCTCCAAAAAAATCACCAATCTCTTAAACTAAAATTGATGCTCTGATATATGTTAGTCGCATAATATCTAAGGTATGTGTATGTGACCTATTAAATTAAAGTGCCACCTCTTCCTTAGAAATATTGTTTGTGCTTTGAATACCATAAATTACTGAGAATAGCTTATACTTATCTTCATCATTTATTTTTATTTTTATTTTTATAAAAGCCGGGTAAACGTTTTAACGTGACCAGCGCCACTGGCTAGACATGACTAATACCGGTACCACGGGGCCGGGGGGGACTCCAACACTTGACCGGCAGAGCTGCAATGGAAATGCCTGACCAACCGACTATGCCCCCCGACCCTATCTTCATCATTTATTATTATATAGCATCCTTCAAAAATATTTTCAATTATGTTTTTAATGCTTTCCATATAGTTGATAACACTTCTAAAAAATAATTATCCTTCAACAATAAAGACAAGATAAATATAAACAAAAACCAAGGCACTATAACTAATGCAAGTGAGTAGGTTTGTAATATCACTTTACGTAATTTTGGTTATAAATTTACATAAATAATAATAATTACTTCAAGAGTAGGGGGAAATGTTTTAATAATTACTTCAAGATTAGCGGGATATGTTTTTTTAACCATGTCAAATTTCTACTTAATGAGAAATTATTCAGAAAAAACACTGAATCAGGGCCAAATTATGCTTACTAGCTCAAAATTTTAATTGGATTTTGGGACTTATTTAAAATAAAACCCAAATTTTATAATATAATAATGAAATAGTCTTATTAATGTTATCCAGTTTTTCCTTCATTTTATATAACCATGATTGTCTTAATATTGCATTGTTTTGTGAAATATTTTTTTCAACATATAATAATGTATCTAATATCTTCATATAAGATTAATTAATATGGTAACATGTCCTATTCCATCCTCAATGAGTATTACAAGTATTCTATATTAAAATTAGTGCCAAATTATACCAATACTTGTTCAAACATTACATTAAATTTTTAGGCATGTCTTATTTTTAGTAAAATTAATCACAAAATTTAGGTTGCCTTGGTCATAAATTTGTTTTTACTATATTTATCAAACTTTTAATTATATATTTATTAATAAAAATTAAACATAATATATACTAAAATAATATTTTTTAGAGAATGCAAGCTGAATGTGCACTACTTAAATGATAAAAAAAAGTCTAAGTCAATATGATGGGGAGCCAAAGTCACCTTATAGAACAAACTCCAAATAGTTGGGACCTAAAATCAATAATTGAACTCTATTCTTATATTATTAAATATACAAAGGAACTACATAATTTTAATATAATATTTAATTATATTAGAAAACAGTCTAGAACCAAAATTTGCATTCAAGATTAAATTTTCAGACTTAGAAAGAATTTATTAATTGGTGTAAATTCTATACACATATTAAATCATAGCATCCTGGGTTCTAAATTTTCCATATCAGGCTTTGAAATCCATAAAATTACATAACTTTCAATGATTTTGAGTATCTCTAGAAAAGCTTCTTCGGCTCCACCCTGATGTCATGAGTGTTATCACAATGTCCTCAAAATTTAGACTTAAATAGTATGTGAGAAAGTATACTTCCTCCAATAATAATAATAATAATAATAATAACAACAACAACAACAACAACAACAATAATAATAATAATAATAATGAGAGGAATAAACTCACCATTAAGAACGTAGAATGGATATTCATTTCATCCAAAAGTAATTTACCAAAATAGTAGGATTATATGCATGACTAGATTGAATTGGATCTCCAAAAATGTCATAGTTAATTGAAAGATGATTGTCATTTTATTTTATAATTTAGACATATCGATCAAGATAAAGAGATGAATTTAATCTTTATAATTTTAAAATAAAACTAATGTTGAAAAACCTTCTGACTAAATATAAATAGTTTTTAGAGTATTAATATGTAAAAAAACACGTAACATTCTCACTCTTCATAATCACATGTCTAGTCAAGAATGAACCCTTTATTAAATGATAATTCATACCAAATATATGTTGTAATTGACACCTTAGCACAAGATTAATCACTTAAATATTACCATTTTAATCTCTCACATTAAATTAACACCATCTAAATCAATCACATTAATGATGATAACCAAAGTAATCAATCGTCATGAATTTTAGATGCCACAAAAAGAATACTTAACCAAAGATTTATTTTTTGAAAAATGTTTTAGTTTGACTACTAGAGATTTTATCCAGCAATGATGTTACTCGAATGGTACTTTGACATCATTGGTAAAATAAATTATATTAATTATCCTTTAGTATTTAATTTTTTGCAATGTATTTATGAACAAGTAAAAGACGTGAATCTCATCATATCTAATTTAATCTCTCACATTAAATTCAGTAATATCCAAATAAATCAATTATCATATAAATTCCATAACGCAAAACAAATTTCATCAAAATTTAAATAAGAGGAATAATTAAAATTTGAGTGATTATCATCACATCAAAAAATGAAATAGTTCCAGACATAACATATTCAAAAGAATAGATGTATTATGACCCTTCAAAAACTGATAATTTAATTTTTAAGATAGTCCCTATAAAAATTTTAATGATATACTTTTCATCATCACCAGTTAAAATAAATTATGTAAGTCCATAGATATTATGAGCTTGTTAGGAACTAAAATGGTTCCCAAAATAATAGAGACATTTGATTCTATGTATTAAGACAAGTGGGAAACTGATCAATGACCTAGATTTTTAATCATCCCCAATTAATTCATTTGTATAAATTCCATGATGATCATGACCCCATCGATAACTAAAATGGTTTTGAGAGTAATAAAGTATCCCAATTTGGTGCATTATGAAAAGTGTGAAACTAATTAATGATGTAGAGTTTTCATCATCACCGTTTAAAATCAACTGTGTAAGTCTACAATGAAGATGAGCCCATCAGGAACTAAAATGATTCTGAGAATAATAGATTCACCCTTTCAGTGTATTATAATAAGTTAAAAATTAATCAATGACATAGAGTTTTCATCATCATCAGTTAAAATCAATTGTATAAGTCTATGATGATTATGAGCTCATCAAAAACTGAAATGGTTATAAAAATAATAGAGTTTCTCAATTTAATAAATTAGGACAAGTCATAGACTAATCAATGACATAGAGTTTTTATCATCATTGATTAAAATCGTTTAAGTCTACAATGATTATGAGCCCATCAAAAACTGAAATGGTTCTAAGAACAATAGAGTCTCCCAATTCAGTGTATTATGACAAGTGGGAAACTGATCAATGACAGAGTTTTCATCATCACCAATTAATATCATTTGTGTATGTCTATGGTTTTTATGATCTCATTGGGAACTGAAATGGTTCAAAAAAATAGAGTCACCTAATTTGGTGTATTAGGATAATTCACAAACCTCAATGATAGATTTTTCATCAACACTAGTTAAAATCATTTGTGTAAGCTTGTGGTGATTATAAATCCATTTATAATTGAAATGGTTTCAAGAATAATAGAGTTTCTTAATTAAAAGCATTATGATAAGTCAAAAACTGATCAATGACAAAGTTTTTATCATCATTAGTTAAAATAATATGTATAAGTTTGTGGTGATTATGAGACTATTTTGAATTTAAATGGTTGAAAGAACAATAAAATCACTTAATTTAATGCATTAAGACAAGTGGGAAATGAATTAATGGTAGTGTTTGTATCATCACTATTTAAAATAATTTGTATAATTCTATGATGATTATGAGCCTGTCAGGAATTGAAATTATTTTGATAACAATAGATTCACTCAATTTGATGTAATAGAATAAGTGAGAAACCGATCATTGATACATTAGACTAAATAAACATTGATAAATGCTCTACACCATGACGATTTTGAACTTGTCATGAACTAAAATGGTTCTGAGAATAATAGTCATTTGAATTATTTCATCAATACACACAGGAAATCAATAATTGATAGGTTGGAATAAATTATTATTAAATAATAATGTTGCTCTGTGGTGATTTTGATATTTTGGGTACCTTATGTCTCTAGGAATAACAGAATCGCCTAAATTGGCGCATTAGGACCGACAAGAAACTCATAATTAATATGTTTCAATATATAAAATTTAATTAATGTCATTAGTCAGTGGTGATTTTAAGATTGTCGGTAAATAATATAGTTCCAAGAAATGCACAATTGGCCAAATTGGTGCATTAATACCTACCATAAATAGAGGGAAAATGATCATTACTGAGGACTAAAGGAAATTTAAATTACGTACCACATTAAATATCTATTTCATTAAAAATTACTCTTCACATTTGTCACTTGAGGGAACAGTTAAAAAATACATTGAGACTCAATATTATATTTCTATATTATTAAATCCAATACAAGGTAAATTCACCATGAAAATATTTTAAAATTTATAGGTTGATGTGTTGCATTATTTTTCATAGTATCCCTGAGTGTAATGGTTATGGTTTAGAGTGAGAAGCCATAAATTTTATTCAAAATTATTTTAGAATGGCATACTTAGTACAATTAAAAAATAAGTATTAGATTTTTGTTTGTTTATCTAATGGTTTAACATCATTTCAAGTTATATAATGAGATTAATTATAAGGATTTCAATAGTTTCTCATATTATAGACTTACAATTATGATAAGGTTAAACATAATTTCTTATTAAATTAGATCAAGTATTTTCTTTAACTTAGAGCTAAATTATTCTCAAAATGATGGATTAACTTAGGGAAAGAAGGATAATTGATTTTAGTCTGGCATCTATGTAAAACTATTTTCAGAACATGTAAGGGTTAAAACTATTGGCTAAGATGAAAAATAAATAACTAAAGCAAGGCAAATTGGATAAGAAGATGAAAGATATGGATGTGGAGAAAGAGGACTCTCAGAACCTTGAGAATATGAATTAGTTCATTAATAGTATGAAGAAGAATTGGACTGATGTGTTAGATGGGTGGAATTGAATTGCTTATTAGTAATTTGTTTGTGCCATTTTTACGTTATGTTTTTTATTATTTTAGTGTTGTAGCTCTTTATGTTGTGTCTTTTAGTTATTCTAAAAGTTGTATTATTTTGTCTGATTTTTAAGACCATGCATGTAAGTTATTTGTAATGGGTATGGTCCCTTTTCAAAACCTGTGTTTACCATTAATTTAAAAAATTAGGGAAATAAGGATGAGTTACATGCTTCTTGTTAGCAGACTATATGTAGTGGTTTGAATGAATATTTTAGCGTGTAATTTAGCTTTTCAAATAATAATAGTTTTAGACTACCAATAAATTATGATTAATGGTAGTTTTTAATTTTTTAGTATATTGGGTGGTCACCCACTCTAACTAAGGTATCTTAGGATGGACTTAGTGAAAAAAGAATGAGTTAAATGTTTTTTGTTAGTACTATATATAAATTATGGATCAACACTATTTTAAGTAATCAATACAGTGAAAACATATTAACATGTAATTTAATTTTTCAAATAATATTACTCTACCACTAATTTAGGATTAATAGTATTTTCTCAAATTTTAGAGTTGGTGGTTTCCCACTCTAATTGAGGTTTTTCAAGATGGACTTAGTGAAAAAAGGATGAGTTACATGCTTTTTTTCATCATCCTATGTAAATGTGGCTGAATAAAACATGTAAATATTTTGAAATACTAATATATAACTACAAGTACTAATATTTGTCACTTTGTATAGTAGTTTCTCATTTAGAGTGGGTAACCACCCACTCTAAGATCTATTCCAATCTTGTGTAGAATGGGTGCATGCTTATTCTAAATAAGATAAGAATAATATGAACATCCACACTCTAATCAATCTATTATAACATAAGCTTGGGGGGATTCTTTAGTGGAGTACTAGACATAATAGTGTATTGTTGAACCTTGTGATGGTGTAGCAACATCAAACATATACATATGTCATTCACGGTATGATATATTGTACCTAATAGCTTTCAATAGAGATGTGTGTATTTAATATTAATTTGTATTATTGTATTTGGTCTTAACAATGCATTGTAATAAAATAGATATGATATGTTATATCTTGATCAAAATGGACTTGGACCTACTTTTACACATGACATTAAAAAAAATTATCAATTAATCCCATTATACACAAGATAAATATTTTTGGTAGTTGATAGTATTCCAATCTTGTATAGAATGGGTGCATGCCCATTCTGAATAAGATAAGAATAATATGAACATCCACATGGTTTCCTTTTTTTAGTAGAGTAATGGATATAATAGTATACCACAAAACCTTTCAGTTGCACCACATCATTAGATATCTACATATGTCAATCATAGAATAATCAATTGAAATCAACAACATGACACAAATAAATAGACTTGAAATATTTTTTCAATAACTTACACTCGGACCAAAGAGTTTAGTCAAGAATAATTGTTTATGGAAAGGGATGTCAAGATATAGACCATATAGATTCAATGGCACAATCATTATAGTCAAATAAGAGATGAAAAATATCTTTAAATAACAAGAACAAAGATGTGAAGTCACAAATTTTAAAATTGAAAAATAAGGTAGAAAATATGAGTCAATTAACACTGCAATAATTAAGTTGTAGACCTCCTATAAGAGTGTATGTTGTCTACCTTGAGTAGCAGTGGTTTAATTTCTAGTTCATAAGAGTCTATTATGACATGCCCAAATAAGTGATCCTCACTTTTTATTTTAAATATATAATAGTGTCACTCTTAAGGATAAAAATCAATTATGTGAATTATATATACACAACTATGATGTTCCTCATGACCAAGAATGAAATCCAAACCTGTATTTGGGTGATATGCTTTAGATATATTTTTTTATTATCTTGCCAATGAGAAAAGAAGAGGTGAGGAATTAGATAAGTATCATGAGAAAGAGAAAGAAACCACATTAATGATCAGAGGGGAGGCTACCATTCCAGATATAATAGAATTAGATTGGATTGCATTAATGAATAAAAGGGAGGTATCTACAATAATTAAGATGGAATAAATAAAGGACAAAAATTAGTACTTATCCTTGATCATAAAAACAATTAAATAAATCTATAATACTTGTTTATTTATATGGAATGAGCTTACCCTTGAATTGAAAAGGAATGATACATTTCCAAGGTATATCATGGAACCTTGTGACATTATTACAGCATTAGATAGCTACATATGTCATTCACGGTATGATCGGATGTATGGGTTGTATAATCGTACAAAGAATTAGACCTAAAATTTTTTTTAAACAACTTACACTTAGACCAAAGATCTCAAGAATATTTTTTTATGAAAAGGGATGACAAGCTACAGACCATGCAGATTCGATGGCACAAGCAGTATAGTCAATTAAGAGATGAAAAAATAACTTTAAATAAGAAGGTCAAAGATGCAGAGTTAAAATTTTAGAACTAAAAAATAAGTTATAAGATATGAGTCAGTTATCACAACAACAAATAAGTTTTAGACCTCATGCAAGAGTGTATGATGTCTACCTAGAGGAGCAGTGGTTAAAAATACAAATCATGAGAGTCTATTGTGAGATTCCCATTTAGATAGTAAATGAACCTCACTCCTTATTTTAAAAATATAATAGTGTCACTCCTAAGGATAAAACTCAATTATGTGAATTATATATACACAACTATGTTGGTTCTCATGACGAAGAATGAAATCCAAACCTATATTTAGGTGATGTGTTTTTGAGATATTTTACTTCTTATCTTGCCAATGAGAAAAGAATAGGTGAGGAATTGGATGATTATCATGAAAAAGATAAAGAAACCACATTAATGATCAGAGGGGAGGATACTAAGTCAGATGTGATATAATTAGATTTGATTGCATTAATGAACAAAAGGGAGGTAGATAAAAGAACTAGGATGGAACACATGAAGGCCCAAAATTAGTACTTGGATTTGATCATAGATACAATTCAAAAAACATACAATGCTTATTTAGTTAGATGGAATGAGTTTACCCTTAAATTTAAAAATAATAAGCCATTATCAAGGTATAATTTCATAGTAGATCTTAAAAGAGTCACCAAATATATTGGTGTGGCAAGAAGGAAGAGTTTTGAATTGGCTTTTCATAACATATCAACCTCCTATTATCTGGTTTCTCATTCCTAATTAGATGGAAATAAAGAAATATAATGAAAGAACTAAAGATAGGAAATGGAAGAAGATAGAAAATAATTTTGGAATTTTTAAAAAATAAGGGACAGGTATAATATAACCATTTGACTTCCAAGAATTATGTTTCCATATACAGAGGTTTAGATTGCTCAAAGACTAGCAACAAGTTTAGTTGGGGGGTGCGATGAGTTACAAAATCATCTATAACACTACTCCTATAATACTCTTTTGCTAATGCCTTCTTGTCAATCCTAAGTATATAAAGTTATTTTTTGTATTTGTTTCCTATCTAATAGTACTAATAATTATGATGTGCACGTCTTTATGTTTTATGTTTAAAACCATTTTTTTAATGAAGCTTGCATTTTGTACTTTTATATTTTTATTAGTTTTACTACTCATTACCTAGAAAAAATAAATAAATAAATATATGGGATAGGAGCCCCATAACCCTCATTATCTAGTAATATAGGTTTACTTATAATAGACGGTTTGTTGAAATAATAATGTAGTGGTTACAAATCTAATTCCATGAATCAAAATAAAGTATTTAAAAAATGTAGATTAATGTAAATATTTGATTATATCAAATCTAAATTATATATGGTGGTAAAGTAAATAAAATTAGAATGCAACATCATGCATCTATATACATACTATGTGGTATTGATAATGCTTCATGGTACCAAACATATTTGCATTATCTTTAGAATTTAAATATTATTTTTTTCATTTTTTTATAGATGTTGGGGGTTGAAGAGGCTATCACTCTTAAAAAAACTAGAGAGTATTTTAAATTAGTGGGAATACATTAAAAAAATCATGATCCACAACCATACCAACTCTTCATAATTTAAAGAGAAGTAGACGAGAGGATGAACAAAACATGGGGGGCAGACCTCAAACATACAATACAACGGAGTAAGACAAAAGATTGTATATGGTTTTAATAGTGGATTGACTATAAATAGATAAATATATAGATAGATAGATATTTTAATAACATCCACGAGATCAAAAACAAACTATGGGACCCCAAACCAAAAATAAATCCCAAATTAGTGAAGAAGCCTTCACAATAAGAAAAATGGTTTGAGTTGATGGACCCCTTGTTCACAAGACTACTTTCCACTCTTCTGCCTTTGAAGGTTCACTCTCCTACAATTATGGATTTTGATAAAATAAATTCCTCAATTCTATCAATGTTCTTAACTTCAACTATAGTTAACTTAGATACTCCTTATAGGTTGTCCAAATATTTAGCTCAGATGTCATCATATGTAGAGCACTCCATCCATATTATTATCGTGGCATCAGTCACATTTAAACTTATTACTTTAATATATTGGAATGGAAAATATTACTTATAGCTTAATTACAACAACATTATATTAAATCAAATGCAACACAGATACCTGCATGTCATGGTTTTGAAAACAAAAAACTTAAAAATAGGTTGTTGAATATACACTAATAATTCTATATTTCAGTGCATCTATATTCAAATTTAGATGGCAACATAAGTTTTAGAGCTTTTAACATGGGATGACATTTATAATATCGATGGTCTTGACAAATATTAATATAGTTTGAGGCCACTTACATTCCACATGAATGGTCTATGATGAAAAACTTTCCATTTAAATTTGATTTTGTGACTTATGGCTTTGTGGGAGATTTCCTTGAGAGGCATCGATTTATCACAGTTTAATAGAATTCAAGTCATTTTTCTTTTAATGTTAAATCAATACATTTTTTAGTGCTCTATAGATAGATTTACATAGTGTTAAATATCAATGATTACATCTTTCTATTAAAGGATTCAAATTAATATTTCTAAAAACATCCTCATATTAAGAAATATTAGAGAATATATTCATTATCTTATGTTTGTTCATTTGATAATATTTAAACACGGGTTTTAAAGGGTCCCATTCCCATTACAACACTAAAATATATTCAACATAAAAATGAGAAAAACATACATAGGGAAAATCCCCATGGAATACCTAACATATAAAGTTGGCTTCAGCTAGAAAGATAATAAACTAATAGGAAACTAGCACCAAACTTTAGCAAATATATCATAACCTAAAAATCGATAAAAAAAAACTGAAAGTAAGGCAGGGGGTTAAGGGTAAGACTCTTTTAAGTCAACGTATTTGACCAGTGTAGTAGTATCTACCTTCTTGATTTTATATTTATGGAGATGGCCCCAAGTTCTCTTACTAGGGCCTTGTGTAGAGTCTTATTATTCATTGTTCGACCTCCTAGTTAATGTTTTGCTAGTTGTTTTGTTGTGTTTTTTCTTGGCTGACACATGTTGGTATGTTGTGTTCATATCCTATTTCCTTTTCTTATTTGGGGTAGCCTCCCCCACTTCTACCTTACTACTTTTTTCCTTCACTTTCTATTTTCATCCATCATGGAAGTTTATTCCTTCAGCTTAAATGAATAACATTTAGGACCTCATCTTCTTCACTTCCTCTGTCATCTCAATGCACATAAAATATTGCATGGAAAGTTTTGTTTCTAGCTTCTTTATGCCATCTTCAAATTCTATATTTTTTTACTTATAAGGGTAAGGGGATCAAGGCCTTTCCTTTTCTTTATGGCTCTCTCTTTCCCTCCTAGGGTGGTAGTAGGGATCTCCTCTGAATTGCTCAAGGGATCCTTCTCCTTGGATTTTCCTTTGCTTTCATCCTCTTTCTCAACAAGGGTGTTGGACTTTTCAGATGAATTCACCTCCTGGGCTAAGGAGTCATCATTCTCATGAGATACCTTTTCCTTTTTAGTATTATCTTCTAATTCATCTTCATCATTGTTCACTTCAATGGATTATGCTACGTATTTTCCCCATAAGGGCTCACCCCTCTTGATTATTAAGAAAATGATGCCCTAGTGTGGTAAAACAATGGAATATTACAAATTATATGAAGTCAAAGTGACCTTCAGGGACTTAACAAGAAAAAGGGAAGACTAATTTTATGCCCTTTAAAATGATTAATAAGCAGGAAGTGGTTTGAGAAAATGACACTGAACTTACCCTCCAACATAATCTATTTCATTATTTTAAGGCAAACTTCTAGCCATTTCCTCGGCAACTCCAACTTGGGATAACCCTTCTACTTATAGACAATGGGTCTCTTTCTCAACAAGGGTGTTGGACTTTTCAGATGAATTCACCTCCTGGGCTAAGGAGTCATCATTCTCATGAGATACCTTTTCCTTTTCAGTATTATCTTCTAATTCATCTTCATCATTGTTCACTTCAATGGATTATGCTATGTATTTTCCCCATAAGGGCTCACCCCTCTTGATTATTAAAAAAATGATGCCCTAGTGTGGTAAAACAATGGAATATTTCAAATTATATGAAGTCAAAGTGACCTTCAGGGACTTAACAAGAAAAAGGGAAGACTAATTTTATGCCCTTTAAAATGATTAATAAGCAAGAAGTGGTTTGAGAAAATGACACTGAACTTACCCTCCAACATAATTTATTTCATGATTTTAAGGCAAACTTCTAGCCATTTCCTCGGCAACTCCAACCTAGGATAACCCTTCTACTTATAGACAATGGGTTTATCTATTTTGAAAAAAAACTTTAATAGTTCCTCCCTACTTATTTGTCCTTAAAGCCTATCTTCCCTTGACAATCCATACCCATCACATCTCTGATGATTTCCTTGGTGATGGTTATTTGTAGGCCTCTCATTATGATGATACCTTCCTTCCAGCCTCTTGTGAAATCCTTGGAGATGGTAGAATCATGGCCAATAATTTTGGTCATAAAACTAGTAAGCCCCACTTTTAAGACGTTTTTCCACACCACTAGGTATTCCTTGGCTTCAATGTAATAAATAGGTTTAACTCTATCTCAATCACCTCCTATGGTTGCCCATTTTTTCCTTCTCAGGATCTGACTCTAAATTGGATTCGACTTGAGTTCCTTTCATTATAAATCCATCGTTACCAATGTTTTAATGACGGTAAAGTTAGGTTCTTTCCTACCAAGATTTGATCTTGGTTTCCTTTCCTTAAAATGAGTGATGAAATCAATACATGAGATTTCATGAGCTTTGAAGCTTTCATTAATTAGTTACCATCATCGGATCACCCTCCTTTCCTAGGATTTGTGAATCTTTCCATGTCATTTGAAATGACTATGATTTCATGGCTTGGTAAGTCTTGTAGCTTGGACCATTGATTAAAAGAGGGGATGAAAACACCAATATTGGCCATGTTATCCTCTCCTTTGTTACCTTTTTTATAAATATGTGATATTGAGACTTTTTGAAATGTTGTAAGATCCTTTTGGCATCCTCAATTTCTCTTTGCATAGACCAAGAGGGTATAGTTTTTCTCAATTTACCAATAAAGATGTTGTTAGTCAATTTTTTCAACTGTTTCAAATATATTTGTAACTCTCGATAATTAATGATGATAATGTCTCATTCTTTTCATGATAGTACACTAAGATCATATTTTCATTGGACGTTATTTGTTTTCACATATCACCTTGCTCACATGTTCTTTATTTTATACAATACATATTTATTACTAACAAACATAGATCCTTAATACATGAGACTTAAATTCTATTTAATAATTATTATACATTTTTGCTTTCATGTCACATTTATATTTAATTTTTATATTTGATAGGGTTTTACATATTTTTACTTTGATCTAGAGTTTATTCTTTGTACTATAGCATCAATGCCTCTTGAATTTGGAGAGGATGATCATGTGGACTTGTTTTCAAAAGGCACCAAAGTTGTAGAGGGAATATACTATATCTAAGTAGAAGGATACTACATTCTAGATACGGTAGAAGAGGATTTATTGTTGTCGGTGTTGACATAGTACTTAATGGAAAATTATAATTATCTTATTTAGTTGATATATTTTAAACCTTAACAAATTGTGAGAAAAAAGGTTACAACATTCCATAGAAAGAGAGAGATTTGTTAAATCATGCAAATCTGTCCATACCCACAGTTCACACTGATTACATTTTTAGTGACTCAAAGGCTTATGGTGCCATGGAAGAGGAAGATTCTAGTGTTACAATGAAAACAACATCAATTATATAGGACCTAAATATAGAATTGATTTTGTCATAGATAATGTCGTTCTATAGCACAAATATTTTAGTAGAGATGACAGAGGAGAAATGAAAAAGAAAAGAAAGAGAAAGGGATAGAAGGTCTTGTAACTCATGTTATATAAGATCATAAAATTCATAAAGAGAGATTGGAAACCTTGATGTTTGGTGTAATGCTTGAAAATGTCGTAAATTTATGCTCTGATTGCTCAAACTTACTACAACCTAATAAAATAATAGCTTGGCCAATAAAATATTTTATTTTATCTTAAATAAGAAGCACCCTTATGTTCAATAAAATTAATGCTCAAGTGGATGGTTTGTACCTTGTACATATCGGGGAACACAATTTAAAGTTCAAGGGAGTTGTTACCAATTTGATATTTTTTGTTATCTGTGAACAATTATGTTGTAAATAGAATAATTACGAATCTACTTTAAGGAGACATGGTATAATTTAAGGGATTGGAAGCCAACACCTTCGATGTGCATATTGATAGATTATTCAACCCTCATTACAAAGGATGCTCCCTATCTAAAATATCTCTCATACAATGGCATGTTAGGTAATTCGCTGACATAAATGATTCTCTTCTAAATGTGAGATTCAAATAAGTCCCAAATGAGGTTGAGGTGTACATGTGAGATGCATTAAAAGAGTGAAAACCATATATGGTATATCCAATCTATTTTGATGCAACCAATTACAATCATTCCAAAAAAGTGATCAAAGAACCTAAAATGCTCAAAAACATCAAAAATCGAATGCCCTTCTACCCAGTTCATCAAATCCAAATTTTGATGAGGATAGAAAATGAATAATTTTATTATAAGTATAAACTGGGTTGGTTAAATATTTTATCTTATTTTTTGCCAACAACTTAACTTATCTTTACTTAGCTATGTGACATAAATTAGTAAATAATAAAAACTTACTAAACATAATAGATTCATATAGAGGTGGAATAAAATTTTGTTTCAATATGTCTTGAAATTCTTTACTTGCCATAGGATTCATCATCTTGGATAACATGGTATTATACTATAATACATAATCTACAATAGGCTCATTGGATTCTTGTTTGAGCTTAGCAATCTGAGCATATAAAGTCTTCTCACTTATGTTAATGGGAAGATGTGCAAGGAACAAATTTGTCAAAGGATTGAATGCATGAACCGACTAATATGGTAAATTGTAAAACCATATTAGAGCATACTCTTTTAAACTTTTGGGAAACAAATTGGTTAACAACCTATCATTGGATGCATAGTCCAAATATGTTGCCTGAAAATCTCTTATATGTTGCTCTAGCTCACATTTTCCACCATACAGTGTAAGCTTAGGTTCCACAAAACTAGTTGGTAAGAATAGGCTGAAATAAACTAAGTCAATGGAGTATGTAGTCAACTCTTTGAGTCAAGTGTCTGATTAAGTTTCAAAGCACCTTGTTCCAAATGTAACACCTTAGCCCACATAGCTACAACATTCTACATAAAGGATTGTACATTATAAATAAAATGTGTGTATGTGTGTTAACCAAAGGCGATGTAAACAGTGACTGAGTAAGGATTCGCATAGTGATCTCCTTAAGAAGAATTCACCAAATAAATGGGTTCACCAATATGTTTCATTAAAAATTTTGATTAAGAAGAGTTAATCTAATTAAGATAAAGTATTGAGTAAAATCAGAATGTATAAGATATACAATAAATATACATAATTGATTTGCAACTTACTATTTTTAGAAATGTGCTAAAATGGGAAAGTATTAAAATATAAATGACTAAGCTAGAACTCAAATCTACAAGACTTCAACAATGACAATGAGGCTATGTGAGGTCATTTTGAATCAGGTTTAGGGATCTGTGTGAACTTGAGATAAGGCCACGATGTTTGGACCTGGTCAGCGTGTGTTAATTATTTGTAGGGTGTGGATTCATCCTTTTAGGTTTTTTCCATTTGTGTAAATTATGAGAGATGTGTTTTCACTTGTAGGTCATGTGGGTATATGCATATGTCTTTGCTTCATTGCAGGAACTACTGTGTGCCTTATTCTTCACTCAAAACCCTAATTTAAATGATAAGAGGGAACAAATATTATAAATGGGGGCAACAGACAAGGGAACGGAGTTGTGTTTGACCTTCATACCATGTGTGTTGAACACTATCTACATACCAATACTTCAAAAAATGATCAAACTCCATGTAGTTCTTCCATGCTATGGTGGTGTATGTACAATATTGATGAAATGTTATATGCAGATACAATCCTAATGCAATTATATGCTTGAACAATGACTTGTGACCTTGTTATTATATTCAATCATAGCTCAGGGCTTTTTGGGTTGTAGTCACTAAGAATCAGAAAGAATGGGTATTTTCCTGTCAATGTGCAGTTAGATAATGCCAGTGTTTGCAGTAATAACAACCTCTTGCCATATAGTGAACAAATGGGTATAAAATGTGATGATATATTGGAATTTTTGGGATTTCTTTCAATTGGGATTATGAAATGTGTAGAATGACCTGTTGAGATGAATTTTAATTTAGAAAATTAGCCATTATTTGGTGGGGGGATGAAACTGGTATATTTGAACACAACCGGCCTATGGGATTGCCCTGAAACAACGGTTTCATCTGAAGAGCAGAGACAACAAAACTGGAAGTATGAATCAGTCAAATAATGAGTCTAGGTTGTTTGGAATGAGGAATATGAGCATTTAGCATTTGAGTTGTCATAAGATAGAGGGTCATGTGCATAGAAGTATAGGAATAGAGGTTTAAAACTATGTAATTGAATATAAGTTAAGTGTGTATAAAGGGTGGTCACAAGTACATTGTTTTAGCATAAAATGTTAATTTTAGTGTTTAAAGTTTAAAGTTTGTTTTAGAATATCATTTTATTCTATATTTTTCTAATATTTGTGTTGAAAATTGCAGACAATGAATAATTAGAAAGGATAAGAAGAAATGAAAAGACGAAGACAAATTAACATAATACTAATTTGAAAAGAAATTCAAAAATACATAATAAGAAGAACTAAAAGGAGGAGGGGAAGAGGAAAATAATATTTTTAAACTTTTTTATATCTTTCTTTGTTTGGATTTATAGAAAATTCTAAGGGTCTTTCAAAATAGGTGTTATTTATTATTCGATATTTTTTTCAAATTTTATCTCATGTCATTTGATTTGTCTATATATATTTTGTTTTGTTTTAAAATTTTGGGAATTGCACTTTTCAAATTTTAGTGTTATCCATCATATAAACTTAGGCTTTAAAAATTTGTAGCCCCAATGTTTCCATTTTTTTTAATTTAAGATTTTTTAAGAAATACAAATATTTTTCTCCTGCTACGAATCCAATCTCGTTTCTTATTATGAAATATTTTTATTAGTTTGTTTCCATATATATACTTAGTTCAAAACTTTATGTATGATGTTATATATATTTTTAGGCAACGAGAAAGATGATGAAGAGGATCATTTCAAGGACAAAAATGATAATATTGATGAAAATGATTTTTTCGACGATAACGATGATGAAAATGTCTTTGGTTGATCGATAATACATTTATCTTTAAATGACCGATGATGATAATGTCTTTACGAATTTTAGTAAAATAAAAACAATCCCGTAGCCTATTCAACAACTAGTACCAAATTTAAATATTTTTTCCTTTCCTCAAGGACAGGCCCGTTTCTTTGAACCTGTTGTTGAAGGCATACGAAATTAAAAGCGCCGTTACCGGGGATCGAACCCGGGTCACCCGCGTGACAGGCGGGAATACTTACCACTATACTACAACGACACGACGTAGTTCGATTGTGCGAGGTTCATTTAGTAAAGAGTATTATATCCCATTTACTCTTTTTCTATGATGATTAGTATGGAAGTGAATCAGATAATGCTAATTCAAGGCACCTGTTGCAGATATGCATTAAAATATTAACTACTGTCACTAAAGTGTATTGTATCCATTCATGAAACAGTTCGCACCAGTGGTCTAGTGGTAGAATAGTACCCTGCCACGGTACAGACCCGGGTTCGATTCCCGGCTGGTGCAATCTTTTTGGTCTTTCGTCTTTCCTCTTTCCTCTTTGTTTGTCTGTAAGAGTAAAACATGGTGAGTGTTTATAAGGCTCATCATTATTCTTCCAGTCCATCCTTTTGGTCTACGCGCCCTACAACAAATGCAAATGCTTATGCTCCTCATTAAGGATGGAAGTGCCCTACAACAAATGCTTATGCTCACCTTTCAATTTCCAAATTTGTTCACAAGTATTTTTATGGATTATAGGACCCATTATTAATACAATGCTACTAATGGAGTTTTATCCATTTTATTATGAAGTGAATTTCCTTGTCCCAATCTATTCCGGTGTATCAATACTACAACAGGGCCATTTTTCAAATTCCTCTTCACCATTTTCAACTTGGTGCTTCTTGTTCAGCCCACACTCTTAGCATTATTAACTTTTCGTCTATTTTTTTAATGTTTCTAGTAAAAGATTATAATATTCTTTGATATTCATTTCCATGAAATCAATGTTCTTATTTCTTCAAAATTCACCTGTAACTTCAGTGTTTCTCCACCAAACTGGAATGTAAATTCTTGCTTTTCTAGAATGGAAAACTCCTCTCTCTCTCTCTCTCTCTAAATGACTGTGCAAAAAACACCTCATATGATGATCAATGTTCTTATTTCTTCAAAATTCACCTGTAACTTCAGTGTTTCTCCACCAAACTGAAATGTGAATTCTTGCTTTTCTAGAATGCAAAACTCCTCTCTCTCTCTCTCTAATTGACAGTGCAAAAAACACCTCATATGATGATCTTATAGGATCTGTATCACTTATTCTTGTTGAAATTCACACTTTCGGCCTAGATAATGAGTGGAAATTTTCTTCCTACCCTTTAGTATCTTTGTAACCATCATTTTCTACATATTTTGAGTGACTTGTGCTGCTTTATTTATTTATTCTGCGGCTTACTTTATCTCCACCTTCAAATTCATATAATAGTATTTCAAAAATATTTTTTTATGTACTTTACTCTTAATCGATTTTTATTTTTCTTTTCTTTTACTTTTTAAAATTGTCAACTATATCCTTCCTTCGCCTATTTGTAACTTCCTAAAATTTCTACAGCTTTTGTAATCAAATGTTCTCCTCTCTTGTTAACCTTTGTAAAGCATTTTGATCTTCTTTTGGAAGGTTTTTAACTGGTTATAAATTTCTCTTTGTTTCCTTTCTATTCATCCTCCTTATACCTCCTTCTTGACCCCCTCTTCTCAATCACATTTGCCTCATCCCCCATCCCATAACCCCTACTAATACACATTTGGCTTAAGGAAAAGGTACAACACCTTTCTCCACCACCAACATTTGACTCAACAATGAAAATTTCTTCAAAAACATTCTTACGAAGCCTACAAAATATTGACCAATAGTTGATGGCTCATCAAAATCCTTATACTCATTCAATGATGAATTTAGTTACATAACCATTTGGGTTTGTTATTACCTACTAATCCATGGATTTAGTCCACATTTGATCCAAGTAATACAATGCGTGAATGATATCATCTTTCCAACCAACTTCACAAATAGTTGTAACACAATTGTATTTATCCTAACCTCCTAACCACTAAGCTTAAACACTAGGAAACTCACATCATAAAATATGATATATTTTATAGTCAATGTAATGAAAATGGAAAATAACAAGTTCATCATTGATTTTGAAACTTCCTATGCCATAAATTCCTTGATTTATTCATCACACTATGTCCCAAGTTCTCATTTTTTTAGTAACCATCTAAATTTTACAATCTCATTTTTTTTTCGAATACCTATAAAAGAAGCATTGTTAGCTCTACTTTATTGTTTCTCTTAAAATTTAGAATAATCAGGGAGTGTTGTAGTATATTTTCCGAATGCGTTCAACGAGAAAAATAATAAAATTATTAAAAAGTTTCATATTAATCATCATTGTATGATATGATTATAAAAACAAGTATTTATAATTTAAAACTAAAGAAACATAATTATAATCTTAGGTTAAAAATAAAACATAAATAAAAAACAATATAAGTAATGCTAAAGAAAAATTGAGAAATTTCATTAATTATATAGTGCATATATATTATCTTAAACGTGTCGAATCCCTCTCACTAAGCTCTCGTAACTCAATACACTCTTTTGCACAATCTTTTGTACATATTCCATCTTCAAAGTCAATCATAACTACCAATAACTATTTTTTCCTAATTTAACTATATATATATATATATATATATATATTGTCAGGATCCAACTCCTCAATAAGAGTACATATGATTACCTTGTATAAGTAACTAATCACGGAATTATACTAGAATGAACAAGTAACTAGAATTTACAAATGACACAGAATATGAGAGACAATACACAATCTTGTATTAATACTCATCCAGAAAGAAAATACAATAAAGAAGATGCCACACTCTTCTTCCACCTCTATAAGGCTTCCCACACCTCAAGGGCTCCCAGTAATTCTCAATCAAGAGTTCACTCTCCTACCAAAAATGGTCACAACAAACAATTCAAACACAGAGCTATTGTTCACCTCCAACCAGTCAGTAATAACACTGCCAATACACAAGTACTCAAAGTACTTCAAGTAGATCTCCCATGAACTTGCAAAACCTGCAACTCAAATGATCTTACTTACCATGTAGATCTCGCATGAACTTGCAACAACCTGCAATTTAAATGATCTTACAATTGGAAAGATCTACCTTGCCTTCCTCTTCTTGCTCTAATTACAATACATGCCAATGGGTCTATAAATAGATCCCATACTAAACAATAACTTAGACTTCTAATTTACAATAATTAGACACGCAGCTCAAGACTCAAAATAGCCTTTACATGTAAACAATCAGTTCAACAAACTAACTGTTCGTGCAACGAACAATTCTGAAACTGCACAGGCGACCGACGTCAGTCCCTGTCTGTCTGGAGGTGACCGACGTCGGTCGACTCCTGTCGATGTCGACAGCTTCTTGTTCACCCCTGACCGACGTCGGTTGGCCTGACCAACGCCGGTGACTGTGACACTCAGCAACCTCCTCCATGTTTACATACAGTGAAGCTTTTAGCTCCACAACCTAACAATCTCCCACTTGAAGATAAATAACTACACCTATACCTGTACCTGTACATCATCTAGTTTATTTTCTGGCTTGTATCCCTCTTCAAGATCACCCTTGAAGACCAACCACCACAGCAAACCATGTAGTGCAACTCATGTCATCCAAATCCCTTGCCACATTCGATTCTACATACCCATGTAGAGAAGTGCTTGACCCTGCATAACATGTATACCTGCTGCTGGTCCCTCTCAGATACCTGAGAATCCACTGAATTGCCCTCCAGTGCTTCTTTCTTAGATTAACCACGAACTTGCTGACAATACCCACTGCTTGGGCAAACTCAGGTCTAGTACATACAATGCACTTAACCTCATTATGTGAATCAAGACACTATTCATAGAACTGTCTAATCATCGGCGTGCTAACCAATTTCACACAATCATCTGGAGACAAATCAACCTGTGACCTTCCATGTCTCTAGAACACACTCATGCCAAAGAATCTTGCTACTCCCAGATTCCTCATGACACACCTCTGAACTAACTTTACCTTTAGTTCAGCAACTCCCTGCATATGTGACCCTGTAACAAGCACAACATACAGTAACAAGATAATGTAGCTAATATTATCCAACTTGGTAAAAAAAATACAATGGTTAAACCTCCATTATCCTGCAGCTTACTCAAGACCATATACCCAGGCCTTCCGTCTCACATGTCTATTCTCGCTCTTCTTTATCCTAAGAATCCATTCGTCTTTCAGTGCTTTCTTCCAGCTAGCAACTCCATCAAAAACCCCCATTTGGTTCTTCTCCAAGGAATCAAATTCCTGAGTCATGCCATGCTCCCACTATTTTCTAGATTCTACCTGCTCTGCTTCTTTAACAACTTCTTGGTTCTTGACCATCAGTGAGCAACAAGTAGTGTAAAGAAGGGAAATGACCAATTTGATGCTTACTTACCCTTTCAGTCCTCCATATGGGCGTTTGAGACTCCTTGACAGCTTGATGTCTGCCCAAAATCTATCTCAGTGATCGATGTCAGTCACATCTCAGTTTGCACCCGACCGACGTCGGTTCCATGCGACTGCCTCATTGCCGACGTCAGTTCTCTAACCGATGCCGGTGTTTACTGGTCTAGAGTCACCGACATCGATCTGCACATAGCCGATGTCAGTCCCTGTCTGAATGCCGACGTCAGTTTTCTAATCGACGTCAGTCTCTGTGTTTTACTTGTGAGCGACGACTTTTACCCGTGAGCTCCTTTTGGATCAAAACCTTGTCCAAATCAACCTTGCTCTGCTCAAAATTCTTCAGCCCCTTACGCTAATCTCTGTCTGTCATCTTCTCTTTGAAAACCAAGGCTTTCCTGTTCTTGTCACGAACATCATATTTCTTCCTTCTGAAATACTATGATCCTCCAACAAAAGCTACCACCTTCTTTGTTGACCCAGTGTCAAGAAACGTCACTTTCTTCTTTTGCTTACATAAATCTCGATCCATGCTTTTCAAATCAGAAAGCATACCCTTTGACTCAAAAACATGCATCCCCTTCTTATTCATGTGACCAAGCCTATTAAGCCACATCTTCGAATCTACAGCTGAAGTAGATAAACCAGAAGGAGAATCAGTAATACAAGTAGATAGATAAAGCGTACCTACTTTCTTACCTCTTGCTACAACAAGTGCACCCTTGGAAACTTTCTAAGAGTCTGCTATGAGAGTTACTATGCAACCCTCATCACCCAACTTTCTAACAAAAATCAAATTCTGCTTCAGGACTGGGACATGCATGACCTCCTTCAACACCCATGTGTTGCCCGTCTGCAATTTTAGCTTCACTTTTCCTTTGCCAACCATTTGACAAGGCTTACCATCTCCTAAATAAATTTCTCCAAAGTCTCCCTGGACATATTCATTAAAAAAAATCCCTATTTGGGGATGCATGGAAAGAGGCACCAAAATCTAAAACCCAAGATTCTACTTTATCCAAGGAACATACTAGAGCATCCTGTGCAATAAAATCTGCAACATCTGCTTCTTCATGTCCTTCTTGCTGATCTTCAACCAACCAACAATCTTTCTTTTTGTGCCTTGCCTTTCCACAATTCCAGTAGATTATTCTGCCATACCTGGATTTGGATCTCCTGCCTATCTTTGACCTTGATCTCCCTTGCTCGATCTTCTCTCTTTGCCTTCCCCTGCTTTCAACACTCAAAGCATTTCCTGATGATTCACATGTGATTTTCCTGTGAATTTCTTCATTCAAGATTACACTCACAACATCATTCACTTTTAAGATTTTTGAAGCAGACACAGGATTACTAACTGCCATTACCAAACTCTCCCAACTTTCAAGTAATGAGCATAATATTAAGAGAGCCTTAATTTCATCATCAAAAACAATATTGACTGAATTTAACTGGTTTACCAAACCATAAAAATCACTAAGATGACTATGAACAGATCCACCTTCCAACATTTGCAAATTAAATAATTGCTTCATAAGAAAGACTTTATTCGAAGTTGAGGGTTTTTCATATAAATTTGCCAAAAATTCCATCAACTCTACCGTTGTCTTAGCCTGTGATAAGTTGGAAATCACAGACGATGCAAGGCTCAACCTTATAGATCCCAGAGCCTTGCGATCAAGAACCTTCCATTCTTCATCCTTCATATCCGTGGGATTGCAAGCAACCCCACCCAACGGTAAGTACAAATATTTTTGATATAGATAATCTTCTATCTGCATCCTTCATAATTGGTAATTCTTGCCATCAAACTTCTCTATTCATAGCTTACTTTCTTTTGCCATTGCTATACTCCCACTCAAACAGAAACCCCTGTGAGTGACCTGTAATCAACAAACACTAACCAGATATGATACAACCTATTAGTAACCCAACCAAAAGCTCTGATACCACTTGTCAGGATCCAACTCATCAATAAGAGTACATATGATTACCTTGTATAAGCAACTAATCACGGAATTATACCAGAATGAACAAGTAACTAGAATTCACAAATGACACAGAATATGAGAGACAATACACAATCTTATATTAATACTCATCCAGAAAGAAATTACAATAAAAAAGATGCCACATTCTTCTTCCACCTCTATAAGGCTTTCCACACCTCAAGAGCTCCCAGTAATTCTCAATCAAGAGTTCACTCTCCTACCAAAAATGGTCACAACAAACAACTCAAACACAGAGCTGTTGTTCACCTCCAACTAGTCAGTAATAACACTACCAGTACACAAGTACTCAAAGTACTTCAAGTAGATCTCCCATGAACTTGCAAAACCTACAACTCAAATGATCTTACTTACCATGTAGATCTCCCATGAACTTGCAACAACTTGCAATTCAAATGATCTTACAATTGGAAGGATCTACCTTGCCTTCCTCTTCTTGCTCTAATTACAATACATGCCAATGGGTCTATAAATAGATTCCATACTAAATAATAACTTAGACTTCTAATTTATAATAATTAGACACGTAGCTCAAGACTTGAAATAGTCTTTACATGCAAACAATTGCTTCAACAAACTAATTGTTCGTGCAACGAACAGTTCTAGAACCGCACAGGTGACCGACATCAGTCCCTGTCTGTCTGGAGGTGATCGACGTCGGCCGACTCCTGTCGATGTCGACAGCTTCTTGTTCACCCCTGACCGACATCAGTTGGCCTGACCGAAGCCGGTGACTGTGACACTCAGCAACCTCCTCCATGTTTGCATATAGTGAAGCTTTTAGCTCCACAACCTAACATATATATATATATATATATATATATATATATATATATATATTTGTGTGTGTGTGTATGTATATGTGTATATGTATGTATGTATGTATGTATGTATGTATGTATGGTTCACAACTTTATTTATGATGATGTGATATTTTTAGGTAATGAGTTACAATGAGAAAGATGATGAAGAAGATCATTGTAAGGGTGATGATGATAGTGATGATTTTTTTAATGATAGTGATGATGATTATTTCTTTGTTGATGATGATTTGTTTGTTGATGATGATGATAAAGAGAATGAAGAGGGCTAAAAAATAAAAAATAAATAAAATTCCCAAATAGTTTTAAAAATAAATATTAGTATTCCTAACATAACTATGGTACAAATTTTGAATAAAATTCAATTAAATTTTTAAATTCAAATTAAAAATATATATTGACACAAAAAAGTGTCACACTACATCTATTTTTTCATAATTTGAATCGGTGCTAACACAAAAAAGTGCCATTTTCCACAAAAATACCCCCCCCCCCAACAAATCAAAATTAATAAGTTCAAATTTTAGAAAATCTAACAACTTTGACATAAAAGATATGATGCAAGAACACATATGTACTTCTTAACATAAATTTCAGTGACATGATTTGTGTCAATGGAAGCTCTGATTAACCTCTTCCAAGTCACTATTGATGTTAATTATGTCAATGGAGGTGCTATTGATGCTTATTGTGTCATCAAAAGTCTTTTGTTAGTATGTGAAAAAAATCTAGGTAAAAAAATGCTTTGATTTAACAGTACTATTGGCATGAAAACCTCAAAATATATTATTGCATGTTTAAGAACCAAACACAAAGATAAACATATGTTTTTGTAACATTGAATGAAATATGAGGATATCCATTGATTAGATAGTGTATACATATTCTATCAGAAATTGCATACCCCTCTCACTAAACTCTTAGAATTTGTTTACATGCTTTTAAAAATATTTTATACATATTACATTTTCAGAGTTGGCGATATGTAACCATGACAAGTATTTTTTAATCTTAATTACAACTTAATCTAATGTATGAATAATTAGATTTAAAATTACATCATTATGTTATTGTAACACCCTCTTGTGTTACTCGAATGCTAACCATATATTTTTATTTTAGTTAACTTAATTTCAGCTTCCCAATACATATGAGCCCATTGCTCAACAAAAACATATAAATAAAGTTTCCACTAATATGAAACTACTTGTCATTCTCCCATATTAATCTTATCAGATTAATATGGGTAGGTTAACGAATTAGTCTCAATGCATCCCAAGCACATGACAAGTTATGATCCTAGAACTTATGGGTTGTGGGATCACAAGTGGAAATTTTTTCCAAGTTGCTCGAAGCCAAAAAAATCACACTAATCAAGATCAAAAACCCTAAGTGTTGACCTCCAATGTGCCAACATATACTCCCAGGACTACTACATATTGAATTTTAATCCCAATGCAATTCTGGTTAAAATCCTAGAACCTATGGGTTGTGGGCTCATAAATGGGAAATCTTCCCAAGTTGCTTGATGCCAAGAAAACCCACACCAATTGAGATCACAACATCCTAAGTGTTTACCTCTAATGTGCCTTCATCCACTCCCTAAACTACTTGTGCATCGACTTATTATGTTGCATTTTTAATGTATTATAATCATCTTTCATTTGATTGAAATATTATTTCAATTTATCTACAATATTTTTCTAATTTAGATCTTGGTGATCATAAAGTGGTCACTAGAGTGGAATCTCTAAGCTTTTGCCTCAAATCTACCCAATGTTTTTTGAATATTATACTTTTTCTTGGTTGAAACTATGTTTTAGCAGTTTTAAAATTCATGAAAAGTTGTCATTCTAAGTTAAATTGTTATTAGTTTTCCTTGATTCTATGAAGTGGGGTTATAAATATTTCACGTACCTTCAGGTGTATTGAAATACCCATAGTTTTTTTTAAGCTTAGTAATAGGAGTAATAGTCAACCCACCCTTCATGAAAATAAATATAAATCATGACTTAATCACTTCTCTTTCCCTAATTATTCTAACATTTAGCACTCTCTAATTCATTATGATCCAGGTGATGAGATAAGAATAGACTATGTTGCATGGCACCAAAAATTGATAACTATTTGGGAGCTCTATTGACCCAGTAAAAAGGTAAAGGAAGTGCCATTGAGCTATGGAAGGTGGAATACAAATGACTTGGAGAGAGCCTTAAACACTAATCCACAATCCAAGAGGCTCAAAAGTATAAAAGTCAAGCATGACACATCCTCCTTAATTCTCTCTCACCTTCAATCCATTAAGGCTAAGCTAGACAAATCATTGGGATAACATTCAAATTTTAAGGATTTCAATGTCGAGCACAAAGTTCCTATGAATCCCAATGTCTCAACCTCAGTTGAAGACAAAAACCTATTAGGTGTCTTTTCGATGGTTGGAATCTCTGCAAGGAAAGGAGGTAAGAAAAAGAAACTTGTTGGCCTTCTTGATATACATTTATGGATGATTAAGCATGTTGGTCATCCTTTGTGTCTACCTTCAATTCAAACCATTCTCTATGGCCAACAATTGACAATGAGTAAACTTATCATGAAGTACAACATGTGTGTTGTATTTGATCAAGAGGTTTCCTGGATTTTCATGGTTAAGGACACACCAAGTGCATTCTGCTCTTGCATGAAGGCATTCCTAGATCGATATGATGTAACCATGTCTAAGAAAGAAAATAACAGTTAAACCATCTAATCAATGTAATATTTTTGATAATTCTTATATTGCATACCTTCTTCTAACTTCTTCCTTGACATTAAATTCCTCCAGTATACTCTCTATCAAATGTATTAATTTATTAATATATTTTTACAGGTGAGGGCCCCAATAGAACTCTATTACCATATTATTAAAAAAAAACTTATCTTGACATGTACAATGGGCATGTGCCCATTCTACACAAGTCTATAACCATCAAATTTTCATTAAATTAGGAAAAATTCCAGTCTAAATTCAAACGTAAAATTTTTTTATTGGGGTTTAAAATACCAATATTGGAATTTACTTTTGCTATTATTAGAATCAAATTTATATTTTTTCAAAATTATATATCAAATAACTATATTTTAATACAAGGTATGCTAGATTCCAATTTAAAGGCTATACTACAAGTCTAGATCCTTTTTTTCCTTGAAAAAAATTGTAACATCAAATTAATTAAAATTGAGGTTACAATATGAAGATGCAACAACATGTTAAGAGAAAAAGAGATCAAGAAAAATAAAAAAAATGGAAATCCCAACTCCCATAATGAATAGAAACAACCCCAGAATGAAAACAAGCCAGATATAAAATTGGCAAGGAAGACCATGCAACGTCCCACATTACAGAGAAAGTTAGGCAAGATAAGGATGAATCCCTCGTTAGACTCAAATCAGACAAGCAACGCACTCCCAAGTAGTTGTGATGTAAAAACCAATATGTTGACCCATAAGAAGTAAAGTATGGTTTGAAAAAAGTCAAAGAGAACCCAACAACACCTTTAAGTAAGTCCAAAGTATAAGCCTGGTAGATATAGCACTGCATAGCCTAGTAAAATCAAAAAACAAATAGATGGAGAGTTCAACGATGACTTATGTTTCCAAAATTGACATGGTCTATGTATATGGATCATCATTCTCAAAAAAATCATTAATGACCCAAAGGTCAGGTTCCAGATGCAACCCCTCCTTGGATAGATAGTTAGCTTCAGAATTTAACTCGTTGTAGACATGCCAATAAGAGATAGTTTCAAAGGAATGTGAATTCTTGATTTTATAGAATGATGAGGGCTAAAAAATAAAAATTCCCAAATAATATTAAAAATAAATATTATTATTCTTAACATAATTATGGTACAAATTTTGAATAAAGTTCAATTAATTTTTTTAAGTCAAATTAAAAATATATATTGACACAAAAAAGTGTCACACTACATCTATTTTTTCATAATTAGAATCAATGCTCACGTAAAAAAGTGCCATTTTCCACAAAAAAATCCCACCCCCCCTAAAATCAAAATTAATAAGTTCAAATTTTGAAGAATCCAACAACTTTGACATAAAAATATAAGATGCAAGAACACATATGTACATCTTAACATAAATTTTAGTGACACACTTTGTGTCAATGGAAGCTATGATTAACCTCTTCAAATTCACTAATACATAATGGAGGTGTTAATGTTCTAATTATGTCATCAAAAGTCTTCTTTTAGGATGTGAAATAACTCTAAGTAAAAAAATGCTTTGATTTAACACTATTATTGGCACGAAAACCTCAAAATATGCTATTACATGTTTAAGAACCAAACACAAAGATAAACATATATATTTTTTTAACATTAAATGAAATATGAGGATATCCATTGATTTGATAGTGTATACATATTCTATCATAAATCGCATACCCCTCTTACTAAACTCTTAGAATTTATTTACATGATTTAAAAAATATTTTATACATATTACATTTTCAGAGTTGGTGATATGTAACCATGACAACTATTTTTTAATATTAATTACAACTTAATCTAATATATGAATAATTACATTAAAATTTACATCATTATGTTGTTGTAACACCTTTTGTGTTACTTGAACGATAATCATATATTTTTTATTTTAGTTAACTTAATTTCACCTTCCCAATACATACGAGCGCATTAATTAATAAAGACATTTAAATTAAGTTTTCACTAATATGAAATAACAATGTGTCTTCACCCATAATTAATCCTAGCATATTAATATGGATGGATTAATGAATTAGTCTCAGTCTGCCCCAAGCACATAACAAGCTATGATCCTGTAACTTATGGGTTATAGGATCACAAGTGGGAATTTATCTAAAGTTGTTCAAAGCCAAAAAAACCCACACCAATCGAGATGACAAAAACCTAAGTGTTGATCTCTAATGTGCCAACATCTACTCCTAGAACTACCTGCATATCAACTTATGATTCCAATGTGATTTTGGTTATGATCCTAAAGCGTATGGGTTGTGGGCTCACAACTGGGAAATCTTCCCAATTTGCTTGAAGCCAAAAAAAAACTCACACCATTTAAGATCACAACACCATAAGTGTTGACATATAATGTGATTTCATCTATATACACACAATATTTTTAATCTTTAATACTTACTAACACTTTCTCTCTTGTAGGAACTTATCATGTTTTAAGCTCTCTAAGTGCACACTTTAAAGGGTGCATCAAAAAAGGGGTTGGAAAACCATTGGTGCTTCACAAGATTTCTGTGGATTTGTATCATTCTTACGATTAGTTCAAGTTATTTAGAGTGTATATCTACTTACCTCCCATGATGCCTCCCTAAAATCTTGAAATATGTCTAGGTCTGAAATCTTGAAACTTTGAAATATGGCTAAGTCTAAAATCTAGTATGACCCTCCAAAATATAAAATTTTAAATATATAGCTCCTAGAGGTGTGAAACCACTCTCAAACATCCTAAAAGTATAAATATAAATTATAAATTAAATTATACAAAACTATAAGTTTGTGTCTAAATGTCAACTTATACTTAAATGTTTATTTTATTTTTATACTGTTTGTTTTCTTATTATGTCAATCAGGTCGACTATGGCATTATCTCATCATACTATGTCTTCTAAGTCTATAAAAATAGATGTAATTGACTAGGTTGACCCTATTGAGAACTCAATTCATGTTACAAAACTGTGTTGGCCCAAGTCGACATAGTTTGAGTTCTAACAAATTTATTTTTTGCCTAACAAGGTCAACCCAATTGACCTTATCAGTTGAATTTATAGAAGGGTTTAGGGTCAGTCCATGGATATAAATACCCATTTAATTTCATTTATAAATAGAGGATAATCAATTTTGCATCATTACTGCTCACAAATCTATTTATACAATCAATAAGAGGTTTCATTACTTAGGTTTTGCCTTGGATAAGTAGCACTTATTTTGTGGAAGTCTTAGATGCATAAGAGAGATCTTGTAGCCTAAATACAATTTATCCTTGTGATCTTTACAAGCCCACAATAACCTATTGCAAATCTTCATTGGCCAAAGGAGAGACTAAGGCATGACAGGTTCACTTCAACAAAGGTAAGTATATTCCTAGCCCCTTCATATTTTGATAAGTACATGTTGTAGAGTTAATCGATATTGGATTGTATTTTACTTGCTTAAATCATTTTTATGTTATATATAGATTTACCTTTACGTGTTTATTATCTTTCCCATTTGTGCCACAAGATTTTGTGAGTATTATATTAGCTTACATATGCATTTATTAGATTAGCTTTCATAGTTGTTTAGTAGATTAGCTTGCTTAATATTATTTACAATCATAAGACCTGACTAGGGTTATCACTAGATGGCATTTGACTAGAGGCCTTGGAAACCTCTCCTTTTCCATAGTGTGATAAGAGATCCCTTAGTGTAGGTTTAGCATATCTATTATTGGTCATAACCCCAATTTAAATGTATTTCCAAGTATACTTGTTAGATGATTACCTTCTCCAAGCTTGATATTATTGAGTAGGATAAGCTATAGAACTATTTAGTTTCTGTTGCATACCTTTTGGTAAACCCAATGTGAATCTAACCCTTGCATATTTTTACTTTTTATTTGAAGTCAATTGGATCAATCCTTTTGACTTAGTTTAACATTTTGTGCACAAGTTTTCATACTTTATCTAACCTGTCGACCTAGTTTAGCTCTGTGTGTGCAAGGTTTCCAACTTTGTTAAGCATGTCGACCTAGTTTAGCCCTCTATGTGCAAGTTTTAAACTAAGTTGAGTCATTCAACTTAGTTCTATTTTATTTTTACATATGAACAACATTCTTAGGAAAAACTACTAAATTGACCTAGATGATCTTGTTATATCTTTCAGGTCCACTCTTACCAACGTATTCATTTAATTTTGTCAATTATCTAAATATCTCATCTCTATTTCTTACTAAAATCGATCAAATACTTAAAAATTATATTATTTTTTTGTAAGTTTTTTATTTTTTTTAAATTATACACACAATCAATGAGGTCGAGATGGTCGACCTAGTTTTTTCAATATTTTTCCAAAATAAAACTAAGTCAAACTAGTCAATATAGTTTATTCTGGCCTTTTTTTTCAAATTGATAATTTTCTTCCCAGAATTCAACTAGATCAATCTGGCCAAATTCATAGGACTTGGCCGACCTAGTATAATTTCTTCTTACTATTTTTCTTCTCAAAAATATACTAAATCACCCTAGTCAATTATGTAGGTCTTAGGCAACATAGTTCAGTAGGTGGCCAACATAGTTCAATATGTGGTCAACTTAGTTTGTTTTGCCTCTATTTTTAGACACAATCTAGTAGGTGGTGGACCTAGTTTAGTAGGTGGATACCCTATTTTTGTAAACTAATAAATTCATAATTATGTCTTCTTTTTAGCTTCCAATTAGTCAAGAACACTGTAGAATTAAGGATTTAGATTAGAAACTCAATTTTATTATTACTTCAAATGAAACTATTGAATTATTTCCTTCATGTCTTCCTAATATCAAACCAATTATTACCCAATGTAATACAATAAAGGTTTATCACCCTAGTCCTCCTACTACCAATGTTTGGAATCCTCCACCCAATAATTCATCCCCTAGTACCAATATAGGGAATGTTACTCCTACCAACACTAACATTCCTACCACTAGAAATATTACTACTCTCATTGATACAACTCAAATTATTGCTCAAATGATTCAACAAATTAATGTTATGAAAATAACTAACACTTCCAAAATGATGCAAATACAATCTCATATCTTACAAACGACTAGTCAACCACCTCAAGTCATCATGCCTCAACTAAATTAAAATTTTATCCCTCCTCTTCTTAGAGATTCCAATGGGAATATCATCCCTCAACTTCCTTTGTATAACAAAATTATTCAACATATTCAAAACAAACCTTTAGCTCCATTTATTTCATCCATAGACATTGGAAACATTTATTCAATTATTATATATGATGGAACTAAAGACCCCACTATTTTATTTTAAATATTTTAATAATATCTATAAATATTAGGTCCAAACTAACACCTTTTCTACCAACAATATCCTAGCACAAACCTTTGTTGGTGTTGCACTTGATGGTACAATCAACTTCCTAGACAATCCATTACATAACTAGAGGATTTAGTCAATGCTCTAGTAAATAAATTCCAACATAATGACCTTCTTGAAAATTACCATAGACTTTTCATTAATGCCAATTAACTTCATAACGAATCTTTTCACACTTTCATTAAACAGTTGAAGTCTCTATCTCACAAAGTGGACCATAACATTAATGATGATACTCTATTAAAAATATTTGTTGCCACTCTCAAAGATCCTCTTCAATAAAAATTTCATATGTTTTCCCCTAAAACTTTATAATAAGCCTTAGACCAAGCAAAAATGCAATACTTTCCTATGACTTGATTTGAATCACCTCAAGAAACTACTAAGGAACCTTTGCAATGATTTTCTCATAACATTGATTCTTATAAGCCTCCCCAAGCTCAAAATGGATCATCCAATTCAACCAATTTTAACCCAATCCACCCCCTTTGAATCTATAATAAATTACCACCCTATAAACCCATGAGATTTTATCCTTCCAAACTTCCTCCAAAATGGTACAATCCCCATAACTTTTATTTGTGGCATGGTACAATAGGTCACTCTCATGAGACTCTAATATTCACCAATTTATTCTTGATTCCTTGCTTGTTCCACATTTAAATATTTAAAATCTTACATAAAAATGTTATCAATACTATCTTCAAGCCTTACAAGTCCAATCTAAATAATCACAATCACATCAATATCACTTACCTAATGATAAAAAATAATTACCCCATACCTCCACCTCATAAATTAATATTGTCCAAACCACTGTTGATTACTATTTCTAAACCAATAAGGAAAGGATAACTAACATGAATAACTTCAAATGGGTGGTTGCATATGTCAAACCTCAACATTTTAGGTCACATGAACCCAAGGAGTACCTAGTTAAAATGCCTACCCTAAAGTGCATCATACATGGTCCTCCTTTGCCTTATAGACCTATTCATACCTCTCTTACATATTCTCTTTCAATTTCAACATCCTCAAAATAAAGCATACCAACAAATTTACCTCTCTCTAGATGCACCTACCAACCCATTGCAACTCATTCTAATAGCTTAACTTCACCTCATTTCATATCTCATGTTAGAGCATCTTGCAATGCCTATCCACATATCACTTCAAACTTTGGGTCATATTGTGATGCCAATCCCTACATCAAATTACCCTTTGGGGTATCCTACGATGCCCAATCTTATTCTACATTGCATAATAAATAAATTCAACTTCAATAAACCTTCTAAGACATATAGGCTTGTATTTCACATATTCATATTTGATATAGACATTATCATAGATTTTGCTTGTTAGTTTTGTCTCATGTTTCTTTATTTTTGTGCACTTTATTTAGTTTCATTTTACTTACACCATTTTTTCTTTAGGGTTATTTGGTTTTATTTCACTTTATACTTTGTGAGTTACATTATAATATCATGGATAGGACGTGATCCTCCTCACAAACACACTTTACTAGCACTATTATTTCCTCTTTACTTCCTTAGTTTTATTTCATTTCACTTTTAGTAGTTGTTTCAATTTTGGTTCCTTTGAGTTTGTCATTTATTATCTTTTTATGTCATTATTTTCCTTAGTATCTTTATTGTTATTTGACCCTTATTTACTTTCCCTCTTTCTTGGGATGATCATTTACTTTCCACCTTTTTCTGGGATGACTATTACTTTCATTGATGCTTGTGCTAGATATTTTGTAGGTTAGTATGGCTTCTTAGTGACATGAATATCATAGCACAACTTCTTACCTTTCATAGCATTCTTTTAACTCCTTGTGAGCATATACAAGCATGTTTATCATTGCATCACTTATTACATGGATGGATCTCTCATGGTCTCCATCATTCCCTTATTTCCTTTCATTTGAAGCACACATAGGTTAGTTTTTAGATTTCACACACACTAGGAGTCTTTAGACACCTTAGTATTTAGGTCTTTTTCTCTAGTGACCAAGTGTAAGCTCTCTTATTTTTTTTCACCCATTTCACTCATGATTGGTTCTCTGTATCCATATGGAGGAGGAATAGAAAATGTCAAAAAATAAATTAAAATACAAATCATAGAAGAAACAAAAGGCAATGATCAAAAGGCAAAAACAATATTAAATGTCAGATCACACTAAATGATGTGATCTTTGGCACATCTACTATCTTAGTCTAAGCTCAAACACCATAGTTGGCTTCATGATAGATCTAAGGTCCATTGGGGTGTGGTAGGCCAATAAATGGGATAGGAGTCTCATTATATCATATACTATCTAGTGCCACCTATTTTCTCATGCAAGTACCCAATAGTCATAGTAGACTGACGGATATGCAAGGGTTCTTGAGGAATGGGGAATACATTGTCAGAAGGTAAGTCTATTTTAATTTTTATGCACATAAATTTCATGGAATGATTTATGTACTTCACTTGTTATCCCAAACTTTGTGCTCATTAGTAAGAGTGTCCTAAGTCTTTATTTTTGATAGTTATTAGCCTTTCTCACTTGTCTAGTGTGTCTCATTCTTCCTAAGGATGTTCACATCACCCATGTGGCACCTCACATTCCTTATTCACATCATAATTTCTTGATATTCCCATTGATGGGTATTGATTTTAGCTAATCATATCCTTGATCACATTTTACTTATTACACTTCTCAATTTATAGTTTGTGAGTTGCATTGTAATACATTGGATAAGACCAGGTTTTCCTCACAAACATCCCTTCACTATATACTTTCCACACTTTCTCATTATCATACTAGTCATGTCATTAGGTGGTTATGTTTTCTTATATCGTATCTTAGAACAAGCACTAACTTTGAGTTATCATCCTTTAGACATTTGGATTTTCATCTATTCATCATGTTCTTGTTTAAACTTAACTTATCTTACATAGTCCATTTTTTGTTTACATGTTTTTATTTATGTATAACTTGACATGCTTGTCTTACATTCAGTCATTTATGATTTATTTATTTGATTTGACATGTTTATCCTACATAGGGTTACCTTTCACTTGCTTATATATATATATATATATATATATATATATATATATATATATATATATATATATATATATATATATATATATATATTTGTTAGAGTTTTCTTGCATGATATTTCATTTACTTATAATGTTTTATATGCTTCCCAACATGATTTAATATGTTTTCTATGTCATTTATGTTTTACATGCTTCCCAACATGATGTAGTGTGGTCTACATTCATTTTTCACTAGTTAGATCTTGGAAAATTTTGTCATGGTATCAGAGATATTTTATGTAATAAACACTATTATGTTTTTAATTTCTTGAAATATTGATTATTTTTTGAATTTATATTCTAATTGAGATGTATTGTCTCTATGCCTCTCTTACCTATAAATATGCCTCTCTCTAATTTATTTTTAATGAGTTATAAATTAAATATTATCATAATTTTTCTTTGAATCCTGTAGATCCGTGTATTTCATCTGCAGTCCTTTTTTATCTAATTGGTGAACTTCATTAGTATTTGCATGAATTTTACTTTTATTGGCTATATAATTAACCTTTTTTAGATATGGAAGGAGGATTAAAGATGGTTGGATAATAGAATAAATCATTTTTTTTTGATAAAGAGGCAAGATCTGCAAGCTATTTTTTGTAAATCTATTTTTTTGATAAAAATGATTCTACTTTTTTTTATAATGATAAAATGATAAAAAATCAATTTGAAATGTTTATGGGTTGTGTGCAATTTGGTTTCCTATTTTTATAACATTTTGAAATTAATAATTTTATTAAGAATTGTGAAAGTTATCTTAGTTTTACTGACTATGGTACTATTCAAAAAATTACAAAAAAAAATTACAATTTTAATGATGGAGAAATTTTAAGGAGTTTTTTTTTTAATTATTTTTTAATAAAAAAATATTATTATGGGAAATAATTTTGTAAGGAGTTACTGATTATTATTTTGTAACATTCATTCTATTTCATGAATATAAAGGGTGAGGTCTGATTTGGCAAACTAGTTAAACTGCCTCACAAGTAAAACAAACTCCTCTCCTTTGCTTGACCCATAATTTCACACTCTTGTTCTCCTCATGGATGAATTTTCGAGCTGAGTCCAATGTCTATGTTTTGTGATTTCACTATCACTTATGTATTTATTGCATATAATGTACTCATTTTTTGATGCATTCTTGAGTTGAGTCCAACATCCATTTTTATGATCATACATTGTCATTTGTGAATTTAATGCAAAGATTTCATTCATTTCTATGTTAGCCACTTTTTTGTTGTGTATGGTGCGATAGTAATACTACATTATACTGTGCATTCAACAACCTCAGATAGTCATCTTATTTTTGTGTGTATTATGCAATGGGTGGATACTACACCAAATCATGCACTTTGACAACATCAACTATATCTATGCAGTTTACTATGTCGATATGTACCTACAGATCATTATATCATAGTGCATGTTTATTGTGTAGTACCTTATTTGTACTGTATGCATCATTTGTCTTTGTTACATGAGTTGAATTTTCATGAATCAACTCTATACTCATGCTTATGGTTATCTTTAGACCTGCACGGTAGTCTTAAGATTTTATGGGCTTTATTGTTCAAATATATAAAGTGTCAATTGTATACACACTAAAGTGTTGATTGTATACACACTAAAGTTTTGATTGTATACATACTAAAACATAAAGTGTCAAACTTATGTAATTGGGGGGGTTCTTTTTTATAGTTTTAGGGGGGTTGCTTTGTGCCTTGTCTTCTCTATTGATCATTCTATTTCTACTTGTACTGCATCATGGATCATAATTTGGTTCCGCTTCTCACTCCATTCAATTATCATGAATGAAAATCTAAAGTGTAAATTTTTCTAAGAAGTAAAGTTTTACATAGGATGACCATGAATATGGAAACTAAACAAAAACTTGGTGCAGAAAAAATTAAGTGGTATAATAGGTGTGATGAAGCATATCGTCTTCTATGTTTGTCTATTTTTCCTGAAATTAGTTTTTCACATTGAATTTGCTAAATCACTGCATGAGATTTGGAACCTCTTGGAACAACTCTTTTGGAAGCAAGTTGTAATGAGGGGTCATGAGCTAGAGAATGTGCTCATTAGTTTGAGTCCAAGCAGCTTTAACACTATTTAATAATTTTTCACCAAACTTAAATCACTTAGGTTGGAATTGAAATTATGTGGCATAGATAAAAAGGATGAACAATTGATCCTCTCTATTCTTTCCAAGTTAGGTCTTGAGTACTCAATTTTTGTTTCTACCTTTTATGCTACAAAACATGCCCTAAGAGCTACATAAAATATGCCATCCTTAGATATTTTGCCAAATAATTGACTAGGGAGTAAGGAAAAGCTCATCCACATGGGTAAATTAAAGTCCATATAAAACACATGCTTTATTGAGTCATGACAAATTGAAGACTTCAATTAGTAAGGAGAAGAAACAAAAAAAGAAGGACCAAGAGCAATGAAAGGATAAAAAATCAAATGTTAAGCCAAAAGTATAATATGAATCCTCCTCTTCAATCAGAAACCCCAAAAAGAGAGGATCACATGTGCCTATTACAAGAAAATTGGGCATGATGAAACAAAATATATGAATAAACAAATTGATCAACTAACAAAGATACTTGAGAAAAACAACATCAATGTTCCCTGATTTAGTCAAATTGATCTCATCATCATAGGAGTCTTCTAAGGTAAAATAAAGTAGTAAGGGAAAAGGTAAGGGCAAGGCCTTTGTTGCATTTACATCTCATCCATCCACATGGGTGATTAATTTTGGTGCCTCACATCACATGGCTTATTCACAAGACTTGTTCTCACCCTTAGAGCCATGTTTTATGTTGTCTATTATGATAGGTGATGACACTTATATTGAAGTTTGTGGGAAACAGTCTATATAAGTTGATGATGGAACAATCAAAGATGTCTTATGTGTTCACTCATTATCAACTAATCTCATACCTATTTACCAAATCACCCACATTAGATTAGGCAAGAGATTTGAGTTTACTCCATCCTCTCTGGTCATTAGAGAGTTGCATAGTAATACTATAATGGCCATTGGGAAAGCAAATCACCAATTAAGGTTGTACACCTTCTCAAGTTTGCTCTTGATTACCCTTCTACTACATTTCTCATTAATTCTAATGGGGTGAGTAAACTATATCATGAGTGATTTGGCCATCTAAACTATTGCTACTTAGAATAAATCAATCAACAAGATATGGTAATAGGGTTGCCTCGTGTTTATTTTTCTGACAGTGTTTGCAAAAGTTACATTCTTAGTAAACATCCTAAAGATAAATATGATAAAGGAAAATCATGTATAGCCACTCAAATTTTAGAGCTAATTCATAGTGACATTTATGGTCTATTTTCAAAGCCTTCATTCAACAGGGCTAGATACATGATTACCTTCATAGATGGCTTCTCTAGGTATACTTGGGTGTATTTTATTAAACAAAAGTCTGAGATCTTTGACCATTTTAAGGATTTCAAGGCTCTTGTTGATAAATAGTTAGGGAAAACCATCAAAGTCTTGCACACTAAAAATGGTGGTGATTATATTAGTCATTGCTTTGAGCAGTTTTGTACTTCAGAAGGGATTGATCTACAATGAACAGTTCTATACAATCATCAATAGAATGGTGTTGTAGAATGTAATAATAAATATTTGAAGGGAATGGCAAACTGTATAAGACACTCCAAATCACTTACACCATAATAATTGGCAAAAGCCATTAAATGTGTTTATTGAAAGGGATCACTCATTTTGAAGCTTGGAGTAATCAAAATCCTAAAGTTAAGCATTTTAGGATCTTTGGATCTCTAGCTATGGCCTGTATCCCTAATAATAAATGTAAGGCCATGAAATGTTAGAGTAGGTTGTGCATATTTTTTAGGTATGTAGAAGGTATTAATGGATATAGGCTTCCTCATCCTATCACACATGAGTTTTTTGTTGAGAGGAGTGTATGCTTTTAGGAGGGTCTATCAAACTCCACACTTGACACTTCTCACTCCTCCTTGGACTCGCTAGGATATGATGATAGTTCAAATGATTCAGATCATCTAGATTAGATACTTGATGATGTGAATTCTTCTTCTAGTTTAGATGATGAAGATAGTGGTAAGAATTCACCTCATTCCATTCATAGTCACATTTCTAAAGTTGAAGAATCTATTTTTAATTCTCTGACTTTATGCCCTATTTGGGATAGATATACTCTATAGATGCATGTGATTGGGTTGGGGATCCATCAGATATCAAGTAGACTTGTTCATAATTTTAGGGTGTTCCACATGTTTTCATTGATTGTGCTTCTGATCCATAGTCATTTTGTGAGGCTTCTAAAATTTTTGAATGGGATACATCTATGCATGAAAAGTATAGTTATTTAATTAGGAACCACACTTGGGATCTAGTACCCCTTCCAAAAGGAAGGAAACTTGTTCAATGTAGGTGTATCTATCGAACAAAATTTATAGTAGATGGGTTGGTGGATAAGTTCAAAGCATGATTGGTAGCAAAAGGATTTTCAAAAGTTCTTAGCATAAACTTTACTAAAACATTTGCTCTAGTTACTAAAATGATTTTCTATTTGACTCACTCTTTCCATTACCATAGCTTATCTTTGGGATGTTCATCAGATAGATATGAAGAGTGCCTTTCTTCATAGTAACCTTGAAGATAAGATATATATGGAATAGCCTCAAGGTTTTATGGAAGATTCTTCCTTAGTGTGTAAACTTCATAAATCTATCTATGGCCTCAAATAGGCCCCTCAGGCTTGGTATGCCAAGATGGATTCATTCCTTCTCATAGTTGGGTTCACTAGATGAATTCTAATCTAAATGTATACATCTTATGGTAAGATAATTGACTCTTGATTCTGGTTATATATGTGGATGACCTATTGATCATAGGGAGTTATTCATCCTCCATTATAGCAGTGAAAACTACTCTATATGATAGATTTTCCATGGTTGACTTGGGTTTATTGCATTACTTCCTTGGTATTGAGATTTCACAGTCTAACTCAGGGATTACCATTGCATAATCCAAGTATATTCTTGATTTTCTTGCATGGTTTCACATGGATACTTGTAAGCTAGATCTGACTCCCTTTCTTTATGGATTCAAACTTGAGGCTGAGTGTTTTTCTCCATTGGTTGATGCTACCTTGTATTGATAACTTATTGGCATCCTCATTTATTTGACTCACACTAGACCTAATATTTCATATGCAGTGGGCATGATTTATAGGTTTATATAGATACCACATGAGCTGAATTAGAAAGTAGTCAAACAGATTCTCCACTACAGTCAGGGTACTCACAGTTTTGGGATTCACTATGGAGAAGGAATTAATATTGACTTGATTGGATACATAGATTCAAACTAGGTTGGTGATATTCAACATCACAAGTCCACTTCAAGATATAGTTTCTCACTTGGTTCAGGACCAATTATTTAGTCTAGCAAGAAGCAGAATGTTATTACTTTATCATTTACTAAGGCTGAATACAAAGGGGCTATAAATGCTTCTACTAAAGCTATTTAGCTTCAATGGATTCTTACTAAATTTGGTATACATTTTAAGTGAACTATAACAATATTTTGAGGCAACCAAAGCACCATCTAAATCTGTAGGAATCTAGTCCAACATCAGTGGACCAAGCACATTGAGATTCATATGTACTTCATTTGGGAACTCATTCATGGATAGGTCAGTGATCTCATATTTTACTAGACTACATATTAGATAGTTGATATCTTCACCAAACCTTTCACTAAGAGCAAGTATCTTCACTTGCACACTCTTCTCAAGGTACGAGTTCTATTAACATCATATTTAGGGGGGCCTTCAAGTACTTTTCTTCTTTTCTCTCTTTTGAGAGGGAGTTTTTTTCTTATAGGTTTTTTCCTTTTCCTCCACTCTGTGAGAGTTGTATTGTACTTGGGTACCTCATCAGGACATGTCTTTGGGACCCTTTTTTTACCCACCTAAGTACATTTAAGAGGGGTGTTAGTGTAGAATATTATTTTCCTTGTATTTATTTTTATGGATTATTTCTACACATGTATTTATCTTTATTAGGTGTAATAAATAATGAGGTAATTAAGGTGCACATGCACATGTGAAAATTATAGTCAAATTGGTAGGTGAGGATACCCTTGACATTTACTTACCATTATTAACATATTATACATGGAGCACACAATCCATTTGGAAAATGTCTTGTGTTCACATTGCCAAATGTATTGGCTCTATGCCTCTCTTGTACCTATAAATATGCCTCTCATCTAAGCTATTTTTAATGAGTTCTTAATGTAATATTATCATAATTCTTCTCTAGTTTGATTTCATTCTCAACAACAAAGTTCTACTTCTATTTGCTCTCAAAATCATAGTTCATGTGTTTGATTCCACTAGTTGGATCTTGGACAATTCCATCACATATGCATGCATTACTTCTATTATTATTATATCCCTAGGGTTTCTCAAATATAGTTATTGTGCCCTTCACGATCAAGACTAAGATGTTTGCATGCAGTCATTCAGCAAAAAGGTAAGTTAAAGTATTTATATGGTACTTTTCATTACTTTCATTTCATTTCAACATTAATTAAAAACATGAATTATGTGATTATTAAAGTAAATTTAATTAATAATTTCAATATTTCCTTTTAGTTAGCTCAATTTCATGTGTTGCCATGTTCTTTTTCAAAGCACCATACCCTATTACTCACATGACATGAGATGAGCTTTGAGTGGGGCATATGTATACACACAATATTTTTAATATTTAATACTTACTATCACTTTCTCTCTCATAGAAACCTATTGATTTTTAATCTCTCTGAGTGTACACCTTAAAGGGTGCACTGGGAAAGGGGATGGTAGACCATTGGTGCTTTGAAAGATTGTTGTGGCTTTGTATCATTCTTATTATTAGTCCAACTTATTTAGAGTGTTTATCCATTTAACTCCCATGATGCCTCCGTAAAATCTTAAAATCCTAAAATATTGGTATATATGAAATCCTAAAACTCTAAAATATGGCTAGGTCTAAAATCCAGTAGGACCCTCCAAAATCTAGAATTTGCATTATAGCTCTTAGAGGTCTAAAACCACTCTCAAACATCCTAAAGGTATAAATATAAAATATAAATTAAATTATAATAAATTATATGTCCATGTTTAAATGTCAACTTAAACTTAAATGTTTATTTTATATGTATATTGCCTATTTTCCTACTATGTCAACCAAGTCGACTTTGTCATCCATCTCATCCTACTATGTCAGCTAGGTCTATAAAAACACACATAGTTAACCAGGTTGACCCTGTTGGGAATTTAATGCATGTTATATAAATCCATCAGCCCAAACCAACATAGTTCAAGGCTTAACAACTCTTTTTATGCCTAATAAGGTTGACCTAACCGACCTTGTCAACTAAATTTCTAAAAGGGTTTAGAGTCAATCTATGGCTATAAATATCCTTTAACTTCATTTATAAATAGATAATCAATCAATTGTGCATCATTCCTACTCGTAAATATGCTTATACAATTAATAGGAGGTTTCATTTCTTAGGTTTTTTCTTATAAGTAACACTTATCTTGTGAAAGTATTGGATGCATAAGAGAGGTCTTGTAGCCTAGAGCTAATTTATCCTTGTGATAATTACAAAACCGCAACAACCTCTTACAAAGAACCATTAGCCAAGGGAGAGATTGAGGCACAATAGGTTCACCTCAACAAAGGTAAGTATATTCCTAATACCATCATATTTCTATAAATAGATGTTGTATAGTTAATATATATTGGATTGTATCTCTTCTTACTTAAGTCATTCATATGTTATAAATAGATTTATCTTTGCATGTTTATTATCTTCCCCATTTGAGTCACAAGCTTTGGTGAGCACTAGATTAGATTACATATGCATTTACTATATTAATTTGCATAGTTGTTTAGTATATTAGCTTGCTTAATATTATTTACAATAATAATACCTAGTTAGGGTTATCACAACATGACATTTAACTAGAGGCCTTGGAAACCTCTCCTTTGCCATAGTGTGATAAGAGATCCCTTAGTGTAGGTTTAGTGGATTCATTATTGTTCATGAACCCAATTTAAATGTATTCCCAAGTGTACTTGTTAGTTGATTACCTTCTCCAAGATTGAATATTATTGAGTATGATAAGTTATAGAATTGTCTAGTTTCACTTGCATACAACATCCACTCCATAGACTACTTAAGTATCGACTTATTATGATCCCTTTTTAATGCAATATAATCTCCTTCCATTTCATTAAATATTATATCAATTTATTTACAATATTGTTCTAATTTAGATATTGGTGATCATAAAGTGGTAACTAGAGTGGAAGGTCTAATCTTTTTCCTCAAATCTACCCAATGTTTTTTAAATAGTATAATTTTTCTTGGTTAAAACTATGTTTCAATAGTTTTAAAATTCATACAAAGACATCAGTCAAAGCTAAATTTTTATTAGTTTTACCGGATTTTGTGAAGTGATGGGTTATGCTCCAATACTCAAGCCATTAGACAATGTTTTATATAAACTAAATATTTCAAATAGCTTCAGGTGTATTGAAATACCCATAATTGTTTTTGAATCATAGCAATAGGAAATCTTTGGTTGTCTATTATTTTTGGTGCACAGTGATTGACCTTGATAAGATACTCATAACCAACCTTAGAAATGATATAGTGGGATCAGGTAAAGTCTACCCTTATTAGTTAACACTCTAAAACATTGGGCCAATACTATTTAAAAATGGAATAAGCATAAATGTGAGCCCAAAATACATACACACATTTTTGAATCCCTTCTAAATTTATTCCAACTATGTTAAACCATGGTACTATGGAGTTCGCAAAAACCACCATTGAGTGATCCCTTTTAGTAGCACAATAGTTGAATCTACATAGTACAATCAATAGTACCAAAATTCCAATACTCAGTATATTTGTAGTAGTATCATAGTAGGTGTTATAAGATAGAGGTAAAATATTTTGGGCCAATTATTTTCAAAATGGTGACAGATAAAAAAAATTGCATATTTTTGCCCATAGGGTAACTTTCCAGCAAAAAAATGTTTATAAATTTCACTCTTGTGAAAATTATACTATTGTGATCATATTTTTTGAGTTGATAGTGTCAAAATATAACTTTAATAATAATTTTATAGAACCCTAGGACCCCTCTTGGTATTGGTGGTCATAACCCACTCCAAAACAAAGACCATGGACTAGGAAATAGATGACCTAAGATCTCAATTCATGTATATTCCTAACATGAGATCCAAAATTATGAATCTGCACCACCTAGTATAATCCCTCAATGCTGAAAATGCAACACTCACAAGCATAATTAATAGTGACATGAATTTTGAAGGCAATTTTACATTGGAAACCACATCATAGGGCCCAAATTAGACATCCATAAATTTGATAGTACTAAACCTATTGGATTTAGTGTGCTAAATAATATTTTATATTATATAATAAATTTGAGATAAATAAATTACCCATTACCTCCTTTCACCTACAAAAGGAAGTTGTTTAGTGATATCAAAAATTTCATGAAGAACCTATTGACATGGGTTTTATGCACACCAAGGGTTCTTACGAGAAGGGCCCTAATGTTTTAGGATCAGTGAATGATTCAATCCAAGGCATGAGTTACAGTTATTATTTTTATAAATAACTATGTGGTGGAATAGGGGTGATCAAGGTGGTTATCAATCATAGATGGTTCAAATATGATGAGTGTTTGAATTCTACTTGAGATGGATGGGTGGATCTAACCTAAGACAAATCTATCAAAAAGATAAAAGAAGTAAGGGTAAGGCATTAAATAAAAGGATATATGATCTAATGGGAGATTAAACTCTTCCAAGTTGACTCACTATGTTAAGCGAAGTATATGTCAATAACCAATGTCTGTTGAAGATTAGTTAAAAGCATAACACACAAACAAGCACCATGAAAAGTCTAAGGAGATAATTGTAGTTAGACTCAAGGATCACAATCAAAGATTTTTTAGTGATAGATTGATAAGAACATCTTATGTTACCAATGAACTATAAATATGATCTATAACCAATGAATCAACAAGACTAATAGAATGTTCAATATTATCCCTATAGAAAACATATTCTTAAGTTATCACACATGTTATCAACTCAATGTAAATTATTCAATGAATCATAAAAAATTGGAAGAGAAAATTACATTCACACAAACTCACAGAACAGTCCCAAAAACTTTCTTTGCTTTCATCACTTGCAAAAATATCCTCATAAAAATAATAGATACAAGATATGTTTATATAATTTTTGTTTTGATTCCTAGTTAGTGCATGCTTTATTTTTCATACTTCATCTTTCACATTTGTTTGTCTATAATATTAAATCATGTTGAATACTTTTGTAAATTACACTATTGAGTGTTTATAAGGCATGCCAATGCCAATTCCATATTTTCAAATGCTTATGTTACTCATTAAGGATGGAAGTGCCCTACAAAAAATGTTTATGCTCACCTGTAAATTTCCAAATTTTTTCAAAAGTGAATAAGTATTTTTTTTTATGGATTATAGGACCCATAATATGAATCTAATGTATACAATACTACTAGTGGATTTTAGTTACATAACCATCTAGGTTTTTTCTCACCTCCTAATCCATAGATTTAGTCCACATTTGATCAAAGTGATATAATATGTGAATGATAACATCTTTTCAAATAACTTCATGAGTAGTTGTAACATAACTGTATTTATCCTAACCTCTTAACCACTAAGCTTAAACACTAGGAAACATCATAAAATATTATATATTTTATATTGAATGTAATGACAATGGAAAATAATAGGTTCATCATCAAGTTTGAAACTTACTATGCCACAAATTCCTTGATTTTATCATCGAATTAGGTCTCAAGTTCTCACTTTTTTAATAACCATTTTAATTTTGAATCTCAATTTTTTTTTGAATACCTATAAAACAAGAATTTTTATTCATACTTAAGTGTTTCTCTTAAAATTTAGAATAATCAAGGAGTGTTGTAATATATTTTTAAAATGTGCTCAATGAAAAAGGTAATGAAACCATAAAAAATGTTCATATTAAACATCATTGTATGATATAATTATAAAAAAAAAATAGAATTTAGAATTGAAGAAACCTAAATGCAATCTCATGTTAAAAACAAAACATAAATATGAAAAACTATAAGTAATGCTAAAAAATAATTTAGGAATTCCATTAATTATATAGTACATATATATTATCTTAAACTTGTCAAATCCTTCTCACTAAACTCTCATAGTTCAATACACACTTTTGCACAATCTTTTATACATATTCCATCTTCAAAGTTAGTCATAACTACCAATAACTAGTCTTTTCTATCTTAACTGTAAATTTCTCTAATATATGTCTAATTAGATAAAAAATATATATATAATTATATTGTGCATTAACTTTACACATTCAAACTATACCCAAATACAATACATACACACACACACACACACACACAAACACACAGATATATATATATATATATATATATATATATATATATATATATATATATATATATATATATATATATTTATATATATATAATGCATCTATTGTAATTTGCACACCTTTCTTGTGTTTCATGTACATTTTCTCTTCTTTTAATTTTGTAAATAAACATATAGTATTGCAAAAGTTTCTTTATTATCAAAAAATTTGTTTACTATTGCAAGATTTGATATGCATGTGAAGATATCTTAATTTTTCTAAGGTATGATTTATATATACTTTTATAAAATAATAATATGAACCTTTTTTTTATTGTACTCCTTTACAAATTAATTCTTATAACTCATGATGATTTTAAAATAATATAAAATGAATAATTGTATATACCTAAATTTGGTATTAGACAATTTGGAAAAATTAATTTTGGTATACTTTAGAATACTTAGACTTTGCATACATATTTGACTCTTGTGCACACTTTTCCCTATCTGTCTACCTACTTATTGTCTTGGAAAAACCAAATTAAGAAATACACAAATGCAAGATCACCCTAATCAATACAAAAACCTTTCATAATCCTATACATATTATCTCCACATCTCAAATTATTGATTTCAATCCCAAGATAGTACTATTAATAGTCAAACAATTATAGTTTACCATAAATTTCTAACTCTGCCAATAAGATCCACAAATACTCAGTGACTATTTTCAAATTGGGAAGTATCCATTAGGTTGGCCTATATACATTTTATGGAAATCAATAAATATTAAAGAGTTAACTATAAATATAAATTAATCTTAAGTTTATACTCATTTGGTCATAACTTGGTTATTACATTGTGAATCGCTTAGAATATTGAGAAATCTATTAGTAATATCTTGAGACATTATCAAAAAACCATATATATCTAAATATCCCTCAAATGAGTAGTCTTAAATCAAAGTCTAAATATAAACACAAGTTAAATTTGCATGGTTCCAAGAGTCAAAAACCAAAAATTGCATTGCATGATCGATTTATAATGATGATGCACACACACATCCCTTGGTAGTATAACTATGCATGATTTTATCCCTCTTTAGATTATTAGAATATAGGAAATAGTCAGTCTCAGTTAAGAGTGGTTAGGGTTGTCCAACCCAACATCCTAACCCATTTTTTAAGGGTTAGCTTATGGTAAAAAGTGAGAGTAAGGTTTTAAAAGAATAAAAGGTAAAAAAAGGATCAACACACAAGACCACAAGTGAACGTGCACACAAGAAGAGTCTATAGGTGTGGGTGTAATGTTATAAATCATTACAAATTTTCAAAGTAAATAGGAACACTATTGATAGGTCTTGGACAATTCTGGTCTTGGTAGGGATCTGAGTTTTGTTGGCAACATCCATACATGGTTTTAGCTCATGTTTCTTGATCTATTAGTTACATAACAAACACATATTTTTAGGGAAAGTTATGAACATATTAAGAAATATAATATTAAAATATAGTGTGTACCTTTCTTCCTCTTTTTTTTTTCAATTTTTAATTTTATATGTGCAATATCAATATTTCCATTTACATTCATATTTTAAATGTTAATGTTATTCAAGATCCTATCTCCCAATATCATACATAGGAATAAAGTGAAGATAAAAACAATATAAATTTATCATTATTGTATAAAACATATTGTAATAAAAAAATTATAATAAATGAACTTTTCTCACATATGAACAATGATCATAAAAATTAAAATAAACCAAATGAAGCACGTCTTTTTAAAGTTAAAAATAATAAACACAAAGATTACAATTTATAAGTAATTGTATAAGATTCCTTACCATTATCTTTTCAATCCATCTAGATAATAAAATAATGTGTAAAATTATAGGATTTGAATATGTTCCTACTCTAACTAGCTTGACAACTATAATTTATAATGTTATGAGAAAATTCAAATTAATCTCAATTGATGACTCTTGTACATAAAAAATTATGCCCAAAAAATATTAGAACACCTAGAGTATCCTCACCCTTGATTGTACTGCAAAGACTGATGCATAAATCTTGAAAATGTAATTAAAAAAATCCCACTGCAAAGAGTTAAAAAAATGATTTCCAATAGTTAAAAAATGGGATAAAATAAAGTCCAAACATGAAAATAATTGTTTATTTAGAATTCAAATACAAATTATCCAAAGCATGCAAATTTTAATCAAAATCAAAATGTTTTATTGGAAAAGTGGATTTAAGCTAAACACACTACACTAAATCAATAAAGTAAGGGACCACACCAAACCTAATCTAAATAAATTCAAATAAAAATATACATAGATATGACTTGTAAGTAGATGCATGAAGTTAGGGGATAAAAAAGGTGACATACTTGTGAAGAGATTTTTTTTGAAAAGGGCATACGCCCCTTTTTTAAAAAAATTTTGTAGTTGTTTATGCTTGGCATAGTGTCAAAGAAAAATAGAGTATGCCCTTTTCAAAAAGGGCATATGCCCTTTGGCCCACAAAGGGTGTAATCCCTTTGTGGCTCTAAAAGGGTGTACACCCTTCTTAAAATGTTATTTTTTACCCTTTTCCTCACAAACCTGTAATTCAATTTTTTCAATTTAGAGATTTTGCATTTTAGAATAGGTTTTGAAGAGGACGTGTGTTATTTAGCCTTGCATCCTGTCAACTTGATTCAACATTTTGTATGTTTATTATTAAATTTCAATTTTAGGGTTTGCATTTACATGTATTTATGTTTTGGTTATTGAAATTAAATTTTCATTGAACTCTCTCACATTTCTTGGAGAAAAATTATATTTTGATAAATATATATGTATAATTTGATGGACCCATTGCCTAAAGAAAATGTTGAAAAAAATCATGAATAAAACACTTAGTAGTTTGACTTTGTAGAGGAAGTTGAATTGTATGAAAAATATAATGCAAAATGATAATAATTACAAATTATTATCAATAGTTTGCATCATTATTCAAGTCATAGTACATGTAATTCACTTGCCAGTACAATGGAGGCCATTTTTAATGAAGTGATAAATGTCAATTCACAACTCAATATATTGTTGCATTAAAGAGAGGTGTTGAAACAATATCATTTTGATAAATTATCATATGAGGACATTAAAAAAAAGATAATAAAAGAAGAAGTGTGTGATTTATTTCTTAATCCTGAAACCAACCAATCACAACCAACAAGTTTCAAACATATTATCATTAATTGGTATGTTCATGCAGAGATAAAAATGACTTTTGGTATAGGTGGTGGATGGTGTTTGATGAATCTCCATGGGATAATAATGAGGTTCCATTATATTTTTTGAGAAAACTTTATTGTGAGTTTATTCTACAAGAAATCCCAAATTATTTGACATGAAGGCATCCCAAGGTATGGGAGGTGGGTCCTCATTTGATATACCTAGTTCCAGGTGGGACTAAAATTGTCATAACTAAGTTAAGATAAATATAAGGAAAATAACACATAATTTTATCCCTAAAATCTTGCATTGTAGTATACAGATGGACACCCTTAAGTTAGTTATTACTGTCACACAATTTATGATTGATCATGGCATGCATATAGTAAGGATTTATACATAGGGTACAAGTGGTGGCACATCTAGAGATATTCCTCCTAATATTAGTGCTAGAGTCCTTCTTAGTATTAGTTCAAGTGTCCCTCCTACTAGAAGTGGCATAACTAGCAGTCATTCTATAGATCCTATACATATTTTCACATCATGTGGGAGAAAGTGTATTGGAACTCCTATTAAATTATGACATATATTGGTTACCTCTATGGATACTAGACCTACATTTATGTATCACATTAGTACCTATTAATGTATTCCATTTATAGTTGCTTCAGCATCTCTAGAAACTAGTATAGAATAGTATATTCCATATACAGTTTCTTCAACACCTTAGGACACCAACATGCCTAAGTATATGCCATTTATAGTTGTTTAAAGACCTTAATACACTAGCATGATAGAGTATACATCATCTGTAGTTACTTTAGCACCTCATAACACTAGCATGTTAGACTATATGCCATATGTAATTGCTTCACCATAGGGTAAATTTTAAGATCCCTTATCAAAAAAATCCTTAGATTTCATTGATGAATATATGGATAAATATTTTTTAGGCATGTAGAATTTGATGTGCATGATGGTGAATCCAATGGGAGGAGAGTAAAATATTTTGGTTTTTTATTTTTTTGTACAACCATTTGGTTGTACTAGGCAAACACTACCAAATGATGTAACCAAATAGTACAACTAGAAGGTTCAAATAAATAGTTTAACCAAATGATGCAATCAAACAGTGTAGCCAAATGGTAAAACTAGAGGTTATAATCAGATAGATAGATTATAATTCAATGGTGTATTACAACTAGTCAATTGGAGCTATCAGTGCAGTCGATCAACATGAATGGTTACCTATGTTTAATTTAAACCATATTTCTCCATAAGTATATAATGATGAAATTAAACCAAATGTAAAATTTTATTCAATGTATATAAAAGTTAATTGATATCACATTTTAAAATTATATAAATAGATTTGATCACCTATAATAAATTATCACATATTCATGTCTTCATTTGCTAACATCACTTAGAATCACACTAGATAATCAAGTCTCTTGTCTTAAAAAACATTCTCACATATGTATGGAAATATATACCCATAAAACCCGTATCTTATTTCACATCTTGAAATACATCGAGGCCTTCATGATTTCTTCCATTAAAATTAAATATATTGAGATCTTGTATTTTATTTGAGATAATGTCATAAGTGTAACATCATATATAGTTGAAACAAGGTCATAAGCATAGTATCCTATAGATTTGAAATACTCTCATGTAAGTGTAGCATATTTGTGTGTCATTTTCAAGAAGTGTTTCCTTAAAATCTTGTAACTCTGTAACATGTTGCATAATATCAATTTAAAAATTGTGCATATGTTTCTTTTTTGCTGATATTATTATTGTTATCATTAAAATTTACACCTATTGAGGAGGTTGTTTAATATTTCTCACTTAAGTGATAGGATGGGAACAATCATAGGTTGTGGGTGACCTCAAAAATGGATTGAAACTATAGATAGGGCTAGTTCCCTTGATGTATCACTTAAGAACTACAAACTAAGCCTACTAACTTGTAAGGGAAAACAAATAGAGAAACTAAAAGTAAACTAATTAAGGAGGTGATGCAACAAAATTGTTGACCACTATCACACATTTGTAAATGCACAATGAACATAGGATTAATCTATTCATACACTACTCTTAATTTTCCCCTCTTATGTCAGTACTTCAATATGAAGGTGGTAGATGATGATTAGGTAAGGATGGCCAATTTTCAAGAGGTATATAAGACACTAATTGAATATTTCCTTACTAAACCTTCAAAAGACCACTTAGACACTTCATATGACCTACAAGAGTGAGTTTAAACTACATATAGGTGAGAGAATGAGACAACATGTCAAGGAGAACTAAATCAACACTAGACAAGATAAATCATCCATTCATAAGAACTAAAATATAGTCGTAAGAGAAAGTAAAACCATCTTGTATATTTCTTTAAAGGCTTACAAAAGGATCAAGGCTTTACCATACTCAAGTGGAGGATCTTTACAATGCCCAAAATCAGGCACATATATAGAAGAGTGTTAGAAAGAGATAGAGCAGAGGTGTATGGGTTGCATATGACAAATGATATATCATGAGGGACAATTTAAAATCAAGAAAGTATTCAAGTAGGTAGATCTAATAAATCATTCAAATGTGATCATGATCTTCTAGAAAGTGGCATAGAAAGGACTCTTCAACTCCTTGGATGACTCATCACTCTACATTTGAAACTACCTTCATGATTAAAGTTGAGGAGTGGAAAGTTATATTTTTGATATTATAAATCATATTGAACTAATCTCCATACTATTTTAAATTTTTTTATTTTATGTTATCTTCAATTGACACCTTTTCTTAACCCCTTAGTCATGATAGAAATTATTCTTTATTGGCCATATAGGCCTGATAGTAAATTAGGTTTGATTTTTTTGATGTTAGTGATTGTAATAATAATAAGACCTCTATGAGAACTTTTTAAAAGGTAAAAAATCACATTTCATATCTTAAAAACCATATTATGTTATGATTCATATCTTCAAGGTGATCCAACCATGCTACTTTATCTCTCTTAGGTGACCATATCATCCTTTCACAAATACATCTACACTACCTTTGGAGTTTAGACCTATAAGAACACTTGTAGAGGAAAAAGAGTGGAATTTATGTTCTAATAAGGTATATAACCATCCAAATTAACCTCCCCAATTATTTTAATTTGTTCACCTGTTCAAACACCCTATTTATGACTTAAAACCCTATAAAAGTACAACATTAAATGCATACGCATAAGTGAAAGTACAAATAAGCTAGATGGTTAGGGACTTATTAAAGTTTATAATGGTTTTAAAGTGTTTATTGTTCCAACTCAGTGCATTTTAAGCCATAAAATTTCACTTTCTTTCCTATCAAGATCTTACTAGGGTTTATGTAGGGTTTAGGGGTGTTTAGGTTCTTAACGATAGTTCATAGAGTTATGTCCCCTAACCTAAGAAAAAATGCCATTGATTTAAATTAATATACCTCTTAAACATACCTAAACTCCATTAGCTTCAATTCATGTTAATATTTGGCTTCTGAGCAAAATAAGATGACCCTTTTTTATTGTTTAGGCCTGTTTGAGAGTTCAAAGAGGGTGACTTGGTATAGTAGTGCATAAAATTTATTGATTTTGGATTAAACCCCATCATATATGTATTTTAAAAATTATATTAGGTTTTAAATTATTCATTTACTTCATTCCATTCCTCAAAATCACTGCAACCTATGTTGGCCTATGGTAAGGGTTTGAGAGCAACATTCTGCTAGTGACCCTCACAGTCTTGTTTTGATCTTTTTCTTCCCCTTAAAAGGAGTTTAAAATGAATTTTATATCCCACAAAGTCTTATATATATCCAAATACTCTCAAATATTTAAAACACCTCAAAAAACTACAATCTTCTTCACCTTTTTTGCATGCAGGCATGTGTGTGCTCATTTAGACCTTTTAGGCCTAACCAAGCTTCTTGACCCTTATCATGAAATTAAATTAATTGAAGGTTATATGAATATAATGTTATAATTTATAAATAAATATACATATATTATTTTATCATCTTATATACTTCATGGATTTAGACAATCGTTAGTACACTTTTCATCAATTCACTTAAAACCTACATGTAGGTGATTATAGACTCTTAACTACAATCCTGAATGTAGATCCCTCCTTTTAGATTTTTGGAATTTTGATTGTATTTGGAAGGTTTTGGACAGTTTTTTCATGTTATTCTTATGTTTATACATGCTTCCCAACCTCCTTCCACATCATACAATTGGTAGTTTTCCTCAAGTTTGTCCATGATAGGCCTATACGTATGTGTTTAGGCTTTCTTGACTATGAGTTCACCAAATTGAGTTATTTGAGCTGATATATCCTTAATTAGGTGATTTTTTATTGATTTAAACTTATTCACATTTTTTTTTACCCTTACCATATTTTTAATCCCTCAAACAACCATCACAAACATGCTTTCACTCCTACTATCTGTTATAAGCCTGTAAGTAGTCATTTAGGCCAAAACATTCATTTTCCTATTGATTTGATTTATTAATTTTTATTTTTAACCCATGATGGGATAGTGAGAATAATGGTATAATTTTATATATATTTTTATTCTTTCAATTTATTCCCACTACTTTAAACACTTACTTGAGACCCTCAAGTTCTCCTTTTGAATTCACACCGTCGATTTTAAGGCACACAATCCATTGAATACAAGGTGATTTAAGGTTATAAATCTTAATGTATTCTTAAGATGTTTGGATAACTCCTAAAAGATATTTATAAGGATTAAATTTAAATCTACCAAAGTGTTATGCATGTTGATTCCCTTGTATAAGCATGGTTGCTTGCTTGTATTGCCTTAAGTACATTTAAACCTCCTTATCTCACTACTAAACAAAGAAGTTTGGTTTTAAGTCCTTTATATATTTTAAAATAATATAATATAATATATTTTATTTTAAATAATTCATATCACTCCCCATATACAAGCATTTGATACTAATAGTGACCTATAGGTCTGAAAACCTATAGGTTCACAAACCCTCTTAAACTTGGCTTGAAGAAGGGACTAGGGTCTTTGACTTCAATGACTTGTCATTTGGAATAATTCATGAGAATTATATTTATATATATGTGATATATTATTTATATTTCAATGGTCTTGACTAATGAAAACACCTTCACATCTGATCAGGGTTACTCCACCATGATAGCTAGTTCAAATAGCCCAACTGCACATGCATAATTCTCTTCCTTTTTGAAGTTCACTATTTGAATGATATATGGATAATATTTAATTGATATTTATGAGGTTCAAACATATATTAAACATCACATTTAAATCATTACATGCAATAATTCACCTCACAACTCTTCCAAATATGATTGTCTTGCTCAAACTTAGCAAATTAAGGTTATTTGATACTACTCTAGATATGACCATGATAATCCTTGATATAAAATGATATTTCATAGGTATATGAGTGTTCAATATACCTTACACAATCATCCTTATGCATTCATTCAACTTCATAGCCCTACATTTAGGCAAAACTAACCCTGATGGGGTTTAGAGTCCTTTTTATACACCTTAACTTATTAACAATTGTTCATAAAGTTAAAGATCTTAACTAAAAAGTGAAATGGAATCAGGGTCAGCTCCTATTTCCAATATCTTGGGTTATAACTTTCTCTCTCTTTAAATTACCATCCACAAACTGATTGCCCTTTTGAGGCTACCAAGAAGCTTGATGGAGAAATGAAGTGGGTGTTTTTTCCTTGTTTGACTATATAGCTCTATTTTTGCATGGATATGGATATTAAAATACCATGGAGACCTATTAAATGTTTTTTACCTTTCCCACCAATATAAACCCTCTGTAAAAGACATCCAAAAACATGCTTTCTTCAAGAATCTAACTATTCTACCCTTTAAAACTCTTCATCTTCCCCTAACTTATACAGATGTGTAAGAGAGTGCCAAAATATTTCACACCCTTATTTTCCTAAAAATCTCTCAATAAATCCTCATTCTTACATTATAAAATGATTAATGGTAGTTATAAAGGGGATTTCGACCTTAGAAACTAGTTATATAAGGCACCTAGGGGAAATGGACATACAAGTACAATATGATGTCACAACATGGGTGTTAGATGACTTTAAAATACCTTTATTACATGATATAACCTTCAAATTTAATCATTAATAGTAAGTATCATCTCAATATTGGAATGCACAATAAGACTAGAGTATATCGAATACCTTAAACTTATCAAAACTACCTTAATCTTTCCAAATTGCTTGAAAAACAATATGATCAACTTACTAGCTTTGTTCCTTGGTTAATTTGGTTAGATTTATACCATATTTATCTTGGAAGGGTCACCACCTTGTCTCCTTGAGCATGATTTCTCATGAATTTAATTTCACACTTAACCTTAACTTTGTCAAACTTACCTTAAATAATGCTAAACACATAATGAAGACCATAAAGAATGACCATTTAATGACAAGACAAAGTGACTTGACTCAACTACCAACTAAACCATCCTAAATGACCTTGTAAGTTTCCAATAAAAACACACTACCTATCATCCTAGAACATTAATGATCAATATATAAACGTCGTAATAGTTATCAACAAAGTTAAGGTCAAATACATCAAAGTTTTGAATGATCCTCATTCATGGTAGCCAAATTTTGACTAACATTCATCTCACATTCTTGTCTTAAGCCAAAACAAATATGAGCTAGGTCATGGTGATTTTATATTGATAACAAGAAAACAACTATGATGCCAATAATAATGATAGTTAAAATTTTACTAATTACTTAGTCTAATGTATTAATGTTTCACAATTGTTTGCATCAATTTTCACACAAAGCTATCAAATAAAATAACTACATATTGAAATATATTAGACTACATTTGATCTACCAAATTCAAAAAATAAAGTGCATGAAAACACTAAATATATTCAATATAAGTGTGTTCATTTATATATCCATATGGTAAATTAAATAGTAAATTATTATAATCTCTACGTAGTTCATGTTTAGCCCCTACCTAAAAAACTCAAAAAAATAATATTGAAAGCATCCTTTTGTTTATAAAATAAATTCAAAATAACAAATATGAGCTAAAGGAAGGAAATATTAAAATCCTAAGTCACTAATTCATTAGTCTTTATGTAGTTCATACAAAGTTGTATTTATGTTTCTTCTAGTTATTTCTCCTTTTATGAATATGTAGACATTAAAATTGAATACTATTGTTTAAATATTTTGTATACACCATATTGCTTGTACAAAAGGAATATTTTTTCTCTCTTTCTATCCCTTTCTCACTTTCTCTTTATTTTATTATTATTGGTAAAGATGGGTTTTTTGAGATAAGGACCCAACTCTATATAAGAAACATATAGAAAAGGCCTAAAAATATATAAATAATAATATATTCCCTCAAATCCATAAGGCTAAAAAATAGAAACTAAAAAACTGAAAAACAAAAAGAAATCAAAAAAAAAATCACAAAGCCAAAAAATTAAATAGTCATGTTGGCCCTATGGATGTCTATCTCCTCTTACAACTCTACGAGTTTATTCTACTCTTCGATTTTATCTGCTACTACCTTAAAATTAGCATTCAACTTCTTCTTACCTATGGCCTTCTCCTCCTTTTTGGATTTATCCTCATAACCTTCTTCATTTATCCTCCACCATGTTCACTTTTTCTTTATGTACAGAAGGAATAATATTAATTTTGATTTATCTTAAATTAGGTTTAGTTTTATTTGATTCATAATTGACCTCTTTCATTGGTTGATTTTATAGACAATGAAAGATGTTATGGGAACCCCACCTGGATCAGAACAATGTTTGATTGATGTTATTATTTCATCCTAAGATCCACTATCTCTACAACAATACTTTATTTAGAGACATAGACTAGTGAGAACATAGTAAAATTATTTTTTTAGATTTAAGTACTAATACTCTACATCATATTTATATTTTTATGAACATCTAGATCTAATGATATATGTATATTCCATAGGATTCTCTATCTTGGATATATTTATAGTCATGCATCCCAAGATAATCATTTAGGTGGCATGTGGTGAGTCCAGAATCACCTTGTTATAATTTTTTGTTCATGGAAACTCTATCATTTTCCATATGTCATTGTAATGCATTAAAATTTATATTTCATATGTTGTACAGGTGCAATACTTTTATGAGGTTGTAAAAGAGACATTTAGTCCTTCACATGCTAAGAGGAGAGTTTTTTCCCCATAATGAGTCATGAAGCACCCCTAGTTCTACATCTATGGTGAGGAAATGGAAATTATTTGGAAGCAATGAGGAGTAGGAGATTTATTTGTTGTGTTAGGGGTATTTATAGGCCCAATCTATTTTTTATATGTATATTATGGTCTAGATTGTATCTCAATATGTCATATTTTTTATTTCATTATGACATAATTTGTATACACATACATACTTATGGTGTTATTTTTATTATTGCATACATGTTATTCTTCTCAAAAGTATTCATAAATGAATAAGTTTTCAAGCTTGGTTGTGTGAATGCTCATATATATTAAAATGTTTAACTTTCATGAAATTGATGTATTGATGTTATAATGAGTATAATGTAGTTATTTTATTGTGCACATCTATGTTATGACTGTTGATATATGTGATGGTTTCTTAGCATTATCATAGATTTAATCAAAGAAATAAAGAAGGAACAAAATTATATTAATGTCCACAAATGACCAAAATTAAGTCATTGGGACTGAAGGAAACAACCATATCAACCAAATCTAGAAAGAGACAACCAAATAAATAATGTATAAAGACATTTAGCTTTTATATATCATATGAATAACTTTCAATTATGTAATTTATTATCCACAATTAATATTTCAATTTATTATAAGAAAGACAAATGAAGATTTCCATGTTATTTTAGTGACTTGTGCATGAGTCAAGAGGAGTAACTTTGTCATGAGTGTATACACATAATATTTTCAAAATTTTATCAGTTACTGATCCTCTCTATCTTGTAGGAACTCATCAAGTCTCAATCTCTTTGAGTGCATGACTTAAGGGGTGCACCGATAAATGGGTGGGTAGACCATTAGTGCTTCATGCGATTGTTATCCATTTTTCCACTTGTTATCTATACACTTATCTCCTGAAAACCATTCCCCTCAACTTGTTCTTCTCTCTTGTACACTCTTCCAGTCTTTTACCACCTTTTATACCCCTTTTCCTAACCTAAAACCCCTTTTAAAATTTTACATAACTAGGTCAACTGGGTCAACCTTATACTCTTATTGGTGAAACTCATTTAGGGTCTAGGTCGGCTCTTGGCCAACCTAGCCCATAACCTAGTGAGTTTTTATCAATAATGATACTAGGTTGACTAGGTCAACCATATCATTTGAAACTTTTGTAAGGGATTAAGGTTAAATTTACTTATATATACAAGATCATTTCTCCAATTTTTAGAGAAGAGAAGACGTAAGAACTATTGTGCATCTACTTATCCACCATTCTACTTGAGGAGAAAGATTAGGGTTTCATACTTTCTTTAGAGATACAGATCTTGTCTTGTGGACAAGTCTTTTGGATGCATTTATAGGTTGTGTAGTCTAGAGCTAATTTATCCTTATAATCCTTACATACCACAATAACCTATTGTGAATCACCTTGGCCAAGGGAGATATTAAGGCTCAGTGGGTTCATCTTCAAATGTGAGTATTCCTAACTTTGTTCCTCCTTTGTAACAATAGATATATATGCATTTTCACTTCTCGATGAATTAGGATTATATATACATTTAAATGAGTATATGTCTTCTATGCATGTTTACTTTTAGTGGTTATTACCCCCACTTTGTGCCACAAGCTTTGGTGAGCACTAAATTAGACTTTGCTTTACTTGTTATTAGTTTAGTGAATATGAAAACATAGGACATAATTAGGGTTATTGCATAGTTTCACTTGATTGGAGGCTTTATAACCCTCCTAGTGATCTTATGGTAGTAAGATATCCCCTAATTGGGTCTAGCAGATCTTCATATTGGTCATGTTCTTGATTCTCTAATGTATCCCCAATCAGAAGTGTAAGTAGGATCTATCTTCTCTGAGCTAGGATTGATTTATGGATCTCATGCATTTTTTATTATATACATTCTGGTGAACTCAACGTGAATTTAACCCTTGTAGGTTTTATTTCATGTTTTTTATTTTTTTATAATTTTATTTATTATTTTTCTATATTTTTGATACTAGGTCGAAAAGGCTAGTATAGTTTTTAACTTCTATGTGTAGGTTTAACACACAGTCACAAAAAAAATAACTATATTCTTTTTGTGCAAGTCTTCATTAGACACAGGTTACTAGATTGAACAAGTTGATATAATACTCTTATTCACTTCTAGATAGAAAATAGGTCAAACAGGTCAACATAGTATTCTAGACAAATTCTAGAAAACATACTAAGTCGACCAAGCTAGTATAGTCATCTTAAGAGGCTTTAGCAAATAGGGAATTATAGAACTAGGTCGACCTATTAAACACAGTTGGTAGAATTTACAATCAACATTCAATGCACTTGAATAGAAATTTCACAATCCTCATCATCTTCCAACCCACCAAGGTTCTTTTCTTTCTCTCTCTTTCAATTTTGTTCTTCCTTACAGTTCTACTTTGTAAAGTTTGTAGTCTTTAAAATTGCAATCATATAGCAAACTAGGTCAACATGATTGACCTAGTTTTGTATTCTATCTTCTATCTTAAAGATTAGGTTGACCTGGTCAACATAGTTCTTAAATACCCTTGATTTTGAAGGATAATAGAGACATTATCAACTTTGTTCTATAATGGTTGCATACACTATCATCTGAATAGCCTAATTCACATTCTACTATTTACCATCTCATGATAAGTGGTCAAGTTGAAGAGCCTCATTCACCTTCTCCCACATTCTCACATAGATTTAGGGATACTATCTTCTTTTCTTCCTAGCCTCTTCCTTCTATTTTTACCCTTTTTTATACCATGGCTTCTTCCTCTTTGACTTCCTCTACCTCCATGCCTAGTATCTCTACTAACATGGCAAGTTTTGCATCTAGTGGGCCTCTTCTAAGGCCCACTCATCTCAATTATTCCACTAGTGCATCATTTTCTACCCATGGTAATCATGCCTCTAGTGTTATTCCCTCTCATCCCTCTACTAGTCCATATTTTACCACACAAGCAAATTATGCCACTAGTTCCTCACTTACTAATAGTTAATCTCAAGCTCCTACCAACACTCATAGTGGTATCCAAGCCACTACTACCAATTCCAATGCTTCAATTAATGCTAATAATGTAACTCAAACCCATAAAATCATATTACAAACTCTTAATCAAATGAATGCTTTTCAAGCTAATAATGCAAATCAAATTATACAAATGAAAAATCACCTTATCAATTTTCAAACCCACCCTCAACTGATGACATGGGGCATGCATAATCAAAATTTTCCCCCACATCCTCTTAGGGATTCCCATGGTAATATTATCTCTCATCCTCCTCTCATCAATAAGACAATCAAGAATCTTCAAAATGAGCCTCTTACCTCTCAAATTGCTAATATCAATATAGGAGGTATCACCCCTACCATTTCGTACAATGGGTCAATTGATCCTACCCTTCATCTATAAACATTTGTAAATCTATATAAATATTGAGTCAAATTAAATTCCTTTACCACAACCAAGCTATTATCCAAAACTCTCATGGGTGATGCTTTAGATTGGTACAACCAACTTAAATCTCATTCTATTACTAGTTTGGAAGATTTAGTCAATGTTCTAGTCCAAGAGTTTCAAACTAGTGATCTCCTTAAGAATACCTTAGCCTATTTTATAAATTGTAAGCAACTTGAAACTGAAACTACACAATCTTTCATTAAATTATGGAAGAACTTGTCCAACAAATGTGAACATAATATGGCAGATGACAACCTTTTATGTCTATTTACCAATGCTCTTTTTCCCAATTTGCAATATCAGGTCTAGACTCTCTTTCCATGTACTTTAGAAGAGGCTATTGACCAAGATAAGAATCAAAATTTCCTTATGCATTAATTCAAGCCATCCCAACCTTCCATGGGTACTCCCATGTTACTCAAAAATAAGAATAATGATGCTATCAATGATGGTGTCACCAACTCTTATGATACCATTCACACTATTTAAGTTGTTATTCCTAACCAAACTTTAGAACAAGTTTCCCCTCCTAACCACATCACCAACCCTCATTTATCTTCAGCCAACAACATCAATGTTCATAAACCTTTATCCTTAACAAAATTACAAAAATGTCTCCCAAGGCCTCTCCCACGAGAACTTGATCCCACTCATCCTATGAAATCTTGGTATGATCCCAATAAATTTTGTTGGTTTCATACTAGTTAGGGTCATTCTCATGAGACCTATAGGTAGATATGTAATTTGGATATGGATTTCCATCTTTGTCCCAATTTTGACCATGATTATATCATTCATCAATGACAACAAGCCGATGACATTGTTTTCAAATCCCATGAAACACATACTAAATCTCAGTATTTGAATCAAGCAATGCTCATTTGGTCATCTATAAATATCCTCTTCCAAATCACCAAGATACTAAAGACAAGCCTACCCCTTCTAATAATATTTTTTATACTCTTATTAACCCAACTCCTAAAGAGACTGTGGTCAATATGACTAATATGCGAAGGGTGGTTTCTTTTATTGATCCTTAACCTATCTACACATCTCCATTGTCTCACACATTTCATGTTATCTAAGATTCTTCTCCAATTCACTTAAACAAGTTAGGGAAAGATGATATTATATATTTTTATGTACCTATTCCAACATATCCCTTGGATAACACTTCTCATACTAATTCTACCATCCCTCCAGCTTCTTTACCTATCACCAATGATATTCAAGCTTTTATCAACACTTTTTCTAACAATCCTCAAACTAAACTTGCATGAACTGCTCCATCTTATCAACATAATATAAAAACTTATTATCTTATTAAACCTTCTACATCTTATCAACATAAATTCATATGTACTTCAACTCCTCTTTTCGAGGACCTCCTTCAACACTATGCACTTCTTTCCAATAATCTTCTTATGGGTTACGATAAATGGGATCCTATCATGAAACTCACTAATCTCCCATCTCAAATCCCATTTCTCAAACTTATGTATACCTCTCCACATCATTGTAATCATATTATGTAGCTTTTGTTCAAAATGAACATCCCTCATCCTCCCCTATCAGGATGTGAAACAACCTTATCTAAATTAGAAGATAGCATATTGCCATAATGCCAAAAGATGTCCATACATGTTGATGAAATAATGGGCACTTCTCTTTCCCTCATATTTCCCATTGATTCTATGATCCCTGATGGGATTTTTCTTTGTGTGGATGATCCCCATCTCTTTATCAATGTTCAAATTGGTGATATCCAAGTCAATCATGCCTTGATTGATGAGTGTTTTGGTACTTGTGTTTCCTCTCTTAGTTTTATCAAAACCCTTAGATGTTATGAATGTAATTTTAAATCCACTGTAGCACATGTCAAGGCTATGATCAAATGAAAATGCCTCCTTTAGGTTGTGTGTAGATCCCCATTACCATCCGACTTATCACCATTTACATGAAGGTGATGATCTTCAACTTTCCTCTATCTTACAACATTTTTCTTGGTAGGTCATCGACTCATTGCATAATATAAATTTCCTCTTCCACTTGCCAATGCATCAAATTTCCTCACAATAGATCCATCTACAAGATTCAAGGTGACACTAACCCTTGGAATTTTGAATAATTCCAAGACCATGATGTATTCAAGATTACTACCATTGAACCCTTACCAAGCATTTCATTTCATGAATCTCAATGATTTAACTTTCCTATCAATTCCACCTAAGGTTGGTATTCATCCCAAACTCATTGAGAATATACCCCCTAACTCATAGATTTTGATGATGATAAGCCTGATTAGATTAATCTCAAGATTAAAACTTCATATCTCTCACCTCATTTTATCTATCAACTTCCCACTTCTTTGAAACCTCATTCTCATCAACCACCTTATGATGGCATCCTCATTATCTTAACTAAAACTTGTCATTCCATTCATCACACCACATCAAATGATAAGGTCATCCCTACCTATGCCATTGATCTTCATACACCTGATTACAATTATGGTTATACCTTAGATAATCCATTCTTAGGAGGTCTTGTTCAGGCCCAAGATGCTAAAATTATTTGTTATCATTCCTTTTGCTTCAATATTTTAGTATATCTTTCTATCTTCCATCTTATATTTTTCTTCATTTTAGTATTTTTCTTCTTTATTATAGGGCAAAAATGGTGCAGACACCTCCAATTTCTAAATAAAATCATAGGATTATGCTTATGGATCATGTTATGAATGGTCCCTATCACTTTTATAGATACCATGACCCCTCTAGATTACTTATCCCCGATATGCGTGTAATTATCCTTCAACCTTTTATGGACCCCACCACTCCCTTAGTAGCGTCTAGTTTATATCTTGTTCCCACTCCCTCTATAGCTAAGTTTATTCCTAATTATGATCCTATCACTCACTCAGTCAAGCCTTGTCCAAACTATACACCAAGCCCACCTACTCTTGGTGATGGTTTGATCCCTTTACCATAGTTGGCTCCCTCACCCACCAAATGGACCAATCAACCTTATTATGGAATTCATAAATTTTTTAGTCATTAGAATAGAGATTATTGCCTATACCAAGCTCCTTCAACTTTTGTTACACCTCCTCCTATGAATACAACTACCAAGACTACTCATAAACATATATGTTGCTTCCGTAACACAGATAACCATTCATCCATGCATTATCACAAGCTATAATAATATATTGACACCTTACATCCCACCACTTCTCAATATTATGACAAGGCTATACCTCCCCCAAAATTATTACTTGATTATCTTCCTAAGTATGGAGAGGTATATTATCTCTAGCACCAATGTGGCACACATCACACTGATCATTATCGCATCCTTTAACAGCATCTCAAGGATCACCTCCTAACCATTCCTAAACCTTATATCATTCTTCCCACAGGTCATTATCATAAGAAGGCTCCCCCTTCTTCCCCCATAGTTCCATCTCCTCCTATGGTCCCTTCTCCACCTATTATTCCTCCACCTGTGAATCCCTCACCTGTGGACTTTCCCTCACCCGTGGATCCTTCTCCACCCATGATTCCCTCACTCATGGTACCTTCCCCACAGGTGACCCCTTCATCTCCCATAGAAACCACTCTCATGCATTATCCTAAGCATCCCCTACATGATATCCCTTATCAACATGATCCTTCAAGCATTCCTATATTTTCTATCGAGGAGATTTGATGTGAAGTATTTTCTTAACTTTCATTGAAGATTGATGAGACATTAGCTATAGTTCGCATTTGATTTCATAGATACTTATTAGATGTTATGGAAAATGTGTGTGGATAAATATATTAGTACTTATGAACATATGCATCGTGTTATTACATTTTCATTTGGATTGGACTTGTGCTCCAACATTACATTTCTCTATTTTTTATCATTTGACATTGTGTCAAATTCTTATCTATCTTACATGGTGACTTTCATTTCACACTTTATATTGATTATGATGTCATTATGTTCTCTTATGGATTTATTTTTCATTATTGCATTCATATTCTTCTTTAGTTCATTTTCTTATGACTCCCTTATTTTTTTTCATGAATGTTTGCTATCTTATCTCTATAAACAAATAATTGTTATTGTGACTTGGTTATACAAACCTTGCTCTATTTATGCATTCCTTCTTTACCATGTGATCAGTTAGCAAATAATTCATCTCATTATAATCTCCTTTTTTTGTTTCACTTTGGATCTCCTCTTATCCCCCTTTATTCCCTTCCACAAACTAAGCATACACATAGTTGAGACTTGAGATAACATGCTAGTTCATTATTAAGCCTAAGTGTTCTAGTTAGTCTTGTCTTTGGATACTTAGCTTCCTTTAGTCTAAGCCTAAATATCATTCATGTGTATCACTCTATCTCTCATGATTTTTCATTCCAAGTTCGTATGGAGGAGGAATCTTAAAATCCATAAAAACATTCAAAATCTAAATCATTAACAAAAGGCAATGCTCTAGAAGGCAACATTTAAAATTCTCAAAAGTCAAATCACACTAAAAGACGTAATTCTAAGCACATATCATTTTCATAATCAAATATCAAACTCCATATTTTTCCTTATAATATATCCAAGGTCCATTGGACTGTGGTAGGCCATTAGATTAGAAAACGAGAACAAAAAAATCTTTTAGTGCTACCTAATTTATCACGCAAATACCTAATCTTTGTAGTAGAGAAATGACTCTATAAGGGGTCATAAGGAATAGGGAACACATTGTGGGAAGGTAGGTCAATTTTAATTTTCTTATTCAAAACTACCTAAATGAGTTGATCTTAGTAGCACACTTATTTGCCTACACAGCTTTGTGTCTATAGTGAACAAGTATCCTTTATATATTGATGGTCATTAGTCACTTAGTTTCTTCTCATGTCCTTAGTGTGCCTCATATATTTTTAGGTATTCTCATAAGATTCCTATGTTATTCTTTTTACATTCCCTTTTTCACTCTTTACACCTTTAATATTTCCCCTTGATAAATATTGTTTTGTTCACTGATCACTCCCCTTAGGGATTCCATTTGAGAGTTGCATTGTAATACCATGGATAGGACCTGGCCTTCCTCACAAATTACCATTCCAAACATCCACTTTTACTATATTTTCACATTGTTTCCACCTCATTGGTATTATCTTTATGATTTTTAGTGTAAGACCATGGATAGGACGTGGTCTTCCTCACAAAAATTTTCAATATCCAAGTCACAACAAAATTCCATGTGTCAAATATGAGATAAGATGTGATTGATTATGAGTTACATGTCATTGGCATGCTTCCCATCTTGATTTAGTATGTTTTATGCTTACTTTATTAATATTTCAATTTTATCTTCTTATTTTTTGATCGTATGTAAGAATTCAACCATTTTCTTAAGTTGTTCATACTTTCCAACTTGAATTAGTGTGATTACATTAAGACCATTTTTGTCAATTTTGTTTCTCTTTTATACTTCCCAACGTGATTTAGTATGATTTATTGACTTGATTGATTAATTTTTATACCATTTTTATTTTATGTGATTTCCATTTTATTACATTATTTTCATACTTCCCAATGTGATTTAGTGTGATTTTACTTGTTTTAATTCGGTGCCACTCTTTCTCATGGTTTAAAAACAAATTTTTACCCTCTTGTTTACCACTCTTTGGTTTTCTATACTTAGTCATTTTTTTATATTACACATTTGCCAATGTGAAATAGTGTGTAACACATTTTTTTTTGATTAATTATACATTACCAAGTTCTGTTTTTCATCTATTTCTTTTTAACCATGCATGTGTACTAAATAATGCTAAAAAAGAAAACACAACACATATATTTCCTATAAAATACACAATAAAATCAAAATGCATTTGCTATAAATAAATATATCCATGCATCCATAACCACATCCACAATACAAAAACATAAGATCAACATCCAACTGTCAAAATAAGATATCAATATATATCATGTGTTTTTTTTACAAAGTACAAAAATACATCACTACAATTTTAAGGCTAGGCTCTATCATGTCTATCTTATGGCCTAGCCACACTACCCATCAATGCCTTAGATAATCCACTCTAAATAGTACACTAGAAAGAGGGTGTCTAAGATCTCAAGCCTGCTACCTATCCGTGTAGGTTGGCCACCTGAGTTTATACCTATCCTAGTTGAATAATGGTAGCCAAATGTATGGCTCTCTCCTGAGCTAAGGCTTATCATGCCTGTGTCTCTCCTACTTCCACCCCTACTGGTGGATGTAGCCCATCTCTAAACTCATGTAGACACCTCTACCTCTCTTGTTAGTCTAAACTATCTCCCCTAAGTTGGGGCAGATGGTACCATAGGATCATCTAATGTGGTAGGGTAATATGGCATTAACACCCCATCTAAAATATCATTGAGTGTTCCCCTCACTATGGATCCCAATCTAGTCTCCATCTCATATGTAAGATCTATAAAATTAAAACTAGATAGATGTTAGATCATAGATACATATCAAAAGATATCTATCTATAATCTACCAATCAATACGTCTAGTATTATATTTTCAAAGCTTAAACAAATTTCACCCATTTATTACCTATCCTAGTGTTACCAAAAATTGTCTCCCCATTCACTCAACCACCAAGCATAGTCTCTCTATCAGCTTATCCCCCAAGTACTTCATATATGGTACACCTCTCAATTAATGCAAACCCTAGGGTCACCATCTACACTCATCTTAAGCCTCACCTCAATGGTATCTTTATAGATTAGCTCTACCCTGGACTAACTGATAATTCATCCTATAAGACCACCCTCTATGCTTTCTCTCATTATTGGTGTCTCCATTGGTGGTGTGATAGAGGTGGTCACTATTCCTTCTATTATGTTGTTGGATATGGTACATGTATCACTCCTACATCCACATCTATGTCATCTCTATCTACTATCCATCATGCTTGACCTATCCATGGTTTCTCATGTTGTGGCTTGATTTCTAGTCTCATGACTGGTGACCCTCTTCCTCTCCCCTTGGCTCTCTTGCATGCCTAGCCTAAAATGTGGGCATCACTATAGGAGCCACTAGGTGAGGAAGTCTGAATTATCTTGGAAAGTATGTCATTAGATGTGGTTATACCTACTAGGTGTAATGGCCTGTGATGCGTGATCATGTTAACTCTAGTGCTACCATCCTCTAACTCAACCAAACTATTATAATGTGTGCATAAGGATAACACATTATCTCTCCTCATATGACCATCTATATCATTGGTACATGGGGTATGACTCATGCCACCTGATCATATCTTTATCTTAGCACCTAAGGAAACCGATCATCGACCACATGGGGAAACCTAGCTGGTTGATACATTGATAACCTCTCATATATCAAAGTAATCAGTAATACCATTGAACCCATGGCCTTCTACCCTTTAAACAACATCCCATACATATCATGCATTAGCTAAACCTAGATGATAGAGTGCCCCCTGCTCTAATATCGATTAGAACAAGGATATCACATACAGTGGTACCTCACCATCTAACTTGTGACACAACACTCATGCTATCATAATCCCTATCATAGCCTTCTAGATATCTATAATTTGGGTAATATATACATCAAATAGACTCACCTTCAAACTTAGGTAAATTCTATCTGAGTGAGGCACCCATCGAGCTAATGCTCATCTCTCCTCTAGATCATCCAGTATCGCCATGATCATCGGTGTGCCTCCTATAGGAAGTCTAAGTAAAGCATGGACATCCTCAAATGTGATACCAACCTCTATGGTATCCCCATCTACCACCTACTTCAAAGTATTATTCAAGTTCTCTCAAACTCTTAGAAACATGACCACTAAATCAACACATAAGGGAACTCATCATATCTCCATTATGCTTCCTAAGCCTAGTGTGACCAATCTAGCCTGATCTACCTCTGAAAAGCACTCCAATAAATTTGGTAGATAATATGCATCCACCAACTACCAAAATATCTAACATCCCTAAAACCATCAAACAATAAAAGATGTATTATACCTTGATGTCACTTATAATTAAAATACATTCTTTTAAAATTTTAACAAAAACAAGCCTCAATTTATTTAATCTATTCATTTCTTATCAATTTCACCTATTTTTAGCCTAACTAGTCATTTTAGAACTCAATCAAGCACCCTAGGCCTTAAAAGTACTATATCGGCCAATTTCTTGCATTTCATTACAATACCGGCCACTTAGTAACATACTAAGTCAACCTTATAGTATTAAGTCAACCATTTGGACTTAACAAACTAAGTTGACCCCCTTATTAATAAGACAACTAAATAGTAATAGGTCATCCATATTCTTAAATAAACTAATTTAACCCATACCTACTAAGTCGACCATGTTAAAACCTTATTTTCAACCTATTAGGTCAACTGGGTCAACCTAGTTCTTTCAAACTACTGACCCTTTGACCTCTTGTAATAAATTCCTTTGGCACTTATTTATCTTATCCCTTTAACTCCATTCCCCATTCGACCTCTAGTTCCCTTAACAACTTCTTGGGGTTCATTCCAATTTCACAAATTAATCCAATTTACAAATTTCTATAAAACACTTAATTTCCAATAAAATACTTAAAATAAATTTGAAATTCTCAGTTGCCTACCTGTGTTGCACCCATTATGATTGCTAAGCATCCTCCTCATCTTAGTTATCATCTTGTATCTTTCAGCTTTCAATACGTCTCATAGAGCTCTATTTTTCTCTCAAAATAGTTAAACAATAACAAATGACTTTATTTTCACCCTATTTAAAGTTACTATTCACAATTATTTACCTTTCAAATATTTACCTTCAGATTCCTTGTTTTGATCATTTTTTTTACTGATTCATTTTTTTAACCATAAAAAGTTCTGAAATCATGATGTCATAGAGAATATTTTCCACTACTATATGCCTATATTGTAAAAAAATTGATTTTTTATTCTTTTTTGCACTAATTTCTATAGGTTCACTTAATGTTACTCACATTGGATGACTTCACATCTCTCACATCTCTTTCTCTATCTACATCACTAAGCTAAGTAAAGGTATGTGTTTTTCTATTCTATCCTTTCATTTATCTTATTTTCTCCTTATTGAATTTTACTTAGCATCAATATTATGTGTCATCATGTTCTATTCCCGAAGCACCATCCCATGTTACACTTACACAACATGTGATGAGTTTTGAGTGGGGCATATGTATACATATAATATTTTCAATCTTTTATCAATTACTGATGCTTTATAAATTGTATAAACCCATCGAGTCTCAATCTCTCTGAGTATATGCCTTAAGGGGTGCACTGGGAAAGGGGTGGGTAGACCATTGGTGCTTCATAGGATTGTTGTTCCTTTTTCCACTTGTTATCTACACACTTGTCTCCTAAAAACCATTCCCCTAAGCTTTTTCTCATCTCTTGTACACTCTTCTGGTATTTTACCACCTTTTGTACCCCTTTTCCTAACCTAAAACCCATTTTTAAAATTTACGTGACTAGGTTGACTAGGTCAACCTTATACTCTTATTGGTGAAACTCATTTAGGGTCTAGGTCAGTTCTTGGTTGACCTAGACCATGACCCAGTGAGTTTTTATCAATAATGATAATAGGTTGACTAGGTCAATCCTGTCGGTTGAAACTTTCAAAAGGGCTTAGGGTTAAATTTGTGTGTATATATAAGATTATTCCACTATTATTTAGAGAAGAGAAGAAGAAGTAAGAGTTATTATGCATCTACTTATCCACCATTATACTTGAGAATCAATCTTAAGGTTTCATACTTTCTTTGGAGATATGAATCTTGTCTTGTAGAGAAGTCTTTTAGATGCATTGATAGGTTGTATATCCTAGAGTTGATTTTGTTAAAGACACAATCAATGAGAGAGGCAGGGTCAAATTAGTGAGCCTAAATAATCCAACTCTCAATTTCAATCCTTTCAAACTCTTAATCAATTATCACAAGCATTCATGAAGCATACACATCATTTATAGCAATGAGCAAGATAGATAAATCAAGATCAATCACATAACACATGACATATGTGGGAAACCCTCTTGGAGGAGAAAACCCATTAGAACTTAAAATTGGACTACTATCCTATAATAAAAAGAATAAATTTAGACCAACTACAACTGATCAAGGAACTACCATCCCTATTTAGTGAGACTACAATCCCATAAGTTGCTACTACACCTATCTAGTTGAGTTATAATAACAACTAGACTTTTAACAAGTTTCACCTTGCAAGGAGTTAGTAACCCTCTTATATTCTAAGCTATCAAAATAACACCTATAAACACATCCACCTTTAAATTGATGTCTTTAACACCTGATGATGGACCTTTGATTATCATTCTTCACCTTTTCTCATAGTCAAACAGCAAGAGCACTATTTCTCCAATGGATTTATGACCTATAGGTCATACAAATAGTCCTCAATCTATTTTTTACTTAAAATCATACATAGGTCACTCTACCCCTCATTTAATCCATAAATCACACACATGATCCTCTCTCAAATCTCTCCCAAGTCTCTCACTCAAGTATAGAAATCACCATCTTTGATTTCCTTATTTATAGAGCATACATAATAATCAACACCTTGGTCAGCCATTAGGCATGCCTTATCCTTTAAGGCACATCTCACATGAAGACACAACTCAAAAAAAATCTTCATAGGTTGATCATATCATCTATAGGTCACCCTTTAGGAAATACACCTTTCAATTTAGCCTTTGTTGTTAAGGTGTGGAGCTAAAAGCTTCAACTGTTTGCAGACACAAGGAAGGATGTTGAAGAACCAAAGCCACCGGCGTCGGCAATATGACCGATGTCGGTCAGATGTAGTGGAGAAGGAGACCAGTGACGGCAAACAATCGGCCAACGTCAGTAGCACCAGACAAGCAGGGACCGACGTCGGTTGCCTGTGTATTTCCAAAACTGTTGTTGACGAACAGTCAGTTAAGTGAAGCGAGTGTTTGCATGTTAAATGACTAATTATAGTCACGAGCTGCGTGTCTAATTATTGTAACTAGAGTTCTATTTTTGTAAGCATGGGATCCTATTTAAAGACCCATAAGGCATGTATTGTAATAACAAGAAGAAGGCAAGTAAAAGCATTGAAGCAAGCAAGGTCAAGGAGATCTACAGGTGTAAGGTCAAGGAGATCAGCTGAAGCATTCAAGGAGGGATAATAACTCAGGCTTTAGAGTTGTTGTGTTGAGCAAGAGAGAGAGGGAAGAAGGTCTTGAGGTGTGGCAAGTCTTTGAGGTGGAGGAAGAAGTGGCATCTTCCTTATTGTATTTTATTCTAGTAATATTGAATACAAGAGTGTGTATTGTCTCTCAAATTCTTTGTTGTCTCAAGTTTCTAGTTACGTTATCATTCTAGTATAGTTTTGTGTTTAATTGCTAATATGAGAAGTAATCATATGTGCTCTAATTGGTACAGCTAGATCCCCTGACAAGTGGTATCAGAGCTACGGTTTGCAGGAAGCAGGGTATTGTTTTTTTATTACAGGTCATTCACAGGGTTTTCTAATTGAGTGGGAGTTCAGCAATGGCAAAAGAAAGTAGGCTACGAATGGAGAAGTTTAATGGCAAGAATTATCAACATTGGAGGATGCAGATTGAGGACTATCTGTATCAGAAGGATTTGTACTTACCGTTGGGTGGGGTTGCATGCAAGCCCACAGATATGAAGGATGAAAAATGGAACGTTCTTGATCGGAAGGCTCTCGGTTCCATAAGGTTGAGCCTTGCATCGTCTGTGATTTCCAGCTTATCACAGTGCAAGACAACGGAAGAGTTGATAAAGTCCTTGGCAAATTTATACGAAAAGCCCTTGGCTTCTAATAAGGTATATCTTATGAAGTAGCTATTTACTTTGCAAATACAGGAAGGTGGATCTGTACATACTCATCTCAGTGATTTCCATGGTTTGGTAAACCAATTAGCTTCAGTCAATATTGTTTTTGATGATGAGGTAAAGTCTCTCTTGATTTTATATTTTTTGCCTAAAAGTTGGGATGGTATGGTTATGGCAGTAAGTAATTCTGCATCTGCTTCTAAAATCTTAAAAGTTGATGATGTTGTGAGTGTGATCTTGAATGAGGAAATACGCAGGAGAAGCACAGGTGAATCATCAGGGAATGCTCTAAGTGCAAAAACCAGGGGATGGCAAAGGGAGAAGGTTGAGCAAGGGAAATCAAGGTCGGCAAGGAGATCCGAGTCCAAAGGTATTACCTGCTGGTTTTGTGGAAAGAAAGGACATACGAAGGAGTGTTGGTTGAGAGATAAAGAGAATCAACATGCAGGTATGGAAGAAGCAAAGGATGTAAATATTGTGATGCAGGATGCTCTCATACTTTCTTTGGATAGTCAGGTAGGATCATGGATTTTAGATTCTGGTTCATCTTTTCATGCATCCCCAAACAGAGATTTATTTTGAGTATGAACAGGGAGACTTTGGAGTGCTCTATTTAGGGGATGGTATGCCTTGTCAAATAGTTGGCAAAGGGAAAGTGCAGCTGAGATTGCAGATTGACAACACATGGGTGTTGAAAGAGGTCATGCATGTTCCAATTCTGAAGTAGAGTCTGATTTCTGTAGGAAGGTTGGGAGATGAGGGATGCACAATAACCCTCACAGCGGGATTCTTGGAAGGCTACCAAGGGAGCACTTGTTCTAGCAAGAGGTAAAAAAGTAGATACTCTTTATCTATCTACTTGTATTACTGATTCTACTTCTGGTGTAGATTCGAAGATGTGGCCTAATAGGCTTGGTCACATGAATAGGAAGGGAATGGAAGTTCTTGATTCAAAAGGTATGTGTTCAAATTCGGAAAGCATAAATACAGTTCATTGCAGAAAGAGGAAATTTGATGCTTTTGACAGGAACAAAGAAGCCTTGGTGTTTATGGAGGAGATGAAGGATAGAGATTAGTCACAGGGGTTGAATAAATCTGAGCAGGGCAGCATGGATAGAGGTTTGATCCAAGAAGAGCTCGCGGATGAAAATTTCATCACTTACAGGAACACACAGACACCGATGTCGGTCGCTTGGCACCGACGTCAATCATCCAAATACCAACATCGATCATGTGTAGACTAGCAGGGTCGGTAGGTCGGGTAGGAGAAGTCCGACGTCGGCAGGAGGGACGCCGGCGTCGACCAGGGAAATGATGTCGACAGTCAGGGTCAGTGCAGAGAACCGACATCGGTCAGGAGCAGACTGGGAGATGGCCGATATTGGTCACTGGAATGGATGTTGGGTGAATCAATAAGTCTCAAACACCCATGTGGAGGTCAGGAAGGTATGTGAACCTCATATTCATTATTCACCTTCTTTATATTGCTTACTGATAGTCATGAACTAGGAAGATGGAAGAAGCAATGCAGGTAGAATCTAGAAATAGTGGGAGCTTGGCATGGATGAGGAGTGTGAGTCCTTGAGTAGAACCAAACAAGTATTTGTTGGTAGAGTTGTCAGCTGGAAGAAAGCACTGGATAGAAGGATGGATTCCCATATTAGAGAAGAGAGTGGATGGACACATGAGACAGAAGGCTATGGTATATGGTCTTGTTTAGGCTGCAGGTAATGGAGGTTTGACCATTGTATTTTATCTTTACCAGGTTGGATAATATTAGCTACATTATCCTGTTACTATATTGTGTTACTTGTTGTAGGGTTTCATATACAGGGAGTTTTCTGAGCTAAGGGTAGAGTTGGTTCAGAAGTATGTCATGAAGAATTTGGGAGCAGCAAAATTCTTGTGGCATAAGATACAAGTATTGCATCACAGGTTTGCATGGTGGTTAGTCTTCAAGAGTGACTTTGAAGAGGGATACAGAGCCTAAAGAACAAAATATATGGTGTATAGGTACAGGTACAAGTTGCAGTTGTTTATCTCCAAGTGGGAGATTGTTAAGGTGTGGAGCTAAAAGGTTCAACTGTTTGCAGACACAAGGAAGGATGCTGAAGAACCAGAGCCATCGGCGTTGGCAGTATGACTGATGTCGGTCAGATGCAGTGGAGAAGGAGACTGGTGATGGCAGACAGTCGGCCAACGTCAGCAGCACTAGACAAGCAGGGACCGATGTCGGTCACCTGTGTATTTCCATAACTGTTGTTGATGAACAGTCAGTTAAGTGAAGCGAGTGTTTGCATGTTAAATAAATAATTATAGTCATGAGCTGCGTGTCTAATTATTGTAACTAGAGTTCTATTTTTGTAAGCATGGGATCCTATTTAAAGACCCATAAGGCATGTATTGTAATAACAAGAAGAAGGCAAGTAAAAGCATTGAAGCAAGCAAGGTCAAGGAGATCTACAGGTGTAAGGTCAAGGAGATCAGCTGAAGCATTCAAGGAGGGATAATAACTCAGGCTTTAGAGTTGTTGTGTTGAGCAAGAGAGAGAGGGAAGAAGGTCTTGAGATGTGGCAAGCCTTTGAGGTGGAGGAAGAAGTGGCATCTTCCTTATTGTATTTTATTCTAGTAATATTGAATACAAGAGTGTGTATTGTCTCTCAAATTCTTTGTTGTCTCAAGTTTCTAGTTACTTTATCATTCTGGTATAATTTCATGTTTAATTGCTAATATGAGAAGTAATCATATGTGCTCTAATTGGTAGAGCTAGATCCCCTGACATTTGTAGCCCTTACAAGTCTCATGTGAACCCATTCACTCATTTTGCACTTTATCAAACAAAATATAACCACTTTCAAAAGCATGGACCCATTCCATATTATCTATAGGTCCCCTTAAGGGCCAACAACCAACATATAACCCTTATATTTAAGTAGAATTTTCTCAAACAACATTATGTGCACATAGTCACTATGAATGAATACACAGTCGACTTCTAAACCTTTGTTCATACTGCATACAATTGGTCAAACCTTTATAATGCACACAGCTAGTCCTCATGGAGTCTACAACACTCCTTAATAGCTAAGACAATATGAAACATCAAAACATCATCAACATAATGTTTATCTTCCTTCTTGGGTTAATTATAGGACATGCACAAAAACATAGTTAACTTTGAACCTTCATAACTATACATGGACATAATTTCATATCTTCAAATCTATATTGCTATACATGCCTTGGAGTTCTCTACAAGTTTTATTTTTCTTATGGCCAAAATATAAAGTACAAGTTTTTCCTTTTAAAATTCAAATACTCAAATACAAACAGTCATAGTTAAACTTTTAACACTATGCTCACATCTTGAATCATCACTACTCAGATTAAACATGCACCGTCGATCTTATTGCATGAAGCTCAACATTTAACACATAGTCCACCAATGCCAAAAATTAAACCTTGAACATGTTAACCTCATCTTGTGCACTCTATAAAATTTGACTTAATGCACTCTATTGATCTCCTATACATAGTTTAGTCTTTAACAATGCTAAACAATTGTCACTTTGACCTCATGACTTTAATATGCACCATTAATTTATATCTATATGATCACTAGCTCACTGTTGATCCTCAGAAGAAGCTTGATATTTATCTCTACACAACATTAAACATTGAAAACTTGGCACCATATTTCTTCTTACTAACATAGTGGAGCAACAATCTTCGTCGATGATGCTCGAACTGTAACTTGTGCAAAAATGACTATGGGAACCTTTCTTATTTGCCTAGAAGGCCAACTTTCCATAGTCATATCTTTTACCTCGCTCATTCGCATGTTCTCAAATTTGGACCAAATGATCTCCTCATATATGATAATCTAACCATGTGTAAATATTCTCTAAGACCCTCACACATGTGAGATATAATGGCATTAAAATTCATCCTTAGATTTATCTGTTCACAGAGCCAACAATGTCAAGAACTGCCTGGAAGGCCAAATTTGCTCATGCATATCTTTTGATGTGCTTCAATGCATTATCTAAAATTTAGTTAAAATTAACTAGTTACAAAACTTAACAAACCCATATGATCACTTCTCTTTAAATGTCTAGATGTGCCAGATATGCCACCATCAAAATGCTTACTCGACAATTCTTGCCATATTGAAACTTTGGCTATGGGAAAATACTGTCAAACTACCTAGGAGCCCAAATTTGTACTTCCATATCTTTTGATGTGATTTAGTGCATAATCTCAAATATAATCAAAATCAACTAGGAAATAATGTGATCCCATTTGACCAACTCCCCCTTTACTCATCCACAGTGGCAAAGGTGACATCATCAAACTACCTAGTCAGATTTTCTACAACTAGACCCAAAGTGTCTAGATGAAAACTATGGACAACCAGATGAATTCCACTTATGCACATAATTAATCAAATCATAGATAAAATCTTAATTACCTATCTCACATGATCAATATCATCATATTCATCCTTAATCATCCTTAACCATGCAAACTTTGAAGATTAACCAAGACTTCCTCAAGCATACTAGCACAAACACATTGTACACTTTGTCATTGTCACTTAGAATAATAAGGAACTTCATCCACTCACTAAGAAACCTCCATGACAACATCATGACATCATTGAAAACTATCCAATATATTCATCCTTGTCATCCTTATATACCAAAATAACCTCTTGTGAATCACCTTGTCCAAGGGAGAGATTAAGGCTTGGTGGGTTCATCTTCAAGGGTAAGTATTATTAAATTTGATCCTCCTTTATAAGAGTATATATATATGAATTTTCACTTATCTTCCATGCATTAGGATTCTATATGCATTTAATTGAATATTTGTCTTCTATTCATGTTTACTTTTAGTGTTTATTACCCCCACTTTGTGCCACAAGCTTTGGTGAGCACTAGATTAGACTTTGTTTTATTTTTTATTAGTTTAGTGAATATGAAAACATTGGACTTAGTTAGGTTTATTACATATTTTTACTTGACTGGAGGATTTGGAACCCTCCCTATTGATATCATTTTAGTAAAAGATCTCCTAATTGGGTCTATTAGATCCGCATATTGGTCATGTTCCTGATTATCTAATGTATCCCCAATCGGAAGTGTAAGTAGGATCTATATTCTCTAAGCTAGGATTTATTTATGGATCTAATTAATTTCAAATTACATATAATGATAACAAACTTATTTAGTGTAAATATATTCTAGATACATTCAAATTTATTTATGAGGGGAAAATAAAATCCCTACAATCCTATGTCAATGAATATTGGAGATAAATATCATACAATGTCTCTATATGTGCTTAAAGTGGAGGAATCATATCATTTAATTCACTCTGCCTATGCATATATTTTAATTCACATTGAAGACCCTATATTTATAACTTAAGTTGAAAATTTTGTTAGCCTACTTTCCTATAGTTTGAAATCTCTTTCTCCTACTAGCTTGCTTGTTTTTATAACTAACTTAGTCACACATTACAGGAGAACTATGATGAGTAGAGATGAGCCATCAGCTCAAAAATTTGTATGGGTGAGTCCTATAAGTACCACTCATTGTATTTCCCTAGCTTGGGATGAATGAGACACGATGGAAAATTCTCTCTCACATCTAAATGTCTCTTAAGGGACTAAAATTTGGTTAGTGAGAGGCGTATCTTGTCACTCGCTATCCAAATTAATGAAATGTATACATAGACACTTCTAGATGGGCATATAAATGGTTGAATTGCCACCCTATTCTCTATGTTGGTAACCAAGACCAAAAATATAATTGGTTAAACGCATCCTTTAAGAGAAGTTTCTTGTCTCTAAATGGGAAAAAAGATTAAACTTATACCACATGTTATAAGAGAATTGTGAGGGGTATATATGATCTATCATATCTTAAAATTATATGGGCATGTCCTCTAATCACCCCCAATATGATTTTCCATAGCTTGGGATGACTGAGACATGGTGATGAATTTTCTCTCATAGCTAAATGTATCTTAAAAAACTAAACTTGGGTTAGTATGAGGCATATATTATGAATCACTATCCCAATTTATGAACCATCCACATATATGCATTCAGATGGGTATATAAATAGTTGAATAGCCACCCTCTACTCTCCATTGGGCCTTAGGATTGAAAGTTATAGTTTGTCAGGTGCATCCCTTAAGGGAAGATTCTAGTCCATAAGTGGGAAAATAGAGTGAACTTATACTATGCATTATAGGATAACTGTGAGGGTAGAGATGAGTTTTCAACTCTAAAAGTTTCATGGGTGAGCCCTCTAAGTACCCCCCAAAGGATTTTCCATAATTTGAGACAAGTGAGACATGGTGATGAGTTTTCTCTCATAGCCAAATGTCTCTTAAGAGATCAAAAGTGTATTAATGGGAGGCATATCTTGTGACTCACTAGCCTAATTGATGAACCATGTATGTAGATTCATATGGATGGGTGTATAAATTATGGAATGGATACCCTCTACTATTTTTTGGACCCTGAGACTGAAATTTATAGTTGGTCAGGTACATCCCTTAAGAGAATCTTCTTGTCCCTAAGTGGTAAAATAGATTGAACTCACACTACACCTTAAAAGAGATCCATGAGGGTTAGAGACAAACCAAAAGTGCTTATAGCTACATGGGTGAGTCCTGTGAGCACCCCTAGATGATTCTCTCTAGTTTAAGATGAGCAAGAAATGATTACATATTTTCTCTCATAGTCAAGTATCTCTTAATAGACAAAATTTTGGCCATTAAGAGGCATATCTTGTGATTGATAGAGAAATCAATGAACCATCTACATGGGTGCATCCATATGGACATATAAAATATGGAGTGATCATCATCAACTCTCTATTGGGCCCTTGGGTTAAAATTTATATTCATTTGGAGGCATCCCTAAAGAGAAGCTTCTTGTTCCTAAGTGAGAAAATATTTTTTAAGATACCAAAATTTAGTTAGTAGGAGGCGTATCTTATGACTCACTAGCCCAATCAATAAACCATTTACATAAAATCATCCTAATAGGAATATAAATGGTGGAATGGCCCCCTATACTCTCTATCAAGTGTCATGATTGAAAATTGTAGTTGTCTAGAGGAATCCCTGGAGATAAAATTTTTCTCCCTGAGTGGGAAAATATACCAAACCTCAAGCATGCATTTTAGGATATCAATCAGGGCTACATATGAGATGTTAACATTTATAATTACATGGGAAAGTCCTCTGAGCATCCCCCAAATGGTTCTCCCTAACTCGATATGAGTGATACACAGTGACACATTTTTTCTAATAGCCAAATATCTTATAAGAGACCAAAAGTTGGTCAATGGGAGGCATATCTTATGACTCACTATCTCAATTGATGAACCATCAATGTAGATGAATCTATATGGGTGTATAAATTTTTTAATATCCACCTTCCACTCTCTTTCACACCCTAGGAGTAAAAGTTGTAGTTGGCCAGATAAATCCCTGAAGAGAAGCTTCCCATCCCTAAGTGGGAAAAAGGATTGAACGTATGGTGCACATTATAAGAGATATTTGATGGGTATATATTATATATCATCACCTATAAATTCATAAGTGAGTCCTATTATCACCCCCATATGATTCTCCCCAACTTGGGATAAGCAAGACATGACACATTTTCTCTAATAATGAAATGTCTCTTAAAAGACTAAAAGTTGGTCAATAGGAGGGATATCTTGTGAATCGCTATCCCTATCAATGAAACATATAAAAATATGAATCTAGATGGGTGTATAAAGATTATAATAAACACCCACTACTCTTCTTTTAGGCTCAAGATACAAGTTTGTAGTTTGCCAAATGAATCCCTGAAGAAAAGCTTCTCTTCCCTGAGTGAGAAAATGGACTAAACTACTAATGTGCATTTTAAGATATATATGAGGGGTATATATGAGGCATAAGTGCCTAAAATTACATGGGATGGTCATATGATCACCCCATGGATGATTCTCCCTAGCTCATGATGAGTAATACATGGCTATACATTTTCATTTGCAACCAAATGTCTCTTAAGAGACCAAAATTTGGTCAGTGGGAGGTGTATCTTATGACTCTCTAGCCCAATCAATAAACTATCTATGTGGGCACATCTATATGGGTGGATAAACTATCTCATTTTCACACTCTTATCGACTATATCGGCCTTGGGGTTAAAAATTTTAGTCATTTGTAGGCATCCTTGAAGAGAATCTTCTCATTCATAAGTGGGAAAATAGATTAAATTTTTGTTGTGCATTGTAGGATAACCATGAGGGATAAAGATGATTCATCAATGCCTATATTTTCATGGTTGAGTATTATAAACACCCCCTAGAGTATTCTATGCCACTCAATATGAGTGAGACATGGCAATTAGTTTTTTCTCATAGTCAAGTGTCTCTTAAGAGACCAAAAATTGGTCAATGGGAGGTGTATCTTGTGACTCACTAGCCAAATCAACAAAATATCTCAATAATGTGTCTGAATGTATATATAAACACTATATTATCCACCCTTCAGTCTATGTTAGTCCTTGATGTCTAATGTTGTAGTCATTTGGGGGCATCCATGAAGAGAAGCTTCTCGTTCTCAAGTGAGAAACAAATTAAACTTATGCCATGCATTATAGGAGAATCATGAGGGGTAGAGATGAGTTTTCAACACCTAAAGTTACATAGGTGATTCATTTGATCACTCCTTATAGGATTCTATGCCACTTTATATTAGTAAGACACGGCAATGAGTTTTCTCTTGTAGATAAATTTCTCTTAAGAGACTAAAAGTTGGTCAGTATGAGGTGTATGTTATGACTCGCTAGTCTAATTGATAAACCATCTTCACTGATGCATCTATATGGGAAAATAAATTCTATAATGTCCACCCTCCACACTTTTTTGGGCCCATATTTAAAATTTGTAGTTGTTTGGAGGCATCCCTTAAGAGAAGTTTCTCATTTATAAGTGGGAAAACTGACCAAACTTCTATTGCATGTTAAAAGAGAACATGAGAGATGGAGATGATTTATCAGCAATTAAAGTTGCACATAAAATTCCTATGAAGATTCCCTAAAGTATTTTTTTCCACTTGAGATGAGTGAGACATGACAATTAGTTTTCTCTCATGGTCAAATATCTCTTAAGAGACCAAAAGTTAACCAGTGGGTCACGTATATTTTAAATTGATAGCCCAATTGATGAACTATCTATGCACATGAATCTGGATGGGAATATTAACACTATAATTTCCACCCTTTTCTCTCCATCATGACTCAAGGTCAAAATTTGGATTCATTTTAAGGCATCCCTAAACAGAAGCTTCTTGTTCCTGAGTGGGAAAGGAGACTAAACTTCTATCGCATGTTGCAAGAGAACCATGAGATGTAGAGATGAGTTTTAAATGCTTAAAGTTACATGGATGAGTCATACTATCATCCCTTATAGTAATTCATGCCACTCATATGAGAAATACATGGCAATTATCTTTGTCTCATGGCCAAATGACTCTTAAGAGACTAAAATTTGGTCAGTGAGTCATGTATCTTTTGATTCTCTATCACAATCGATGAATAACATACAATGACACATCTGTATAGATGTATAAACACTATAATGGCCATCCTCCACTTTTTTATCAGGCCTTGAGGTTGAAATTTACAATCATTTATAGGCATCCATGAAGAGAAACATCGCATCCCTAAGTGGGAAAATGGACCAAAATTCTAATATGCATTGCAAGAGAACCGTGAGGGATAGAGATGACTTTTTTAGTCCTTATAGTTGCATGGATGAGTCATATAATCACCATATGGAGGATTTTATGCCATTTGGATGATAGATACATGACAACTAGTTTTCTCTCATAGCTAAATTTATCTTAAGAGACCAAAATATGGTTATTAGGTCACGTATCTTTTGACTCATTAGCACAATAGATGAACCATATTCATCAACACATTTATATAGGCATATAAATTCTTGAATGGCCACCCTCTACCATCCATTAGGCCCCAAATTTGAAATTTATAGACATCCCTAAAGATAATTTTCTCATCCCGGAGTGGGAAAATAGAATAAACTTTTGGTGCTCATTATAGGAGAACCATGAGGGGTAGAGATGACTTGTTAGTTCCTATAGTTGTATGGATAAGTCCTATATGCAACCTCCATAGGACTTTTTTCCACTCAATATGAGTGAGACTTGACAATGAGTTTTTTCTTGCAATCAAATGACTCTTAAGAGACCAAAAATTGGTCAATGGGTCACGTATCTTTTGACTCACTAGATCAATCAATAAATCATCTTCATTAATGCATCTATAAGGGAATATAAATACTGTAATGGTAACCCTCCACTCTCCATCAAGCTCAGGGTTTGAAATTTTTAGTCATTTGGAGGCATCCCTTAAGAAAATCTTCTCGTCCTTGAGTGGGAGAATGAAGTGAACTTCCACCACTTATTTAAGGAAAACTATGATGGGTATAAATGAGCCATTAGTGCTTGAATTTACACATGAAATTACTCTCAATACCTCCTCAAAGTATTCCATTCCACTAGGGATGTGTGAGACATAGTAATGAGTTTTATAATATGGCCAAATGTCTTTTAAGAGACCAAAAATTGGTCAGTGTGTTGTGTATATTTTGACTCAATATCCCAATCAATGAACCATCTATGTGGATGTATTTGTATGGGCATATAAACACTATAATTTCCACCCTCTACTCAATTTTAGACCCCAAGATAGAAATTTATAGTCATTTAGAGGCATCCTTGAAGAGAAACTTATCTTCCTTGATTGGGAAAATGGACCAAAATTCTACCACACATTGTAGGAAACCTGTGAGGGGTAAAGATGATATGTCAATACCTAAAATTGCATGAGAAAGTCGTATAAGAAACCTTAGAGGATTCTATGTCACTTAGGAATAATGATACATAATAATGAGTTTTATCTTACACCTAAATGTCTCTTAAGAGACCAAAATTTGGTCAGTGGGTCACATATCTTTTGATTCACTAGCCTAATCAATGAACCATCTACACATATACATTTATATGGTTGTATAAACACTAGAATATCCACCCTCTACTCTCCATTAGGCCCCAAGGTATAAATTTTTAATAATTTAGATTCATCCTTGAAAAGAATCTTCTCATTCCTGAGTGAGAAAATAAACTGAGCATCTGGTGTACATTGTAAGATAACTGTGAAGGGTAGAGATGATCTACAATTTTAGTGATGAGTTATATAATCACTTCCCAAAGGATTCAATGCCACTGATGATTAGATATATGTGACAATAAGTTTTATCTCATGGCCAAATGTCTCTTAAGAGACCAAAATTTGGTTAGTGGGTTGTATATCTTTTGAATCACTATCCCAATCGATGAATCATCTTTGCCAACATATCTAGATGGGTGTATAAACACTAAAATCACCACCCTTCACTCTCTTTCATGCCTCATGGTTGAAATTTATAGTCATTTGAAGGCATCCTTGAAGATAATATTCTCATCCCTAAGTGGGAAAATGAACCAAACTTCTGGCACATATTACAGGAGAACTGTGAAGGGTAGAGATGAGTCACCAACACCTATAGTTGCATGAACGAGTCCTCTAAGCACCCCCTAGAGGATTATGTACCAATTAAGATGAGTGAAACATGAAAATGATTTTTATCTCATGGTTAAATCTATCTTAAGATACTGATATTTGGTTAGTGGTTCTCATATTGTTTAACTTGTTAGCCCAATTGATGAACTATCTTTGCCGACACATCTCAATATTTAGAGATGAACTGTCAACTCTTATAGTTGTATGAGAAAGTCATGTATGCCCCCTAGAGGATTATCTACCACTTAGGATGAGAAATAAAAATATCTAATCAACATGTATTGTTTGTTAGGCTTTTCTTGTTTCAATAATATAATCATCTCTACTCATACACCAATCACAAAAAAGTGGAATCTCATTTGGTACCACTAACCTACATTAAAATTGTTAATAAAAAAAATCAAATAGAAATTAACACAATGATAAAATAAGTTAAAACTAAAATATAGTAGATAAAATAAGTTATATTTAGTAATTTGAAATGATAGATGCATTGAATACTAACCTTACTAAGTCAATCCAACATACCTTCAAGATCATATCTATTTTAAAGCATATCAAGAATTGCTTCAAATTCACAAAAATTCCACAAAATTTTGTTATGAGGCTTTCCATGATATTTAATCATTTGAATATTTATAATGATATCAAAATTTTCATAATGAATCACCACCTTATGTGTTTAAAAGTCCATAAATAACCATTGTTTTTTTTATGAAAGTGTCTATGAATCCATGTTCTTGTATCCATCATAGATCCAATGAGATAAACTAGGTCTTCCCCATCTGTGATAGTTGTAGTTAATCTCTTTTTTTCCTCTACACAATGAGGCAATTAGTTGTTTGTTCCCTCACCATTGTCCTTAGGTTAAATTATTATAAAAACATCACCTGCATTTAAAGTATAATAAATTTTTAAAGACGTGTAGGAAAAAAGTAAGATATCACTAATATAAATAAGGCTACATTTAAATTATAAATAAATTGTACATGGTGGCACAAGGTCTGAGATGTGGTCAAAGGCAATTGATGATGCCATTTCATTATCTTTTAGTGGTCATAATGAATTACTAGTCTCCATAGGCATTATGGGTCTACAATACCATTTGTTAGCCCATTTTTTAACAAACAATCATTCCAATAAATTACATATAGCCTAAACAAAAGCATGGCATATCTAGTATAAATAGTCCATGAATTATAATTTTAGTTTTGAATGGAGTGGAAAATACTCAATCCATGTATTGTACTGCAATATTCATACATTATCTTATTTTCTTCCTTCACCAACCAAAAAAATCTTCACACATGATAACATTTATCTAATCCATGAGAAAAAAAATCATTACACCAAGTCACAATACTTGTAACATTGATCAAATTAGCACCATTCTTGTGCTTTCCTTGCCCTTTTTTAAGGGTTATTTTTACACATGAACCTACATCATCATGTTCCCCTTTGTCATTCCCAACATCAAATAAAATCCAAAAATGTTGAACCTCATTCTGCTTATGCATCCTGCTTCACTAGTAGAAAATTTAAGAATTATTATATTATCCTGAATAATTATCTGACCAAATGTAGTGTGTATTGAATATGATTTATTTTCATTCATATTTATATAAAATATCTCAAAATAACATTGGACAAACTCTAGAGAATGTGATATATCATCTCTCATATAAAAGTGGTACTCTCTTGAAATATTTTTACTGTCCTTTGTGCTATTAGGCACATGTCTAAATGTGATACGCACAAAAATTATAACTTGAATTGAATTATACTATTGGGATTGAACCTCATTCTTGTGTATTTTTTAGCAAAGTCCATAACTAAAACAATCATCCCAATTAGGAAGTTGTCCTTGCATAACTTGAATTGATTATCTAACCATTTTGCCTTGTGTGTGTCTTGTATATTGGTAAATAATATTCTTCTTGAGTTCAAACATGAAATGGGTCATAACTATTGATTATGATCAGAGTGTATGTATAAAAGAGTTGAGCATAGAAATAAAAAAATAATCTTAAAACATAAATATCATATTTCATTCAGATGATATTATTCAATAAGAGGAGTATAATATATATATTGAATACCTCCTTTATTCAAGGATTCTATGAATATCTTAAGATATCTCACTCACCCATTATTCACTCATTCTAGTCTATCTATCTCATAACTCACATACACCCAAATAACTATATACTCACAAATATAATTATTTATGTGAGCACTAACATATTATTCCTAAGATTCCCATCCCTTAGTACGAATATGGGGAGAACCACAATCCTCTTTCTAAGTAGCATACACATGTTTTGACCTTCCTTTGCACTACTTCCTTGCACTTTGATTGTGGGAACATATCAACCAAGAAATGGGAACCTCATCCAAGGTGGGAATATGTATCAACCACTTGGAAACATACCAACCATGCAAAGGAGCCTATATCAACCAAATCTAGAAACATAAATTGAACCAATAAAAAAGTAGTGAGAACACATCTACCAACTAATTTTATCAATAACATCTCCTGCTTTAGTACTTACGGCCTAGATCTCATGTACTATCACATGAACTAGAAATAGAATCGTATGTCAAAGCATACTTTTAGATCTGCATACTTCTAGCTAAATCTTATTATATAAATATTACTACACATGACCACTACTATGTGAAGAAGTCATCATGCATTTACTCCATGTGAATGTAATGGATATTTCACTGACTGGTCATCTTCATAAAGAAGTATGATAATAAAAGGATCAGTTAGAAGATTTTTGTAGTTAGGTACCCTCCTACACAATTGTTTCTATATTCCATTATATCTACACTCTCCTTTTCTTATATCAAGGATTTATATTTGGAATTTATCACATATTACAAATTTAAAAAATAGTGCATTATCTATTCATATTCAAAAATACTAAATACTAAAAGAATGAAAAAAGAGGACTAAGTCCTCATCATCTCTGATGTACCCACTGTACATGATCATTTCTACTCAATTTCACGTAGCATAGATGATCTTCACTGCCACTAATAATCATCTTTGGCATAGTCACTTTTGCACAATTTATTTGCCACTAATACAAATGTGTGGCCTCGTCATTAGTGGCTTGCGAGAGGACATTATTTATCCTATATCCTCCATACTCTTGAAAATTATTTATTACTTAGAAAATGTGTAAATGAATCTCATATGCATGTCATTTTTAATATAATAGAGTTCCCCCACAAAACAAACTTATCTATTAAATATTGGATGTCCGGTTTCCCCAAAAATGCATCTGTACAATGAGGTAAATTTTGATAAAATATAATATCTGGACCAACATGAGACATAACCTATCCTAATTTTAAAAATATAAACATGTATAAAATAAAATGATGAGACTTAAACAAAATGGCCCATAAATTGATAATTACTTTATTTAACATTAAAATAAATAAATACTTAATTGTTCACATCCTAATATAAAAGCATGACACATAAAAAAAATAAAAATAACAAGACTATAAACTTATGAAACTATAAAGTTATTAACATAAATGACTTTATTATATTTCTTTTTTTACCATTAAAAATTAATTAAATATTACTTTTTATCACCCAAAAAATACCCAATTAACTTAATTAAAGACCTTTGACAAACTATATAAAACTATGACCAACCTATAAGAAGTGATAATCATTTATGGTGAAGAACATGTGGACATATCCTTAATAATCTATTATTAATTCTTCTTTCTTATCATTAATAGCTGATGCATTATTGGAATCTTTGATTCACACATAATAGATGCATGAATTTAGAAGGAATAGACACACGGGTATCCAGATCGATGCAAGCAATTCTAAGAGCTCTAATATGTTACACTTATTAAATGAAATCTTCAAGTTGTGCACAGGTCAATTTGAGCATATGACACCCAACTATGGATGATTTGAAGATGATAGCATGTAGCCATAACTTCCAAGACTAACATGGGTAAATAGGTGACTAAGGAGTGGAAAAAATTGGCATAGATCTACAAAATTCACATGAAAAATCATCAAATGAGGACTAAAAGTATGCACAGGTGGATCTAAATGAATTGTCTAAATTTTATTTTGTTGTTCAAGATGTGAATTAGTGGAGGTGATGACTGAAAAATCAATTTGTCAATCTCATGGCACCAATATTGCCATTGGACAAGAGATTACAAACTTGAGCACTGGTTCTTCACTGTTAGTTAAAAAAAATATATACATAGATCATTCTAATGAAAAATAACTCTAAAATGAGTTTCTCAAAAAATTAACTCCCATCATTAGGAAAATGAAGCATGATACTTGTCCCTTCATCACTCTAAAATCAATCTATATTATCTCAGGAGATGACTTTGATACCAAATATTGATTTTGATCAGAGTATATGTACAAAAGAGTTGAACACAGAAATAAAATAATAATCTTAAAGCATAAATATCATATTTCATTTGGATGATCTTATTAAATAAGAGGAGTAAAATATATAGATTGAAGACCTCATTTATTCAAGGTGTCTACCATTATCCTTAATCCCTCTTATCTCTCCTACGGATCTCCTAAGATCTCTCACTCACTATTCACTCATTCTAGTATATCTATCTCACAACTCACGTACACCCAAATAACTATATACTCATAAATATAATTATTAATGTGAGCACTAACATAATATTCCTATCAAAAACCAACTCACACCTTGATGACTCTTTTCCATATTTTAATGCATACTTTACATATTTTTACTTCTTAAAATCAACTAGTTGCTTTCTCAATTCATGTGAAATTTATTCATGTATAAAGTTGGTCAAATGTGACAAACCACCACAAGTGTTATATATGCCACCTAAACATTCTTTGTAAAAAACATTGTTCCTCAAGTATTTGACATAAAATACTTGGGATTAACTCTCTTGATGTTTTAGGTGGGGAAGCCACCATACATTCCTACACAATCTCATCAGTATGTAAAGTACAATGTATATGACAAAAAAATATCAAAATGCATAGTAAATTAAACATAGATCCTAAAACAACATGCAGTACGTGTTTGATTGATTTTAACGTAGAAAGGCTTGTACATCTCAAATGACCTTTGGCTAATTATCAATTGCTGATTAAAATTTTCAATAAAAATTTTATAAAATTCTATTTGGTTCATGTCCAAGAAATGTTTTGCACATGACTCATGGTTTTTTGAATATTTTCTTCTTTAAACAATATATTTTACATTAGATTAGAGCCTTCTGTTGTTGTGCCAATTTTTTTCAATAAAATGTCTTGTTCCTTCAACTAACAACTTATCTTTTCATGGGAGTCTACCACTACATGCCCAAAAATTTGTGTGTAACGGGTCATCAAGCCTTGCTCTTATTTTTATGGAATTTATTAAAGTTTTCATATTCAAGTTCAGGGATGTAATTGTTCTACTAAAAAATCAAGCTCTAGATGTTGACTTACTCACTATAGATTTTGTTATTACTCATCTTGCCACATTACTATATTTTTTTGAGTTATATTGTCTATTTCATTAAATAGATTATTTACTATTGCACTATGTCTTCCCTTTGTATTACTTGTTCTTAACCCTAAATTATGCATCACATGGAACTTTTTTTAAAAAAATTATTAATTTGACAAATAGTTGGCATAGTTTTGTATGGCTTTTATTCTCAAATGCATAGTCCCATACATGTTAACCATGACGATGAACTTGTCTTTTTGAAATTTTACCTTCCATATGTTATATTTTTTTCTCATCTATTTCAATCATATACCTTGGTGTTTGTCACATTATCATTAGAGGTGTGGGTCTAGGAGTTATATTTTCTATTAAATTGGATAGTTTTACCACTTAAACCATATAATGGATATTAGAGTGTTGGATAGGTACATTATACCCTACAGGCAAAGTGAATTCCTCTTCATTAGGAAATAGATAAATTAGGGTCATCACGTAATGTTGATTATCATGTTTAAAAACTTCATTATGGATGGATGTTTTATTAGATTGTGTTTCTCTATGCGTTTTATCACTCAATGTAAATTCATTAGTTAGATGTTCTATATTTTGAATTTCATCATGCAACAAGAATTGATTAAGTTCTCTTATCTCATATGAAGATATATCTAAATTAAATTCCATGGAATTAGGCATGTTATTTTTATTTAAAATATTACTTGGTGTGGAGGAAGTACCTTCACCTTGTGTATAATGCTCTCCTATCTACTTTTTTTTTTTTTTTTTCTCTCTTGACTTCAATTTATTCAATTATTAGCTCTTTAATTGGTATTTTGTAGTAATGACCTAACCCCATTATTTATATTTGCGTAAATAAGTCTAGGTCTAGAGTAAAAATTGAAGATGTATAATAATAGAGATAAAATAAATGGAGAATTCATAGAATTTGTAGAATGTCAAAAAAAAACCAATTTGAAGTTTTTAAAATGTAGAATTAATAAGTGGATTTCATGGGAAAACAAAATAAATTTGTAAACTATGAAGGGAATATGCCCTTTTACAAATCATAGATGCCTTGTTTTGGAGTAGTTCCAAATGGGAAATGCATTCAATGAGTCCTTAGGATCTTTAAAAGGGCATACACACTTTTTAAAAGGTGTACACTCTTTTCAAAGGGCATATGCTTCACTTTACCTCTAAATTTTATTTGGGATTAGGATTAGAGAGGTCCAAATCTAGCCTTAAACCAGTTATGAAGTAGCCCACATGATTTTTAATAAATTTAGGAGTCCTTTTCATCTTTCTCAACACATCTAATCAGGAAAATTTTATTATTATTTTTTTAAATTATATGGGTTTATAGATGGGAAAGCATAGTTTTTTTAATATATAATTTGTTAAATGTCAAACTATTATTTTCAATTATTACTTAATTTTTACACAACATACCTCATTATGGACTGCGTACATATTGTTACAAATACCTTTATAAATTTTTTACCATTAATTGAAAGTTTATAAAATTTATACCTAACCAATCTACACATCATTGGCTATGATTTTTTAAAAAAATGATTTTCATGAAGTTAAGGTCAAAAATATGTATTCATACACTTGCAATTCTAATTTTCTAGTTGTCTTGACTTGTAAAATTATTTTAAAAATATATATTTATTAAAAATAATAATAATAAAATATTCTAACTGATATTCAACATTTCATCTATCCATATATGAATTTCATTCAATAATTCATTCATTTTCTCAAAAAACATGTGTTTGTACACATGTAGTTTCCTTATCATCTCACCAAAAAATGTCAAGCTATTATCTTAAATGCATCAATTTCACATACTTTTATCATCTAAGTATTGTAAAAAATTATATTTTTATAAACTATTTTCAAAATTTCAGAAATCATATTCTTATGTTATTATCAAATTATTTTTCCAAGTGTCTCTAAAACTCTCTCCAAGTTTAACTATTGTTATTTTTAAAAAAGTGATCGCTTTAACACCCCTTTTATCCCCCATTATCCTGCATCTAACATTGTACTAAAACATGAGCTTTAAAAACTTGGAATTTGACAAAAGAGGTTTGTAGGGGAATCCCTTATTTCTAACTTACTCATGTACTAGTAGTGATTGAAAATGATGGAAAACAAGTCTTAGATGCAGTGTAGAAGTAAACCTAGGAAAAATTATAGATATATAATGATGTGTAACAAAGGACCACTATAAAATTTGTTTGATAGTGGTTATACTAGTATTATACTAATTCAATACGAATTTATGGCTAGAGACTAGCATATGGTATGAGGTCAATATAAAAAAAATTATATGACTTTCTGAATTCCTGCTTGCCAAAAACTTCTCTCAGATTATCAATTAGATGGAACTTCTAAAATTCCTTCTCCTTGCTTCAAACCCTAATCACCCATATAGCCTAACAATAAGTATAGTGTATATGAAGATCCCAACCCATATCTCTATGTATGAGATGTAATAAATTATTCAATTATATATTCTCTTTCATTAATACTTCTATTGGTATAAGTATTCAATATTAATATAATAACACTTGATAGAGTGAAATGAAGTCATAAAGCAATGTAGATATCCCATTATGTGTTATCATAATGGTATAATGAATTATTGATTTCTAAAATTACTTGAGGTATACACACATACACACACACACACACACACACACACACACACACACACACACACACACACACACGTGTGTGTACATACATACATACATACATACATACATACATACATACATACATATAAATATGTGTTTGCACGAGCGTGCACATACATACATATATATATATATATATATATATATATATATATATATATATATATATATATATATATATATATATATATATATATATATATATATATATATATATCTAATGTTTACAATGATAATAGTGGAACTTTATCCATATTAATATTAATTGATCCTCATTATGGTCTTATATTTGGCACTCCTCTTATATTCCTTGATTATGCACACCTCCTTGAGCTCCTTGATTTTTAAATCCTTGTTGACATTCTTGGTTTTACATGTTTCTTTGGCTTCCTTAATTTTTCAAAAAAAATTGAGTGCCCTGATTTTTCACTCCTCTTTTAAATTATTGACCTTATGAACCTCCTTGATCTAGTGTATTCTTGTGCATCAATACAACAAATCCATCTTTCAAACTCATCATCACCACTTTTAAGCTCTATATAGATGATGAAGCGCTCTCTCTCTCTCTCTCTCTCTCTCTCTCTCTCTCTCTATATATATATATATATATATATATATATATATATTCCACAAATTTATTTATAATGTTGTGTATATTTTTAGGTAATGAGCTACAATGAGAAAGATTCTGAAGAGGATTATTGTAAGGGTGATGATGGTGATGATTTTTTTGATGATCATCATCACGATAATTTATTTATTGATGTGATGTTAAGGAAAAATGATTAGGGATAAAAATAAAAAATAAAAACTACCCAATAAATTTAAAAATAAATAATGGTATTCCTAACATAGCTATGGTACATGTTTTGAATAAATTTCAATTAAATTTTTTAATTCAAACTAAAAAAACATACTAATGCAAAAAAGTGTCAAGTTGCATCAATGTTGTCATAAATTACATTAGTGATGATGCAAAAAAGTGTCATTTTCCATAATTTTTTCCCTAAAAAAAAATCAAATTTAACAAATTTAAATTTTGAACAGATAAAAATTTAACATAAAAGATCTAATGCAAGAACATGTATGTACTTATTGACGTAAATTTCAGTGACATACACTATGTCGATTGAAGCTCTACTTAACTTATTCCAAGTCACTAATATAAAATGGAGGTGCTACTGATGTTAGAATTGTGTCATCAAAAGTCTTGTGTTAGGATGTAACAAAATAATAGGCAAAAATTGCTTCGATTTAACATTACTATTGGTGCAGAAACATCGAAAGATATCATTGCATTTTTTATAACCAAATACAAAGATATAAAAATAATTAATTAACATTGAATTAAATGTGAGGATATACATTTATTAAATAATGTGGACATATTCTATTATAAATTGCATACCCCTCTCACTAAACTCTTAGAATTTGATTACATGGTTTAAAAAATATTTTATACATATTACATCTTCAAAGTTGGCCATAAGTAATTATGACAAGTATTTTTATCTTAATTGCAGCTTCATATAATGTCTAATAATTACATTAAAAATTACATCATTATGTTTTTGTAATACTCTCTTTTGTTACTTAAATACCAACCATACAATTTTTCTTTTAGTTAAATTAATTGCACCTTTTCAATGCATATGAACCCATTGTTCAACAAACACATTCAATTAAATTTTTCATGAATATTAAATAAAAATATTGTATCTTCATCCATAGTTAATCCTATCAAATTAATATGGATGGCTTATCAAATTAATCGTAGTTCATCCCAAACGTATAATGAGTTATGATCTTGAAACCTATAGGTTGTGGTCTCACAAGGTGTAACTCTTCCCAAGTTGATTGAAGCCAAAAAAACCCACACCAATCAATATCACAACACCCTAAAGTGTTGACCTATTATGTGCTTGCAATTCCACTCCCTTAACTACTTATGTATCGATTTATGCTCTCAGTGTGTTAGGACCCCTTTGCCCTAACTCTTTTCTTTTATATTATTTTAATTAATAAAATCTAATCATGTTTATAGAGTAGTCTATTTATTTACTATAACAAGTGGTTCTTTTGGTAGAAGGCTCAACATCCTCATTCATAATTTTATTTTTCTCCATGCTACAAAATAAAGAGATATTCACCTAGAAATATGTCCAAAAAATCTTTAATTTGTATGAGTTCCTAAACCCACAAAACATTCAAATAGAAGGTATGAGGTCAAGAGAAGAAACCATGGGGCATGGATAAGAGTTGAGTTGATTCAAACAAGAGGGATTATCCCAAAAATAGATAGGCCAAGAATGAATTTCAAACCACCATAAATATAAATAATTGTATGCAGAGGAGTCCTCAATATAAGCTTTAAAGTGGAGGATAAAAGAGAGTTGAATGATAGATCTAGAAGATGGTTGCAAAACTATGATGGGAAGAAGAGAGACTTCCATTTTATATAAATAGGAAAACAAATTTTGATTTAAGCAACCCCACATAATCACTTTCAAATATTTCTAAGAAATCCTAGCCTAAACCGAAAATGAATTTAATAGAGAAGAATGTAGACCATAATCAAGGTTGATTTTATGAAAACCACCACCACTATTAGGGAGCATAACTATTATTGAGGAATTGTAACCTCCCATACAACTAATTATGCATTTTATTAAACTTAAAAACAAATCCATCGACTGATATCATTCATCAAGGCTTAATTCTCCTGCTAGTTAAGAAAGGGGAACTATTGTGGTCCAGAATACCTTAGAGGTGATCAATATCCCAAGGGAGTTAGAAGAATCAGATAAGGATGAGGAATTCTTCATCGAGTCTAACATTGAAAATGATGGTAAGGAATAGTTTGAGAGGAAAAGAGGTGAGTCCTCCTAGGGGGACTCCAAATATTATGGCATTAATATGGACACTCTCATTCATGTGTCTCCTATTTCCAGTAAGGTCTGAGGGACCCCTAATCCCAAGATTAATGAGGGTATTGAGAATTCAATGGAGAAGTTGTTTATGAAGATTTCAATGCAAAAGTTACTTTGTATTGAGATTGTGCAAGAATTTGATAATATCAAAGGGATTATGGGTCTCTGGATGGTTGAAGCACAAGTTGGTAAATAACAGGTAAGAATTAAGGACCTCACCCCACAGATTAACACTCAAAATGGTAGGGCAAAAGATAGTAGGGAGCTCAAGAAGGAGATGGAAGAAATAAAGATGACCAGTCTAAAGTGAAAGAAGAAGCGAGAGGACAAAGATCAGTTCATGGGGAATCACACTAGAGGAAAATCAAACATCAAAGGTGAAAGTTTGATGGCTAAGAAATTGGTTGTTTATTTTAAATCAAACTAGTCGAACTCTTCTCTATATCTTTTTGTTTTCCTTGGACTTTTGGCTAAAGTTTAGTGTCTTTTTGGTAGAAGGGTGTTTTATGTCGAGTCTTTGTTTATTTCTCTAAGACTTGTTGCTTTATAACACTTATATTTTGGATTTTTTTGTATGGGAGGGGGCCCCTATAACCCAACTTTTACCAATCTAATAAAAAAATATGATGGCGTATCTCTCCATATGTACATGTAAGTTGATTGTCACAAAGTTAAAAAACCCTTATAAGTTGTAAAAAAAATAGATGTTTATCATAATTGGAAAATTTATTATAAGGAATTGATTCTTTGTTGAGAATAATTTTATTGTAGTCACAACATACTCATAATTGTTGAGTTTCAAGGTTGTGATAAAAAAATCTCTATAAGGAATCAAAACTTGTGATTAACTTTGTCTATTGTGAAAAATGTCATAAGGAAATTATTTTGCTAATGAGATTGTTTATTTTAAATGATTTGGTGTGTATATTAGTCCAAATCACACCTACCATAGTGTCATTCCAAACCTCAGGTGTCAAATCATTTGAAATGGACAATTTTAGAAGTATAATAACTCCTTGTGATGTTTGTCATAATTGACAAAGTTAGTAGAAAGTTTTGATTCCTTCTCAAGAATAGTTTTATTACAGTCCCAATACTCAACAATCATGAGTATATTCTAAATCTATAAACTATAATTTTAACGAATAAAATTCTATGATTCTAGTAGAAATAAATTTTGAATATTTACTATGACTACAAATCAAAACACAAAAATTGTAAATTGATCTTCATAAAAATTACAAAATAATCAAAAATATTTAAAATCATGACTATTGTCTATGTGGATAAAATTATTCTCATCTCTCTATAATAAAATTCTTTTGCCCTAACACAAACTACAAGTTACTTGGAAATTATGATTTGAGCAAAATTAAAAATAAATACCACAAAAATAACACATTTTGTCTGAAGGTCTTAACAATGTATTCTCTCACAATTTTTGTGACTCTAATTTCCATAACTTGCATCATGTTTTTACTTCACAAAAATGTAACCATTAGTGATCAAAATTGAGCCCATCCCAGCCCTTCCAATGGATTTAAACCCATCAGAGAAGGTCAATTCAAAATTAGGCCTTTAAAAAATCATAGTTTATAAATTGGTTGACCCAATATAAGTATAAATTCTTGTTAAGAATGACAAAATAAGGGATATATTAAATGTCATGTCCCCTTAATAAATTTAATTGAGAAATATCATATTTGAAATTAATTTTATATTGGTAACAATTTTGTAAAATTCATGTTGTTCTCTACCTTCTCACCCTAGCTAGTGAAACCCAATTTTTGACAATTTTTATGAAATAATAAGGTAACCCAAATTGACACATATGGAAAGCATCAAAATGAGTCCAAAAACATTAAAAATATTTTTAATAATCACTCCACAACTTTTTTGGATCAAAATATAAAGTTTGGGCAAAAACCCTTAGCATAACCACACAGAAACACTACAAACATTGATCAAAATAGAAAATAAATTCATAACGCTAATACTCTGATTACACAATACTAGATAATAATAAAATAAAATAAAAATAACCCCACAACACACTTTATATCTTTTGTAACAAACCCAAAAATCTGAAAATACTTTTATAACTTCTATTCACACCAACTGCTTGCATAAAACACTAAATACTGGCTAAATTTGCACTCCTTGAAGCTTTGTTACAATTCCTGTGTGAAATTATATCTTTGGATCATAGGTTTTTTGTCCTAATATCCTTGGGATCAATGGTTTTCCATCCATATACCTCCAACATCCAAAAGTTTCCATTCCAATATGGTTTGGTGAACATTGCTCAACAAGAGAAATTAATTAGTTTGGCAAAAGATCCTCTAGAATGAAATTATAGCATATAAATAACTAAGAGGGACCAAAAAGGGTGCCAAAATCCAAATTTTTAATTTATAAATATGAAAATATAACTATAAAAATTCATTAATTGTCATCTTTCTCCAATTTCCCATAATTTGCTTTAATTGTGTTTTTCTTACTTTTGTCCTGTTCCAGGAATTTTCCAAATGGGCCAATTTTTCTCTAAGATAAGAGTGAAAAAAGAATTTGCTTTAAAACCTCAACATTATCATTATCCTTAAAAAACTATGCCCCACTTTTGATAATAAAATATTATTATTATTTATCTCGTTCCCCTATTAGTTTTTCAAACTTGCCAATTCCAAATAAAAAATTAATTAAATAGTTGTTCCAATTTTATTTCCCTTATTCCCATGTAATTAAAAATTGGATTGATTAATTATCAAATGGAAATTAATTCTAAAAGGCACATGACAAGTCCTCCCTCCTCAAAATTTCTTGTCCTCAAGCAATTCAAACTTGGATGATTTAAAATCTTTGGACCTTACCAAGTGGCATCCTTAATTGGCAAGCTCTTCCAACGAACCAAACATTCAGTGATATCTCTTTTCCTCAATATATTAACCCTGGTATATATCACCTTTTCATGAATAATTTACCCTCCTTGTCTAAAGTTGTAAAATATGTGGAGGGTGTCATCTGCTTCCCCAAATCTCTCTTTAGACAAGAGGCATGGAAAACATTATGAATTCTACTATTTTTAAGAAGTTCAAGTTCATAGGCTACCTTTCCAACTTTACTTACAATTTTATAGGGTCCCTAGAATTTGATTTTGAGTTTATCTACTCTACTTCTCTTGATGGATGATTCCCTATATGGATTAAATGTTAGATAGCCCATGTCACCTACCTCAAAAATCTCTCTGTGTGGTTTTTCTCTACATAATACTTGTGCTGATTTTTTGCTTTTTGCATATGATCCTTGAGGTCTTTCAATAATTCATGGTGATGGTTAATGAAATCACTTGCTAATATAACTATATTATCTATACAAACTAAATCAATAAATTTCATTGTATCATATCGATATAAATCTTTGAATGGAGACAAGCTAATGGACATATAGTAAGTGGTATTGTAACAGAATTCTCCCAAATGTAACCATTTAACCCATGCAGATTGCTAACTTGAGGCATAATTAATTAATTAAACCTCTAACCATATGTATAATAATTTTTTTTCCATCATTTTGAAGGTGGTAGCTTGTGCTAGGAGTGATTTCAGTACCTAACAATTTGAATAACTCTTGCTAGAAAGAGCTAAGAAACCTACCATCCCTGTCACTAACAATATTGTGTGGTAGTCCATGCAATCTAAACTCATCTTTAAAAAATAATTCAACAACTTGAGAGGATTTAAATTTTTATGATATAGTAAATAAATGTGCAAAATTAATTAATCTATCCACAATTACATAGATCAAATCTCTACTATTTACCTTGGGCAAACCTGTGATAAAGTCCATTGATATACTCTCCCATTTTTTGACTATGACTAGGTAAAGGTTGAATTAATCTTGTTGTAAACCCTTATTCCCATTTATTCTATTGAAAAATGGTACACTCACTAACATGATTTATAACATCATTATTGAGCCCCTTCCAAGTGAATCTTCCTCAAGCTTGCTTATATATCTTGCAGTACCCCGAGTGTCTTGCTACTAGCACATCATGCACTGCTCTTAAAATATTTTCCTTCTTTATAGAATCAAGTACTGAAAGGACTCTATTTTTATAAAAAATAAACTCATCACATATTGTATACATTTCATCATTTACCAATTCCTCAATAATATTATTATTAAAATTATTTTTGTATATTCCATCATAATAATGGCCTTCTAATCAAAAAAATAGATAAAATAAAATACAAGGTATATTTCATAGAGAGTGCATCAGCTACAATATTTTCCTTCCCTTAATTTATTCTATATCAAAATTATAGGATTGCAGATTAATCACCCATTTATGTTGTCTATCATTCAAATCTTTTTGCCCCAAGAAGAATTTTAGACTATTATGATATGTTCTAACACCACAGTTGACACATACCAAATACTATCTGAATTTTTAAAATGCAATATGGATAACATTTCCTTATCGTAAATAGAGTAGCCTTGTTCCCTAATGGTATTTTCAATTTCTTCTTTAAACCCCCTTGGGCTGCAGTATGGAGTTATAATAATTGGTGTTGCATCTAGTTCTGATTCTACTACATGTTGGAAACCTCTATTTGGGGGTAAACCAAGTGGTAAATCATTGAAAATTTTAATAGTGACTATAATATTTTTTGATATCAACATGTTAATATTTGTAGTCACCTTTAGATTAATCAAATCAATTTATCAAATAATTTTTTGCCCATGTTGCTTGGCCTCTTCGGATAATCCTCTCCATTCTTTTTATCGTGACCATTTGTGGTGATCCATTCAATAAGCCCCTAAAATTATCTCCTTGCCATTAGAATTAAACTTGAATTCCATATTATGGTAATTTTGGTGAAAATCACCCAAGTAATTCATCTATTTCACTCCTAATATCATATTTATTTCACTCAAACTCACCACATAAAAGTCATCACATACCTTATCGTCTCCCATAGTAAATTGAGCTACTTGATCACTTTGTTACATGGAATTGTGAATCCATATGAAATAAAAACATTGAATCATTCAAAATATTCCATTTATAACCCCATTTTTACCATCAATCCTTCATCACTGAATTTATGGGTGGCTACACTATCAATGAGTATTTCCATTCTTTATTCGTTGAGCACTCTAAAAACTCAAAAATGATGATAGTTAGGTGCTCCTAATAGGTTTGATAGAGTACCTCCACTTGTAATTTCATTTCCCTCCTCTTATGTTTCTAGGTTTTCCACTTCTTCCAAGGTTTCAGCTTCTTTCAGACCTTATTCATCATCTGATACCACATTAATATAGTGCACTTTCCTTTACCAAGGCATATATGACCTAGTCCCCATAGATATTTACATGTGAAATAAAACTTCTTCCTTCATAGTTCATTCCTAGTATCCTCATCCATCCTTTTGTGGTAGAGGGAGGTATGTATTTTTTAAGACTAGGAAGTTCTCACTTATATAAATCCCTTATTCTGACTAGGAGAAAATGATTTGGAAAGATATGACAACTTGCTCTTATATGTCAATATTTTAAGAGTGAAAGCTCTTTTTATAGAATCTTATAAGGTAATTAGTGCAAAAGACTTGACAAAACCTCTAAGGGGATCAAAATTTTCATAAATAAAAAGAAAAATAACAATTTTTTCTTAAATATCACTTACCATTACAGCCATGTTTTGAAATCTTGATACACAGGCACTTACTGAGGTTTGTTGTTTGATTTTATAGAGTTCTTTAAAGTACTCTTCTTCACCCCTTAACTCGAATCTATCAATAAGCCTATGGATAAATTCTTCAAAAGTGTTTATTTGATCATGCCCCTATGTTATTAGGCCATGATACCACAAATAATATACAACACCCTCCAAATGCATAGTAACAAATTGAATAGCTTCATTCTCCTTCATAAGGATGAGATTAAGGTAGGTTTGTAATTTTTGCAATCAAGCTCATGCCAAAATTGTATCACCACCATCATAAGTAGGAGATGATAGTTTATTCAATTTATTTGTTAGATCCTTTATTCCACCACCATGTTTATTTAATTTTTCTCTTTGGTGTGTTGCTCCTTTTGAAAATTCTTCAAACTTATCGTAAGAAAGGATAGCTTTGAAACCTTCATCTAAATTCATCTATGTATTATATATCTCTATTGATTCTATTAGAACTGCTCCAATGGATTAAGGGGGTGAACTTATGGTTTATTTCCTCTTTTGATATGAATTTGGGTTTTTTGGTTTTTTAAATGGAATGACCTGTAGATTTTTTGCTCATAAGTGAACCTTCCTTTCTAGGAATAGCCCCAAGACTTAGTTGACCCACTAGTTTTTCCATCACCTCTCTCAACTCTCTTTGACCAAAATTTAAATTTTATAAGGTGTTGTATAGTTTCTCCACTCTTTTTTCATATTTTAATATTTTTTTCCCCTTTCACTTTCATCCATAGTTTCTTCTACAAAGATTAATTTCTCTATTTGTAACTTGTTTTGTTCCATCTGAAATACCTAGTTTATCCTTCACTACGAAGCATCTGCTCTTAAAACCCTATAGGATGGAAATATTATGGATCTGATACCACTTTCATGTCCTCGTAATAAATTTATTAGAGAAATATTAGATCTGAAATTAATTTTATATTGGGAATAATTTTGTAAAATTCATGCCCTTCTCTACCCTAGCTAGTGAAACCCAAAATTTGACATTTTTTATGAAATAACAAGATAACTCAAAAATAGCACATATGGAAACTTATATTGCATCAAAATTATTCCAAAAAAAATACAAAGGACTATAATAAGGACTCCACAATATTTTTAGATCAAAATATAATGTTTGGGCAAAAACCCTTTCTAGAACTACACAGAAACACTACAAGCATTGCTCAATACAGAATATAAATTCACAACACTAATAAGATAATTAAAAAACACTAGAGAATACTAAAATACCTAAAAATAACCCCACAAACCACTTTATATTTTATATAACAACCCCAAAAATATGAAAATACTTATATAACATCTACTTACACCAACTACCTATATAAAACACTTAGTATTGGTTGAATTTGCACTCCTTGAAGTTTTGTTATAATTATTGTGTGAAATTTTATCTTTATAACATATGGGTTTCATCTTAAAATCCTTGGTATCAATGGGTTTCCATCAAAATATCTACAACATCCAAGAGTTTATGTTTTAGGATGGTTTGGGGAGCATTGTTCAACAAGAGAAATTAATTAGTTTGATAAAAGATCCTCCAGAATGAAATTATGGCGTATAAATAACCAAGAGGGCCAAAAATAGGTGATAAAATCCAACTCCTTATTTTATGAATATTAAAAAAAAAAAAAATTATAAAACCCCATTATTTGTCATCTTTCTCCAATTTCCCATAATTTGCTTTAAACATGGTTTTCCTGCTTTTGTTCTATTCCAGGAATTTCCCAAATTGGAAAAAAATTCTTGAGGATAAGAATGAAAAATAATTTATTAATTTTATTTAAAACCTAATCATTATCCTTCACTTTAAAAACACAACCCATTTTGGATAATAAAATATTATTATTTATACTGATCCCTGTCGGCTTTTCAAACTTGTCAATTCCAAATAAACAATCAATTAAATATTTGTTCCAATTTCATTTCCCTTATTCCCCTATAATTTAAATTGGATCAATTAATTATCAAATGGAAATGTATTATAAATGGGACATGACATTAAAAATTCCCATCAATGCCACTTAACCCATCAAATACACTTAACTATCAATGTGAATGTAAGCTACGAACCTTGAAAACAATGAAGTGTTTGACTCTAGAGTTTGATCCATTATCCTAATTTGAATATTTATGGTGACTCGTAACATGTTTCAATTGAGCCTTGAAATTTGAGGGCATTGTGATTAAGCAATGTGAATTATGATAAATCCTTATATGTGGTACGGTATGGTCGCACAATGTTATTGGCACTTGTTTTTAATTTGGACAATAGGCTTAACTTATGCCAATTCCAAGACTTAGAAATTTATAACAGGAAATATATTTTATGCATACATAATACAATGAAATTTGACTTCATAAAAATGCTACAAGTGAGAGTGGGATTCTCAATCCTCTCCATAAAATCTTATATTAAATATTTAAACCTTTTGTTTCCACTGGTATATTTTATTGTGTGGAGTTCCATTGGCCTCAAATGATATAATATATTCATATTTTCCATCGATTCACTCACATTTTCTCTGTGACTAAGAGTATTTGGTAAAGGTTTGAGAAGATATTACTATTGGTGATAATCTCTCCACTTACCTCCTCCACCCTTCCACCTCTTCTCATTCTCATGAAAGCCAAGTTACCTTATTATCTCTCCATATTCCCCACAATATGTGAATGTTATTATTTATTGCAATAACATTTTAGGTTTAGGAAATATGCAATCCTAAATTCCCTTTCATTGTTTTGTGTGTTGGAGTTTGTCATTTAGATTTTTTATGTTGCATACACATGCATTTATTTTATAACTTGTTTTTATGAAATGTCAATTTTTGTGTGAAATATTGAAGGTTAGTTCTTGTGGGTTTTGAGGAGTTGTGTATTGCATGATTTTTTTCCTATTTGGTTAAAGGAAGAATAAATATCACAATTATTTTTTTAAATGCTTTCTAGTATAAGTGATATCCACTAAGGAAATTACCCAAAATCTTAGGTATTTAAATTGTATATCCACATGAAGGGGTAACCATAATTTTTAAATTATCACTAATAAGTATTTTACATTAAGAAACCACAAATTAGTTATTAAGACCCAAAAGCTTTGATAGAATGTAAATTTAAAAATGTTGTTGATTTGTTTTTAGAAAATTCTATAGTTTGTTGCCTTGTTAAAATTGGTATATGCTCAAAAAGGAACTACAATAAATAACTATTATTGTCGCATTAGTTTCATGGTATAAACATAAAACTACAAATCCTTTGTTTCCTACTCTCCATTTTGAGCTAATAATTAGTTCCTGACTGAACCTCACATTGATCATTCATGGATCTAAGTAGGTTGTGAGTTTATGGTTTGTTATTTTTACTAATAAACATTACTACTGCAAGTGCTTCTAATCCACCTAGTTCATTTGTGCTTCCCATACTTTCATTTTTGAATGTATGATTATGGAATACATATCTGTAATGAGGCCAAATACTAGAGGCTTGCAAAAGGCAAGGTTTCCAAACAAGAAAAGAAGTAGAGTTTCAAAGACTAATCAAGTTAAAACTTATTAATATCACCACAATATAAATTGATAGCACAATAGAGATGTGAGGCACTAAATAACTAAACTCCACAACAATCATAGTACTTCAGCCACCAAAACATGTCAATAGTTCATAAAAATGAAATAAATTGATTATATGTGCTTCCTGAACCCCATTATCTCTTCTATTATTTTCTTTGTTTGCACCACATAAAATACTACTTGTGCATATAATTTTCAATCAACTTTGAAGATCAATCTAGATAGGCTTCAATATATTTCTAAGATGTGAATTTCCCATATACCTAAAAGCATTTTTTGGCCATGTTAGCTAACATAAATTATTATTATTAAAATAAAAAGAGCTGAAATAGTTTGAGAAAGTGATCCATAAAGGTGTGTTATTTTAAAAGAATCTATCAAGAAATAAACCTTTGAATAATTAGCTATGTTTTGTATGTGTATTGGTGTTTGCATTATGTAACCCCTTCATTCAATCAAAAATTACATTTATTTAAGTCAATTATATTTATCTAAAATTCCATTTTTTTTAACTAATAGCAATAGAAACATTCAAAAACTTGTCACCCACTTTTGTAGATATGATAACTATTCTCAGCATTGACAAAGGATTACTAAATATGATCAAAATTTAAAGAATCCAATGTTATCTTCTATTTTGTCATGTTTCAACTATTTAATTGTAATGAGCCAAATATTTTATTGTTTAAAGGGAAATATATAATCCTAAAAATAATCCAAACTTAATTTGGATGGTGGGAAATACGTCTCCACACACATATAGCACATAATGTCTCATATATAATGTTAAAAAAAAAAGAAATATATAATTTATTTTTTGCAAAACTACACTTTCAAAATAATTATTTTTCTAAAGTATATTTTTTATAATCAATCCATATAAGGGATAAAAAATTTCCATCAACCTTATGTATGAGTTAAAATTTTTATGATGGTTCTCCATTCAAATTACCCTTCAAAATTTACAACAATCATCTTTAGAGAAGCAAACATCAAAGAGTAACTATATATTTATATAACCATATAAAAATATTTTTGCAATCCTAAATAATTTTTTAGTCCCCAAAACTTTCATATTTCATTTCATAAGGTGTTCAAAAACTTTCCACTACATATTATAACTAAAAAATCATAAATAGTTGAAACAACTATAAAATTTAACTCCTACGAGTTTAAAAGAGTTTAATCATGTCCTTTAAATTGAAGTCTGTTAAATTTTTAAAATGATGTTTTATTTAACATAATTTTTAGTGACATGTGTACTTAGTTTACTCTTGTCAACTGAATTGAAACTATTTCTTATAATGTTTTATCATGGAAGGGTTGGATGGAAAAATATCCTTTAACTTGAAATCAAGACTAGCCCTTCAAATTTAATCACTGGTCACCATTGTTTTTCTCCCTCTCAAATCATTATTATGGTTCAAAAATCATGTGCACTTACCTACAGTATTTAATGCATAAAAATAATTGTAAATTACATCTTCCTCCTATTGTGAAGACGCATGATATCCTAGTATTCTTCACGTCCTAATGGCAATGTCTTATCTTTGATCTAAAAGTTCCTTCAATGGCGAATCATTGATATTTATATATCCATGATGGTGAAACAACCCCCAAAAAAATCTTATTATTTCTTATCAAATTATAGAAAGAATATGCGTGTAGGTCCCATTACATGTCTAGTCAATAAATACAACATATTCTCGCATACACACATGTGTACATCTATAACTATGTGAGGTGGACTAAGACTACTTAAATAAGGATAAACAACCATAATGGATCCTATAGGGAAGTTTGTTTCCCTTTGAGAATATATAGTTTGGAATGTATCAATGTGTAGTTCACATGGATAAACTCTGAACTCCATATGCAGCATTTGTATTCCACATAGGACCATTCAAGGATCCTTAACCTTGATTAAGGTTCCTGTCCTCCTCATTTGATTTTGGTCATTTAAGAGGTATTTATAAATCAATATCACTATAGTTGATAAGGGTATTTAAGTAGTTTTTACCCACCAATATTGCTTATCTAAATCTTGGGTTGGGGTTCTTGTTGACATTTTGGCCTCATAGGCCAAATGTCAACCCTTAAAATTAAAACCTTTCATGAGAACCCCTCTAGGTTTATCCATGGTGTCTAAAACTTGTCATTGGTCCCATAAATGTCTATTGAAAGTCTTTAAGCCTTGTTAAGAGTGTCATGGTGTGTACTAGAGCCTGCTTGTCGATCCACCATATCATAACTATTTTGAGGTCTAGTTGGTGATGTGACAATGGTCATAGCAATCATGGAGTGAGTATAAATTTGTCATTGTCCTTCTCAAGCCTTAAGGATGGTCTTAAGCATGTTTGATAAGCTTAAGGATCCTTAGCAAAAGTTGAATTAATTTGATGAGATTGAGGCTTCTATTGTTCATGATTTTTAAGCCTATTTGGGTCATTTCAAGATGAGAAAGAACCTTACTAGCAATATGAATGGTGTCCAAACTTCATTTGATTCATAGTGTGGAGCCTAGTAGTGTGTGTAAAGTCATTCTCCATAGTCTATTTGTCCAAGTCTATCTCAGACCTTGTTTATCCCTTTTAAGGCCCTCAAATCCTCATATAATCCTATTTGCATTGAAAACATTTGAAAGGGGGGAGTGTTTTGATTTAAAAAATTGCATTATAAAGGTCTTGAAAAGTTCACATTTTCATCATATGGTCATGACTAGGCATTTCATATCCTTGGAGGTCTATTTTAAGGCTCATATTCACTCTCCACTCACCAAATGGGTCCCACACATGGGAAAATACATCCTTTCTATATGCACATAAATTTACTCACTTCAATTAACATCACTAATATTACAATTAGTCAACACTAATTCTGCTTATATAATTTATCCTCTCTAATGCCATCTTAATATCACCCCTTTCTATTAATTTATCTAACATCCCCCTTCATTCCTCTTCATTTACTAACCTTAGTCCTATCCCACTTCTTCATTAATTCCTCTAATCATATCTTAATCCCATCCCAATCTATCTTATCCATTATTCAGGAATTTTAAATTCCCATGACCCACCTACCCACCTACTAAGCCTATTCCTAGGCTCTCCTACACCCCTAGTCCCTAATCACCCACCTAATTCCTATCTAATCCCCTATATAATCCTAATTAATCCCTAAAGAGGATTATAGAATCCTCCAATTCTATAATCCTCTCTATTCTCACCCTCCCTCTCTAGAAGCCTCTAAATCTAGAAGCTTCCAAAGAATTTCTAATTCCTTTTAATTCTCCCTCCTTCCTTTATTTAAATCTACCCCTCTTACATGGCCAAACAATGAGGAAGAAATATACCAAATCCATGATTAAACAATCCATGAATCCATCATTCTTGATCAATCAATCCTAATGTCAAAATTATGAGTCTGAGGTAATCTCAATCCAATCTTCTTATTTTATATTCCTTTAATCGTGGTTTAGAGTAATTAGCTATAAGATTAGAGTGATGGTTTGAATTGTGTATTCATCTAGTTACATTTTGATTCTAACGGATCTAGATCTTACTTGGGTAGTTTTGTTATTTTGGGTTTTAAATTTCATGTTTATGGTAATTTAATCCAATAGCTTGAAATTCATACTACATTTTGGTGACCATAGTGGAAGCTTACTCCCAATTTAACTTTTTTGCTTTCAAGAAGTGCTTTTGGTAGTTGTAGGACTGACTAATAGAAGAAAAGCACTGGATTTTGAAGGGAATTTTATGCACAGGTGAAAATTATGACATCACTCTACAAGTCATGACATTGTAATCATTATTTTGTCCTTGAAAAATTAAAATTTTGCATGCAACCATCTAACTTAACTGCTAACAATTTTTTTGATAGGCATTTTAACTTTCTACAATATCGTGATTTGAAAGTTGTGTTTTTGCATATAAAATTAATACTTTTACATTATAATCAATGATTTTGTGATAACCTTGACCACTAATAGCTTATGGTTTTGGCAATTTTAGGCATTTAGTAAAACTACTACTCATAAATTAAGGTTTTACCCCAAAAATGGTGATTTTGGCCTTTGACTTGCAATTTTGCATGCATCCATTTGACATTAGCTGCTAACACTTTTGTGATCTTAATAGGTTTTTCAGAAAAAATCAAAGTTGTGACCTATAAACTATAGTCTTGTTGTGAAGTAGTGATCTTATTTTGTGAATCATAGTTTTACACCTAAAAATTTAAGACCCAAATATCAGTCTTGTTCTTATTTGTAAGTTCATGCTAACATTGTTTTGCTTACAGATGGAGATTAATAAAATACAGATCACATAAAATGCACTTAAACTCCCTTTTCACTATCATGTGACTCCACAAGTCACCCTATTACATCATGGAAGTGATTCTTAATTAGGGTATTGAAAATTATCATTAACAAAGGTATTTGATAATTTTTATCTATTGTCTTTTGCTTGTCTATAAGAAACGTAACTCCATTACTAGGTAAACACTTCAGGTATCCACCCAAGCACCTCCCACAACATAGTTGATCTACAATAGTAGTTTCATTCTATAATCTACAATTGGCCATCTATAAGTTATGATTTTATGCTTAGGATGACTAATCTAGCATTGTGGTTTGTTTGTTCACAAGAGAGGTTTTTTATTTCAAATCGTCTAAAAATATAAACAAAAAAATCCTTCAAATGCATATAGAAAAATTGTCATAAAGATATTAATAACAAGGTCATGGTTTTTTGAAACCTACATAGTAATTTTATATACCATTGTCATTATAAATTTTCTCTGTTATTTATTGAATATATGTTCTAAGTTTTTGTATCATATTGTAAATCATCTGAAGACAATCATTTAACATCACCCCCACTCTCCCCACCCCCAAAATCATCTATTGTGAAACACGATATTGCTTTTATAATCACAACTATCATTTAACCCTGGTAGTAACTACCATGGTTTAGGCCTTGCATAATATTGCCAGTCAAAATTCATGTTATCATCCTTAATGATGAGATTTTACCAAAATACTCACGATTTTGCCTACACCACGTGGTTCATTGTATATGCCATTATCAGACACAAATGTGATTTTTGCTTCACTAAGTTCAAACTACTATTAATATGGTATTAGAATGCCCATAAACCATATTTTATTAGCTTTCGATGGATGTATATGTCATATGTATTATTTTGTAATATTAATTTAAAAAGTCTTTTATTAATCTCACTTCTTAGTTAAAATCTTATAGTAAGTTAATATTAATCCTATTAGTAAGTTCATCTTTTAATATTATGATATTAATTTTTTAATAAGTTAAGTTGGATCTTTCTATGAGTTTAATTAATGGTAATCATAAACCTAGTAAATGCATCAATTAAATATTTATTAAAGGAATCACATATCATTTTTTGATTAATTATTATCTTATCATGTTTTTAACTTATAGGTAATATGACTGTCAAAGACAAACTTATCAAAACTACTAACATTTTCTTTGTAGTTTGCCTCTCAAAGTTGACAATCGAAATCATTAAAAAAATCAAAATTATTAATGCTAAAATCCATAGTACCAACTAACATCATTTTTAGAGCTATTAAATATTTGCTTGCCTTCAAATTATTCTTTTTGAATGTGTTATTTTTTCACAACATTTAGTGAACTTTGACTTGTTAACATCTTCTTTTACAGGTCACATTTTGGTCTAACATTTTGTCTTACAGGTTACCCCTCAAGATTTTTAATTGAAACTACTAATCATTGTCTTGTAGGTTGCCTCTTTAAAAGTGCCAAAAGCAAACTACTAATCTCTTTCTTATAGGCCACCTATCAAAGACCTCTTTTGGCTATTTTGAAAATTATTTTAATCATTTTGTCTTATATCTTGTATATATCTCTTTAATCATTTTAATCATTTTGTCTTGTATATTCTTCCATATTTTATATATTTCACATCTTAAATAAGTCGGTTAATTAATCCTTTTTGGTTTACCTATTTGTCACCCAAGGGCTACAGTGGTGTATGCTCTCCTCCTTACATCCTTGTGGTAATTTTTAGGAGGATCAAAAACCACCTAAAAACCCTCCCATTTTCTTTTATAGGGATAATGTGATGTTGAATTGACACCCATGCACTTTCCATAGTCTTAAGGGGATCAGTGACCATGGATTTCACCACCACACACTAATCCACACTCTATGTTTCGATAGAGTATAAATATCAAGGACAGTTATCATTAGGCTAAGTATTTGACCCTATATAGGTCATCCATGAAGGGGAATAGTTCATTCTCTAAACTAGGCATTAGAACAACACCCTACATGGACTTGGGCCCCACTATACCTAGCATATATCATGGATGCCCCTGGAGAGCTTGTATAGCCTAGCATAAGACCTTTCAATCGTAACAAGCAATCCACTGTTAGAGTCAGGATCAGCTTCTAAGAAGTTTTTAAGTATATATAGGGTTGAGAGGGTTTAGGAGAATTTGTAATGGGTCACTAACCTACAGACCTCACCCATAAAATTCTTAGATGATGCAGTTGTTGAGTTACACACCCATAATCAGTTTACTAGTCTTAGGTTTATGATTTGCCTGATTTGGTGTGTGTTGTGCTGGACCTATGTTATTTTTGAACCAAATAAACCTTTCACCCAAACATACATATGCCTATCTAAGTCTTATACACACATCATAATCTTATATATCCTCTTCTTATCATTATATCATCCTCTTTTACATATTTTTTATGTTGTACATCCTTTTAAACACTAGTCAAAACCTATTCTGGTGTCACCAATCATTAGTCATACCCCCATAATCAAGCCTTGTCATCCCTTCATCATATTTTATTATAATTCATACCTCACCTTGACTTATAATAACCAATATTGATCACCCCACCCCCTAGTCTAGTCTCATCCATCCACATCACCTACATATCCTAATCACATCTTGTCATCCACCTCAAGTCCTAACTAACCTTTTCAACCTAGTCTTAATCATATTCCAACCCAATTCATCCCCTTTTCTTTACTAATCTCCCTATAAAGTCTGTAATTAGACATTGGTCTTTATCCCCATTGGCAAACAACTCTTTTGATCAAGGTCATCATCGTTAGCTTTATTATGTCTCATCAAGTTTGAATCATAATCACAATCCTATCAATCAAATCATTTTATCCTATTTGAGTCAATCATCTTAGCCTTGAACTAGTCTTCATCCTAACGATCCACTCAAAATCAGTCTCTTGGGCCAATTTAGCCCACCATCCAATCTTAGAGCTCATCGTAGTTCACCTAGTCAAATCCAATCCTAATCATCAAAATATAGCTCACATCTTAATTTGGTCTACTTGATCAAATATCACATCACATCCAAATATTCAATCAAAATTAGGATTATATTATAGAAATCCTTTGTTTAAATTTGTCTCATACATCCCACCTTCATCCCTTAGTCTTTCTATTTAATCCCTTGCACCTACCAATTGGGGCTAGTGAACCACATCATCCATACTTTCCCCCATCCTTCATTTATGGCATCTAAAATGAATGCATTCAATACCCTAAGTGACCAATGCCTCATGAACAATAGGGATATGCTCCTTTATTACCACATCAAGATGATCAACCAACATCCTACAAATTTTAACCCATCATTACCATCAGTTTACACCTATCCACATCAGTAAACTCATAGTCATCACACCATTCAGTCCCATTCAAATTCTCTATCCAATAGACATAACCAGTTCATTACCCTATCTATGCAATGATTTATTTCCAATAAGGGCATGCTCCTTTCTCGCCTCCTTGAGATAAGCACTCCACATCCAACAAACTCTAACCTCTGGTCCCAGTCTAATCACATGATTTTCATTCCAATCCTCCATCCACTAGTCATAGCCCATCATCTACCCCTTATTACACTAGGAATCCTATCTTGGACACCTCATCTACTACTAGTCCATCCACCCAATCATGTCAATAACCATTTAATCTAAATTCCAATACTTCCACACTAAATCACAAAGTGAAGTGGGCCCTTATACTCCTCTTCCTATATCCTTGGAAGCCCTTTTCTAACAACTTATTGTTACTAACATGATGGTCTATCCACCCATACAACATCTTAATCCCACCAAGCCTAACCCATCTAGGTATAAATCTAATCAATATTGTGCATATCACTGAACTTGGGGCATCCCATCAACTGATGTGAAAATTTCCAAGTTTATACTCAAGACCTCATCAACTGTGGTGACATAGAAATCAAGGATGAACCAGAAGCATGTATATCCCTGGGTAAACAAGAGGAAGAGTGCCAAGATTCCATTCCTGATCATGATAAATCCCTTCCTTTTCTAATCCAAGGTCAAGACACCACATCCATCTTCCATAGTCCACCCATATTTGATAAATCCTCCATCAAAAACAAGTCTATTCCCCATTAACCTAATCCTCATAATTCCTTCCATGGCCCTATCCTTTTCAAATCCATTTCTCCCCACCCATCATATCTAAAACCCCATGTTGAGAGGTTAATCATGGACAATTAATCTTTTACTCATAACATTGCATCCTGTACATCAGAGTTAGCATCAGAGTCAATACAAGTCTTATCTACATCAAGATCATGTTCTACACCAATATTTAAATCAGAGTCCTCATCAAAAATGTCATCCCTCATCGATATTACATTAGATGTTGATATTACCTATCTTTTTAAGATACCTCTAATCTAGATACATCTAATATGTCACCAGGCATACCTTTGGATCCCAATCAAGATGATGCAATCATAATAGATTTCTTACAAGATTTATTTGTTGAAGATTTTTAAAGTGAATCTGATCCTACTTTTGATGTGTATACTATAGTTAATCTTAGTGATCATTTTGATGATCTTGAGGAGATTTTATTTGATGTCAAAATTGGGTCCCCTAGGAACCCCTATAAGGACCATGTTGCCCCATCACCACTCATTGACCTCATCACATCATCTCCCCCACCTTCATCCATCATAAACCCCTTTCTTCCTATCAATGATCATTTAATCACCTCCCTTCATAGGGATGAATAGGAACATACATTGTTGAACCCTTCCTTTAGTAATTTAATGTGTGCCACAAATACAAAGGTCAAAACCATATTCTAGAAGTCAATCAAAATAATGAAGTTATCTTTGATCCCATCAATCAAAATCAATAAAATTCAAATCATTAGCCTAATACAAAAGTGTATTCCCCTAGAGAAGCCCAAACTTAGGCACTTGGGGACTATCAAAGTCAAAATAATCATTATATATCAAGTCAAAAATCAATCTCTTATGATTAAGCCCAGAATTAGAAACTAGGGGATAATCAAGATATAATCAAATCTAAAAATCAAAATAATATCAAAAACATTATTACTATAGCTGATCATCCATCAAATAATTAGACTAGAGATTAACCAAAAAGTCAAAGTGTCGTGGATACCTTGTAGTCTTTTGTCAACTGGAACCAATCAAATATAGAACATCTAGCATTTGTAACGATGTATGTGACTATTATTCCTAATCCCCAATCACCCATCACACCTTCTTATCATGAACCCACAACCCCATCAAGTCCTCCCATCCATTCCAGTTCATTTCTCTCCTATCAACATCTAGACCTAATCCAATCCATTCTTCACATCACCCACTTGAGAGACATTATCTTTTATACAGGTAACGAAGACACCTAGTCTAGATATCTAGATGGGTCACCATCAAGAATCACTAAAGGTCATGATGACATTAATACATCCAATGGAAATAACATGGTCCTAAAATCACACATCTCTAAAATAGTGGTTGGCTAAAAATTTAGCCAGTGTCAGCATTCCTACATCTCATACCCATATCTAATAATTCAAGATGCCCAAAATTCAAAAAAATCAAAAAATCAAAAAGTCAAAAAAATGAAAAAATAAAATAAAATACAAATCATTCATCCAATGAGGAAAACTAGTCTTCTAGTACCTTGGGCAAGTACCATGATGAAAATTAGTTTTCAACATCATGGTAAAATAATCTATTATTTGCATTGTACTTCAACACTTGGGGGCAAAATCTATCCATTCATACCCATTGTCAATCCCCTCTCTCATATCCATATCATTGTTTCTATCCATCATATACCATCATATCATTACTTCATGTCTTGGCCTTCTTAAGGGAGTCAAAGATGTCTTGAGAAATATTCTCAAATAATCTTAGCATATCCTCCAAAAGACACTCAGGAAATTAAACATCTATTTCCTTCATGATGTGATCATTGGCAATCCCTAGTCCATTCATCCTTAGTCCTCATCCCCTTTTTTGTATCACCCTCATCTTTTTGCTATCCCATTCATCATTCCATCCATCCTCATCCTACTTTCTAGGCTTGGTATTCCCTTTGATAGTAACCCTATTTGTATAATGTACACACATATTTCCAAAAATCCCTAAAAATTGAAATATTCTAAAAACCCTAAAAAATAAAATTAAAAAAAAATCCAAAAATAGTCCATGGTGTCTTATTTTATGCCTTTTCCCCTATTTGTATCCATCTCTATACCTTTCATATTTCACAATCATGTTATCCATCCTCCTATTCTAAACCAAGGACAAACATAGTCTATATCAAGTTAGCATTAACCTAGTCTCACTTTCACCCACTCAGTTTTACGTCTCTCCTATCAATATCTAAATCCTTATCCTAATCTTAATCCAAGTCCATAAATCCAAATCCTCATCTAAGTCCCTCATCTAGTTTAAAATACATATCCACATTCATATCCTTATATTAACCCTCATCCTCATCAAATCTAAGTCTGCCCTAAGTCTGAAAGTCACATCACAATCCATCCTATCCCCTCTCATCACCTAATTAATCATCCTAATGTCTATAATCTAGGCAATTAGACAAGGCACCATGACACTACATGTAGATACGTGTGTGTGTTACTTGTTTTTTTGTGGTTTGGCTTAATTGCATGCCTTTTATCATGTAAATATTTGATTATCTTCATCATATATATCTTGTTTACACTATTTCTCTTTTTTCTATATTGGGCAATGAACGAGGATGTTATGAGGTCATCAAAGCTACAATGATACTTTTTAGTTCACCATCGATGATGCAAAGTTTGTTATTTTCCCTTACACTTTGATTACAACTTCCCCTTGGTCATACTTATATCATGGGGCATACTGCCAAGTGCTATATTTAATGGATTGCTTAGACTATGACGAGCCTTTTTATAGTTTTGATGACTTGATCATCTACTCATCATCCTTATCCCATCAATAAGTTAGCATCCTAACCCATTCATCTAATATCCAAACAAACCTTTATCTATCATCTCTCTAGTAATTAGCATCTAACATCTCATCTCTAAAATCATTTGTTTTCATCTAACTCACATCCTCTATCTACCCACTAACATGTCTAATATCCATTAACATCATCATCCTCTTATCTCTCTCATTGTTTATCATTTATTTAGAACTACGTCAGCTTGAGGTATCCTAAAACTATGTAGGTAACACTTGGATTGATATTATAGCTCAGCCGCACTGTTAGCTCTTTATTCATCATTCATTATCACATATATATTATCTTTCATCATATTCTCATCTTCAATCATTCAAAATCCTTGAGCTATAATAGCAATCCTTAATCAATCACCATCCTCACAATCATCTCCCTAATGTTTTCATCAATAACCTGCACCTATCAATTGGGCCCAAAAAAATTCCCAACATCCATCTTTTCTTCCATTCATCATCCCTAATTGGTTAATATCATTTATTGCTCCCCTTCATGTGTCCTTGCTAGGGCATCAATGATATTAATCACATTATGGATCATTGATTTGAATTACAGTCTAATTCTTCTCCTTTATCTTTTGGTCACTCGATCATATCATTAATTTTCTCTCCTCCTCTTCATCATAGTACTCAACTTTAGCTTTGAGATACACCCATCATTACTATTATTAAATCATCATCTTATCCTAGCCTACAGCTCTTCCTTCCATGTGTCTTTACTTGGGATACATCAAAAGCTTGCAATATTTTAATCCTATCATCATAATGTTACAGTTAATTCCCCCTTGGGATGTGTTCACAACCATGATGCATTTATTTACCCTCCCTATGCATATGTCTTTTATAGGGGAATCATCAATTTGTAGCTCACTACTTAGGGAGATTTTATTCTTCATCACCTATGTCACATCTTGGATCCCATCCCCATTACATTCCACCCCTCATTTCTTCTTTTGAGTAGCCATCCATCTCATTCTTACACACATGTCCCCTCAAGGGGGAATCATGTTGACTAAAATCATATCTACTAACATTCATCCATGATATGGTTTTTATTTGAAAGACTATTACTCCTTCCACTTTTCTTCACTCATAATGCTCTTTCAAAGAGGGGCAAAATGTATGCACCTAGTTTCGTTCACTTCATTTAACATCACTAATATTACTATTAGTCGACACTAATTCCACTTATCTAATTTATCCTCTCTAATTCCATTCTAATATCACTCCTTTATAATCATTAATCTAACATCCACCTTCATTCCTCTTAATTTACTAACCTTAGTCCTATCCCACTTCTTCATTAATTCCTCTAATCATCTATTAATCCTATCCTAATCTATCTTATCCATTATTTGGTAATTTTAAATTCCCATGACCCACCTACTAAGCCTATTCCTAGGCTCTCCTACACCCATAGTCCCCGATCACCCACCTAATTCCTATCTAATCCTCTACCTAATCATAATTAATCCCTAAAGAGGATTATAAAATCCTCTAATTCTAGAATCCTATCTATTCTCACCTTCCCTCTCTAGAAGCCTCTAAATCTAGAGGCTTCCAATGAATTTTTAATTCTCCCTCCTTCCTCTATTTAAATCTACCCCTCCTCCATGGCCAAATGATGAGGAAGAAATATACCAAATCGATGATCAAACAATCCATGAATCCATCATTCTTGATCAAACAATCCTAATGTCAAAATTCTGAGTTTAAGGTAATCTCAATCCAATCTTTTTATTTTTGTATCTATTTAATCATGGTTTAGAGAAATTATCTTTAGGATTAGAGTGTTGGTTTGAATTTTTTATTCATATAATTACATTTTGATTCTAATGACTCTAGATCTTACTTGGGTTGTTTTGTTATTTTGGGTTTTAAATTACATGTTTATGGTAATTTAATCCAATATCTCAAAATTCATATTACACTTTCAACTCCTACCAACTATACCACCAATTTTATAATGTCATTCAACTCATGTTTTCCATCCCTCTTCCCTCCAATGGTGGTTCAAGGTTAGAAACATGGAAAAAAAATGTAGGAAAAGGAGAGTTCTCAAGTGTTTTTATAGGCTATATAGACCTATATGATCATTCCATAAAGAGGGGAGTCAAGGTTGTAGGTGAGTTCATGTAAGATGTCTAGGATAAGTTCTATGGTTAGAGAATGCAAAATAGACTCAAAACCAACCTCTCCCTTCCACCGATCTCTTTGGTAACCCAGGCAAGTTTTTAGGTTTTCACTCATTCTATAAAAGAGAGAGAAGATCAAGATATGAAACTTTGGGGAAGGGAAGGGGGTATCTTTACCTTATTATTCATGGAAATTATTTGAAAATCCATGCCCTATACTCTATGAATAATGGCTAATAATTTGGGCACTCCAATGAGCTTCTTCATCTGTGTAGGGGTAAAAGGTACAATGGTTTTGGTGCATTGATGATGAGTTTTGAAAATAGTTACTTGATGTGTGTTCTTGAGGTCCTCATAGACCATCTCCATCACCCTCTACCCATGTATCACATGTGTTTGGGTTTGAAAGTAATAAAAACTTCATGTTTTCTTCATTTTATAGACTACATATAAGTTTATCTATGTTGCAGAGCATTCAGCACATAAATATGGAAGAGAGGGATGTTTTTAAGCATGTAGTGGTCCCTTGAAATCCTTTCAAATATCCTCTACCTTCCATAATTATGTAGTTCAGATCAAGGGACCCCTCCAAGTCATGTTCCAAGGTGATTGTCATAAGTACAATGTGTGATCTCCTAACAAGTATAAGCATGTGTCACTGTAGTGGATATAAAGGGTTTCAAGTCAAGTCAAGGTAGACATCAACCCATTCATGTTGTATGAATTCCTTATTTTTTTACCCTCAAATCCCCTTACTAACATATGAAAAAGCATTCTTAGTTTTATCCTTAAAAATTAAAGCCTCATAGGACCACCTACATGCTCTTATGCAAAATAAAGACTTAGATGAAATGTTGAGAGATCAAATGGATTCTTGGAGAGACTGACAAGTCTTTAAGGATCCTATGACATATGAAGAGGTAAGGGAAATAGGGTGAATAATTTTCAACATAGATCAACCCTTTATCTTCATCCCATTATGCAAAGATAAACTTCTCAAAGTCATTATAGGCCTAAAGTAGACCAATCAAAGGGAGGATTGTTGAGATGAGACTTAGAAGGTGTGAAATAACATTGAGAAGCCATGAGGTATCAAGAGGGATCTAAAATAAATGTAAAATAATAAGGTAGGGATAGGTAGGACCATATCATCTAAACCATCCCAGGATAAATAACCTAGTCAGGGTTCTCATTGAGTGCACACATAGTGTTGTACCTATAGGCTGGAGGTGCTAGAAAGGTAAGAAGATTGAATAATGTTTCAAGAAATTATAAGAAGAAACATGGGTAATTATCATATTGATATCATTCAAAGAGTGAAAATCCTATCCCTCAAGCAGTCACATCAAGACAAGAGACCAAAACATAATGTATACAATCAACTGAGGGCATATGAGCAAGATGCCATTTGGTGAAATGTTGACAAAAGTTCTTAAAGATTATAAAAACATGAATAGGCCTTGAAACACTCAGAATCACTCAAATTATAATAAAATTTTGAAATAAGGTTTAGTAGTTTTTAAAGGGTCTTGGCATGAAAAAAGAGTCATACACATAGTCCTACATACAAGCAGTCATGAGGAGATAGGAGGACTGAGTGAGAAATAGGGTCTAATAAGGGGTTTTAAGGCATCTATGCCAGTGGAGAAAATATATTAAGATATATTTCCACCAAATTAGTGATTCAAGGAACTGATAAAGGTATAATATGTATCAATAGCTCAAACATGCCTAGTCAACATACATATGCAGAGTCACATATGAATGCAAAAGTATAAGAAACCCTATGTAGGAGAGTGAAATGTAAAGGTGGATACAAGTGTCTTAATTTATTTCTTAAATCCCAAGGTAAAAATTCAATGGTTTACCCATTTTTAATTAAGAATAATATCTTAGATACTAACAAAGTGCTCACCGTCTCACACAGTTCAGGCAAGCTTGAGTGAGACCTATAGCCAAAGTTAGTAGCAGGAAGTGAAAGTATAGAACATTGCAAAGAGATGTAGTAAAAATATGAAAAGTGGTATTTTACTTATTTTTTGAATGGTTTTATCATTTATAATTAATGTGAGGTATCACCTTGAGGCAGAAGAAGCCAAGTGGCCTACACAGGCTTATTAGGCCTAATAAGCCTAAATAGGCTTGTGCCAAAAACTTGAGACCTTTGCTTGTTCAAATATTGGTTAAGGTGTGGAAACATATTAAAATTAAATAAATGTAAACACAACCAAAGGTCCCTATTAATGTTGAGATCATCAACTAAGGCAAAAATAGGACTAAATTGAGCCACTAGGGCTACACAAGCTTGATTGTCAAAAAACCCTAGACAAGGGGATAAAAGTATATAGGCCAAAGGGTTGGAAGAAGGGATCTCAGGTAAGAGGGTGTTTTTAAACCTAAATAAATTTTATAAGAGTTCCAAAAATCCATAATCACTACAATAAGGACAAAAAATCCTACTCAAACCCCATACTATTATCAAAACACTCAAATTTGACAGTGAACAGTGACCTACAAGCACAATCATGAGAGAAGGATGCAAAGACAATAATTTGGATGGCTGGAGGAAAATACAAAGGATGGGAACATGTGATAAAAAATGTATTATGATGATTTTTAATCCCCAAACACCTATAGGTACCTCAGAGTCATGAGACTCAGTTCAATCCTTCTAGGCTTAAAAGTGATTTTTAAGGCCTAGAAACACCACATCACATTAAGGCATGCCCAAACCTTATCCAATAAAAAATATGACATTAAAAAGGTGTAAGAGTATGATACAGGTCCTAATAAGGTGATTTTAAGTAGAGGAGAGCATAAAAATGATTAAATTGGTCTTAAAGACCCTACTTAAATTACACAGTCCTAGGTAGTCAACTCGAGCCATCATTTCAAGTGCTCATATCTTTCATAGTAGGGGGACTCAAGTCAGATGATCCTAGTGGAATTTGGGAACCCCTATGAGATTTATATTCATGGAGTGACTTATTTTCATGGTTCCATCTTTATGAATCATTATTGAGAATGCCACCATGTTTAGAAGGCCTATAGAGAGCTCAAGGTTGACCAACTTGTACTCACATCTCTTCACACAAGATGCATGGAACCATAATATTTTCAATATTTTTAGGGGTTCTATAGACTAAACATCCATTAACATAAGTTTTTGATTAGAGGTCTAGTCTTTAAGAACCATCGTTAAGATGGTAGACCTTGAAAACCTTACTTAAACCCTAATATAGACTTGACTTGGGAAAACTTGAGATTTTGGAAACCAAACACTCTTATTTGACTTGATAATCACTTAAAACATATAATTAAATTAGAGGATACCCTATCCATGGTAATGGTATGTATGAACACTATACAAAATTGTCAAAAAATAGTACTTTTTCAAGGAATTGAGTAAAAAACAAAGTACAAGGTGGTTTGAGGAGTTGAAAATAATTGGAGAGGAAGGTTTGAGACTTATTTAATATTCCCAAGACACTATCTACTCATTTTTATACCTAAAAGTACCTCTGAAAGTTCACACCAAATAGCCAGTCTACAGATGCTAAAGAGAAGTGGCCTAGTCAACTAGGAGAGGTAAAATTATAGGTTTTTATTGCTTGATAAGGATCATGCCATGTTATAAACATGTTATTCAAACTTAAAATAGGCCTATTCACTTTATCTAAGGTTTCTATTCAATTCTTTGATCATCCATCAATAGATTGGCAAGCAATTAGGCCTAATAGACCTACTTGTTTAACAAGTAGAGTTGTAAAATAGCATAGGAGGGTTGTTGGAATGGATCATACAAATTTACCACACCTTGTAACTAATACTTAAAGGTGATCAAGCCACTCATCATGGTCATTATGAAGGAGAAGGCAGTTACCAAGCTTGGTAAACATGCACAAAAGGGAGATGAGTTGCTCAATGTCTCATGAAAGCCTAATTACACTCTATTCACACCTTGTAACTACCATAGGGAGGAGTGTTTAACTATTTTAGACATTATTTTTCCTTGAATAAGTCTACTATATCCTCCATTACTCCTACTTAATGCCTAATGGCCCATTGAATACCCCCAATCAAGAAAACAATGCATGGAGAGAGTTGAAGGAGGACTGTTATGGCTATTGTAATTCCTTGTAACTATAGCATGAGTAATCTATGGTCATTTATGACCCATATCTATACCCCCACACTAATTTCCCTCTCCTTTTCTCTTAATTATGTTATATATTAAGTCCTTAAGGCCTTGATTTGTATCCCTCACCTAAGTATGAGGAAACTCTACCTAGTTTTGTACTTGATGAACTTATTGGACTATTAATAGAATATTTTATCTTTTCCATGATTGGCTTATAGTGTGTGTATGATTGTTTTTATGTGCATAAGTGGTATAAATCTTCCCTTGGCATGTTCTTTCCACACCTATATGTTGATAAGTTATCTTATGCAGGTTATATGAAGTGTCAAAGGTTGGTGATCATGTTTGGAGTGTAATTTGGTTGGAAGTGCCTCAAGATAGACCTCCCACCCATCACATCCAAGTTGGAGCCATTCACCATGGTTTTCATGTAAAACACTATTGGATAACATCCTTAGAACTAGTGATTTAGTTCATGATTAGTTCACTAGTGTTGTTAGGAGTTCAAATTGAGTGGATGGATGATATTGGTGCATCACCACCCCTTAGATTAGATTTATTTTATGTACTCTCTATCCCTTTTCACCCCAAAAACTAGTAGGTCTTAGTGACTCTAATTTTTAAGTGATGGACTAAGGGAGATACCCTCATAACCTAGAGGTCTAGCCCAGTCATAAGTCACTCATAACCTAGGGTTATTCTCATGTTAGTATAGCCTTGAAGGTAGGCCTGAACAACCTCATTCAAAGGGTACAAGTTGGAGAGCTAAAAGTTTTGGCATTCTTTGTGGGGATAGATTCAAGCATGGAAGCCTTCACAACAACATCTTAGCCATCATAAGCAAATTCAAACACTCACATGTCAAGTTTTTAGGTATAATTTCATGATAAAGGTCATGATAAGGTCATCACCTCATGGTAACGATAGTTGATCTTGATAGTTTAATGTTATTCATGTTTATTATGATGAGCTATGGTAGCATATGGGGCAGATTTTTGTCAATCACTTCCTTATCAATATCCCTATGATCCCTATCAACCTTATTATGCCCCATACTATCCATATATTCAACCTTGTCAACAATATGAATTCCCACATTAGGCCTACGATCCTCTTCAATATCAAGGATGCCACTCTAACCCTCATTGTGAACCTCATTCATCTCCTTAGCAACCTATTTATCAGCCTAATTAGTCATGATAACATCATGATGTTCCTGGTCAACCTACTCATGTTCAAAGTTAATCCATGTCAAGCCTTAAATAAGCTTTGTTGAGTTATGAAAGACACATGGTGAAGATTGACACACTGAGAGGGTATGGACAAGAAATCCCTAAGCATGTGATTCAAAGCATGAGAACTTCATTGCAGTAGAACAAGAAAGAGTGGGAATTTTTCATGAGATAAATTCATTCAAGGGTCAATAATGACATGTTGAATATAGAGGGTCTAGTTTCAAGCATTAAAGAGAGGATAGTAGTAGATGATGGGAAACAAGCTCATTATTATTAGCCTTAAGTCCTCTCCTCCAACCCATACTAGTCCTCCATTAAATAACCTATCATCCCTCAAAATTTTCAATAAAATGAGTGTCAAAGCCCTCAATATCCCTCAAAATCCCTACCAACTTTACCTAATTGGAGGTCTACCTAAGGGAGAGTTCAAAAAGAGGGATAAGTGTGTCTTGAGAAGGTTGAGTCCCATGATTCACAACAGACCTTACATGGCCATTCACTTTTTGACCAACATGAAGAGACCTCCAATCAGATGATATTTAACTTTGAGTCTCACCTTGATAAGCAAATTAAACTTACAAACCAACACCTATATCAATAAGTATAAACTACAAGAGAAATGCCATCATAGCAGGAAGTTCCTCCATTCATGCCGAAGGTTGTAACATATGCAAATGAATAAACCCCTACATTTAAGTTTCTAACTTGGAAATAAATGTTACAGTCAAGGAAAAGAGAGGATCAATCAAACACAAGCCAAGGTATTGAAGTTAGAGATAAATCAGAAATCACTTAGCTCCCATCCCTCCTTCCTCAAAAATCTAAGACATTTTCATCATGAAAATCTATTCAAGGCAATGTGTAGCAAAAAAAGGAGATGATATTTGTCAAAGATGAGAAGCTGAGTAAAGAGAATGAAGAATCCATGGAATCACCAGATTTCTTCTCTCCTTTAACTCTATCAAGGATCATCCATGCCACTCCTTGATAAGGAGCCTCTCCTTTGTGAAATAAGTAAATAATATCTAGTTGTAATAGTAGAGGATGAAGGTGATTTAAGTGAGCAAGAAGAGGAAATCACCATTGAGACACCCCTTGGCAAGGATAGGTATTAATCAGTCTTTTATAATGAAAAATAAGATGAGATTCAAGAGGTTGTTTGGATGAAAGAGGAGCCACAAGAAGAACACACTTCAATTGGACAAGAAGAAGATGATTCCCAAGAGATCCTTGATGACATGGTAGCCACTCTCTATCAAGACAATATTGAAGTGATCCAAAAATTCAAGTTATAAAACTTTGCAGTACTTAAATTTAATAATAGCTAAATTATTAATTCCAATTTCTCTAGAATTTTATCCAAAATTAGTTTTAAAAAAATAATTATGGAAATTTAATTTTGGAAATTGAAATAAATTCAAAGAAAAAAGAATAAATTAAAATGACATAGAAATATTTATTTATGGGGTTCACCAAATGGATACGTCCCCTAGCCCACTCTATGAGTGTTTTGATCAATTAAAACTCATAAGAATAATTAAAAATTTCTTTTGAGTGATCCAATAATCATTCCATACCACATAATATATCTGTGCAACAAAATAAACTTCCTCAATTTGACAGATGTCCTTGCTACCTGTAAAAACTAGATTAATCTCTATCTATAAAAATTCTTTAATTTTCCATGCTCTATACAAAATCACGCTCCCTGTATCAAGACAACCTATTATTTATATTTTTTCAACACCTTCTTGGTGTTGGTTGGGTGTGGTTATTGTTATATCTAAAATCTTGGGTCCAGTCCATAATTCTATTTCAACAACCTATGTTACCTATTTCCAACACCTTTTTATTTGGCTGGGCATGTTTATTTATTTCTCCAGTAGTCTCAGATTCTTTTTGCATTGGATATCTTCTTTTATTTTCCAACACCCTTCCACATTGGCTGGAACTAATGGCCATTTTACCTATATTCCATTCTACCCAACAACTCCACATTGGTTATCAAGAAATAATTCCATGAATCTCGAAAGGAAGGCAAGTGCAATGCTTAATTTAGCTCACTGTTTGTCTTGACTTGTCTATCATGAAAGTCATTTACCCATGTGGTTGTAGCATACCTAATCTGGGTCACCATTCATGTGAGCCTTCTCTCTAACATTTATCCATGTAGCATTAATGCTTTAACATTAATTAGTTGGCATCATATGTGGAAAGTACACACCATTTGTGTTTGATGCCAAAGACAACACCAATTATTGATAACTTGTGGTTATAATTACCACATAAAAATAGACTTTTGTTGTCATACATGAAACTCTGTTAAAAAGAATTATCATGCCTATCTTGGACTTAATAAGCATGTAGCTCGATAGATATTAACCATGAAATTTCAAATGTAAAAATATGGGAATAAAATATATAATAAAATATCTTAGTGGTAATGAAAATATATTTAAATATATTGGTGGCAATTTAATAAAATTATTTGCAAATATTTCAAGTAGAAGTGTGGTATTATTAGACAGATAATGCCACATTTGCATCCATAACAACAAGTAATTAATTATAATATAAAGAGATTTAAAATAAACTTTTAATCTCCTTTCATATTTAACTCATTCCATATATTGGCACATCATCCCAGAAGTGATTTGATCAGATCTTGCAATGGGAATCCCCTGGATCATGAAGAGTGGGAAAGTGAAGTATATGTTTAGTCTATAGCAGTTACAAGGCAAAGTGATAACCTCCAAGGGTCTCTAAACATTCAAGAAATGGTATGTGTTCAAAAGAATTCTAGTTTCATTGAAGACAAAAGACCCCTTCCTTGTTGCCAAGATGAGTTTGTTAATGGGCATGAAATACAAATAGTTGATGAAAGTATAAGGTGTGATCATGATTACATGGGATGTTAAGAATAAAATTATGACCTTTAGAAGTAGTACATGAGCATTTTTAATGAATATCAGACCCTTTAAATACTCACACCTCATATAGAACATATTAAAGATAAATCAGCTACTAACCCTATCAAGAGTTATCCACAAGAAGAGCACACCCAAGATGATGAAAGGAATGATGATTTGTTTGCTACTGCAGTAACCCAGGTTCCTAAACACAAACTAAATGAAGAAATCTTACTCTTTAGCATAACTCACAAAGTTCAAGATGTCCACCATGAGTATCTTAACAAGTCACCATCTCATATAGAGCAGAGTGAACACACCAACCAAGAAATGGAACATGAGGAAAAACACATTACTAAGATAGAGATGAGGCTAATCATGAAAGGTAAATAGATATGGGATGATTATGATTAGGTGCTTGACTCACTATCCAATCCATGCACCTAAGAGTGTTGTAAGAAGGTATAATTGCTCTCCTAAGGAGCCATGAACATGCTAATGCCTCCAACTATAAGTGGGATTCCTCATACAGTGAGTAATGATTGGTTGGGTCCCAATCAACACATAACCATCTAACCTCTTGGAACCAACTTTATTAAATTATCTTTCTATTTTATCATGGAGGATAAAGGAGGTTTATTCTAATTAGTTGTTTCTAGTGTTTGTTGTCTTACTTTCAAGAAGTGTCAACATAAGTGTAGGTAGTTTGTTGCTTTGTTATTTTGGTGTCTTATATTTTTACCTTCTTTAGGTTTTAGGTGTGTTTATTAGGTTTAGATGATGTTTCTACTATTTTCCTTGATGTGTCTTATGTTTGTTGCAGTTCTGGGGGGTGTCATAAAGTGATAAGCTCTTTGGTAGTCCAAGAGTGGTCATCAAGTTTTATTATCATGTAAGAGTCATTACTATCATGAATAATGAGTGGGTTCTCTTAATCAGTAGGCTAGTCACCCCTGAGAGTCACCAAAAATGTTGACATCTTGGCCTCATAGACCAAATGTTAACCCCTACAGTTAAAAACTTTCATGATAACCCCTCTAGGTTTATCCATGGTGTCTAAAACTTGATATTGGTCCCATAAATGTTTATTAAAAGTCTTTGAGCCTTGTTAAGAGTGTCATTGTGTGTATTAGATTTTCTTGTGGATCCACCATATCATAATTGTTTTGAGGTTTATTTAGTGATGTGACAATGGTCATAGCAATCATGGAGTAAGTAGAAAGTTGTCATTGTCCTTCTCAAGCCTTAAGGATAGTCTTAAGCATGTTTGATAAGCTTAAGGACCCTTAGCAGTAGTTGAAGTGAATTGATGAGATTTAGGCTTCTATTATTCATGATTTTTAAGCTAGTTTGGGTCATTTCAAGATGAGAGAGAGCCTTACTAGTAATATGAAAGGTGTCCAAACTTTATTTAGTTCATAGTGTGGAGCCTAGTAGTGTTTGTAAAGTCATTCTCCATGGTTTGTTTGTTTAAGTTGTCTCAGACCTTGATTTGCCCTTTTAATACCCTCAAATCCTCATATAAGCCCATTTTCATTAAAAACCTTTAAAATGGGGGAGTGTTTTGATAAAAAAAATTACAAAATAAAGGTCTTGAAAATGTCACATTTTCATCATATGGTCATGACTAGGTATTTCATATCCTTAGAGGTCTATTTTAAAGCCCATATTCACTTCCCACTCACCAAATAGGTCCCAAACATGGGAAAATGCATCCTTTCAACTCCTCCCAACCATACAACTCATTTTATAATGTCACTTAACTCATGTTTTACCTCCCTCTGCCCTCCAATGGCAGTTCGAGGTCAAAAATATGGAGAAAATGTAGGAAAAAGAAATTTTTTGAGTGTTTCTATAGGTTGTACAGACCTGTATGGTCAATCCATATAGAGGGGAGTTAGGTTTTGTAGGTGAGTTCATGCCATATGTTTGAGAGAAGTTTCATGATTAGAAAATGCAAAACAGGCTAAAAACTAACTTTACCCTTCCACCGTGATCTTTGGCAGTCTAGGCAAGTTTTCACTCATTCCATACATGAGAGAGAAGATCAAGATTTGAAATTGGAGAAATAAATGGGGTATCTTAACCTAATTATTCATGGTAATTGTCTAAAAATCCATGCCCTATACTCTATGACCAATGGATAACAATATGGGCAATCTAATGAGCTTCTTGATCTGTGTAGGGGTAAAAGGTGCAAAGGTTTTTGAGCATTTCTAAGAAGTTTTTGAAAATAATCACTTGGTGTGTGTTTTTTAGGTCCTCATAGACCATATCCATCATCCTCCACCCTTGGTTCACATGTGTGTGGGTGTGAAATAAATAAAAACTTCATCTTTTCTTCATTTTACATACTGCAGACAAGTTTATATATGTTATAGAGCATTCAGGGCATAAATATGGAAGAGAGGGATGTTTTCAAGCATGTAATGGTCCCTTGAGATCCTTTTAAATCTCATTTTCCTTCCATACTCAAATAATTCATATCAAAGGACCCCTTCAATTCATGTTCCAAGGTGATTGTCACAATTACATTGTGTGATCTAATAGCATAACCATGTGTCATTGTAGTGGCTATAAAGGGTTTCAAGTCAAGTCAAGGTAGACATCATCCCATTCATGTTGTACTCATTCCATGTTTTTTTACCCTAAAATCCCCTCACTGACCTATGACCAAGCATTCTTAGTTTTAACCTTGAAAAGTAAACCTTCACAGGACCACCTACAGGGTCTTATGTAGACTAGAGGCTTAGATGGAATGTTGACTAATCAAATGGAGTCTTGGAGACACTGACAAGTCCCTGAAAGATGCATATGACATATGAAGAGGCAAGGGAGATAGGGTGAATAAGGTTCAGCATGGATTGACACTTTATCTTACATCCCATTATGCAGAAGATAAACTTCTCATAGTCATTATAGGCCTAAAGCAAACTAGTCAAAGGGAAGACTGTTGAGATGAGACTTAGAAGGTGTGAAAGAACATTAAGAATCCCTAAGGAATCAAGAGGGATCTACAAGACATGGCACATGAGAAGGCATAGGGGTAGTTAGTACTATTGACCAAATTCACTATCTAGTCAATTTGGGTCAACCTATATAGCAAAAAAATTCTATCAGAGGGTCTATCATAAGTTATTTAGTGTTAATTCATGCTTTTAATAGTCTAACCATGGTCAATTTGGCCCCACAAGTCATTTCAAGTCTTTCTAAGGTCTTTTTAATAGCCAAAATAGTGCATTTAATGTCTTGTATAGATTTTTTGGGAATTATGCAAGCTTCAAAAGATGATGTCACCTCATATGTGTCAATTCTAACTTCTAGCTATTTTAACTAACAAATTGGTAGAATATTAAAAAAAGAAGTAGTTTTCTTGAAGAAATAAGAGGTTTCAGCACTTGTATGACCTATGAGGAAGAGTGGTACATGTGGCAAGGTTGGAGTGTGACCCTTCAGCTTCTCTAACCCATCCTTGTGTTTCTCAGCTTTGGAAACACCAAAAATGGCTTAAAACCTTCCCATCTCTCCATCGATCTCTTGGAAAGCATTATGAAGTTCACAAATTTGTACTTGGTACGGTCATCTGGAAGAGTTTTAGGTCCAGTGTTTCTGGGGGAGGATAGTACATGAGTTGGCCTTCATTTTCATAGTAGGGTTCAAGGATTAGTGGACTGAGCTTTATAAACCATCTCTTAGAAGTTAGCCACCCCATTCCATGCTTGTCATTTCCCATACCCTATAGGTTTCCTCTTCTGCTGAGGTGGTCCATACGGTCTAATTGGTGAATCACTTAATGAGGGTCAAAAATATCTTCCTCACCATATCCAACCTTGCCCCCAGCTAATTGGCATGTGTGGAGCACTATGGCACTTCCATGTTTCCCTTTGGATCTTCAAAGGAGTGTTTTCTAGTTTTGTAGATGAAGGTGATGTTTTCATGGTTTCAAGAGCTCATACACCTTTGTGTTGATGTTTCATATCCTAACAGAGCTCATGAAGTGTTGAGATTAACATGAAAGCCATATTGGTATATCAAAATGCATAGAGACCTTTGTTGTTTTGAAAGCAATGTTATTTTTTCCCAAGTTTTAGTTTCCATGTTACTGTAGCAGGAGATATGAGGTAATGAAACACTCAGCCACAATAGAGCCAGATGGTCAAGGCTTTTCTTCACCATAGCCATATCAAGATTCTCTCAATGGTTTGAGAAGAAGGATCACCATTGCTCATGCAAGTCTCAAAGCAATATAAACATGAATGGTTATGTTTTCATTTTGGGGCAAAGTAACCTTAGTTTCTCTGAAGTAGGATTTCACCTCATTCAAAACCTTGAGAATTGATCCATTTAGAGGTCCCAACTGCCTTCCAAAGCCTGTGTTTCATTGCAAAAGGGTGATGTGTTCATTTGAGTGAGTTTAAGAAGGATCTCCAATGAATATAAGTGTATTGTCAAGGTGGCATGTAGAAGGTAATTTCACATCAAAAGCTACAGCAAGTTCAAAGCTCATATGGAGTCAATACACCTACAGGTGGCTTATAAGGAGAATAAATTGGCAATGTGGATTAGTCCTTATGAGGCATGTGTAGATACATGGGGGTAACAAGTGGAGTAAGTTTGGATTTTTGAAAGTGTTCAATGAACACATACACATGGATTCCCTAAGATTACAGCCCTCAGCTACCTTGTGCAAATCACCATTACATACAAGTGTTGTAGCGAGCCTATAGCAATGAAGAAGTGAAAAAAAGACATGAAGAAGGGAGTGGTGACTTGAATGGTACCTAAATAGTGTTCTCTACCCCAAATGAGGTTATATATACATTGAAGAGAACTCCAGTCTAGATGGTACATCTCATCTCAGCTAAAAGAACATCCCAGGTGTATGGAGGAGTGTAGAAAAGTTGTAATTGGCAAAGAAGGTCACAACTTTGATGAGGGTAATGAACTCTTAAGAGACAAGGATGGATTATAAAGGGAAAAAAAGTGTTGTTTGGCTATGAGAGGTCCTTGAAAGGCACTAACATGACTCCTACATGCAAAAACAACCTATAGCCAACCTTCAAAGTGTCAAGAACACACACAACTGCAAGTGGGATGAAGACAATTGGAGGGTCAAGTGCCTCCACAAGGCCAAGTGAGAATCTCTAGGCTTGAATATAATGATAAAAACCTCAAATAACATGAGGAGATAGAGAAAACAAGGCAAATCTATCAAAGTTCTCCACTTATGAGGTCAAAAAGGCCAATTTCACCCTCAACTTACAGATAGTCACCTTCAGAAGTTAGTTTTGAGTTTCATGCTAGTTGGAGGGGTAAATGGGGGAGTTAAGAGCTAAAATTTGGTACAAGGGGTCCTCATGACCTAAATAAGCCTCCCATGTATTCAAAAGTGATAAACAATAAGGTTAAATACTCTCTATTTTGTCTCAAAGATAGGCCACTTTCAAGGCTTAAAACTTGCAAAAGAGAGAGAAAATGGTGGAAATTGAAGGTTAGGGTTGAAGTGGATATGAACACAAGTTGGGGAAAGCTTGGATAAGCATGGAAAAACATGAATGAAGGATCCTAAGGTGTTGGAACAAGCCCAGGTGTGATAAATCCATGAAAGAGGATCCAAAGCCACTAGGCCTACAACAGAACTAAAAACTATGGACTCCATCAGTCCAGCTTCAAACTCCTATAGCAAAACTATGAACTCCATCAGTACCCTAGGACCTAAAGGAAAGTTGTTGGCAACTCCATGAGGATCAAATCCATGGAGTCATATTGTACAGAATCCATATGGATGGAGTAGGGGACTAGTTCCTTTGACACTTTCTTGAGTTTTTCAGGTTTTGGAGATGATCAAAGGATGTTAATCACTTGAGAGAATATATTGGGACTTGAATCAACTCCCCATGTCATTTACAAAGCTCAAAAATTGTCCTAAGTGTCTCTACTAGGTTTCTCACTTTCAGCCGGTCCAGAATGAGAAAAGTGATCACATAGTGGAAAGAGTGGTAACTCAAATTTGGAGATCTTTTAAGGTGTTTTGGATGGAGCTGAGCATATGAGGTGTCCTAACATGTGTCCTAAGACCCCTGGTATGTATCAGTTAGGGAGAATAAGGAGATGCTAAGGCCAAGTGCCAAGAAAGGTCTAAAAGGAATGATCATAGTGACAAATGATGATTCTTCTTGTGCAAGAGAATATAAATGATTTGGAAAACTTCCAATGTAGGTAGAGGATTCCTTGTAACTTTCTCTTATTAGTGCAAAAGAGACACTTGTCCCTAGTCAGCTTTGGAATGCCCAATGAATCCAATGATGAAGGCAGTTTCATGAAGGTGCTTGAAGAGATGTTATGCCAATTTTGGAAGAGGATGATTGTTTGGAATGGACACATATGCAAATTAGTTTCTAACTCCTCTTACACTTCACCTACATGCATTGTAACTAGTTTCCACCTTTGGACACATGTCCTTATGTCTCTTAGACTTCTTTTTCCTCTCTCTCTTTCTAATTGATATAAGTATGAGCCATTTTGGCCATTGTAAACTAATACCACATCTGGTATGGTAAAGCCCTGTTGGAATAACATTGTACTTTGATTTTGAACATTGAATGTAAGTCTAATTCTGAGTTGTGAACATCTTTGTCTAAGTGTGAGAGAGATGAATAGTGAATTTAAGTGATAATATCATCCTTGCTTCCTCCATCCTTCATGTTTAAGCAAGAGTTTGTAATCTAATAGGTCATGTGAAGTATAGTTAGGATACTAGGCTCCTCTTCAAGCAAGTTATTATCTCTATGGTGTACAATCTTCCCCTGGACTAGTTGTCTTGTTGATTGTCTTTGTATGTTACCTTCACATTGAATCACTTATGTTAGGATCCTTTAAGGCTTAGAGTTGGTCTTAGAAAGCTTTGTTATTTAATATAAGTATGATAGTTTTTGGGATATCTCTTGGCAAATCACCACTTTAGTGTAGTTTTAACTCATGTAAACTTCTAACTCTTTCCCTATAAGCAAGAATTAGATTAGTTTACAAGCATTTCAAAGAAGATCTAGGGAGCTAGCCCTTAAAATATAGAGATTCATATCTCTTACAAGTTCACCCACAACTTGAGAGATGATTCAATGTTGCATTAAATTTTTGGAGCTTCACAGAGTATCCTAGGGTGCACAATTTGATGCCAACAAGTACCATATCATCTCAACCATCCCAGGATAAAGAGCCCAGTTAGGGTTCTCATTGAGTGCACACATAGTGTTTTACCTATAGGATGGAGGTGTTAGAAAGGTGAGACTATTGAATAATGTTTTAAGAGATTATAAGGAGTAACAAGGGTCATTATCATATTGATACAATTAAAATAGGCACAATTTTATCCCTCAAGTGCTTACATACAGACAAGATACCTAAACACAATGTATACAGTCAACTGAGGGAAATGAATAAGATGTCATTTGATGAAATGTTGTTAAAAGTTATTGAAGATCATAAAAACATGTATAGGCCTTGATACTTTCAAAATTGATCAAATTATAATACATTTTTGAATAAGTTTTAGTAGGTTGCAGAGGGTCTTGGCCTGAAAAAAGAGTCATACACATAGGCCTACATATAAGTAGTCATAAGGAGATAGGAGGACCGAGTGAGAAATGAGGTCTAGTAAGGGGTTTCAAGGTGTTTATGCCAATGGATAAACTCTCTTAAGTTATCTTTCTACTAAATAATTGATTCAAGGAACCTAGAAATGGATTATCTGTATCAATAGCTCAGGCATACCCAAATCAACATACACACGTAGAGTCATATATGAATGTAAGAGTATGAGCAACCCTATGTGGGAGAGCCAAATTTAAAGGTGGATACAAGTGTCTTAATTTGTTTCTTAAATTCTTAGGTCCATATATAATGGTTTACCAATTTGTAATTGAGAATAATACCTCAAATACTAACAAGGTGTTCACCCTCTCACACAGTCCAATCGAGCCTGAGTGACACCAACAGGTAGAGTTAGTAGTAGGAAGTGAAAGTATAGAACATTGCAAACAGATGGGGTAAATATATGAAAAGTGATATTTCAATTTTTCCTGAATGGTTTCAACATTTATAATTGAGGTGAGGTATCCCCTTGAGATAGAAGAATCCAAGTGGCGTATATAGGCCTAAACAGGCATGTGCCTAAAACTAAAGACATTTGCTTGTTCAAAGATTGGTTAAGGTATGGAAACATCTTAAAATCAAATAAATTAAAACACAACCAAGTTCCTTGAATTTTTAGATCATCAACTAAGGTAGAAGGATCACTAAACTAAGCCACTAGGGCTATACAAGCTTGATTGTCAATAAACCCTAGACAAGGAGATGAAAGTATGCAGGCAACAAGGTTGGAAGAAGGGATCAGGTAAGAGAGTGTTGCTAAACCTAAAGTCATGTTATAATAATTATAAAAATCCATCATCACTAAACTAAGGAAAAAAACTCCATACTCATACCCCATACTATTGTCAAAACACTTAGCTTCGACAGTGAACAATGTCCTACAAACACAATCATGAAAGAAGGATGCAGAGACAGTAGTTTGGATGGCTAGAGGAAAATGAAGAGGATGAAAATAGGTGATAAAAAAATGGATTATGATTATTTTTAATCCCAAAACATCTACAATTACCTCATATTCATGAGACTTAGTTCAAGCCTTCTATGCCTAAAAGCCATCCTTAAGGCTTATAAACCCCATATCACATTGAGGCATGCCCAAACCTTCTCCAAGTATAAATAGGACCTTTAAATGGTATAGGAGGATGATATAGGTCTTAATAATATGATTTTAGTCAAAGGAGAGCATAAAAAATGATCAAATTGGTCTTAAAGACCCTACTCAAATTACACAGTCCTAAGCAATCAACTCACGCCATCACTTCAAGTGCTCATATCTTTCATAGCAGGGGGACTCAAAGCATATGATCCTATGAGAATTTTGGGAACCCCTGTGGGTTTAATATACATTAATGAAAGACTTAGTTTCATGGCCCCACATTTAATAATCATTATTAAGATTTCCACCATGTCTAGAAGGCATGCAGAGAGCTCAAAGTTCACCAACTTGCACTCACATCTCTCCATAAAAGATGCATGGAACCCTAATATTTTATATATTTTTAGTGGGGTCTATGGAATAAACATAAATGACCATAAGTTTGGTATTTTAGGTCTGATCTTTATGAACCATCGTTAAGATGGTAGACCTCAAAAACCCTTCTTAAACCCAAAGATAGACCCGACTTGGGAAAACTTGAGATTTTGGCAATCAAACACTCCTAGTTGACTTGATAAGTACTTAAAACATTTAATGCACTCATAATATACCCTAACCATAGTATTGGTATGTATGGAAATTGTATGAAATTGTTTAAAAAAATAGTACTTTTTTAAGGAATTGAGAAGAAAATAAAGTACAAGGTGGTTTGAGGAGTTGCAAATCATTAGAGAGGGACGTTTGAGACTTATTTCATATTACCAAGACACTAGATGCTCACTTTTATACCTATAAATTCATTTTCAAGTTCACATCAAATAACCAGTCTGCAGATGTGATGTAGAGCATACACCAAGTTATCTTAAATTATCCTTATTTCTATATCCCTACTTCACTAGACAAATCCTTCATGCAAGATTATAAATCTCATTGATTGTTAGGTGGATTCTAAATGTGATCTAGGAATTTGACTCAAGAGAGGATGGTTAGTATTTTGTTATTTCTAAAATGAAAGCAAAGTGAAATAAACACACTAATAACATAACATCTCTAGGCCTAGACACTAGGGAGAGCTTAGTTAACAAAAGCAAATGACAAGCACAACTAAAAATCAAGGAATGAAAACACAAGAATTCCTTCACCTTCCTTGGATGCTCTAAATGCCTTTGTAATGGTGGCTTGCTCAACTTGTGCTTCAAGAGTTCTTCTTTAATGGAGTGTCACTACCTTCATCTCCTCTTGGCACCTTTGGCTTGTGGCTTGGATTGGTTTGGAATAAATTTGTCATGGTAACATTAGTTTCTTGAAACTTTTGGAACTAATCATGCATTATAACTTTGAACTAATTAAGCTTAGAAATGATGTTGTGAGGCCTCCTATTTATAGATTTTTATATTTGATCATAATCAACCTCAACCGTCCATCTCAATTTTTATGTTGTGTGGTTAAGGATTAATTCAATTTTTGGAATTAAGCTTGTAATTATCCTCATCATGGCATTGGAAGAATGGGCAATTAAGAGACATGGAGGGCATTGATGAGGCATGGGAGGCATGAATCTTGATATTTGTGGTATTTATGGCCTAGGGATGTCTTTAAAAGAAATGAAGTCACTTGATGATGCAGATATTCAATATTTATTTCCTGAAATAAGTATTCAACAAGTTTCCTTGGAATTATTAATTACACCTTGATTTGGGTTGATTAGCTCTTAAGCATGATTGAGCACTTTATGCACAAATTACTCAAATTGATCAAAATGTCTTGTTATTGGTCCTAAATTTGACTGGATTAGAATTGGAAGTCCACATCAAATGCATTTGATGTGTATTCCCATTTAGAATGTTGCCAACAATAAATAACAAAGGCATGATTCTTGTGCAAAATATTTGATAGGAAAGAGCAGTCCAGAGCACGCAGGTGGAAATTTGTCATTTTGACTCGAAATGAACTGATCAAAGTTAGCTAGCTCATAAATTGCATTGCCCCATTCAGGGATACCCTTGCCAAAATCAGCACTTGAATATGTCAGTTTCACATTATTTAACATGTTTTAGTGTTTTTAGGCCAAATTGTGCATTTTAGATGGAAACTAGCAAAAACTCTGATTGGAGGTTATCGATGGCTAGTTTTAGGTGTCTACAATTTGCCCCTATTTGAGAAGGCATTACAAGTTATAAGCATATTAATATCTTCTCAAAGAATGAAAAGGTCCTACATGCCTAGAACTATAATGATGATAAGATAACTATATGATGCCCCCTTAAGGGAATGGTTGGCACAAGAAGGTCGACAAACGATCCCTCAAAAAGAAAGAAATGAAATAAGGGGACCAAAGAAAGGAAAGATGATGGGGTGAAAACACAATGATATTGAAAAATTAGTCAAAATCATTGAGAATACAAGTGGTACGGTGCATAATGGTTTGCCTAAAGGTGGTTATAAGCATTGTACCCTGATAGTGGCAATATGGTATGATGACATAATGATTTGCCCAAAGGTGGTTATAATCATTGAGAAGATGGAGTTGCCCTAGTTAGGACAAAAAAGCAAGATAACAACATGCCCATGTATGGGTAGAAAAAGTAAAGTGGTTATAACACAATGTTTTTCCCAAAGGTGGTTATAATCATTGAGAAATGCAGGTGGGATGGTGTACAATGATTTGCCTATAGATAGTTATAATCATTAGACCCTGATTATGGAAAACATGATAAACCTCGCTGAGAATAATGACAACTTGACACATAGGGTAATGATGAATTGGAACAACCTACTAGTAGGGAGATGCTCATCCAAACTAATAAAGGTTGGAATTCTTTCATGGTCAATTACTCTATTTGGGATGTGATTGGGAGTGAATCAAGATGTCAGTGTCAAAGAGATGAAACCATTATTAAATAGACTTATTGAAGCTGAGATTTGTTGTAGCATGTGATGGTAGGATTATGATAGAACACCATAAAGACTTGACCAAAATATGCATAAGGACTGACTCCCTAATCCAATACTCAATAGAAAACAATGCACCAATGATAAAAACCATGATGACAATGTAAATATATGAATAAGGATGGATTCAATTGTAAGTGTGGACAAGGAATCACCCAATGAACACACATAAACTAAATCAAAGAATAAATGTTGAAAACAAATATATAGGTAGACAAACAAACAAAATAAGCAAAAATAAACAAATAACACAATAAAAATCCTACGAACATTGCCCCTCGAAAATAGGTGATAACTTAACAAATGAACTAAATGGGGGAATAGAATGAAAGGAAGGGGGTGGTTGAGTTGTCTCCATATGAACTAGGCAAGTGGACACTACCTACATAGTTCCATGGATGTAATATTTAATAAAAAACTTTAGGCCAAACGTAGTTCTCCCAGGGAATGAGAAGAATGTGATAACTGATGAAAACAAACAGAATGGATGTGATAGAAGAATAAAAATGGTCTTGTATAATGGCAAGTGCATGATAGAAAAGGCCAAAAATGATGGATAAACTAAATGACAAATGATTTGCTTGTAACTTAGTAAGGGTTCCCAGAATCCTTAAGGCAAAGAAGTGGTCAATGTTTTTGTTCTTTTCTAATAATTTTTAAAAATGTTTTTGGAAGTGTTTTGGAGTGTTCCAACTCAATCAAGAATGATGAGGCACTAAATGGTTCAAGCTTACAAAATGGAAAGAGTATTCAAAAGTAGGTTGCTCTCAAAATGGCAAGAGCGTTCAAACATAGGTTGCTCACAAAATGGTGAGAGCGTTCAAACTTAGGTTATTCGCAAAATGGCGAGAGCATTCAAACTTAAGTTGCTCACAAAATGATGAGAGCATGGCTAAAAGGGGTGATTGAGCTGACCTCAACAAGTATTCAACACTGTTTATATAGTCCTAGAGTAGGACCTCAAGTCATTGTAGTTCCACCCTTACAACAGAGGAATTTGACTAGTGCAGCAGCCAATTCAAATTAAGCAAGCATAGTTTGTAACAAGACATAGTATGGCATAGGAAGTGGCAAGTTGGTACGTCAATGCTTAGTATTGCCTCTAGTTTGCCCATAGGCAATTATAACTAGGACACAATTGCATAGATCAATGGTACTAATTTACCAAAAGGTGGTTATAATTAACAATAGGATCAGTGGTAAGAAAGAATAACAAATAAAGGATGCAACTTCCAAAACTTCTATCACACTATCCCAAGATATGTTCCCTATCTAAAATACTTGAAAATTTTGATGAAAGGATCAGATACTTTGATGCTAAAACTACATAACAAATAACAAAAACGAAGGTCAAATAGGCTAGGCATTAGAACACACTAGGTCGATAGGTCAGAAATAGAAAGTGGATATGGCAAAGAGGACAGATAAGAATGGTATGTGTATAAAGAAGAATAGTGACAAAAAGGCATAACTAAAATGGTCCTTACAAACAATAGACCTTAGTATTCAAGCATAGTACTGCTTGAGATGAATAATATTCACTGGTTGTGGAAGTTCATCATTATCTGGTGTGGTAATCTTGTATGCCCTTGATCCATAATCTGTAGTGATGATGAAGGCCCTATCTAGTTTGGTTTGAATTTCCCTTTATGTTTCTTCTTGACTGTGGTATTCTTTTGGTTTTTTTTGAGAATAAGATCTCCAAGTTCAAATTTTATATACTTCACATGCCGATTATAGTGGATTTTGATTCAATTTTGATATGCTTGAAGATTGTTGAGCATGGTCATACATTTCTCATCTAGTAGGTCCAACTCTTGCAGGTGAGCTACTCAATAGTCATGATCATCTAGGATATGCTTGAAAGAGATATGTAGTGAAGGAAATTTGACCTCAATGGGAAAGATGGCTTTAGTACCATAAAAAAGTGAGTATGGAGTGGTTCTAATGGGGGTATGATGATTGGTACAGTATGCCTAAAGGGTGAGAAATATCTAGAGGTGTTAGTCTTGACTGGCATCATTGACCATCTTTTTGAGAATATTGATCATGGTTTTGTTGGATGCCTCAGCCTAGCAATTACATTGAGGGTAATATATTGTAGAAAAGTATTGTGTGATGTTTTATTTAGTACATAATTGGTATACATCTTTATTATTGAATGATCATCCATTATTAGATATAATGTCAAAGGGAATACCATAACAGCAGATGAGGTGGTTGAAGATGAATTTGTAAATTTGCTTTTCAGTCACATAAGTGAGGGGTATAGCTTCAACCCACTTAGTGAAATATTTAGTGGTGGTAAGGATATGTTTATGGCCATCAAATAAAGTGGGGTTAATCTTTCCAATAAGGTCAAGTCCCCATGTAGAAAATGGCCATGGTGTCAACATTTGTTTCAGAGTTTTTGTTGGGCATTAATAAAATTAGCATATCATTAACATTTATCACATTTCTTTACATATGTAATGGCATCTGCGTCCATTGTGGGCCAATAATAACCAATACGCAAGAGATTTTTTGCTAGGACTGCCCCACTAGAATGGGCTCCACATACTCCTTCATGAACTTCTCTTAACGCTAATGTGGACTCTATCAAAGTTAAATAATGAAGCAGAGTTATATCAAAAATACGATGGTAAAGGGTGGATCCAAGTAAATTATAATGAGTGGAATGATGAATGAAGGATTTGGTTTGTTTTTGACATAGGTTAGGTGGCAGAACTTGGTCATGAAGGTAGTTGTAAAGGTCTGAGTACCAAATAGAATTAGGTTCAATAATATCTCATATCATGGCAATGGTTGAAGGTTCATGAGTCGGAGCTAAGAAATTTTTGATGAGGAACTGATACTCTATAGCTTTATCTATTTATCAAATTAGAGAACCAATAATAGCTATAGCATATGCAGTTCTGTTACTAGCCCTCAATATATACTCAAATTGAATGTTGGCAATTTGTTTTTTAAGAGTGTCAACCATGGCTTTATATGGAACCAACTTGTCATCTTTGGTCTAAAAATGATATATGACCTGATTGATGATTAACTGAGAATCACTATAAACTTGAAGATGAGATATATTACAATATACTCCTTGTCAAAGTCCTACAAGTACTTCATATTCAGCGATGTTGTTTGTATAGGGAAAGCTAATTTTGAATGATTTATGGATTAGATCCCCCTATGGTGTAATAAGCAATAAGCCTTCCCCCGATCCATGTATATTGAATGAACCATCAAAGTACAACTTTTAGGGCTGCTCCTCAAGGGGTGTGTCCATTATGGTCATGATGGATTCATCAAGAAACAGAAAGTTGAGTGGTTGTGTGTCCATGAGAGGTGCTTCAACAAGTTGATCTATAAGAACTTGTCCTTTGATTACTTTTTAATTAACATAATCTATGTCAAAATCACTAAGAAGCATGATCCATTTAGCTATTATACCTTGCAAAGCTATCTTAGATAGTAAATACTTGATTGGATCTACCTTTGAAATGACCATGGTTTTATTATTCAACATGTAATGATGCAGTTTCTAAGCTACAAAAACCATGGCTAGACAAGCTTTTTCAATAGGTGCATAGTTATGTTCATATGTAACCAAGGTATAGGTTAGGTAGTAAACAACATTCTCCTTTCCTTTGTCATCATGTTGAGCCAAGGGTGCCCCCAAGGTATTATCGGTAGATGATAGGTATAACAAGAATGGCTTTCCTGGTAGAGGAGGTAATAAAATAGGTGGATTGACAAGATAATATTTGAGTTGTTGAAAAGCTATTTAGTAGTGATCATCCTAGTGAAATGCAACTCCTTTCTTTAAAAGGTATGTAAATGGATAGCACTTGTCTGCTAACTAAAAGATGAAGCATTAGATGGACTAGATCTTACCCTAAAAACTATGAAGTTACTTCAAATTGGTTGGTGGTGACATCTTAGTTATAGCATGGAATTTAGCTAGATCGACTTCAATACCTCTACAAGACATGATGAAGCTCAGTAATTTGATTGAAGTTAAACAAAACACACCTTCCTTTAGATTTAGGCTAACATTGTACTCTCATAGTCTTTCAAATATCTTACACAGCACTACTAGATGGTCGGCCCTGGTCTTGGATTTTCCTAATATATCATCGACATAGTCTTCAATAATATCATGCATCATATCATGGAATATGACAGTCATAGCTCTTTGATATGTGGCTCCCACATTCTTAAGGCCAAATTACATCACTTGATAGCAAAATGTTCCCCATAGAGAGATGAATGTTGCTTTATGTTGATCTTCTAGCACTATTCTGATCTGATTGTATCCTAAAAAGCAATATATGAGTGAAAGCATTTCATAACCTGCCATGGAGTGGATGATCATGTTGATATTAGGTAATGGAAAATCATCTTTAGGACAAGCTTTGTTGATGTCTCAAAAATTAGTACAAATTATAATTCCTTCAGGCTTTTTGATAATAGGTACAACATTAGAGATCCATTCTGAGTAGTCAATGGATCAGATACACCCTACTTCTAAGAGTTTTTCCAACTCTTTCTTTATTAATACAATAATGCAAGGATTCATCTTACATAGATTTTATTTTATCAGTTGGCATCAGGGTTAACTACAAGGTGGTGCAGAACCAAGGTGGGATCTAACCCTGGCATGTTAGAAAAGGCCCATGTAAATATATCCACAAACTCTCTCAACAGAGCTGTAAAAACATTATGTTCCTCCTTAATGAGGGATGCACCTAATTTTATCCATTTTAGGTCTGATAGAGTCCTGATATTTACCTCCATTGTATCTTTGACTAGAAGGGTCAAACTATCTTCTAGGATAGTAGGTAGTGACTTGAACTATCAGACTATGTCAGGGTCCTCTGTTAGGACTTGCTCTTCAACTTCTCCTAGGCATGAGGAATCTGAGTCTCCTAATAGGATATTTTGCCATGTAATAAAAATGATAAAAAAATTCTTAAAAAATTTGATCAAATACTTATTGTTGCTAAAAATTGAACTCAGATACGTAGGCAAATTCATCGTTAGTGGTCTCTTGGTCTAAAATCATAGAAGAATGAACACCCCCATCTAATGGTGCCTAAAATAGGTTTTCACCACTAGACTAGTCTTTATCTTTACTTTTTCCCTGGTTAGAAATCACCTCAAAGAGGTTTTCACTTTAGGACCTCAATGTTTTATTTATTTATTTTTGGCTAAGGGTGTTCACTCGTTCTCTAAAATAGGCTACAAGATCTAATGTAATTGAGAATCCTGATTTATGATCTCCCAACGAAACATTATCTCTAAGGCCTAAGAAATCATAGAATGCCTCATTCTAGAACTCATCAATTTGTAGACTAGATTCTTGTTGGTCCCAATCTAACAATTGGGGATAATATAATGGCAATGGATTGTGATGAATGGCTTGGGTAAGGGTATAAATGGCATTGTTATCAAACATGTTGGTTTCAGCTAGGTTATCAAAGGTAAGGTTATGATCGGACTCTGCTTCATTATCGGCATCATCATCACTAGTCATTGGTGATGGAGTTTGAATAAGATATGTGGGGTCACCCCTAGGTGGTTTAAATCCAAGTCCATAAGGTCTTTCATACTTAGTTAGGGAAATTAGCTCGATGATTCCTTGTTGATTCGGTTCGAGGCCTCTTCCTTCATAATTATGATGCTCCATGATCCTATTAGGAATATGATACTTTACACTTTTATAATAATTACCCTAGTTGTCATTGTATAACCATGATTTATTCCCTTCAAGAGGTTCAGGTCCTAGGCTAGATGTTGGTACAAACATGACAGGTCCCTTGTCTTTGATCTTTCTTTGCTAATGCATATGTGGGATGGCCTTAGGTCACCAAAAGGTTTTTGGATTCTGAGGAAGATTGGTGATATGAAACATATCATGGGTCACATATTCACTTGATCCATTATCTAAAATGGTGAAATAATTAGAAGCTTCAGGAGGTGGCATGTGGGAAAGGGAATCCAAGGTATTAGGATTTATGCAATTATCTGATGAAGGATTAATAAGTATAGCCTTTCTTTTATCCTTCTTGGAACTGGGATTCATGTTGTATTGATAATTATAACTTTCAAACTTGGCCTCAAGATGCTTGCAGTGTTCATATAGGTGTAAATCTCTTGGAATATTCACCTCCATCCCTGAGTGGGAAAACTTGATACATTGGTTCAGTGTTAACGGGATTGCATGAATCTCATGTAACCAAGGCCTACCTAGAAGCATGTTATATGATAATTCAAGATCCAACACATGGTAAAGTGTATCATGGGTCAAATTTTGAATGATAATTGGTAAACTAATGGTGCCCTGTGATTCTCTTTCCTGATTATTATAGGCTTTAATAGTTATTTCTGGCTAGAGATCTGTCACTGTGTACCGAAGAAGCTTGATGAGCTTGAGAGACACTATGTTGAGGTTAGATCTATTGTTGATAAGGACAAGTTTCACTTTATGCCATCTGATACAAACTTCTATGTATAATAGGTTATTATGAAGTGGGCCAAGGGAAGACATAACACTTTGATTGAATGTGACTTGTTGGGTTGGAGCTAGGTGTGCAACCAAAGCTTGAAAGATATCAGGGGATATGTCACTAGCAATAATAGATTGGGTCAAAAACTCATTCAAGATGTTTTTGTGGATTATTGACATTCACAACAAATCTAAAATAGAAATTTGTGCTGGTGTCTTTTGCAATTGGTCCACAATATCAAACTTCTTGTCTTAGTAAGTAATGAATGGTTTATTCTAAGGCTGAATGGTTGGTTGGATGACTGGTAAAGTGGTAGATGGTTGTGGGCTTAGGATAATAATCTTTGACCTCTGAGTTATGATTACATAATTGGGCTTAGATGCTAGACCATTATAGCTAACCAATGTTGGAAATGGTGTGGGACCAGATAGGATAAGTCTTGGTTATTAGTGCACTTGCATGTGTCACATGGTAAGAACAAGTTGTCGCTATAAGATCCAAAAGTGGAAGTCCTAGTTTTTTGGTTTGCCAGTATGCACTCCCAGGTCAAAGAAGGATTATCCATGTGATTTAATTGAATAGTATTGTTTATCAATGGTCTAGACTAATTAGTGTTTGGTCTAGGATTAATGGATATGGTATTAACACTACCCCCTGCAATATGACCTACAACCCTATTGTAGTCATGTGAAATTGCATGGTAGGTTTGTTGGTTTTTACCATTTTGACCTTGTTTTTATCTATTGTTTTGTCATTATGTATTTTGTTGTTGATTTTATTGATTCTACTGGTTCAGCCTTTGATTTTGATACTATTGATTTTATTATTGCACTAGCCATTGTTGTTGTTGTTGATTGTTGTCTCGAGGAAAGGGGTTTTGATAAATCCCAAGCATTTGATTGGAAGTGGAAGTACCATTATCCAACATATTCTTGATTAAATGCTTGATTTGGACACACCATAGATTATGCCTGTTGACCTGATGATAGTCACAAAATTCATTTTCATGGTACCAATCAGGGTAAAGAATGCCTTGCAGATAATGCTTTGGTATAGGCCAACTAATTAGATTAGCAGTGGAAAGATTGTAAAATATAGACTCAATAGGTTCTTCTAGGTCACTAAATACATGACATGTAGGCATGGTTCTTTTAAGAGGAGGAGCTTGCAATGGTAAAGACTATTGTATTTGTTGTGCAAGTCTTGGTTGTTGCACTTGGGACATTGGATGGAGAGGTTGTTGGGTAGGAGTAGGCTAAAAAGGTGGTGCAAATGACATTTGCATAGTTTAGATATGATGAGATTCAATTACTCTATTTCCCACAACATTCCTATTTTGGTTGAATTGCTTCAGTCTTTCATGATTATTGGGTTGTGCCAGTTGTGATGCTTGTATTTGATTGGGATGTTGGTCATTTATATGATTGGTAACTTAATTTTGATTAGTTGAATTAATCTTTATGAAACCCTTATTGATGAGTGCTTGCTCAATCAACAAACCTTTATCAATTATCTCTTTGAATGTGTGTGCACATTACAGTTCTAGATGATAAGCTATCTCACTATGCAAATTTTTAGTAAACATAGCAGCTAATTGTTTATCTAGTAAATTATGGGTGAAATGGCTTACAAGGGCTCCCATCATTGTAAATAACTTGAAAAACTCTCCCCAACTTTTTATTTTGCTTGTGTTAGGTCTACTAATAAAATCTCATGCTCCAGATTGTAAGAAAAGTGCTGCACAAATTTATCAAAAAGATCATCAAAATATGTTACTAAATTCTTGGGAAACTTTAAAATCCACTCCAAAGCTTGTACACTCAGGCTCCTTGGAAACAACAGTAAAAGGCATATGTCACTATATGCCACTGGTTGACATTCAACAAAAAAATTGGTCAAATGAGCCTTAAGATCACCCTTCCCTTTGTACTTATCAAATTTGGGTGGTTCGTATCTTAAAGGAAACAGTATATGTAAATACTCCATGTTGAATGGATAGGAACACACGTCATCCAATTTGAACTTCTTAGTTTGCTTCCCCACTTAAATAGCATTAATTACATCCTTCATCTATTGTAATTCTTGGGATAGGAAACTAGAAGGGATATTGGTTTGAGGGAGAATGTTGGTTTGGGTAAATCACTGGGAGGTCACAAGTGGGACACTTTGACTAGGGTATGATGGAAACACCTATTGGGGTAGATTGGATTGGTTGGGGAATGGACCAGGAATATGCATATGTGGATTGGGATGTACTTGAAATTGCACATTTGGTTGCATGATATTCTAATTTGGGTTGACGATAAAGGTTTGACTTGGAGGATTTTTTGGTTGGGATAAAGGGATATAACTATACTGTGCCTATTGTGGTTGAAAAGAGACATGTTGCTGACTAATTGAACCTTACTGTTGAGTAGGAACTTGTGGACCAAGACCCTATCTCTAAATTTGTGGCACATTTTGAACCAACAGTTATCTAGTAGGTACTTGAGAAACATGGGGACCTCTTTGTTGCACGAATCCTTATAAAGAAGTAAAAGCATGTTGTAGATGCAACATCTATTGCTAACCAATATTTGCACTTTGTTGATTAGTCATTTCTTGGTTTTGGACTGGCATATTAGTCTATGACTAAAGAGGTATGTTTGTCATTACTTGATGAGGTGGAATATTAGTTGCCCTTGGTTGAGGTGGCAATGTATTCATCCTTTGTTGCATCGATACACTAGACTGTGTCTGTTGTTGTGGAATACCACTCGCTAATTGTTGAGGAAGATTAGGATTCATCACATTCTATCATTTACGAATAACATTAACCTTTATGTGATTATCTAATCCTATAGGTTGTACACTTGAGGAAGTGACTGGTTGAGGCTGGGGTACATAAACTCCTGTTCCTTGGTATGATGATCTACTCATGGGATTATCTATAGGCACACATTGTTGGCTATTTTTTTGTGTGTTAGTACCTCTTTGATCAAGATTGGATGTTATTTTCACATTGTCTACTACATTTGGCTCACTATTTAGTGTAGAAACTGAAGACACTTCTTTAATAACTAGCATATGTTTGAAGTTATCTATCAAAGTAGTTTGTACAAATGGGTCAGAACTCGAATTTTCTTGTCCAGTTAATTCCATCAACACTCCTATTGAAGGAACTACATCAATGAGAGGCTTACTTACCATGTTCATCTGATTGAAATTACATGCTAAATTTAGGTAAGTTTGGTATGTTGTTTGCATTTGGTTAAAGTGATCTTCTATGATGTTTTTGCCTTGATTGGATATACTTGGGTATTGGTACATTATTTAGACTAGAGCCATAGGATTAATATAAGAAGCTTGTTGATTGTAAATGATATTGTGGGGAACTCTTACTAGACTTGGTAAATTTTCATGAGGGAAGTCTGCTAGAAACTTAGTCCCTACCTCTATGGCCCTAACCAAAATCTTGTCTTTGTTCTCTAACAAATGTTGCTCAAACAAAAATGGATCATACATGGAAGCTGAATTAGTAAAATATAGCTGTTAAAGTACTGGTTCATCCACCATGGGTATTGTAGCTAAGTATTTCATGGTTTAATCTTGGTCTTATTCTGTGTAACATGGTATGTTAACCAAATAGTTAGCCAATGGATCTTGGCTTTGTGCCCCTAATTGAGTATTATAAGAGGGATAAGAATCCATCTCATAAGCAATGTTATCTACATAGGGGTCTTGCACCATTTCTTCTTACACAAATACATTACTAATCCCTAGATTGTACATGAGTCCACTATGAGTGTAGGAATATGTGTTGGGATCCATAGTCAATGCTTTACGATAAAAGGTTAAAGAATTCTACAAAATATACAAAGGATAAAATCTAAAACAAATGATGCCTTCAACTTGGTCTAGATTTGTCAAAAGGATAAAAAGGTTTATGCAAAGATTTATGAGGAAATAAGCTAAAGTGAAGTATCTAACATTTCATTGTTCACACAAAGGTAAGCAATTAAATGGACCTAAAAATTGAAATGCCAAACTCTAAGGTCAAAGTGTTTCAAATCAGTCTAATCTAGGAAATTAAAAGTTGTTAGGTCTTTTGGCCAAATGTGGCATCAAAAGCTAAGCTCAAACAAGGCATGTGCTAGGACTCTTGGCCAAATGGTGTCAAAAGCTAGACTTTGAAAATAGAAAATAGACGAAAGTTTTAATCTAACAGATTTGAAACACTTCTAACAAACACTAGGCATTCAATTATTGGACTGAACTTGGTGAACTAGGTATAAGGTATGAAACAAAAGGCACTTTAACAATAGTTTACTTTCTCACAAAAAAATGGTATAAAACTTGGTTCCTTTGACAAACAAGCTAGACAAAGGTGAATAGTATAATTGTGCTTTAGATAAGGATCAAAAGTACACTTAGATCGATCTAAACATGTAGAAATAGATTTGAAATTCTATGAAACAACATTTGAAATGATTTGGGTAGTGTAACGATGCTATACTACCTAAAAGGTGTGATAAAAAAGTTTGTTTTAAAAAATCTCTAAGGCAAAGACATGTTTCCACAATTTTGATAGCATAACACTACCATTCTTAACTCAAAATGCATGGTGTATAGACTTAAAGTGCAAGTGTTTAGCACAAAATGGTTTAAGTCTATCAAGTGATGATAATGATTATGAGTCTAAAACAGCCTTCAACCTAAATTGGAAATTAAACCTAAGTTCCCTCAAGTTTAGTGCAAATGGTAAACCCACTCAACACATCAACCCTATGAACTTGTAAAGTTGTAATTTCAAATTTAAATTATAAGTGAAGGACTTAAATAACTTTGGTAAAGGTTTAGACTCAATTGGGCAGCATAATTGTCCCAAAGTGGATGATATGACTCTCAAGCTTTTGATGAATTTTGAACAAGGTAAATGGATGATCTCATGCAGGCAGCATAACGCCTCTTTGTTTAAATAAAAATGAGGACCATGTGTTTGGTTTGGGATTATTTGTTTACACCAAGTTTTGACTCCAAACAAGACTTTAATCTAGGACAAGACCAAGTAATTAATTTCCCTGAGATCCTAAACTGACAAGGTTGCTTGGTACTATTGAAATCTGTCAATATATGTCATTTGAGAGGATTTTAAGTATTCATCCAAAAGTAAATGCACATTATATAGTAGGGTTTTTACACCCCCCCCCCTTTTCTCAAATGACAGTACTATGACATGGACCTTGAGGTTCACCTTGCACCAACAATACTTCCATAACAAGTGGGGATTTGTTTAAATTCTAACAAGTTTTTAAATGATCTAAGGGAATCAATTTCACAATGACTTTCATGTCAAACAATGCAAAAGAAAAGCATAGATTTTGGGTCTGTATCACTCAACTTATTTCAAAAAGATCTAGTCCTTTTTTCAACCACTACATCATGTTATTTGCTTAGTGTAGTGTGATGTCCAAAGTGCCACTATGTCCCATGTGCAATTCTAAAAAATTCAAATGAAGTCAATGCAGGGAAATGAAACCCCAAGTCAAAGCTTCCCTAAAGAAATTGTTGGAGGTGATGAAGTCCCCCTCGTAAACCAAGATGCATAAATAAATAAATCATGAAAATAGAAAGACTTTAGAGTTATTTTCAAGGTCAACCAAACTTTGACGAGTTTTTGGTGAGTGCTTTAGATGACATTCTTTCTAAGCCTTGGACTAGGCTCTTGTAATAGGAATGGCACTTTTGATTCCAAGGGTTCTCTGTAGGGAACAAATGGAAGAGCATACACATAACATACCTCTTTTTGCCAAACAAGATTAATCTAAACTATTGCAATCAAAAACTAACAAGTGTGTTCAATTTTAAACCCAAATAAAATGTTTGATGATGTTCTTTTTGACCCCTTGGTCTTAGTTGAAAAATTTGAGAAACATTCACCAAAAACAACTAAAAATTCCTTGTTAAGCACCAAAACAAAGTTCCTAATCCAACTTTAAGCATGCAAAAGTGATTTAAACATGTTTTGAGCAAATATCCAACTTGGTCCTGTAATAAAATTATTATTATGTCTTTTAGCTTTGAAGCTCTTTTGAGTTTGAAACAAGAAACTTTGGAATAGTAGGTCTCAGGTCTGTGTTTTTAGAAAAACACAATGACCGACATTGGTCAATACCATTGACGTCAGTTATGGGCAACAGAGATCTGATCGATGTCAGTTCTACTGACCGACTTCGGTTAAGCCAAGTTACTAATTTTGGTATTTCTGTCGATGTCGGTTACTGTGTAAAAATTGTCGCAGCCAAAAATGGCAAAATAAAGTTAGAAAACCAATTTGCAAGAGTTTTAAAAGCTCAAATAAGTTTTTTAAGGTTGCAAAAGGATCTCCTTTAGGTGTAAGATGCATCTAGTCCCACCGAGCATGCCATTATGTGATCTAAAAATTTGACTCAAGAGAGGATGGTTAGTATTGTGTTAGTTCCAAAATGAAAACAAAGTGAAATAAACGTACTAATAGCATAATATCTCTATGCCTAGCCACTAGGGAGAGCTTAGTTGACAAAAGCAAATAACAAGCACAACTAAAAATCAAGGAATGAAAACACAAGAATTCCTTCACCTTCCTTGGATGCTCTACTTGCCTTTGTAACGGTGGCTTACTCAGCTTGTGCTTCAAGAGTTCTTCTTCAATGGAGTGTGGCTACCTTCATCTCCTCTTGGCACCTTTGGCTTGTGGCTTGGCTTGGTTTGGAATAAATTTGTCATGGTAACACTAGTTTTTTGAAACTTTGGAACCAATCATGCATTATAACTTTGAACTAATTAAGCTTAGAAATGATGTTGTGAGGCCTCTTATTTATAGATTTTTATATTTGATCATAATCAACCTCAACCGTCCATCTCAAGATTGAGATGTGTGGTTGAGGATTAATTCAATTTTTAGAATTAAGTTTGTAATTATCCTCATCATGACATTGGAATAAAGGGCAATTAAGAGGCATGGAGGGCATGATGGAGGGCATTAATGAGGCATGGGAGGCATGAATCCTGATATTTATGGCATTTATGGCATAGGGATGTCTTCCTAAAAAATTAGATCACTTGATGATGCAAATATTCAATACTCATTTCCAAAAATAAGTATTCAACAAGTTTCCATGGAATTATTAATTAGGCCTTGATTTGGGTTAATTACCTCTTAAGCATGATTAAGCTCTTTATGCACAAATTACTCAAATTGATCAGAATGTCTTGTTAGTGGTCCTAATTTGACTAGATTGGAATTGGAAGTCCAAGTCAGATGTGTTGGATGCATATTCCCATTTAGTATGTTTCCAACAATAAATAATAAAGGCATGAGTCTTATGTAAAATATTTGATAAGAAAGAGCAGTCTAAAACACACAAGTGCAAATTTGGTATTTTGACTTGAAATGAATAGATCATAGTTAGCTGGCCCATAAATTGCATTGCCCCATTTAGGGATACCCTAGCCAAAATCAGTACCTGAATATGTCAATTTCACATCATTTAACATGTTTTAGTGTTTTTAGGCCAAATTATGCATTTTAGATGGAAACTAGCCAAAACCCTGATTGAAGGTTATCGACGGCTAGTTTTAGGTGTCTAAACTAAATATGTTTTGTTCAAGTTTTATAGGGTCTCATTGACCTCTCAATCACATATCAACACTTTCCAAATCTCAACTCACACCTATTCACTTCTTTGCTAATTCTGGCAATAGTCCTTGTAGCCCTATTTATCTTGTTTTCTTGAATGTACAGACAAAGTACATTGTTATAGGAGAAACCAAAAACATTTACAAATACCCTTTTCTCTATTTTATCCCTTTACCAAGTATTATCCATTAACTCAATCTTTGGACCACCTTTTCAACCTTCTTTATACCTCTATTTACACCTATTAGCCTTGTTTACCCCTTTTACACTCTCAATAAACTTTAAAGCATACAAATAGCTCCATACACGATCAAAACTATGAAAATCTGCTAAGGTACTTCAAACATAGTCCAATTACAAAATTTGTGGTTTTTTGATGGTTAGAGTGTTCTATATCTTCCAAACCCTAGTTTAGGGTTTTTCTTGTCTCAGTCTCAATCGAGGGCACACTAAATTCACTTTCTAACATTTGCATGGGTTTTAAAGCTTCAAAATTAGTTTGCTAGGTCAAAAATGTCACTTTATGGGTCTATACTCTATGTAGGTGAAATTAAAACACTTTTCAAGCAATAAAAAACATTTAGGAATCTTTAAACATGTTAAATACACTTGCCAACATATTTCACAAGCATTTGTAGTTTAAATAATGACCTTTTCTATTCCTAGAGCTATTCCATAGTTCAATCAACAATGCCTTTCACAGTGATCAAGGTTCAAATACAACGTCTATATTTATTTACTTTGATAGAGATGTATTCCTTCAAAGTCTCTCTTGAGACAACATGCATTAGTCTCAAATCACATTTTGAAATCATTACCAAACTCACTCTTTCATTAATAAAACTCATGCAATTAGTAATCACAACAAATGACCTCAAACAAGGGTCTATGTTCATTCATTAATCAATAGAGAATATAATTCACACCAAAACTACATTCATACAAACTTTTCCATCTTTTCTTCTATCTACTTTGAATGGAACTTCTATCTACTATGCCAAAAATTTACTCTTGCCTCCTAAAACAAGATACATAATTGAATCTTGATTCCTTTTCCCCACATAGAGGTTTCTTGCAACATAATATTTATGTCTTGATTTTCACACAACATGACATGTAGAACCATAACTATAGATTATTGACCATCTAGTAGACCTTCTATATTTCCTAAACCCCTAGACATGTTTATTACATCTTGTCTTATTCTCAAATGCATAAAGGTCCTTTGACAAGGCTTGATAACATTCAAATATTCAAATAATGCTTTTGGTAGGAAAATAAATAATTCAAATTTTATGCACCTTTGGACTCTCTAGACTTCACAATTAGACTAATTATGACCTCTAACACCTATAGGACACCTATTAGACTAACTTAAGACAAACATGGATCATTTTTGGGGTCCTTATAAGATGCCCTTACATCATATTACCAAGCTAAAAAGAAATGTTGCCATAAGTGTTTAGTGATGCACTTTGTATATGCTCTTATCTACTTACATTGAACCTCATCATTGAAGTTGTTTGCTTCTACTTTCCTCTCATAAAGGTGAACATGTTTTTGGGCCCCATATTTAGTCCTTTGTGTCATCTTCTTCAATAGTATATGTGCACATGAAACACAATTGTTAAGCAAAACATAGCTGTTGACATCTTCTTTTTGCCTTGTAGGTGTATACCAATATTCCTCTTCTACACACTAATTCTCCTTCTCCCTATATCCATGATCAAACATTATTTCAAGTATGTACTCTTCTTCTTTCCACCATGCTTCTTATTCTATCCACTTCACATCACATACAACTTGTTCTTGGACCTTGCATGCCTCATACTTATGGAAACTCTTACTTTGTTATTGTGTAACACCACTATGACTACTCTTTGTTCTCTCTCTCTAAGATCATCCTCAATAGCCTCCATCCTCATTACCAATGGGTCAATCAACTGTGTCACTTGGTCCATGACATCCTTGACCAAATCATCATCCTTGCTAACTCTCTCCATGGAACACTGCTCTTGGTTCCCTATCATGCACTTCACTTCAAAACACATGATGTTAAATATTTTCACAATATTTTAGGAATATTTTACTAGCTCTGATACCAAAATGATGTAAAGCATACACCAAGTTATCTTAAATTATCCTTGTTTCTAGATCCCTACTTCACTAGACCAATCCTTCATGCAAGATTCCAAATCTCATTGATTGTTACGTGGATTCTTAATATGTTTTGTTCAAGTTCTATAGGGTCTCATTAACCTTTCAATTACATATCAACACTTTCCAAATCTCAACTCACACCTATTCACTTCTCTATCTATTCTATCAATAGTCTTTGTAGCCCTATTTATCATGTTTTCTTGAATGTATATATAAAGTGCATTGTTGTAGGAGAAACTAAAAACATTTATAGATACCCTTTTCTCTATTCTATCCCCTTACCAAGTATTATCCCTTAACTCAATCTTTGGACCACATTTTCAACCTTCGTTATGCCTTTGTTTAGGCCTATTAGGCTTGTTTACCCCTTTTACACTCTCAATCAACTTTAGACCATACAAATGCCTCCGTACACAATCAAAACTATGAAAATTTGTTAGGCACCTCAAACATAGTCCAATTACAAAAAATGGAGTTTTTTTATGGTTGGAGTGTTCTACATCTTCCAAACCCTATTTTAGGGTTTTTCTTATCTCAATCTCAATCAAGAGCACACTAAATTAACTTGCTAACATTTGCATGGGTTTCAAAGCTTCAAAATCAATTTGCTAGGTCAAAAATGTCACTTTATGGGTCTATACTCTATGTAGGTGAAATAAAAACACTTTCCAAGCAATACAAATCATTTAGGAATCTTTAAACATGTTAAATACAATTACCAACATGTTACACAAGCATCTGTAGTTCAAATAATGACCTTTTTGTCTTGGAGCTATTCAACAGTTCAATCAACAATGCCTTTCATAGTGATCAGGGTTCAAATACAAGGTTTGTATTTCCTTGCTTTGACAGGGATGTATTACTTCAAAGTCTATCTTGAGAAAAAATTCATTATTCTCTAATCACACTTTGAAATCATTACCAAAATCACTCTTTCATTATTAAAACTCATGCAATTAGCAATCAGAGCAAATGACCTCATACAGGGGTTTATGTTCATTCATTAATCAGTAGAGAATACAATTCACACCAAAACTTACTTCATACAAACTTGTCCATCCTTTCTTCCATCTACATTGAATGGAACTTATATCTACTATGCCAAAAACTAACTCCTACCTTCTAAAAAAGGATACATAATTGAATCTTGATTCCTTTTCCCCACGTAGAGGTTTATTGTAACGTAACATTTATGTCTTGATTTTCACACAACATGATATGTAGAACCATAAATATATATGAATGACCATCTAGTAGACCTTATATAATGCCTAAACCCCTAGACATGTTTATTACATCTTTCTTTCTTCTCAAATGCATAAAGGTCCTTTGACAAGGCTTGATAGCATTCAAATATTCAAATAATGCTTTTGGCAAGAAAACCAATAATTCAAATTCTATGCACCTTTGGACTCTCTAGACTTCATAAATAGACTAATTATTCCCTATAACACCTATAAGACACCTATTATACTAATTTAAGATAAAAATGGATCATCTATAGGGTCTTTATAGGATGCCCCTGCATCAAGATGCTAAAGAGAAGTGGCCTAGTCAACTAGGAGAGGTAAAATTGCATGTGTCTATTGCTTGAAAAGTCTTATTCCATGGTATAAACATGTTATTCAGAATTGAAACAAGCCTATTCACTTACTCTAAGGTTTCTATTCAAATCTTTGATCATCCATCAACATATAGGCAAGTAACTAGGCCTAATAGACCTACTTGGTCAACAAGGAAAGTTGTAGAATGGTGTAGGAAGGTTTCTGGAGTGGATCATATAGAGTTACCACACCTTTTAACTGATATATTAAAGGTGATCAAGGCACTCCTCATGGTCATTATTAAGGAGAAGGCAGTTACCAAGCTTGGTCAACATGCACAAAAGGGAGATAAGTTGTTCGATGCCTCATGGAAGCCTAATTACACTCCATTCACACCTTGTAACTACCATAAGGAGGAGTGATTAACTATTTTAGGCATGTATGTGCCTTGAATAAGTCTAATATATCCTCCATCACTCCACTTCAATGCCTAAGGTCCCATTGAAGACCCACAATCAAGATAGTAATGCATAGAGAGAGTTGAAGGAGGACTATCGTGGCTATTTAACTCCTTGTAACTGCAACGTGAGTCAAATATGGTCATTTATGACCCATATCTATACCCCCATGCCAATTTACTTCTCCTTTCTTCATTATGATATATATTTAGGCCTTAAGGCCTTGACTTATATCCCTCACCAAGGTATGAGGAAACTATGTCTGGTTTTTATACTTGATGAACCTATTGGACTATTAATAGACTATTGTAGCTTCTCCATGATTGGATTAGAGTGTGTATATACTTTTTTTATGTACATAAGTAGTATAAATCTTACCTTGGCATGTCCTTATCACACATATATGCTGATAAGTTGTCTTATGTAGGTTATATAAATTATCAAAGGTTGGTGATCATGTTTGGAGTGTAACTTGGTTGGAAGTGCCTCAAGATAGACCTCCCACCCATCACCTCCAATTTGGAGCCATTCATCATGGCCTTCATTTAAAACACTATTTCATAAGAGCCTTAGAGCTAGTGCATGAGTTTAGGAGTTCAAATTGAGTGGATGGATGATATTGGTGCATCACCACCCCTTAGAGTAGGTTTTATTTATGTACTCTCTACCCATTTTCACCCCAAAAACTAGTAGGTCTTAGTGACTTTGAACCATTATTTATGTATGAGGGAAACTAGCCCCATAACCTAAAGGTCTAGCCTAGTCACAGGTCACCCACAGCCTAGGGCTATTCCCATGTTAGTCCAACCTTAAAGGTAAGATCAAACAACCTTACTCAAAGGGTGCAGGTTAGAAAGTAAATAGTTCTTGCACCCTAAAACCCATACCATCTAATTATTGGCCAAGGATTGTCTACTTGCAACAATGGTATATGAACAAAATTCAATTTCAATAATAATTTCAAATTCTATGAAATTATTTTACTCAAGGACCAACTTATCAATTTATTTCCATTTAAAGACAGTTATCATTGCATTGGTTATATATAAACCACAAGTTGATTGCTCTTCTCAAGGAAGAATTACCACTTGTGAGTTACAATGTAAGGAAGTCTTTGTATCAATAAGCCATAATCTTATGAGATAATTTAGAAAACTAATGAAACCATTCAATTAGATGTTAATTTATGATGATGAACATTATTATGTAAATGCATAAGAACTCCTTATCATAATGTTATCCACTAAGATATAAATTAACCTTCAATGTTTGAGTCCTTGCATTAGGTTCTATTACCACTTAATAACATTTGATTAATTTGATTGCATTGGCTAAGTAGTAAAAGTATGAGCAAAAAATGTATAAGAGTTTCATACTAGATCTTATAAGTAACCTCTTCGATCATTTCATAATGAATAAAAATTATTTAAGTGAGGTAAGGGTTTGTCAAAAATTACACTTGCCATTAATGCATCTTCTATATTACTAATTACAAAACTAGTGTAATAATAAATTTAAATTATCCATGAATTGTAATGATTTACAATGTAAATTATGCCACTACTATCTTCAAGGGTTTTCTTTGGGGCATAATGAAATGTTATGACTATCATCATAAGAAGCATGTTTATACCAACCTTAAATCTCATTTATAGATCTGAGACATTCATTATTATCATCTATAGAATAGTCTCATTTAAGCACAGGATTATTGTTTCTATCATACTCACCCATAGACCAAGTGGATGATGACAAAATAGTAATTAGAATAGCCCCTTTTTATGTCCATACCAAATTCACCTTCTTTTAATGGAGCATATGAAATACATTACACAGTTGTAAGTGTCTATACATTATAGCTGATAGGTCATACCCATTTAAAATATAATTTGGAAAATAATCTCAAAGATTGAAGGACCTTGGATCTTTATTTTCATGTAATTTGATGCTCTCAACGAACAATGAGACATTGTAAAGATCATTTGGTTCCATCATGAGAACCCCTTGCCACCACCCATTCCATATCCCATTCCACCCAACAACTAGCCCAACCTATAGACCTATTTATAGCTCATCCATTACAACAGTTGTCTTGGCTTGACCTTGGGGAGTTTATTACATAATTTAGTGTGTGTTATTCATGTGTACACACTTATCAAGGTTAACATTTTTAACATCAATCACAAAGAATACGTCACATAAGCACATTGTGTGGAACAATACCTTTGTGCAATTAAATTTTCTTAAAGTCATATGTGCGCTAAGAGTTCTAGTTTCAAATGTGGTAAGAATTGCTTCTAGTTATAAGTATGTAAAAGATTTTGGATTAAATTTTTGAGTCACACTTTATGATCCATCATTAGGATGAGAATCAAAAAGTCGATCCAAATTTTTTTACATGGTTATAACTAGAAGCATCGATTCTCATTTTGATGATAGTTCATAGAGTATGACTCTAAACATCGATATAAAAAATTTTATATTATAGCCAAAAATAATTCTTACCACAATTAAATGGACTATAAATATTATTCTTAATTTTAATTTTGCTAATAAAATAAATACCTTGAACATTTGACTTATAAACAACACCATATAATTGTACCAATCCAAGTATGTACCATTGATGTGGTGCATCTTTAAAAATGATTTGTATGTCAATATCCTCATTGGAAAACCATGACTCAATTATAATAGTTTTGCAATGTTAAAAATTAGATCTTAAAAGCTAGTCTAACAAACCAAACCACCCATGTATATTTCAAAAGCCATGATGTATCTATAAACTAAATTCCATCAAATTTGGCAACTTAAACTACATTTCACAAATTTTATTTAAACCCAAAAAAACTATAGCTTTCCCCAGGATGGAATTTAAAGATACGATGGCTTACCAACTAATGTCGACCACCTAGGTCCATATGATATTGGTTTGATACAAACATGATACGAAACCGCCATTACTTTTTATTTTGTTATAGTTGGGAATATATCATTTTCATTTTAAGTGCTTAGTTTGAGTTTTAGAGTGTTTGTTTAGCTATTACATCAATATCAAACAAAAACATGTAATGCTAAAACAAACCAAAACAATATTTGTGTAGGTTACTATGCAGTGGCAGTGAAGCTTTTTAGGGGAAAATTGTATGCTTAAGCTTAACAAATAACAAATAATTCAAATATATCTTAAGTGATGTTTTGAGTATTTAAATAAATAATCTTTCTTTACGACCACACCACCTATGTTAAGTTAACCTCATCTTTGATTAAGCCTTTTTCCACTTCTATTAATATCAAAATAATAATTTACTTCTATATCATATCTGAAATAATGCATTTTTAGAACAACTCTCACAATATTGTTGGTGAATACTAAAGAATTAAATATCATTTGTTTAATGTTGCTCACTTTAGCTTCGCTTAAGAAAAATAAAGTATAGTTGTTCCCATATCTCCTCATAAATAAAGGGCTCATATTCATCCTCTTGTTTATATTGACTTTTTTATACCTCTTCAATGGGATCATAATCTTGGTACACAAAGTGTCAGGAAATCCAAGAACAATAAACATGCTCCGATGCCTACTTAGTCAGGATCTTGCTCTACCAATAGAGCACATATGATTACTTCTTGTATTAGCAACTAAACACGGAATTTAACCAGAATCAATAAGTAACTAGAAATATGAAAGAACACAGGAATTGAGAGACAATACACAATTGTATTAATAATCACTCAAAAGAATATACAATAAAGAAGATGCCACTTCTTCTTCCACCTCAAAGGTTCGCCACGCCTCAAGACCTTCTTCTCTCTCTCTCGGTCCCAACAATCAACTCCAATACAGAATTGATGTTCACCTCTCCAACTAGTCAGTAACACGCTGCCAGTTCACCAAGTACACGGCCGTACTCCAAATAGATCTCCTGCTCTCTGCTGCTACCTGCAAATCACTAGACCTTACTCACCATTGTAAATTTCCTATAGAAAGTCATGCAACCATGCTGACCAAGATCATACACATACGAAGAACCCTGCTGATTCTTCAAACCAGTACCCACCTTGGTACTATGGCACTAGGAGGAATGCACCATTGCTCTCCTCTATCTGAAGGAGCTTATTGCTCTCTTACTCTCTAGCTACAAGTTTACAATACAGCCCATGAGTCCATATATAGATCTCATGCTTACAATAATTAGACTAACCTAATTACAATAATTAGACACGCAACTCAAGACTAAGACTAGCCTTCAACATGCAAACAAACAATCCAAAAATAGACTCTCTCGGATCAACATGCGAACTGCCTATTCACGCACAGGCTGCCGACGCCGGCTCCTCCATGACCGATGTCGGCCGACTGGTAACCGACGCCGATTGCTTCCTCACTGCCATCTGACCGACGTCGGTTGATCAGACCGACGTCGGTTTCCCTGCAACGCATTCTGCAACTCTGCATCCTCCGTAACTTCTCCTGTTTGCATCCTGGTGAAGCTTTTAGCTCCACAACCTAACACAAAGTATCGGATGCTAAAATTTTATGATACTTTAATTTTTCGAAACATGTCTTAAAAGTACATACATGTTTTATTGAAGATAATAATTTGAATTTCAATGTGCAGACAATCATTTTAAAATCATAAAAAAAATATAAAATATTATCATGAATATTAATTTATATAAAATATATATTGTTGAAATTCACAAATTGATAGTGACTTAGAATTCACACCTAGTTTAAATATTATCCATAATTGATTACAAGCTTATACCAAAAAGTGACACAAAATATTGCAAAGAAGAATGCCATTGACAACTAATTGCAGATTTAAAAACATTTTAGTAAAAAAACTCATTTTTCCCATTAAATATCTTAGAGACATCTTGTATAAGAGGCTCTTTGACAAAGATATATCTTCATGTTAAATGCATTCCAATCTTGTTAAATATTCCATAATAAACACTTATAGCATCCTTTAAAAAGTATGTAATCTAGCAACTAATAATACTTCCACCATAAACCATGAAAGTAATTTTCCATCCCATTTGAAGGAAATAGAAAATCTTCCATTATATATTATATTTGAGATTCAATAAAATTTTTGAAGTGTGCAAGGAATTTAATTATTCTTCATCAACTAACATGTGTAATTTTTATGTGTAAATCATATAAGTTGTTGTATGTATATTGTGCATATGTAAACTATTGCCTTGAAATTCTTATTATTGATAACTTTGTATACATTGTTATACTTTTATTAGTAACTTGTAAGAAATTATTCATGATATTCCTCTTATTAATCAATATGGTTAATAAAACTAAAAATCATGTCATTTAACAATTGGTAATATGTTAATATTTGATATAAACTATCTTCTAGAAAAATTTTAATTAAAATTTAAATACATCTAATTATAAAAAAAGAAAACTAGAAATGAAATCATTTAACAATTGGTAATAATCTAATGTTTGATATAAACCATCTTTTATAAAAATTTCAATTAAAATTTAAATATAACTAATTACAAAAAAGGTATTGATAAAATTACTTAACAAAATTTATTTTTATAGTGTATTGAATAAACTTCAAAATTTGGTATACATTTGAAAAGGAGTCAAAATTATGTGTCATCCAACCCACCACAAACTAAATTCTTATTTTGATTGGATTCGCATAACATATTGATCCTTAAGGTATTGGATAGAAAAGAACTCGAAGCAGCTTCTAACACTACTTTTCTAGTCAAAACAATGGCCAACGTGACATTAACCATAATGGAATAAAATATGGGTACAAACACACCTTGCCAACCTTTTCTATAAAATCAAATGTTGTAATTCACGGAGAGACAAAGAACCAGCCCTAAAGGAAATGATTCCTCAAATAAGATGTACTTTTATCGAACCATCCTAAGAAAAAAAAAGAGTAAAGGAAACTAGGTGGTAAATAACATGTCCATTCTAAAATTATTCGAGTTAAACAATAATTATAACCACACAGCATTATTTAGTCAAAATTGGAAAGTAAACAAACCCCTAATAAATAAATTGTTTGGTGAATGCAATGACCATATATGGTGGGACCTTGTATTATATAGTAAAGTAGAGCAAACCCTCTTTTTAGGTACATATGATAAAGTGGAGAAAAATCTCTTACTAGGTATAGAGAGATTATCATGATTTTACCAATTGGAAAGTTAAGGTGACTTTCCAAAGTTAAGGTTAAGTGGTTATGGATTGTAATTGAAGTTGTTTGGATTATTAAAAAACTTAGCTAGATATCTATTCTTGGCATATGCAAAGGCCCAATGCATGGAAAGGGATAAGACTATGTTTCTCTTAAGGTTTACATTAAATTATTTGTATAGGACTTACATATTTGATTGTGCTTAGATTATTAGATGTATATATTTTATTTATTTTATGTTGATCTCATTCTCTTAAAATAGAAACACTCATAAAAAGAATAAAGGAAACTCGAATTAGGTCAATAAAACCTTTTTTGCTAGATGTAGTGAAACTATTGAAATCCTATTTAAATCTTAAAAAAAATATAGCTTTCTCCATTATGTAACTGAAAGATGTGGAGGCTTATCAACAAATGATATCTACCTAGCCAATGGCCTTCTTCACAACCCCATGAAGGCCAACAAGAATATAATTTGCCATGTTATCAATCCCTACCAAGGCACCAATGAATGACTAATGGAATCACTTTTTAATTAGTTGATTTTTGTTTAGCTAATGAAAATGTTTGAATTATATATTAAACTAATAATTATAAAGATTGATACATAGTTTAACATAGAAATATTAGAATATTCTATGGTTGATATTTAAACATATTCCTTTTAAATTTAATGCAACATTAATATGTGTCCCTCATAATTTTTAAAAAAATGGAATCATTAATATCTTCTATCAGATGGGTAGTACAGGCATGAGGTGTTTAATTAATCTGGGAAAACAGGATCACCATTAAAAACATGAATATTAGATCCATATAATAATGTACCATGTCAAATAGGTGTATATGGGCCTGTTAATAATTCCAATTTCATGACTCGAGTAATGCCATCACATGCTAGCATCACAAATAAGAAAAACATCTTGTCATTGGGTGTGTGACACTTTAAGCTTAGTGATTAGCCTCAACCTGCTTGGATGATAAGTGATTACAAGGGCATGGTTTTCAAAGATCATGTTTATGGAAAATGATCGTCTAGCCAAGTTATAGTTGTAACAGCCCCACTTGGTCTGACTTAGAAAAATGTGATAAAACTTTTTAAAAACTTAACAACATATACTTTAAATAGATTACACCATAAAAATCTAATCAATGCTCATATGCAATACTCTAAGTATAATAACTTTAAATGAAGCATGTTGTGCCATACATCATTGATCACTATCATCAGAAGAAACATATCATAATACGAATATAGAAAGTAATTAAAATTAATTAGCCATCGCTGGTACATGCCTACAACCATTGCTGTCAATGTAAAATAAGTAATTATAGTTCATCATGATAATGTTTCAATAATAATTATAATACAATGTACATATATAAGGTACATGTCTCTTTGGAACATAAGTTCTCTGGACTCTAGTATCTGCGGCAATCTCAAGTGTCATCTCAAAAGTAGTACTATTGTGGGGAGGGAGAGCATCATCTGAGTGATTTTTCACATCAATCACGGACCAATGATCCCCCACACTAATCCCATCATGGAATGACCCTCCATGAATGAGTAGATAGTGATGATATGAGAATCTAGACAGATAAGCAAGTACCTGTGTGTTGTATGATTTTAAAAACTAAACATGTAGTGTATCATAGAAACTCGTTCTACTCAAGATATTGCACAAACATGTAAATCATACTCATGAAATGATAATGTCTCACTAAATATTACTTTGACCAAAGTTTGTATATAATAATAAATGATCTATGTATCAGTTAAATTCATACACACCACTTGATTAGATTATCTTCATTTGTGATTGCGATTCTAGTAAGATAGTGAAATTTGTCTCACTACTTACTCAGTATCACCAATGTGAGATGTAATTAACATAGTATAACCAATAGATTCATACATATTACATCCTACTAGCAATCATATCATATAACATGCTAAGCATAGAAATAATCTTAAAAGAATACATTTATTTCATCAAACGTATGAATGAATCTCATATTATTATCTATCCTATAATAAAAGCAATAACTATAGTTTATACCATCCGAGTATAATATTCATCTAACTAAAATTCTAAATACTATAAATAGTTTCTAAATATACAACACCCTATAATAACCCATATTATCATAGTCTAGTGTTCTTAAGCACAACTACTAATACCACAATAAAAAATAATGAAGTAGTTTAAATCAATGGAAACATAAACTTTTGTTCAATCAACTAAATATAGCAAAGAAAGTCTCAGTTCCCATGAAACATATAATATTCCATTCTAACATTTGTTATACTCTCAGGGGGGTTGTATGCATGCATAACTAAGGTCTTACTAACTGTCATAAAACATGTTATTCATAAAAATAATCAACACGTGTATATTTATCCGTCAAACGTATGAATGTATCTAGACATAACAATTATAGTTAGTACCACCCTGGTATAACACACGTTTAGACTATAGTTTTCAGCTGAAATATTCTCTATGACATCCCATAATATCATAGTTCATTTTTTATGAGCACAACTACATAATTACAAAAAACTAGACTTATAATTTTGAGAACCAAATGTCTCATAATCATAAATAATAATCAAGCAAGTACATGTTATACCACCCAAGTATATCCTAAGTTTAAACTACATACTAGTAATAAAAAAAAAAACATAACTTATAGGCATAAATCATGATGCATTATTATATGATATATATGCCTAAACACTTGTACATATCAATGTACTCACAATATGTACTGCACACAAGTTTTCAATACAGTCTATATATATACTAGCAGTCACTTATAACTCTAATTAAGGCCTTTATAAGGTTTTCCATAATGATTACATCCATGAATCATCAAAACATGACCTAAGTACTATAGTCAATAGAACTTTCTATATTAATATTCCACTCTCATCATTTACTATTAGTTCTCAAGATAGAAGAATATAATCTCTAATTTGAATCCACCATATAAGGCATTCACAAGGTTCCCTTATGTGTTTATACTCTATAGTAGTCTATGTATTTCATCTATAAATGATGCTACATGTTCAACTCTGTTGACTGGTTTATTTAAAATTAATGTGCTTCAGACACCCTACTTAGTCTCTAGAATGAGTTCAAAACAAATCCCTCATCCTAAACATAGCCAAAATGTGGACTTAGTCTCTGCACAGTTTATTTATATAGTGATCACTTGGTCAGCTTGAAATCCACAAAAATCCTAACAATATATTTGGATAATGGATATAACACATAATCCCTTATAAGACATTGTTATTGTCATAACAACCTAATTTATATTCTTCTTTCCTTTTATATGACAATGTAACATTACAATAGTAATGTTTATTATTGTTTAATGTTTATAAAGATATCAACGATATTAAGGTTATACATAGCTATTATCAATGTAATCTACTAATTCTAAAATAATCCAATTCTAATATATATATTTTTGAATGAATGGGAAACTTAGGCAGATTATGAACAAGTTAATACAACGTAACTTAATGTTCGTTACTTTAATCTCCATCCTCATAGGTATAATCATAATATACAATACATCAATTATTTAACCATAATAATAAATATATCTAAATCCCATGATTATGGATAAATCGTAATTCTAGCAACCCTATTATGCTACAAATATTTGTAATACTTTAATTGGCCATATTTACCCTCGTCATTTATCCAAATTGACAATTAACATCCTCTACATGTTACCAAACCAAAAACATTAACCATATAGCCTGTGATGGTTATAGTGAGGCGCAATACAAAATCTGATCTTTTTCATTTACATTTATGCCCCTATCTAGTATAAAAGTTGGGTAATACCAAACTAAATCTGAAGCATACTATTAAATAATTTGTGGCTCAATATAGTATTATATCATTGTATAAAAATTAAACATCTGTGGTATTAATTAACAATACCCATAATTCTGTATGTTACGATACTTCATGGCATAATAGGATCTAAGTACAATTATACACACATATATTGATGTAACATTACCTTCAATTATAATATACAACAATGACCACATGTAACATCCAAGGAGGGTAGTAAGGTGCACCACAGGTATAATTATATAAGATATCAAAAAAATGTATTTAAATATATATAAGTAGGCAATTGTAAGGTGCACCACATGTAATATCAACAATCCAAAGGTATAATTTTATAAGTATGCTTCATTCCTCTAAATCAATACATTATGAGTTAAGTCACTACCCAAACAGATACCTAATATATAAATTTAATAAAGCCTATTTTGCATAGATCACCCCCTTTTGGTTTTAATATTAATACTGATTTGTTTAAATATACAAAACTAGATCGGTTGAATGCATAGTTGCTATGAATAATAATTCATATTACTATAATCTTCAGCATTAAATCAACATCAAATCATTAATCTCTTCAAATATAAATTTAGTTGTAGTATACTAAGTCATTATCTATGTTCACTAAGTATATATACATATAAATCTTATAGCAGACCATTATTGCATACTCCCATCACTATGTAACATTTGTCCATTTATATCATTGCAATATTACTTAATATTCTCTTTCAATTCATTGTGTTCCTTAGATGTTAAATTGATAAAGGATTTATATAATAATGAATACAACAATTCAATCCAAGGAAGGACTTCATTCTACCCAATGGCATCACATCGAACTTCTAATATATCAAGCAACTCGCCATATATAGTCATTATAATTATCTCATTCACCAAAATATATAAATTGACGCTCTTAATAAGATGAGGGATTTGATAATAGATATCGATTATATCGATCTATTATATTAGATAACAAAAATTATATCTATTATATTGGCTTAGCCTACATCAATCGATTTGCCTTTATATGATAGATTATACTAGATTATATATGAGACATCAATCGATTATCTATTACACATGAATTAGCCTATATATGATGGATTTGAGAAAGTATGGATCTTCATCGATCGATCTATATACTTTCTATGATTTTTCAAACATAAACTCGATTTATCAACATAAACTCATTTTACCAAATATTTTCAGTGATTTATATATGTTTTGACAAATTTTATGTAGGTGCAAACATATAATTTCTTTCGCTCCATAAGTATTGTACAAACTAAGAGATACACCAAAGAGAGGGGAAGAACCACACCTCTTGCTCCTTTAAAATGGATGCATAGTCAATAGACATAGCCTAGATTTCAGATTCAAAATTTGTAAGCCTCCGAATCTCTCCCTTGTACCACTTGAGCTCAACCTTGACATTATGATCCATTCCATTGCAGAGGTGGAAATTTCATTGTTGTCTAGATCTACAAGATTACCTGGGCTCTCCTGCTCCTGAAAACTCAAGTTCCTCTATAGTATCCTTTTTTTTTGAAACAATCCCCCTTTTCTTTTAAAGCTCTCTATTACTCTTTTTGGGAATGTTGCGCTCTCTTTCCTTTATTTTATTTGGATTTAATCCTTTTTATTTTTCTCTTTTTTTTCTTTACTTTCTATCATTTTTAAGAATATCTTTCTTTTTGTTTTTCCTATATTTAAACATTTCTATTTTTTCTTTCTTTTAAAGAATTCTCCTCTTTTTCTATTTTTTTTCCTCCAAGACATTAATTTTCATATTTTATTTCTTTTTATTTCTAATTACAATAATCAACATATTTTTTAATTAAAATGATGATTTAATGATATATTCATCAATCAATAAATCTGAATTTAAATCTAATTATGAAAATCACCTTTTTAAAAGCATTTAATGGTCACACACACAAATCATGCAAAATGAGTTCCATAAAACCGTTAAACTATGCTAGCAACCATGTTTAACTATCTAATTCAAATGGCATAACCACATTTGTTAACCATTTATTATGCATATAACATGTGTTAGTTATTGTGATATGTGCAAGGTTTTATTTGGTTTCTTTGTCATCCTCTGACATCTCCATCTATGTCACCCTTTTTGATGTTCTCCCTTTGTCACACTCTGAGGGATGAGTTCTCCTGTGTCAACCTCACAACAAGCATGTACTTAGATCATATCATGATATACATACATCATAAAATATAACTGAAATAATGAATCAACATGATCATAATGTATACATATGCATTACATCTAAATCATAACAATGTAATCATGTAACCTAAGCAGTATCCAACTATCCCATAACAACATATATCTCATAGCTTAGTTAATAAATAACTAAATCTAATTTTTCAACTATAAATATCTATGGATAATCAAGTAGTTTGCTTAGCGAGGAATCAAGATGTAACAACAGTTCAACATTAATTTGTAAAAAGTAGAGAGGTAAATGCCATGTACTCACTTTCCATTTTTGTCTGTGATGGTTTGATAACCATATCCTCCTTTTACAAAAGTTGAAAGAATAAAATAAATATTATCCAATCAATATATATAATCAATCTATTAAGAGGCTTGGCACAAGAATGTTTAGAAAACATATGTACTAAAAGATATGTAATTTTTTTGTTGTTGTGTAGTCATGCATCCTTCCAAGATCCACTCAAGTTTGGCTAAACCCACGTGTCTTCTAGTTGTTTTCAATTATCATAATTGATGGCATTGAACTCATATAATCTCTTTGTCATCCTCAATTAGCGCCCATATAGTTATGTTCCACTCAACTACTCATGAAATCTTACTGAAGAACCTTCCAAAACCATGCAAAGTTCTAAATTCAAACGTCATTTATATTTTCAAGTGTGAATTCTATTGGCCGCATATCATCATGGAATAATGTTAGTGTGTGTCGATCTCATTTAATGTTCAAAGTCTAAGTAGTATTAAGTTATAAGTAATTAGTGCTTAGCTTCTATATTTGTAATGCATGTGGGTGTTATTAATGCCAAGACGTTTGTTACATAAACAATAATATATTTTCTATGCTATATTTGAATATTATTAGTTTCTAATTAACTATTTGGGCCACCATTGTTAATATTGTAGTTAGTTATGAAGGTTCATGTATTGGTTACAAATAAATATTATCAATGTTGGGAAACTTAATCACATGATCTAGTTAAGAGAGATACCCCTATTAAGTGCATGTCTCAAGAATAAATTAATCAATTCAATTCTATGCAATTCAATATAAAACATTTACTTGTAAGACTACCCACATAACAATTATTATATTTATAGATAAACACTCAACTATAAATAATGTTCAATATAAAAATTGGTACTAGCCACTACACGACCCATACCATAAACTTTGTATACCTTCAAAACACATAAATCTTTTCACTTCCACTTCCTTCGCCATAAAGAGAGAATAACCTATGCATACACGCCATAAATCCATGCATAAAAAATCTATTAAATTTTTTTTAAAAAAAAAACTAGATAAAGGAAAATGAGGAATTTAAGTTTCATCAATGAGGCCACATTTAGATAAACCCAATGTTGATATTGATTGCTCACAAAAATGCATGATGGTTTATTGAGCCTCAATTTAATGAGACATGGTTTTTAGTGCTTCTACAAATTTGTACATATTTGAAATGATTGAATAACACTTTAACACCTCAACTGACGGATCAGATCAATGATATGGTATGTTAGTGTTTGATCAATGAGATCAAGGGCTCTAATTAAATTCATGGTATGTGAAAATCTAACAAATCAAAACAAGAAACAAAATAAAAATTTCTAGTTGTTGATGCGGCCATAGTGTATGGTGCCCAGTTTAGTTTGTTTCACTTATATAATGTCTATTAGCATAATCAACATAATAGTTCAAAAATATAGTTGAACATAACATGATTACAAATAATTGGGTGCAAGGGTTTCATGACTTAGTGCTTTTCTATCCCACCCATGGTTTAATAGGAATCAATTACCTTTACATTCAAACAATAAGGTAGGAGATGGTGGTGGTACTCGGTTTCAAATCGAGTCTAAGCCTTGCTTCATTGATGTGAAATTAGGCAATCAAATTCAAAATCATATCACATAACTGTTATTATGTTGAGAAAATATATTTTTGGAAAAACTTTGTACAATTTAACATGTGTGATTTTTTTAGTGATGGATCTTAAAGGTGATGAAATTTTGATCAATTAAATTTGTATTTAGTTATTTTCATAAATATATTTTCTCATCATATGGACTCTGAAAACGTGAAATGTTTTATTACATTGTTTACTTCTTATCATTATGGATATTGGTGTAAGTGTAAAGAATATATATATCAAAATAAAACCCATCAAATTATAGTTTTACTCTGAAAACATGAAATGTTTTATTACATTGTTTACTTCTTATCATTATGGATATTGGTGTAAGTGTAAAACTATAATTTGACATTTTTATTTTGATATATAATAATATATCAAAATAAAACACGTCAAATTATAGTTTTACACTTACACCAATATCCATAATGATAAGAAGTAAACAATGTAATAAAACATTTCACGTTTTTAGAGTCCATATGATGAGAAAATATATTTTTGAAAATAACTAAGTACAAATTTAATTGATCAAAATTTCATCACCTTTAAGATCCATCACTAAAAAAATCACACAAAAAAATTTGTACAAAGTTTTTCCAAGAAGTATATTTTCTCAACATAATAAAAGTTATGTGATATGATTTTGAATTTGATTGCCTAGTTTCACATCAACCTACTTAGACTCATATTTCATGAGTAATGGTTCATAAGAACCCATCTCTCATAAGTATGAATGGTCTACTCAACACTCATTACATTTAAGTGATGCCCACAGGGGTGAAAAACTAGGACTTCCCAAGTGCTCGTTCATCTCAATACTACTTTGTTTCAAGCATGCTTAATCATAGAGTTTCCCACAATCAATCACACTTATCTCACGACTCCATTTGTAAAACCTTGACCAAATGTTGTGCTTTATGAACCATTCATTATAGAGTTCCCTACATCTTTAATATGACAAGGGTTTTTTCATAGTGCATCAAATTATCGATATGATTTGGATATTCTATTTCATAGTTTTAGAGTCAACCTATATTGATCCAGAATAAAATTTATTATTTAGTTAAGTTTAATATCATTAAAATAATTAACCAAGAGGTTGTGATGTAAATTTTAATGAGGAAATTAGTGTTAAAGGTGATACGGGTTTGAAAGGATTGTAATCTAATTGGTGAATTGATAAGAAAACATAATTGTTAATATATTCTACTAGTAAATTTTATTTAATTATTAAAATTTTCAATTGTAATTAGTAAATATAACATTACATAATTAAACTCTAAATATATATAAGTAAAAAATTTTTGCTTACGCAACTCATGATATGTATTAAGGGTAGATGTAAAATAATGGGAGACAAAAGAGGGGCTTAATGCGACACTATTCTTATCCAAAAATAATAATAGTTGAACTTGGAGAGACATTATTAGAGACACTTGGTGTACAAATAATTTTTTGATAATAACATAATGAATATGAATATATGGTATATATTGATATATAGTATATATATATATATATATAACTTTTACAAGTCAGTATGTTAGGTTGCAAGTGTTCAAAATTTATGCAACTTTATGACAATGACATATATATTTTTTATGAAAACATAAAGAGATTGCATATATATATATACAAATATTTTTCAGTATAATACAAGTCAAGACATTTTAGTATGAAATTTCAAGTGTACGAACAATTTTTTTTGACTTTAACTTTATGAAAATCATTAAAAAACGTATATCCAATGATGTGTAGATTGTTGAGATATAGATTTTATAAATTTTCGATTAACAATCAAAAAGTTATAAAAGTATTTGTAACCCCACACACACACACTATAATAAGGTATGTTGTGTAGAAATTAAGTAATAATTAAAAAAAAAGTTTAACATTAAAAAAATTATATATTCAAAAACTAAATTTTCTCCTCTGTAAACCCTTATAATTGTTTTTTAAATAATGAAATTTATCTGATCAAATATGTCTGCAAAGCCAAAAAATATATATAAATTTTCTAAAAATCATGTAGGCTGCTCCATGACAGGTTTTAAGCTAGGTTCAACCTCCCAAACCTAATCCAAACCAGTTTTAGAGGGAAATCATAAAATTCAAAACAAAATTTCTATAGAAGGACATATACCCTTTACAGATGTGTGTTCGCCCTTTGTGGGCCGAAAAAGGCATACACCCTTTAGCCAATATTGTGGAACAAATGGTCTACACCCTTTATGGGCCAAAAAGGGCATACACCCTTTAGCCAATCTTGTGGAATAAAGGGTATAATCCCTTTGTGGGCCAAAAATGATGTAAGCCTTTTAGCCTTGGTATCGTGCCAAATTTATCAAGTTTATATTTTTTGAAAAAAAAAAGGCATACACTTTTTACAAAAGAAGATATGTGTTTCTAAGAATGTCATATTTTTTGTCCCCTAACTTTCTACATCCACCCTTAAAGGCAACTTTTGGAGAAAATATTGATCAATATTTTAGATCATAGTGAGAGAAATTTTTATACAAGTTAAAATTTAAAAAATAAATCTAATTTAATTATTATTATGTCAGAGGTGTTTCATTGAGAGGGTCTTTGTTGAGATTCATCACAATATCTTTTGATGTTGATTGTGAGTGGGTGACAATTGGTGGCACTACTAAATGATTGATACATATTTATTTGGTTGTGTATGCATTGGTAAGTGGCCATGTAATTGGACAAATAATGGAGAACAATCACAATTAGGGAGGGCCCACCACATTAGTATTAATGGTGACGTTGAACAAAAAACCCTCATAAAATATCCAATAGTGAGAGTCGATCCTCATCTCTAAATTGACTCAAATAAGTTGTGCAAGGAATGGTGTAAATTCATTTCAAACCATTTAGAAAAATCTACACATTTAATACATCGTAAATTTGCACCATTTTTATGTTCACACTAATAAAACCTTGAAGCAAACTAATACCAAAAAACTAGGAGGAATTTGTTTAGAGTGTGAAAAGGTTCATAGCCTAAGCAAGGATTCAAACATATCCTCTCATGTTTTGTGATACTCACTTTCCTTCATAGTATTACTCTTTAACACCACAACATCGTCACTGACAATGGTAAAATCTGATGAAGCTTTGGTCATTTCTATGATAAGTGGGTTATCACAGCACTGTATGAAAAAGGAGATCCATGAAAATTACATAGAAATAAAAATAAAACTAATTCGATTTATATTAAAACAAATACAAATTAAATTTTAAAAATAAAAGTTGTAGTGCAAGGAAAAGAATAGTTACATGGATTTATTTTATCACTCCATTGTGTTATGTACCAACATGTCCAAGCTTTAAAAAGCTTAGGACCTTGAGATTTAAGTTAATTTTTTTACATTCTAATTAATTGTACATTATTAGTTAAAAGGATACACAGTTCTTTTAATTTGATTTAAATTTAGGAAGAAATTATAATATGTTTTAAACATGTAAGTGAAAATGAATGATAAATAAAACAAAAAATATGTTCAATACATCAAATGAATATTTAGTGTGCAATCAAGAAATAAATTTTGTTTCATGAAAAAATTGTGCATGTACAATTTTTCAAAAATGACTAATCAATACTTTTGAGATAATATTTGAGAGATCAAATCAAATTATATTTGACTAAAAATTTTCATCAAGGAATCCAAATTTAAGAGAAGCATAATGGTTTAATATTTGGTCACATGAGTTTCTAATCAAAATATATGGCCACACAAAATCACCCTATCAAGCATATTTGATAGTTTTCATACTTAGTTAATTTTTTGTCATTTTCACAGTTGTCAAAACATATTGTCAGCACTATTTCGTGATAAATTTAGAATAATAAAATCAAATTAGATAAGATTAAAAATTTGCATTCAGAAATCTAAATATAAGAATATAGTGGTCCAATATTTGTAGTAAAATAATTTTTCAATTAAAGTACATGATTCTATGAAATCAACGTTTCAAACAGATTTGATAATTTTTGTTCTTAGCTAAATAAATTATTTTGACCTAAATAAGATTATTTAAGTTAAGTAATAGTATTTAACGTTATAAATATTTATTTAAAATAAAATACATATGTGTAAAGTTCATACAAATTTAAAGGAACAAATCAACTGAATTTATTTTTAAATAGATATTAATTATTAAAAATAAATAAAACACGCAATTTAAATGAAAATTTAATGCAAATTTATATTTATTTATTTTTAACTTATTTTTAATAGGGATAAAATTAGAACTATAGTTTACTATTTATGTGAGCTATACATCAATGGCTTTGGTCCACTTGAATTTATTATTAATAATTATATTATACTTATTATTATTCAGAAAGATTTTAGAAAATAATTAAAAAGCTTGAGAGATTTTCATGGATGTTTTGTGAGTTTGTTTTAGTTTCCTTAATTCTCAAATTTCTATATTTGTTTTAATTAATTTTCATTAAGTTGATATTACTCTTAAAAAATTTATGCATGTATTTTATTGCAATAAATAGATTAAACAATTTATTAGTCTTGACAATTCTTTAGTTATAGATCATATTTACACTTATTAGTATCATATAATGTGCTAAGCAATATGGTACTAACAACATATTTGATTATAATCATTAAATCTAATTACAATTATTTATTTAGACTCTTTATTGTATTTTATATGATTCGTGCTTACAACTAACTTATGACAAACATTGGTTAATTATACCTCCTTGATTTAATGCAATCAATCAATTTAGAGGGGTTTAGTCCTTAAAACAATCATAAAACCCTTTCTTTTTTGTCTTACTATTCCCACTTTTTTTATGTTTTTATGAGGTTTTATTATTTTAATATAGCATCACTGTAAATATATGTTTTTGGCTATTAATTTAATCGCTTAGGTAAATTTTTCTTAATGAGGTGTAGGTCACATGTTAATATTCCACCACGTAGTTAATTAAAAATTGTATACCTGCAGCTTGTGTCTATAGTGATTAGTCACTGATCTTAAAATGAGAGGGTAAAAAACTTATCATTTGTGGTATGTATAAAACCTGCATCAATAGAAAATTTATGCTAGAAAGAGGGTCTCTTGTGATCAATTTTCATTCAATGTATTATTTTATTTCAGTTGTTTGTTAAAATATAAAAATTTAAAAAATATATAAAATTTATCTAAAGATGAAAATTTAAAAATGTCTTAACTTGGTGAATCACCCATAAATATTCTAGGTATTTAGCATGATTTATCAAATAATCTATTTGTTTTTTCTTAATTTTCAAAATAAGAGCAAAAGAATTGTTGAAGAACATCTTGTTGCTTACAAATATGCTATGAATGCTTTGAATATGAAATTTGAGGATGTAGCTTGTAGATTATTTCCTTTTACTTTAGAGGAAGAAGCTTATGATTAGTTTTTAGGTTTGAAACATAATTCTATTACTAGTTAGAAGAGTTTTTAAGATCGAATTTTGTTTCAATTTGGTCAAATGATTGATACTCATGTTTTGTTAAATGAATTTATTATGATCAAAATAAAACCTCATAAATTAAGTAGGAATTTTAATTTTAAATTTCAAAAAAAATATGATAAAATTTCAATCAATCATAAACTTCCTGAAGCAATGATTATATGTATGTATGTATTTTCATGAAAACTACTTTGGTTTTAGCTTGTGTAGAATTTATTGAAGTGGATGATCATTATCATGCATAAATAAAGGTCAAGTGGATAATTTATTCTCTTTTAAAATTATTGTGTCAAATAATCAAAAAGTTTAAGATCCTATCATTATTCCAACAAAAATCATTTCAGTATAAGTAAGTTGATCGTGAAGCTTCTACTTTATAAATCATGATATGATTGGAGAGAAAGAAAATATTTCAGATGATGATGAATGTAAAGAGATTTCAAATTTAGAACATAATCAACACGTGCAAGAAGTAAAATAAAATATTTATTTATCAGATGATTAAAATCTCAAAGACAATATTTATTAAACCTTTTTGCTCTAAACATCATATTCACCAAACTTCAGGTAAATAAATCTCTTATTTATGTTTGGCAAGATTTTGATATAAATTTTCCATACACCAATGTTTTTTTTTTTATTTTAGAATTAAAGAAGATGATTATGTTGAATACCTGCATGCATATTGTTTTGGATTTAAAAAAAGGAATCTAAAATAATTGTTGAAAGAATACAAAGTTGTTTTTGCATATTTGAAGACTTTAACTAGAAGTTTGCTTCTACCAAAGAGTGGGAGACAACCTACACAAAGTTTCTAAACTCACCATCTCAGTTTTATTTAAAATTATTTTTTAGAATAAAATAGATTAATTTTTATTATAGTTTTTAGTTTAGTTTTCCTTTGAATTAATTGGTTTTAACAAATAAGGTCATCATAATTATTCATCCACTTCACATAATTTTTCATAATTGACAGTTGTTCACACTTATAGATATTTATGGGTTGCTCATGAGGCATTCAAAACTTAGAATCAAGGCATGCATAATAATTAAATTCAAATTTTATTTGAATGAAATAAGCTTCTCAGATTGATGAAAGTTACTTTGACATTTTTATGTAAATTTTAGAAAAACTTTTCATTTTGAAAGATCAATTGTATTTACATGCTTAAATTTATTTGAGAGATAATAGACATTGAAAAATATAAAATATGAGTGAAATATCTGATTTATAATGAATTTTATTCCTATATACCCAACCAATCGTGGTTCCTAACCTTTCTTCTAAGAAAGTTTAAAAAAACTTATGGAAGAAGGGTGCTTCAAGTAATCTCTATTGAAGCTATGAACACTTAGCTAACAATAGAGAAATACTTAAAGTGAAATCAAAAGTATATCAACTATCAGAGCTATGGATACCTGACTGGTAGTAGAGCAATATCTAACTTTCTAAAATCTTGAGTTTAAAATCTATTTTTTTAAAACAAAAAAGATATCAACTTTGTCTAATATTTGTTAAAACTATTATAACAAGAAAAGAAAATATTCACATGATCACACACATTTTGATAAATGAGAAAGGTTAGTATGTTGCATGATTATGTTTATGTTAGATATTATTATATGATAGTTAATTTACCATAGCTAATTAGTATTAGTTTGTTAGGTTGTTCTACTCGTGACAAACTATTTTAGGTATTTTAAATCTATACCTTCTTATTTTATAATAATTTATTTATGATTATGTTTTGGTTATTTAATACCCCATGTAATAATTCATTCGTTAGCTAAATATACTCAATATTTTGCTCTACATTTGGTATCAGAGCATCTCAGATCTTCAAACTGAGGAGGAAACATTGAGAAGCCCATTATTCTCATTCCCCTGACTGTACAGGTCATTCATTACATTGTCTTTGCATTGAGTTCTTAATATCTCAAAAAAATTATCGAATGCCTCAGGGTGTTCATAGAAGGTTGATCCAACATAACAAGTGAATACTATGCTACAACCTAGCTATTAAAGTCTGTCTTTAAGCATCAACGTATCATTTCTAGCTTGGTGCAAATATTAAATCTTGCGATATATTAAAAAAAATAGTATGTATTTGTTGAGATCTTTGGCATAATTTAGATCCAATAGAGACTCATGCTAAAGAAATTCAACATAATATTAACACAAATATTATTAGAAGAAGAGTGATCATTCTTGGAGGGACCAATGTGTAACGTATTGTGAAGTATCCAAAGCAAAAATCATTCTTTTCATCATACTAAGGTTGGTGAAATATTTGTTTTCAAACTAAAAGATTCAACATATAAACTTTAAATATACATTTCTTCCTTTTAAAGCTTGATAATATACATAGTCAAATTGGCTATAGTTTATTTTTGTAAAATCTTGAACCACTACATAGGACAAGAGATATAACATCCTCAAAACTTCTTTTTTCTTCAAAATTACATTGTAAAATAAAATGGGGTAAAATTTTTACTTTCTATCATCTTGGAATAACATATAGTTTGTAAAAAAAATGATTTAAAGGTAAATTTAATTTATAAATTAGCAAAGAAGGGAGGGTTTCTTTTTCTCCCTCTAAATAGAATTTTACTTTTCGAATATTATAATTTGCATTATCATTGTAAAATTTTCATTTTGTGAAAAATACTTTTGAAACAAGAAAAAACACATAACAATGCATTATGTACAATCGCAATGTTTGGACACAGTTATGTCTCTGACTCACATTTATGGGTAAATTCCAAGGTTCATTTTAAGAGGCCTTACAGAAAAACTTATTACAAATATCTGACGAATCTAAGGAAATTTAATTCGCGTGAATGGCAAATTTCCCGAGGGTGATAGTGAACGGTTGGACCGAACAAAAAACCAAACAGTTGAACCGTATGGTCGAACCAAACAATTGATCTGTATGGTTGAACTAAATAACTGAACCATAAGACCAAACTAAATAATCAAACCAAATGGTTGAACTAAATGACTGAACCAAATGATCGAACTGAATGATATAGCCACTCGGTCTAGCCAAACTATTGAAAAAAATGACCAAATAGAAAGAGCTAACTAGATAGTTAAATAGTAAGGCTGAACCAAATGACCAAGCTGAATAATCAAGTCGATCAACTGAACCAAATGGATGAGCTAAATGGCTGAGCTGGATGAATAAACTAGATGACTGAGTTGAACAAATTAGCGAGATGATTGCATTAAATGATTAAGCTAGATGGTTGAGTCAGGTAGTCAAGTTGATCAGCTTGGACAGGCGGTTGAATCGAATGACTGAGCTAGATAGTTGAGTTGAATGGCTCAGTCGAACAATTGAATTGGATGGTTGCACCTATCGCATGCTTTGTTCAGATGATTTCACTAGGCAATGTAGTCAGATAGTTCAACCATTTGACATACTAATGGGTGACTTGTGCATCCAATCTACTATTTGATTGCCTGATCACCTCCCATGCTCTATAAATACATGTCTCTACCCTCATTTCTAATATTTTGCAAAACTCATTTCTCATCCCCAAGACAAAAAAAAATGTTTTACAACCATGGAAAGAAAATTTGTTTTCAAAAACCTATTAGGCCCACACATCATGAAGCTAGTATAACAACTAGATGCATTCAATGATTGGGTTCAACAATGCAGCTTAAGTGGTCTCCTCTTCATGTCATAATATGACCTCAACAGTACCCTTTTGAAAATGCTCATGTAATCATATGACCCAAATGAGAAGATTTTCACCCTGGAAGTCAATTGAAAATGCTTTCATTTGGTACTTTGCCATAAGATATTCACAATCTCACACGTCTTCTATTTCATAATGTAACCCCTATGAGTTTTAAATCACAACTCATGAATGAAGACAAGAATTACTTGACCAAAAATTATGATTTGCATATTGAAAAAATCAATATGTACTTATAAATTTGTTTGTATATTCAAAATTCAATTTTCATCTTTTACGATCTAAACACTATAATCCTCTTTTTGTCTTTCATTTCAGATAGTTGAAAGAGGGGCATCCGTATCAAAGACATTACTCACATTTTTTTGAAAGCAATGATTCAATTTTTCCAAGCCAGAATAGTATTTTAAGTAAGAGCCACAAATATTCCATACTGGGCATTGTATTACATTGTTTGTACTATTTTTAAATTTAAATTTGATTGGTACTCTTTCATTTCCTCCAAAATAAGGCTTAAATTGAATTTTGTTGCTAGTAATCCCAGTTTCACTATTTTGTGTTCTAATTTTATTCTGGCATTGTACTATGAGGCCATCTTTGACCTTAAAAAAACATAGGGTCCAACTATGCTTGATCCAAAAATGATGATAAACTCTTTGTTTATGGATGAGCAAGAGGTTAGTTAATTTGTTCATTTGTTGATCTAGATTCTAGGGTTTAATATTTGCCTCTTTATCAAATGGTTACCAAAGTAAATATCAATAATTATTGATCTTTGTTTGTTACAACTAACATGCAATAATGTATGCCTCAAAAAAAAAATCTATGTCAAAAAGATAGCGTGCAACTATAACTACCGCTGAAGATTTTATAGATTTAAAGTCTGTAGAATCATCTACACAATCTTATCAGCTTGTGAAACATCCATGAGTTTATTTGGGAACAAGAGTTTTGTCCTCTCCATGTGCAGGTTTGCAATTTAAAAATTGCAAATGAGATTTCAATTTTTCAAACTCAAATGCATTGTTTTAGTTATTTGTTTTATTCTTACAATTGACTCGAGAGTAATCCAGATGGTGGAACAACCACTAGTACCACCACAACAAATAGTAACATCTAATGTCCCTTCTCAACCCTTTATGTAAGGTATTGTACATTACATATTTTGTTTTTTGGATTTTGATTATTATTTTTTAGACTGAATGTTTGCGTAATGTAGCAACTCAAAACACCCCTGTGGTTGTCACTCATAATACGCCACATACATTGGAGAATATTTTGTCTCCAAATAAGTATTAAAAAATTAATTTTAATTTTAATTTTACATATAACTTTATTTTTTCAATTTATCTATTTTCTAAAATAAATTACATTTTGTAGGCCATCCTCTATCTGTGAGGAAGATTATGCCACCGTCTTCGCCCCTGAACACATTTCACAAAAGGGGAAAGGTGTAGGAGGGGAAAGGCTCTTCCATTAACATCACCATAACAAATAACAACACTGCAAATATCAAGTTTCCAATTCCCCTCTTTCTCTATTGGAGGTTTATTGAGTGTGCAGGGATTGACTTCTTTGTCAAAAATTGATCTTGACGATGAATATCTGAGGTTTGATAGTGTCACTAATGTTGGAACTGATTTCAATCCACATAATTTTATCCAAGGAGATGCAACACATGTTTATGCGACTGCTCAGTAAGAAGTGGAACCTTCAAGCACTTCATTGGATAGTCCCACCCCAATAGAGAATGTTTTAAAGTCTGATGATCCCTTACATATTTTCCATTGAACAATTTGGTAGTAGATATTATTAATACTAGTCTTTAGGAGGGAGTAATTGATGAGTTAAAAAATTTGTGTGTGTGGGAGATTCTGGTGAAAGCCCTGATAAAATAAATGAATGATCATTATCACAACCACTCAAAGCAAGAAAATTTGTTTGCATTGGTGCAATAGGAACCTGTAAAGATGGATGCTTTGTCTGTCAAAGCTAAATTTGGGTTAGTTACTATTGCTAATACTTACAATGATAATGTGTTGACGATCATGCTTAACAGATTGGAGAATTTAAATGTACAAGCCCAGGAATATTTTAATAAATGGGTGAAAGACATCAACCTTGTTGTGATTGTGAATGCGGAGAAGGAAAAATCTCTAGTAATGTATATTCATTTTAATCAATTTTCATGTCATTCTTAATTTTGTTCACATCTAATTACAATACATTTTAAAAGGCAGGCAAAATATGAGAACTTGAAGAAAGAGGTCGAGGTCCTCAATGTCCATCTAAAAAATGCTCAAAAAATTTTACAATCTACTGCTCAATTCAAGGAGAAGCTTGTTTTATTGAATAAACAGAACAACGCACTACAAAAAATCATTAAGGAACAAGGAAGGGATCTTGATGCCTTATTTAAGTAGAAAACAATTGCCAATTTAAGTCTAATTTCTACAGGAGATGATGGAAAAGAGGATAGGGAAAATCTTGAACGTCTTAATGTTGTGACTATGGATCTTGAAAAGGCAAGGATATTGAAGGACAATAGTGACATACAAATTGTTGGGATTGAGAAAGAAGTTGAGAAAGTGGTTGTGAAATAAGGGGAAAAAGTGGTTGAAAAAATTTTTGAGTAATTGAAATTATGTTTTAAACTTTTATATACTTGAAAATAATGTTTTATTTTAAAGTATAAATTATGAATGATAATTTCAATTTTGTAGATGATGTGATCAATTGATTGAGTTTTAATTGCAATTTCAATTTGAATTTTACGATGTTGTAAACTTGAATAGTGTTAGTAGGCCCCCTTTTGATATTTTTGATGCACTTGTGAAACTCACATCTCAATATAAATGGATTAATGTCAACATATTCCTTTAGAAATTGTTCCACCTAACACAATGATAATATATTAATCTTGTGCAGTCATCACTTAGCAAGAAACACAAAAATGCATTTCATAAAACGTATAATAGTTATTGTATGTTATAAAAAAAATGAGTTGTTTTCTATGGAAGATCTCTTCTTTTTTATATTTAGATTGTTTCTTGAGTAAATCATGATTTGAGATGCTTTTGAGGCCATTAGAAAAGAACATTCATGTTTGGTAGATGTTTATGTTGAAGATAGTATTTTGATAGTCAGTAATAATGAGGATTCATCAAAGTTGAAAATATGCATAATCGATTGTGATCATGAACTATAGAATAGGTTAATAGATTGTTTAATGTTATGAGGATGTGTATAGATAAGTTTATATTTTATTTGATCACTTTATTCTAAAAAGAATCAGTGTTAAGGACTCTAAACACCTCATAAAGTGTTGATTAGTCATTTCTAGGAAACTGTTCATGTATATTTTTTTTACCAAACAAAATCTATTTCTATGTTGCACATTAAACATTCCTTTAACGTATTGAAAACCTCTTTTATTGTATTTGTCATTCATTTTCACCTAAAACATGTTTAAAACATATTAGAGTTCATTTATAAATTCAAATCAAATTATAAGAAACATATCCTTTTAACTAGCAATGTACAATCAATTAGAATGTGAAAATAATTTTAACTCAAATCTCAAGGTGCTAAACTTTTTAAATATTAGGCATGTTGGTACAAATAAATGATGACTTAGTAGATAAATACTCATTAATGATTGATAACCTAGAATTTTTGGTTTATTTGTTATAAAAAAAACTTTATAAGAAAAAATAAGTAAAAAAAGATAATTGAAAGAGGCTTAAATTGTAGAACAAAATATTGATTATATTCAGCTGAAAAATGATTTATTACATGGGCTATTAAATAGCTAAAACATAAATATGAACAACTTCCTAGAAAATAAGAAGGTATAAAAACAAAATGCTCTAAATAGTTTGTCACAGGTAGAACAACCTAACAAACTAATATTAATTAGTTATGGTGAATTAACCATCATATAATAATATCTAACATTCTCCTCCTTAATTTAGCATAGTCTGAAGTGAATAGGAGAGAGATTCTTTAAATGCCTCAAATTTGTCACATGTAAGTGACTTGGTGAAGACATTTGCATGTTATTCTTTTATTGAGTAATATTGGAGCTAGATATTGTGTTGTTAAACATGTTCATGTATGAAATGGACTTGTACCTCAATGTTTTTTATGAATTCATGAAAGACTAAATTGCAAACAATATTTAAAACACCTTCATTGTCATATTACAGGATGATAGGTGTCTTCTGCGGTACTCTCAATCCTTCCAATATGCGATGTAACCATATCACTTCATAAATAGCTCCTCTTGCAACAAAATATTCTACCTCAGTGAAAGATCAAAAAATAAAGTTATGTTTCTTGATCCCCTGAGATATAGGACTAGATCCTAAAAAGAACACATATTTGGAAGTGAATTTTATATCATTAATATTTCCTGCATGATCTAAGTCTAAATATCTGTCAAGAAGAAATTATCATTCTTATTATACTTTAGGTTGAAGTCCATTGCACCCTTGATATATCTGAGTATTCACTTTATTGCTTTGTAGTGAGACATCTTCAGCTCTTGCATGAACCATGAAAGATAGCTAACTACGTAGTCGATGTTTGGCCTAGTATATGTTAATTAAATAAGAGTCCCAATCAACTGTTGATACAGAGTTGTATTTACTTGCAGTGATGGATCTGTACGAGACAATTGAAGCCTTGTCTCCATTAGGTGTAACAATTGGATTACTATCTATCATCTTGAATTTCTCGAGCATTGTCTTGACATATTTCATCTAAGACATGGATATGTGGTGTTCTTTTTTCCATACTTCTAATCCAAGACAATAGCGTAGAAGTTTGAGATCTGTCAAGTTGAATGATCGATTAAGATCTTTCTTAGTTGCATCAATCATCTTTGTTGAACTACTAGTGATGGATAGATTATTGACATATACTACAATAATCACAATCTCTTCCCCTTGATGGTTGAGGTAGAGATTTGGATCATCGGTACTCCTCTGGAATTCATGTTAAATGAGATGCCCATTGATTTTTATGTACCAAACTCAAGGACCCTATTTGAGACCATACAAAGATTTGATGAGTTTACACAATTTTCCTTCATTACCAAGAGTGATAACCTTTTGATTGTGTCATGTAAACTTTTTCTTGTAGATATCTATTGATAAATGCACTTTTTACATTCATTTGGTGGATCCTCCATCCAAATTGTGTAGCCAGAGTAAATATCATTATGATTGTCTTGATATTGGTCGTAGGAGTAAATGTCTCCTCATAATCTATGCCTTATTTTTATGCATATCCCTTTGATATGAATCAATCCTTATGATTTTCAATACTTCCATCTACTTTGTATTTAGTTTTGAAGACACATTTACAATCGATTGGCTTATTCCCTAGTGGAATATCTTCAAGATACCAAGTTATATGTTTCATCAATGATTGAAATTCTACATTCATAACATCCTTCCAATGTTTAGACTCTAGGTCTTCCTAAACTGTAGAACACTCTTACGATTCTACAACTATTATCATTAGGGCCAAATTGACCTCATCTCAAGCCATGCTATGAGTCCTTACTCTAGTACTTGATGTGTCTAGAATTTTGTCTAATTTAGCATTTTGTAATGTACTTGTATACCATTTAGACATACGTTGAGTGGTACCTATGGGTGGTGGAGCTGCACCATTTTTCCCATCATCATCACTATCTTCATCTGCTAGATTGCCATCTTATGTATTTTCTATGAGACTGATTGATGTACCAAGTGAGCATGTATAAGGAGCTTCTACTTTTGTCTTCTCATAAAATTCAACATATCTGCTTGTGTATATTTTCTTGGTCTTTGGATCCAGTAATCTGTAGGCAAGTACTTCTTCATTGTACCCTAATAAGACATACTTTTATGCTTTCATGTCAAGTTTAGTCATCTCTGCTTTGGCAATATGCATACTTGCTTTACATCCAAAGAGTCAAATACGTGTTATATATGGCTTGTGCCCTGACCATGCTTCCTATGGTGTTATCCCATCAAGAGCTACATTAGGAACTCTATTGAGTAGATAGACTATGGTTTTGACTGCTTATGTGTAAAATTCTTTTGTAAAACCTAAATCGTGTAGCATACATCACACCATTTCGATGACAATAAGATTCTTTTGTTTAGCAACAATATTTTATTGTGGTGTATGTGGAGGTGCCATTTGAAGACAAATGTTTTTTAATTTTAAAAAAGGTTTGAATTTGTTAATGGTGAATTTTTTCCCACAATCTGAGTGAAGGGTTGTGATTTTTTGACCAGTCTTTGATTCAACAACTTTGAATTTTTCAAAAATTTCAAAGGCTTGGCTATTTCTATTCAGATAGTAAACCTAATTTTATCTATAAAAATCATCAATAAAAAGCATGAAGTACTTAAACCCAACATGATTGGGTACCATCAGTCCATATAGATCGGTATACACCAAATCAAGTTTTCTATGGGCTCAATATGTACTTTTATAAAATGGAGCTCTATGTTATTTGCTTGTTGAGTAATGTTGACATTTGTTTGTACCATTTTTGAGAAGTGGCAATCCTTTTACCATGTTATAATGGTGGAGTGTGTTGAGATATCTATAATTGATGTGACCAAATCTTTTATTTTGTAATTGTGCTGAGTCACGTCTGTTACCACAAGTGTTTGATTATTTTTCTACACGAAGTCAAGTTAGAATATTTTTCCAGCTCCTAAGGCTCGTGTAATAAATTTTAAGCATTTTGACTTATCTTTGATTAAACACATATTTTTTCCACCTTTGTAGTCAAATTCAACCTTAAGGTTGTGGTCAAGTAACTTACTAACTGATAGAAGATTCTTTGTGAGTCTTAGAACATACAAGACATCTAATATTTTGTAAGCATTACATCCAAGTAGTAAAGAGATGTTCCTAATACCTTGAAGATGGTAGGATGAATCATCACCCAAAGAGACATGATTTTTAAGAGAAGTCTCATCTATACTATATAACCAATCTTGTCTTCTAGTCATGTGTCAAGTGACACTTGAGTTGACATACTAGATATAACTTTATGATGTTAATTCTTCATGAGACTGTGTAGTATATAAGAAGTTCACATCTAAAGGGGTTTCTTCCTATTCAACAACATTGCCTTACTGATTAGATTTCTTATTTTGATTAATTTTTTATTGTCCTTGTCCTTTGTGTGGATGAAATGATTATTTGTTATTGGGCTTCTTGTTACTTGAAGAGCCATGTGTAAATGAGTTATACCAACAATCCTTAAGGTCATGGCCTTTCCTTAAACATATAAGGCAAACTTTCTATTGTTTATTCTCTTATGCATTGTGTTGATGACTTTGATTTGGTTTAGAAGACTTGATCTACTTTTTACCTTTCTATTGATTAGAGGCAAGAACATGTTCTTCTAATTCATCTTCCTCTATATGCATAGATTCTTCCTTTTGCAACATGTTTACCAACTTATCAAGATGTTTTTTATTATATGACAATCAAAGTAGTCACAAATATCCTGTAGGAGGGTGACAATGCTCTCAAGACAATAGCTATAAGAGATGCATTTAACACTACCTCACCTACTGCTTAGAGCGAAGCCCTTAGGGTTACAACACGTTATATAAAAACTTCTCCTTTCTCATTGAACTTCAATTTGAGTGAATGAAGTCGATGGATATGAGGTTGTACATCATCTGAAACCTCAAACATAATTATCAATTTTGCCTTTTGGTTTGTTTTATCAAACTTACATTACTGATCAATATCAGTGTCATGTCGGGTAAATGTGCCATTGACAACCTGCCAAATGTCTTCAAATTCAAAATGTGTCTTAATTTTTGTTTCCAAGTGATAAATTTATTATTGTGTAGAAGCTGTGAGTTTGGAAAAAATATTTTTGGCCATTTCTGGCTATTGTGTAGAATTTGACCAAAGGTGATGGATTGGTTCTTTATCACTCCATGTATCAAGGTCTCCCTTATTTGATATACCAAACCTGTCTTTATATGCATAATTCCTTTGTACCCATTGGTAGGTGGAAAAAGCTCACTCTTTATTTATACTTGATAGTACGTGAAAGAAGCATAAACATACGTGAAAGAGAATGATACATGGTACTTAGATAATACTGAAAGAGGTTTGACCAATCATTGACACCCACTTAGATGAAATTCTATATGCGTGGGCATAACTTCTATATATAATTGGAATTTCCACCTGTTAGGATTTATGCTTTTTGATTGTATCAAATGGGTAAAATGGAGGGATGGCTAAGTGAATGTTTAACCTTATTTCTCCCTAATGATTTATAGGAATGATGCCCAAACATCATTGTTACAGTTATATTAGGCTATGTATGCAATAACTCAAGAGTAATTAATTTACCAAGGTTTTTTTAGCGATGAATATTCATTAATTCATGAATATTCCATTTTTTAGGATTTTGGTTTTGACAATTTTTAGGTTTGGCAGATGGGACCGGATCGCCAAAATTCTAGGGATTTTTTTTTGAGGGGGTTGGCTCACCAACCCTTTACAATGATATATATGATTACCCTTACATTCATCAGATATATATAGTAGATCACCTGAGTGTCTGACCTATACCAACCAAAGGAACAAGAATAACTGTAAATGAAGGAGCACAGAACTGAACAATAACAATGAACAAAGAAAATGAATGGTAGTACCAAACAATAAGCCAAATCGATTTACTGAATGAAATAGTCAAAATCTTGAGATGAATGACATGAATGAATGATAGAACCTAACAACATGATCGAGTGACAGAGTTGAATAATTTAGCCGAATAATCCAACTAAATGACCCAACTGAACGGTTCAATTGAATGACTTAGCAAAATGATCCAGCTAAATAACTCAACCAAATGACCAAGCCAAATGACCTAATCGAATGATGCAACCAAACAATGTAGCTAAATGACTCAACTGAATGACCCAGTGGAACGATCTAATCAAACAATCCAACTGAATGACAACACTAAATGGCTAAGCTAAACAACTTAGCTGGACATCCAATCCCAACACATAGCTGAATGCTAGAGTCAAACGACAACACCAGATGGTAGAGACATGTGACATATCTAGAAGCCAGTGAAACCCTTTTATCAAATGATAGTGTCGAATGAGAATATCAAATGAAAAAGTCATCATGGCATCTTGTGGGAATGGTAAAGCCAATCATCAAGGAAATCATTCATATTATCTTATTTTAAAGACCCAACCAAAAAGTCCACACAATCACAATGCACTCAAAATCTAGGTTTTTTTTTTTTTAGTTTGTCTAAAATTTGACTTCAATTGTTCAATAATATTAAAATAATTTTACATGTAAAAATACCCACTGTTATCTCCCAAGATAGAATCAACCAGAATAACATATCATCCCCTAAATATTTTTTTGATGATGACATGCCACCACTTGAAGACGCTCCTCTGATTTTTGATGAAAATGATAATGACACTGAAGTGGCAGAAGAGATTGGACCATCTCACCAAACATAAATTTCAATTGAAATATCCACTCATAAATCTTTAAAGAGGAAGAGAAGTAGATGGACAATTGGAAGGTCCTTTAAGGTGGATCGAGTGACAAAATTTCCCTTCATATAACCTGTAGAGCCTGAAAATGTTGATGATACTCTGAAAGAATGCATGTGTATAATATGTAGTTGAAAACTAGGAAAAGAACACAGAATGCAATTGAAATTGGACATGATTGAAAATTATTGTGGAAAGTATATGAGATAGTGAAGCACCCAGATGGAGTGATAACAAGAACACACAGGTGGAAAACTACAGAAGAATGCATGCATGTAAGATATTCACAAGAGCATGAAAATGATAAGAAACATCGAAAACATCTTGTGGAGAAAGGGGGAATAATTGAAGTAAATTTTAGAAAAGTCAAGCAGTCCCATCTAAAGGCAAAATACATATAGTTCTCTATTATATACCATATTCTTAAAAAAGATATACCTATTTATGATTTTTTAGATTATAAGATTTTGTTTCAACATAATGGATTTCTGGATATTCCACAATCACATTGGTCAGATAGCAGTGATTGGGAAATGGCAAAATGTCTAGCAATGGTTGACATTAAATATTTGAAAGAAAGTGTTCAAAAATCACTGTTTATCTCACTGTCCATCGATAAGGTCACAACAACTGACAACACAACTTCGGTTTACATTTATGTGTATACTTTTGAGAACTATTCAAGGCAACCTCATTTACTAGTAGTTCATAAAATGGTAAAAAATTGCAATGCAAAAAATATTCACAAATTGGTTGTATCAAATTTGAAAGATAAAGCTGGAATAGATGATTATGCAATAGTTATGAAGCTGGTGTGTGTCAAGGCTGATGGTGCATCAGTTATGCAGGGGCATATAAATGGTTTATGTGTTCAACTGCAAACAATAGATACCCCATATATGATTCCAATTCATGGCATGGCTCATAAGATGAATCTTGCATACAAAATGGTTAACAAATTTGGTAATGTAGCCAAAGTGGAGGAGCTCATTCGTGACCTACATGCTTATATGTCAAGTAGTCCAAAAAGAATTGTAGATTTCCAAAAATTTGCAGTAAGAGTGACTAATGGTAAAACATTATTGAAAGATGTTGATACAAGGTGGATTTCTATGTATGAACATGTTTGCCAAATTTTTGAAGAATATCCATCATTAGTAAGTTTCATGTATAAACATCGTAAAGAAATTGACAAGGCAAAAGATTTGTTGTACCATTTAATAGATTTGAAACATTGTTGACTTTATGTGGAATTCTTCTAATACTGAAAGAAATAAATTATTTAATGAAACATGCTTAGGAGAGGTCCATTTATATTGTGGACTTCATATGACTAAGAAAATGAGTATGTCAATCTCTTGACATACTATACACTTTGAATGAAATGTTTCAGGGCCTTGTTTTTAGTAGTTGGCAATGTTTGACCAATTTACAAAACCCTAACAGTTATTTGAAGTTGAATATCAATGATCATGTTTGTGTCCTTATTAATGCAAAGGAGATTCCAATACACACTTTCTACAAATGACCTGATATTGTGGGAGTTGAATCTGAATAAATGCCCATAACACGTATTCTGTATGACATTGCTCTATCTAAAACCCGAATAAAACTAAGTAGAGTTTCCCAAAACTTAGTTGCAGAGATCAAAGATTATTTTCAAAGGGATGATTTGTTGGAGGCAATGGTAGTTGTCAATCCCATTTTATGGAACAATAATAACAGTAAAAAAATGGTTAGCAAATTATTTCAAAAATACATATGCTATCTTGTAGTGCATTTTTGTAGATTTGTAGAGGTGAATGGAGTAAAAATTGAGGGTATTTTGGGAAAGGATTTACTGACATCCCAGTCAGCCCATTTTGGCATTACAATGTTTGAACAATATTGTCTTCTACATGAACCAACAGAGAATGGGGCAATTACAAGACTGTGGAAAAAACTTTATCCTAGTAGTATAATGTAGAAAAGTATAAGTGAATATTTATGATTATATGAACTCTGTCAAACAATGATTTTGGGCTCAGTGGAAGATGAAAGAGTATTCAGTGCATTATTGTTCATAAAGTCAAAACTTTGAAACAGAATGGATAGAAATTTAAAAACCTATTTGAGATTATATGTTTCTTGTTATGTAGTGGATATGTTTCGATATGAAAGAGCTATGGCTACATGGAGTTCTCTCACTGAAAGAAGAGGCATCCGTAATATAGTGACAAATAAAGAGGATGTAAATAATGACACTAAATATGGCACTGACACGGGGGATGCAAATGTCACTGTTGATGATCAGGTTTGTGGAGAATTCTTTTAACTACCAGAATTTTAGAAATAGAGTTTATGAATTTGAATTTCACATGTTTATCAAAAGATGCAATAATTATTATACATTTTCAGAAATTCATTTGCTTGGTTTTTGCTAAGTGTTGAATGTAAAAGATTAATATATTTTCATTGTGTTAGGGGGAACATTGTAGGTTAATATGGTTCTTTATGTCTTTGATACATATTTTTTATAGATATATATTTTTTTCTTACATCAGAACAAGTTCTGTGATAGGGGCAAACAAGCCCATATTTTTACACCCAGTGCATAGTGTGTTTAGACAATGATGCACTATGATCTTGTCTATCTTCTTTGACCTTGCCACAATACATAGGGGATCTTTATTTTCTAAATCATTTATGTCTTCATGTTCTTACAATCGACTGAAATATAACAAACTCAAATAAACCAATTTACAAGTACAAGTTTATTTAACATTTGACTACCTAAGTCTACATTTTAATTAGAACACTACGTGTTCCTTTTTCATTTTGGCTTAGGATTTCAATTTAATTCTATAAATTCTTGTAATTGAATGAACATAGTCCTAAACCTTGTGTATTTTTTGTAATAATGAAATCACTTTCATGATATATATATATATATATATATATATATATATATATATATATATATATATATATATATATATATATATAATGTATTGCTTATATATACTATATACTACATACTACTGTATATAGGAATATATACTTGTATATACTCTATATATACTACTGTATATACCCTACATAGGTAGTAGACAGGGCATAAATAGTACCTCCCTATAGGGTAGTGTAGGCTATCTACTCTTACGAAGTAGATAGCCTATATTTAAAAACTTGTGCAAATAATATTTGAGTGATCAAATCAAATTTGATATGGTTAAAAAATTCATTGAGGAATCCAAATGTCAAAGAAGCATAGTCATTTAACATGAGTTTTCAATCAAAAGATACGGTCACAAAATCACCCTACCAGGCATATTTGACAGTTTTCATACTTATTCATTTTTCTGTCATTTTCACAATTGTCAGAACAGGCTGTTAGCACTATTTCATATAAATCTAGAACAATCAAATTAAATTGGATAAGACTAAAAATTTACATTCAGAAAGTCAAATATAAGGAGAACACAGTGGTTTGATATTCATAATAAAATGATTTTTTAATTAAAATATGACTCCATGAAATTAGTGTATCAAGAAAATTTAATAATTTATATACTTAGCCATAAATTATACCGACCTAGATGATATTATTTAAACTAAATAATATTATTTAAAGCTAGAGATATTTATTTAAAATTAAAAATATATATTTAAAACTCATACAAATCTGAAATAATAAATCAGCTGAATTTATTTTTAAGTGGATATTAGTTGTTAAAAAATAATAAAACATGTAATTTAAATGAAAATTCAATGCAAGTTTTTATTTAATTATTTTTAATAGGAATAAAATTAGAATTATAGTTCATTATTCATGTGCGCTATACATTAGTGGTTTTTGTTCACTTGAATTTATTATTAATAATTATATTCAACTCATTATTATTCAAAAAGATTTTAGAAGACAACTAACAAGTTTAAGAAATCTTCATGGATGTTTTGTGAGTTTTGGTTTTCTACTTTCTCAAATTTTTATTTTTTATAATAATTTCTATTAAGTTGATATTATTGTAAGAAATTTATGCATATATTTTATTGCACTAATTAAATCAAACAACATGTTAGGCTTGTCAATTCTTTGATTATAGATCATATTTACAACTTATTAGTGACATAGGATGTGACAAGCAATCTAGTACCAACACCATCTTTGATTATAATCATTGAATCTAATTGCAATTATTTATTTAGACATTTTACTATATTTGTAATATGATCTATGCTTACATCTAATTTATGATAGACATTAATTAATGATGCATGCTTGATTTAATACAGTCAATCAATTTGGAAGGGTTTATTCCTTAAAATAATCATAGAATTCCTTTTTTTTCCCTTACTCTTCCCTATTTTTTAATGTTTTTATGAGATCTTATTATTTTAATATAGCATTACTGTAAATATATGTTCTTGAGTGTTAATTTGATCACTTGGGTAAATTTTTCTTGATGAAATGCATGTCACATGTGATTGTTCTACCACTTGGTTAATTAAAAAAATCACATACTTGCAACTCATATCTTTTAGTAATTAATCATTGATCCTAAAACAAGAGGTAAAAATTTATTATTTGTGATGTACATAAAACTCGCATCAACGTACTATAAGTGCCTCTTTGGATGATAGTGGTGAAGAGCATGCTTCAAAGTTAACTGTCAGCAACAAAAAAGAGGGTTTCTAGCCATAACCAAGGCATGTTGGCAAAACAACAAAAATAGATCCAAATAAATAGCTATTCATTTCTTTGGAGATGAAATTAACTACAAATTGTTGATAAAAACAATGTTAAAGATAAGAAGAGAGAAATGCAGTTGTAAGCATGACACAAATGCACAAAGCATATTCCCCCTGAAAAGACGAGGCTTAATTAGAAAAGGGCTAAAGGAAACAACCCTCCTATGCTTTCACTATGTAGAAAAAAAATGTATTTTCATTGTTTATTGGTAGAATCCAAATGACGCGTGTTGGTGTTATTGCAACATAGAAGGACCACCTTTATGCATGAATTAATCCAATATTACAAACATTTTCATTTGGAGGTCGTTCTAATTTATTGTGATTTATATTTATATATAATATAATATATTTAGCATATATTATAATATTATATTAAAATATATAGTATAATAAATATTATATATTATAATAATATAAAATATATCATATAATATAAAATAAACACACACACATAATATTATATTAATATTATATTAATATTTTAATATTATAAGAGTGTAAATTCATAGATGTACATCTCTCAAAACTTATGATTGTAATTAATAATTTTATATTTTTGGTGGAGATGAAGATGAAAAATGAGGTTGTGTGTTCCTTCATATGGCATGACAATGTGTTATGTGGGGTGGAGACATTTCATTTCACGGTGAAATTAAGCAATGGTAAAGTGGTGGGGAAGGACAAGGTCATACAAAGCATGTAAGTTGTGACAAATTTCAAGATGAACTTGGATGTGATGGCGAGGGGCAATGACAAGGTATTTTAGGTGATATTATACACCAAAGGGCTTATATCATACACAAGACTTGGATTCAGACTTGCGATTAGATTTACATGACCTACACCCTAGGAAGATGCAAGTTCAAAGTTTGGTGTCATGTCACATCTTTCAATATTGTTGGGAGGATTAAACCGGAAGCACACAATTTGATTACCAAACCAAGCAACTTAATATGCGGAAATTAACCAGATTCACCAAGTAACTAGAAGATACAAGATAGACTATACGACCTTAATGTCATCCCCACCAAGTTTTTTGATTGATATTAGAAACAATCCTCACTACAATTTCTTGGATATTCTAACTAAGGAGTCTTATAAACCAAATTATGAACTTATATATCAGATATAGTAACAATAATTATGTTGATAAGAATAACTTACAATAGTCTCCTAGTTGGGGGTGAAGTCGAAGTTGGAGGTCATGGAGTCTAATAGCATGAAATGCCAATAAATTGGTCGAACTTAGCTAATTTAGCGTCCATTCCTGTCATCGAATAATTCTTCTTATTATTGACACTGATCGAAAGCGATAGCTTGGGCATACGATGGAGTTTAGAGTTTGAAGTCAATGTTTTGGTAAAAGGGGTTGTGTAATGAAAAATTGTTTATTACAGTTGTAATTAATTTCCAAAGCGTAAATGTTACCCTTGTATCAAATAAATTGGACTTCACTATCAAATTAATTATCACAGTGAATGAAAAATGATATAATTTGGTAATCTAAGATCGATTTAGAATGAAAATGACCCTTTCCCTTTAAAAAATTAATAGAATGTTACAGATATTTCACCATTCGAATAGAGAAAGATTTGTATTGCACATCTTCTTTTTCAACTTGCCTTCCTTATCCTTGACTATTTTATTATATTAATATTAATATATTAATAATAATATATTGATTATACATACATACATACATACTACACTATATTATATTTATATATGATAATAATATATATAACAATTATTAATATATAATACTATATTATATATACACACAAATATATTCATATTTAATTATATAATATAATATAATATAACATTATATTATAAATATTAATTATTAATAATACTTTATATATATCATAATTATACATTTATATAATTGTATAATATATTCAATATCATATATTTATAATAAAGAGTTTAAATGCATAGTGCATGTGAAACTCATGATTGCTAAATTCATCCCATTTTTTTTGTATGAAGTGTTAACAATAATTTGATATTTTTAAAGAGGTGATGATAGAAAACAAGGTGGTGTGTTACTTCATATGGCTTAGCAATGTGTTGTGTGGGGAGGAGACATCACATTTCACATGAGCTTGAGCAATGACAAAGTGGTGGGGAAGGGCAGCGCCATACAAAACATAAAAATGAACAACCACCACCCACACGTTCGAACTCACACTCGCACTCGTAAATCGATCATAAATCCTTTGTAAAATCATCTTTTTTTTAGAGGATGTCCTTGAAGATCGAAATGATTATGTGGGCGATGATGAAAACGTCGATGAAATGGTGACATGCATTTTTTCAAAAAGGAATATGGTAACTTATTGATTTTTTTTAAAAAAAAAAAAAATCATTTCTCATTGTCTAGATCTAATTAACTTTGATTTCAACAATTTATCTTATTCTTTTTTGGTATGCTTTGTGTTGCCAAACCTTAGACGAGTTTATCCACAGTGTTCACTGTTGTTCTTTTTTCTCTGTGTTGTAAACGAGGTTTTAGGCAACATTTTTAAGGCTATGGTCACATGGATGGAGGCTACGGTAATATATATTATATTTATTTATCTATCTATATATGTGTGTAATATTATATTAGTATTATAATATATATTATATAACTCTGCCACTGTTATCACATCTCTCATGACATCATCATGCACAACTTGTACAAAAAGGATTTGAACTAACATAACACTATTAAACATACGCTTAAACATATGCTACCATGACAATATGTGGTTGATAAAATACCTCAAAGAGACCTTTGTTTTCATTGAGATGACATATTTCAATCATGTATTAGATCGCCAAAATAATTCGATAGAAGTTATAAATTGCATTGACATATATTCCCTGTCCTTGAACTTTGCACAATGCATCAACAATTGAACCTTATTTTCGTAAGCATCTTATTTACCCTTGCTAGAAAAAAAAATATATAAAATCTAACAAAACATTGATAAAAAACAATATTTTAAAAAAATTATTAAAATAAATATTTGATTATAATTATATAATACATCATACGCAAAATGTGAGACGAAATCACTACTCTTGAATTTCAAATAATATACAGCCACTGATTTACACTCTTTCTCTTTTAAAAACCCTCTTTTACTAAAAACGGAAAATAACACCATACCTTTCGACACATAACTTAAGACTTTTAGAAGAATGAAAGTCAGTCAAAGACAAACCCCTAGACAAACCCAAAGACACAATCAAGTAAATTGTTAGACGTCCCCACCTGGCACTCCACTGAGGATTTCACTCTTGCTGAACGATACCGAGTTTTAACGCGCGCAGAGCTTTATTTTGTCCAAGATTTGTCGACGCGCATCTGATTCGGGGGATTTTAGGGTAAGTAGAATGTTAATTTCATCAAAATTTATTTGAAGGAGAAGAACGAATGCATTGAATCATCTTCTTCTTTTCTTAATGGTAATATAGAGTCTTCAAATTAAGCGGGTGAAGTGCTACCCTGTACTAACGTCAAAGATAATTTTCAGAAAATTCATGCATTTTAAATATATCATATAGAAGTATACTGTGGAAAGGATAACAAAGATGATTGCCTTATGGTTTTTAGGGTTTGTCTTTCTCTCTCATGCCCCTTTGTATTGTTTTTTTCTCCTTTTTGACTTAAACCTATTTTGGATAGCCATGCTTGAATCTGCATAAGCCACACACAATAGATTTGGCTCAGAAACTGCAAACCCTGTCACTTATATGTTTTTTTAATGCATAACAATTGCTCACTGTTAAGCTTGAATAATTGTTTGGCTTAGAAAATGGGTGGCCTATATGAAAATTCACCCCAGACGTGCACCTAGCCTTGTTAGTTTTAACAGCTTTAACACAGAAAAAATACCTATTAGGGCATGAACTTGGGTAAACATTATAGTTGAAAAAACAAAACCTTTCAAATTGGAAAAAAATGCCCGTTTCTTGGTTTTTTTTCCTGATCTCTTGTTAATCTTTTGCAGCTTTAACGTGGAGAAAATGTGTAGTGGGGCTAACATTATAGTAGGAAAAAAACCTTTAAATTGGAAAAAACCCTCGTTTTTTGTTTTTACGGGTCGATTGAGTTCTAGGCTCCCTTTTATTGGAGCAAGTTGGTCACCATGGACCGACCTACTTTCTTTATTGTTAATTGACCCTAAATAAAACATTATGTATGAAGGAAGTTTTACATGCTTTGGGATATTTGTTTAAAAATAATTTTATATGTTGTTATCCCGCTTTTTTATTTCATGTTTTTTTTAAACTTTTGATGTTTCTTTTACGAACATGGCTACTATCAACTATGTATAACATCATAAAGAGGTAAAGGTAATTTCTTAAGTCCCAGCTTAGCCAGCACACCAATCTGGCATATGATACTTCCTTGCAGGATAAAGGGACTTTTTTACTTTATCTTATATATTTTGCATCAAATTTGGCCTTGAGCTTTGGCCTCACTATAAAGTTCAGTGATTGGAGCCCTCTATCACTAGACCATGGTCTGCAAGACTTATCTTCTCAATCTGGGCAGTTACAAAATGAAGTTAATTTCCATTTACATGGTAATTGGAATACTAGACCATTGTGTGTTGGACTAATCTTGTCAATCTAATTAGTTACATAATGAAATTAATTTCTTTTATATAAGATATTTTGATATCTGTCGTTTTATGTCCAAACTTGTATGGAATGGTTATATAAGCTCTTCTTATTTCCATTTGCATTGAAAATATGCATCTGCAGTATTTTGGGTCCTGTAATAATGCTTTTTCCAATATAAATGAGCTATTTGAATGGGTGTTACATAAATATGTTTCACTATTTAGTTATCTGACGATTGCATTTGTAAGACATTTTTCCTATTTCTGCATAAAAGTCTATGTAGTACTCTACATAAAATGGTTCACTATTTAGTGATTGCATTTGTAAGACAATTTTCCTATTTCTGCATGCAAGTTTATGCAAATTGTATGAATTTTTGGGTGATTTGTTGTTTGTCTTCCCTTTTGGAATATCAAACTGTATATACCAATAGAGTGTGATTATTTGCTTGATAAGAAAGTTCATATTAAATTTTAAAGGGATTTGTTTTCAAAATTTTGATGGCAGCCTCTCCCTATACAGCCCTGATAACAAATGATGGCTGCCTGCCTGTCCCTTGGACTGCTCTGACCTTTGACTGCAAACAGGGCTTAGCTAACTTTAAAAAAAAATAGTGCTCTGATGAAAGCCTTTCATCTTGTCATTTAAAGTTCCATCTTTCTTCTGCTGATGCAGCATGATCAATTTCACTCCGCAGCTTGTCTTCTTGAGATGCCGCCTGACGCTGTGTGTTCCTAAGAGTCTCCCTTAGTTCTTCAAGTGCTTGTACAAGTGCTGCCTCACGTTCTCTTGCTTTACGTAAACGATGCTCAAGCTCTGTTTTAGCTTCACTATTTCCACGTGCTTCTGCAAGTGCCTCTGCCTCTTTTGCTTCATTTAGTGCAGTCGTGTAGAATTCCTTTTGTTAAGTTTTTTTTTTTTTTTCAACTCTTTCGCTTGTGCATGACTCGAATACACTCGACAACCAGCCTCATCAATCAAATCAATTGCTTTATCAGGAAGGAAATGATCACTGATATATTATTTAGACAATTGAACAGCAGCAACCAAAGCCTCGCCAGTGTAGCGCAGCTTGTAATGGATCTCGTATTGTTCACGTAGACCCCGCAGGATCTGTAGAAGTTTTGGCAGTCCGAGGTGATTCATATATTTCTTTCACCATCACAATGACTGTAGGACCAGCAGACATTCCAAGACTAGCAGGAGCAGCTGTGTCCGCAGTGTTTATGGAACCAGACACCTTGGCCACTTTGTTGGCCAATTCCGATGGATTAGCACCTTCCAATGTATCTACAACCTTCCCATCCTTAAAGAAAACGAAAAATGGAACCGCCGAGACAGAATACACCTTTGAAACTTCTGGTTGCTGTTCTGCTTGAATTAAGTCTAAAAGCAAGATGAAAACTAGAGTGAAGTTGTGCAGACACTGGCAGCCTTTCATCCATGTACACACAGCACGGATCAGTAAAACGCTATACTAGCAAACCTAGACACACATCAGGGCCATCAGAAGCCCCTATTCGAATTTTGTGTCGACTTACACGCTCCAGCCGATACTGTTAGTTGACATGCCACGTACTGGAATCATGAAATCATGATTTCAATAATGTAAAAAGAATGGAAATATGCGTTTATCAACAGACTACAAATATGCGTTTATCTGCACTTTCCACAGACTACAAATATGCGTTTATCTGCACTTTTATGCATGCTGTTTCTTATCCAGTCATTGGATAGGATGATTTTGTCTCTCTCATCAACATTGCTGTGTGCTTATATTGCTCCAGCTGCTGCCGGATCTGGTATACCTGAAGTCAAGGCTTACCTTAATGGAGTAGATGTTCAAGCTTTTTAGCGGCTATATGAATTCTGCCCAACCACGATTTTGACAGCATAGCCCAAAACAAAAGGTATCCGGCTTGCGCATACAAAGCACAGTAAAATTTAACTAATAGAATAATGAATTTTATGCATCGATCATCAAAGGATGGATGCGCAGTCCCAAATTGGAGTTGACAACCAAATATAAACAGAAGGACGTTTAGATAACAACAACAAATATCCTGGTTGGGATTTCTAATGTATTACAAATATCCTGGCGAGAAGGTGTTGACATCCCTGATAAATATGAACAGTCTGGAATAGAATACTGCATGTTCATTATACACTCTCACTAGAATCAAATTTATGTTTACACAAATACATACCAATTGCCGTGGTCAAAACAAGTCTCCTCTTCTTACAACAACGTTTCTTTCTCTTGGATGAGAGGTCTTCTTTCTCTGTCCTTCCTCTCCTCTCTTCTGCGCCCTGCTCATCCTTTCTTCTTTCTTAATGAATTTTCTATGCTTCCTCTCTTCTAACCTCTACGCCAAACTTGGCTCAAGGTAAAACCAAAAACAGTTTTTCAATTACAACAACATACTAAGGTTGAAATAGTTTCAACCACTCCTCCATTATTCCCTCAACAGCCCACAATTACCTTTTTACTTTTACTAATTACAATTTCTCCTTAATTTTTAACATTTTAGAGGAAAATACAATAATTTGAAATTCGTTGCAAATGCTCCTGCATCAAATTTATAGCATATTCATTCCACTTCTCAAGTCCCAATTTTTTTTTGTTAGGCAGATGCATAATTTTAATTTTTATCACCATTACCATTACAACTGGTGATGTTATCCGATCTTAGAGAGACAATTCCATCAATATTACTGACAACTACAGTGAATTTATTGTCTCAGGTAATGGGCATAGAAAATGCAGGTTGTATGATTCCACCTTTAACACTTTATAACCAGTAAACTGACTACTAAGGGAAGCATGCTTCTAACTTAAAGATGCTGCAAATGGGAAGCAGGCCATTAGGCTATAAAGTTGAAACTCCCAATTTCCAGGCCATCCAGTAGACTTTGACAGAACAAAAAACATAGCAGCAGCCATAATTAGCAACCTAGTGGGCTGAATTGAGATCCTGCCACCCAGTTTTCTCAGTATTCCAGCTTAAGCCTATACAGTCATATTCTTGACTAGAAAATCCACCTGAATTGTTTCCAACTCATTTACCAGGTTCAAAATGTGTGATTCGAATAACCATTCGCTTGATGTAAGAGGAGTAGGAGAGGGTGTTTAATTTAATTTGGATTTTGATATGATGTTGGGGATAGACAAAGTGCCAACTTGAATGATATTTTGATCTTGCACCCTTTTCATGCAAAATTCTTCCTTTTCCTTCCTTAGATTTTTGGTTATCCTTGAGCAACTTCTCATTAAACTCACTTTTTCCCATCAAAGGAATTATAAAGAAGTGCTCCTGTGATATTCTTCAAGTGGGCCCCTAGAATCACTGCAAGAGTGGAAACATTCCATCTTTCCTTCATAATAGCTCAAATGTTATAAGAAAAAAACTCAGTTTTATTAATGATTCATTTTATGGCTGCCTTGTTAAGTTTGGCACCTTGGGATGCAATACCATAAATCACATGTATGTCCAAATCATCTCCTTCAATGAATAAGTATGCCAAATTTGTTGCATATGTCGGGTACACAACTGCCCAATTCATCCTACATGGCAACCCTCGCAAACCATTAATACCCTTCTTATTAAATAACATGCACAACGTGGGCCTACACAAATAGTGATTATAATAATAGACTACAAGCGCAAGCTCGACTGTAAGGGCTCCATCCAAAACCCTTAAAAGCTCTCTAAAAAATAAATGGTAATAAAGATACTACAACAAACACATCTACACCGAATACCACTACAAGTGAAGCTGAAAAACCACCCATTCCATTTATGGAACCCAAACCTAAGGAGCAATCTCCTCTTATCATAAAGACCACCAAATCTTACTCCAATGCTTGACCAAAAATCTACCCAATGGAATTTCCTAGAGGAACGCAAAACCACGACATGCAAAATCCCTCTCATGGAACTCGTTAACATTATATCATATAAAATCAATCATGTAACAATTTCAAGCTATAAAATAGTTTCCACCAAATTATTGAAATTGAGCAACCTTGTCAACCTCCACAATGTCCAACAAACATTGAAGTACACAAGATTGAGACCATATCTCACCCCCAATTAAATAACAAACTTTCAATAGAGTTTCCAATGGATGACACAATCAAAGATGAAATCCTATGTAGACCTGATGGTCCGCTTTTCATTGGTGTCATCATCAATGAATCGCAAGTTCGAAAAGTTCTAGTAGATGAAGGTTATGGAATCAATGCCATCTCCCTATGGGTGGTTAAGAACTTAGTATATTCACAAAATTACCTTGAGAAAGCACAACTTAGTTGTCGTGGATTTGAAAAAAACAACCAAAAATCACTTGGATGTATTTGGCTCTATATCAAAGTGGGACCTAAAACTATGCGAACTAAAGTTATGGTCCTTGACCTATCAATTTTTAAAATCTCCTCGTAGGAAGACCTTGGACTCATCATATGAGAGCGGTTGCTTCTTCAAGAAGTCAATGTATATTATTCATTCACAATAACTTCATAAGCATGAAGCTGATCCCAATCCATGGGATCTTCCAATCACCAAGCTCGAGGAGGAATTTTGAATTCCTACAACCAACACAATCACTGACATACCACTACATGAGTACATCAACACTCATCCCGATTTACATGTCATCATATAAGATTTAGACAATGACGAGCCAAATAAGCTCCAAAATAAATGCAACACTTCTAAGCTTCCTCAATCCCTACTACCAAGGTATATATATTTACCCATCGTACATGACGAAATTGGAAAAGACTCACCTTGCAATGCCAATGACGCAACATATGACCATGATATCGTACAAAGTGATGAAATTGGAGTCGCAAAACTCTTACAAGATCCCCTATTACTCTTTCCTTGATCCTTTAGTAAAATCAGCATCTTCAATAAGGATACAACATACGAGGAGCGTCAACAAGAACATATGTAAATGCAATATTGTGCCATTCAATCCTCCTGCAACAAGGATTATGCGATTTTCCATACTCTAGCTCGACATTTAGATGCACTTCATTTTCAAAAGTAGTTAGTACAAATGCATGCCTTCAACCACAAGGCTTATATGGTCCAAATTTCATATGTAAATGATAGTTTAAACATCGATACTAGTGATGATGAATACAAAGAATTAATTTATATCTCCCCCGCAAATCCTCCTTTGAAATATCCAAGATGGATCATTCAACAATCTCAAAATATACCAAACTTATTTTGTAAAGAACATTTGCTAAAATCATAGAAGAAACAACTCTAAAAATCAACATCATCACTGGGGCAATGGTGTTCAATCAACCAACGTCATCAGTCTGGTCGATGATCTTTAAAAAAAATTTGATATCCCTTTGTTTAAACTTTTTAGTGCACAATGATGACACCATGCACGACATGCTAAAACTATTGCACAATGCAAATCTATGTAAATACAGTTATGCATACAGATTTGAAATGTTCTAAAATAGACAATTGAATATTCTAAACTTGACAAAGAAGGCTGATAGAGAAATACCTGATTTCTAACTTGTGCACTTTCAGATGATGTCACAATTATGAAAGTAGGTCCAAATAACAAGGCAAAGAGAACCCAAAAATCATTTTGTGAGTGGAGAAATTTCAGAAGCATGTCAAAATCAGCACTCCACCAATTTAGCCCTACTCAAATTGGCCATCCATTGATTTTGTTCCTGTCTTGGCCGATTTTGGCCTTTTCACTTTTTTAGGTTTGTAACTTCTAGGCAAGTGCGTTGACTAATGTTGATTAGGGTTTTCATTGCACTTCATTGATTTTACAGGCATTATGTGCCGAATTACATTTCTTTGCCCATTGACCTAATCCTCAAAATGTATGCATAAAAGAATGTATGCAAATTGGTTGGCCTAGGAAACCTCTTGAGGAGTTGCAACTACCTATCCCACATGCTTGGAATTAGGGCTCTATGTAGTTTTAGAGTGTAATCCCAATGCATGTGAGAGATGGGGATTGACATTTTTCGCTATGACCTTTTAATACAAGATGTTGGCACAAGATGGATGAGAGCATAAATGGATCAATGTGCAGACTTGATCAAATGCGAAAACCTCTTTATAGGGCTTGATAGATGAGCATAAGAGACTTGGCTTGTAAGAGATATTGATGATGGAATGACTATGGGTACATTTGTATATATAGGCTTCACAAGGGCACATCTACACATAGGCCAACCCTAAAGGATAGTGAAGGGCGACAATCAAGGCACAATGGACCCACAAGTCAAGGAGACAACACGATGGGACAACAAGGACCTAGACAAAGACCATTAAACAATGTTTTTGACATTCTGGGAGCATCTAGGGTCATACAAGGGCAAATGAATAATCGATATGTACGTCTTAGGTATTTTGGATTGAATGGATATACATTGACCAAAAGTGAACAAAGAGTCAAGTTGTAAGGAGAACCTAAGTCATTGAAAGACAATATGGGGTGCAACATAGGGGAAAGTGTACCCAAAAGAGTCAAATGTGTGCACATGGAACAAGTGCGATAAAGCATGACAAAGATGCAATGGAAAAGGGTCTTCTACCAAAATTAGGTGTCTGCACTCTCCAATGACTAAAAAAAGGCCTTTAGAGGCCAAAGTCACAAACATAAGACCAATCAATCAAGAAAAGGATGAAAAAGGAAATAAATACATTGACCTAGAAATTGATATTGAATACAATGGTCCATTACCCACATTACCAAGTGATGAAGCTATTGTAGAACTCAACGCCTGTGAAGACCAACTCCCTTAACAATATCATAAATTAGGGCATTTTACAACAATGCCACCATATTTTCAAAACTTCATTGCTAGTGTCGACCGAAAAACCAATGAGATCACAAAGTTACCACCTGCTCCCTATAATTTTGAAGATGGCAACATCATGTTAGCTAAATATACCATTGATATTAACTTAGGGACCAAAGAGCCACCCCACATTGTCAAAATAGGATCATCCCTCATTCCTCTAGATCAAGATAGCTACCGTCTCTTTATCTATGAATTCAAAGACATATTTGCTTGGCAATATTTTGACATGCCAGGTATTGATCTTGAGATTGTTGTACACAACATTCTCACATACCTCGATGTGGCACTAAAGCAATGAAAATTCCCTGAGCCTATTTCCAAACTTTGTCACAAGGAAATGACGGACCTATTGGCTGCAAAACTTATCAAACCCATAGACTATTCCACATGGGTCTCTAATATAGATCCTATTTGCCAAAAAATTGCCATGGTCATTAGAATATGTATTGACTTTAGAAACATCAACTTGGCATGTCCCAAAGATAATTTTCCACTACCTTCAATTGATGCCACAGTTAACTCTAGCCCCAGATATAAGATGCTATCTCTCATTGATGGATTTTCCTGGATACAACCAAATCCAAATAGCTCCCAAAGATCAACACAAATCCACTTTCACCATGGAGTAGGGCACCTATTGCTATGCCAAAATGCATTTTGGCCTCAAATACGTTGGGTCAACCTACTAGCGTGATATGACCCTTATATTCCATGACCTTATTATTATTATTTTTGAATTATATGTTGATGATCTCCTTGCCAAATCCAATCTTTGCAAATATCATCCCCATGACCTACATGTTATCTTTGAACGATTACGTAAATACAAAGTCCCACTCAATCCTAAAAAGTGTCTTTGGAGTCACACCCGGAAAATTTTTAGGATTTGTGGTATCTAGACTTTGGATTGACACAAATCCTTCCAAAATCAAAGCCATCATTGACATGTCAAAACCAATGAAGACCCAAATTAGAACCTTTTTTGGAAAGCTGGGGGAAATTTAGAGGTTTGTCCTTGAATTTTCCTACCACACATGCCATCATCTCCCTTCTAAATAAGGTGGCAAAAATTGAATGGAACGATGCTTGCCAACATGCCTTCGAATCCATGAAGAAGTCTTTACTTAAGCCACCAACATTGTGATTACCATCTTCCGAACTATCATTGTTTTTATATACATTGTTTGCCCCCACGTACATTGAGTCAATGCTAGAGAAAAAAGAAGAAAATGATAAAGAGTATGACATATATTACATTAGATGCACCCTAATTGATTATGAAACATGATACACCAAAGTTGAATGCCATTGCCTAGCTATCTACTTTGTTGCTGACAAACTCCAACACTACATGCTATATCAAACTAACTATGCCATAGTCTATATGGATCCATTACACCACTTCTTTTCCAAGGCATTTTTGCCTGATGGTAGAATAGGAAAATGGATGGCCCTCATGGAATTTGATCTCAAAATCATTGTCCAAAAAGTTGTCAAAGGACAAATCATTAGTTGTCAAGGGACAAATCATCGCTAACTAACTCACATTTACTTCTATTCATGCTGATAGAAAATCTAAGACTTCTTACCTGATGAAGATGTTCTCTTCATTGAGGGTACTAGCCAAGCAATTTCACATAAAGATCATTTCCACAACTTCATAGTTTATCTTTAGGCCCAAGCAACCGAAGAGGCCGAAATAGAACTTAGGCAACCAAAAGAAACTAAACAAACTAGGAAAGGAGAACAACAAAAAATTAAAGTAGAATTACACAAAAATTCTTGGGCTTCACACTTCGATGGAGCTAAATGCTTAACAGGGACTAGGGCAGGATGTGTCCTCTCAGATCCCTTTGACAAAATACTCCACATAGCTTTTTGCCTTAGCTTCAGTGGCACCAACAACATGGCTGAATACAGAGTCCTCATTCTCGTGATGAAAGCCACCATTGACATAGATATCTCCTACTTACATGCCTAGGTAATTCCCAACTTGTTTGTTGCCTAGTAAATGAAGAATACCAATGCAAAATCAATAGCCTCAAATCATAGCAACCAATGTTACTAAAGATTTTGCATCTTTCACAATCAATTCAATCTCAAGCTAAACATTGATAATCTCACCTCATCGGCCTCTTTATTCCACCTCACAAGGTGTTACATTACAATGAATTCATTGTTGAAATTCAAAAATATTCTTGTACCATTGATTTGCAAGCAGCCACACAGACCCACGTTATCACCTTGAGTGCCTTGAAACTTTACACAACCCCTTGCATCATGCACTTTACATGCAACGCCAAAGGACATGCTACACAGGTTATGCGCTTTGAGTGACTCCATGCAACTCCTAGCGTCATACACCTTTCATGCAACCACAGGAAACATGCCATACAACTCAAAAGACACCGCACACTTTGTTCGACAGGAACAAAGTGTATAAGTTTCAAAGGCTTAGTTGGTGCGGGGTTGAGGGGCAACACTCCCTTTTGCGAGTCGTCAAAATGTGGATAGTCAATCTCATCGCCATTCAACGCAACTCCACATTTCGTGCAGCATAGCCTCTACGCACCTTGTGTAACCTACACAACACTACACTACTTTGTGCCATGTGTGCAACCTGTGCACAACATCAACCAATGGTGCAAGTCCAGACTTACTGCACAATTTAGCCTTTGTGCAAAATCTTTAGATTGCGCATTGGACATGTGGACACTTTGTGCCACGCTTTGCCATGCCAAGTGGCACTTCCAGGGCTTACGTTATGCCGCAACATTTGTTAGTATACCATACACCTGTCAGTGAAGCCAAATAATCGTTGGAAGATGAAGAGTCACATGGAAGCCCAAACAGTTGAACTTCCATGATGACTCCTCACCCTTCACGACATTGTAATCTATGTATACACATTTGTAGCTCGCAGATAGTAGTAAAGTAGACAACCATATTTCTCAAGAGCATGCCATGTATAGACTGCATAGATTAATATAATTTCTATTATAGTTCTATTGCTTTCTCTATTCTCCATTGTATTCAATATTGCTTTTGCATATGCATACAAACCATCTAGATCCTCATATAGAGTGTTGTCCCCAACCTCCCAAGATCCATATCATTGGTATAAGAGTAGTTTGTCATCTTGTATGACCTGTCGAACAAGGCGGAGTATATTAAGCTAGGCATGGAACCACAAGATCCCTTAGATTACTTGCGATGTCACTTCAACAAAGTTTAGATGGTGAGAGATAGTGTAACACAAGTTTATGTCCATGCATTGATAAAGAATGAGATTAAAAAAGCTCTTCAAGAACAAAAGACATTTCTGTTGAACCAGTTTACTAAAGTCCTTAAACAGGTGGTTTCATCGGCTCACACATTAGGTAAAGCTTTTGGTGGTCAAGTATCCCCTAAGTTTCAAGTAAATCTAGACGAATTTGTGTTTGAGGGAAAAATAATAGCAATTTCAATAGATAACTGGTTAGATTAGTTAGAGTCATATTTTTCTATGAATTACTTTTTTGATGAAGAGGATCAAGATTGCACTTTGGAAAGTTTCTACACCTATCAAGAAGTGATGGCAAGCACACACTTTGTGGGAAAAAGATCAAACAAAAGATGAATCTGAGCCAACTTGGGATAAATTCTTGGAAGCCTTCAAGGATGAATACTACATTGAAGATGTCTGTGAAGACCACTACATTCAGTGGCAACAATTGCCACAAGGACATGACCAGTTAGTTGAAGCTTACATTGATACCTTTCATGACTTGTATGCAAAATTGGGCTCTTTTGAGTCAAAGCAGTAGAGAGTCCTCAAGTAGTGTAGTGGCCTAAGACCATTTATTCAATCCAAACTGAAGTTGGCTAAGGTCAAGACAATGGGAGAAGCCTATCACTATGTGGAAAACACTAAGGAAGAGTGTAGGACGAAGGGAAAGCAGGTAACAAATTTTGTGCCAAAGAAAACACCTTCTCCAAACAAGTTCAAACCATCTAAGATAGGGAAATGGTGCGACGAATGCAAAACCAACAACTGCTCCAATGCAAAGTGTTATGCGTAGAAAGGCTTGCTAGCGTGTGCAGAAGCAGAAGGTCCAGACTTCCCTAAAGTAGAGGAAACAAACCCCGAAACTGCTTGTCTCAACACAACAACCACATTGGTAGTGCCAATGTAGAGCGGATCGCCTATTCTATATGTAGATGTGGGTGCAAGGGCAGACACTATATTTTTTGATTGATAATGGAAGCATGAAGAATCTTATCTTTGAAGCAACCGTCAAGCGACCGAATCTACCAACCATGCCTCATCCGTGTTCCTACAATTTTGGGAGGGATCAATTCCTGTCGCACCAAAGGTATACATATCACTCATCAATGCCGCTTCACATATGCTATCCATCATTTCAAAGAGGAGCTAGTTTGTGATGTGGTTCCAATTGATGCATGTGAGTAATCCTTGGGCATGCATACATGCACAACAACCATGGTGTGTATACAACCAATACGTGGAGTATCGCCATCTCAGTGGGTAGTAAGAGATACTGGATTCTTGAAGTGATTCCATGCTCTAATCATGTCTTGCAAAATCCTGAGAAGATTGCACCATTGTTGTTGCTAAGACTTAATGCAATCGGGCTGACTGCTTCTCAGTAAAGGGCAAATTATTTGTGCTCAACCATATAGACCTGCACTATCCCCTTGAGTGCCTTGACAACTCCATGCAGTCCCTTGCATCATGCACCTTCCTGTAGTGTTAGGAAATATCCACACAACTCTTGCGCTTCAAGTGACTCTGCATAGCTCCCAACATCTTTGTGCCTTTTGTGCAGTGCCAAGAAACACACCACACAACTTGCAAGACAACAACATGCACTTTGCTTGATAGGTGCAAAGCTTATAAGTTTCCAAGGTTAGCTGGTGCGGGGTTGAGGGGTAATGCTCCCCTATGCCAAAATGTGTATAATCAATCTCAATGCCATTCGACGCAACTCCACATTCTACGCGACACAACCTTTGCGCACCTTGTGCCACCTACACAACACTGTGCCACTTCGCATGATGTGCACAACCTTTGCACAACACCAACCAATTGTGCAATATCTCCAAAATTTCTACTTAGCTTACCCTCTGTGCTAAACCCCTAGATTGTTGGCCGACCACGTGGACACTATGTGCCATGCCAAGTGGCACTTCCAGGGCTTATTTTATGCCACAACATATGTCACCATATCACGCACCTGTCAGTCAAGCCACATAACTGTCGAAAGATGATGAGTCACACATAGAAGCCCAAACAATTCAACTTCCATGATGACTTCTTAGCCTTCGTGGCATTGTAATCTATGTATACACATTTACATCATTAGTTAGCAGGGATATAGTAGTAAAGTAGACGATACATCTTTCTCAAGAATACGCCATGTACAAAATTCACATATTAATATAATTCTTGTTCAAGTTCTGTTGCTTTCTCTCTTCTCCATCTTATTCAATATTGCTTCTGCATACACATACAACCCATCTAGATCTTCATCTAGAATGTTGTCCCCAAACTTCCTAGTATTTGGATTAACCATAGTCCCTAAATAGGACTCCTTTATTTGCCACATTGAGGTTATCACAATACGACAAAGCCTTTGGTACAAAAACAACATTCAATTTCTTGAATATTAGACTTACCCGCTTGAAGCTGATTATAGAGAAAAGACAAGAATTAGAAAACAAGCCTTCAAATATGTCCTAAAAAATGACTTCCTTTATTATTGTAATTTAAAAGGAGCCCTTCTCCGATGTGTTACAAAAGGGGAGTTATCTCCTCTTTTTGAACAAGTACATGGTGGTATTTGTGGGGGACACTATATCACACACACAACACTAAAATGCTTACAAATGGGTTATTATTGGCCTACCTTAGAAAAAGATTCAATATCATTTGCCAAATGATGTAATTCATGCCAACTTCATGATGATTCATTCACTCACCTTCTGTCAAGTTTCAAACACCTAGGGCTCCCTAGGCCTTCTCCATGTCAATTCGATCACATTGGCATATTACCTAGACCCAAGATTGCCATATCTTTATCGTAACAACTACCGAGTACTTCATAAAATAGGTTGAAACTATGCCTCTTACCTTGATGTTACTAGAGTTACCATGTTCAATTTTGTCCTCAACCATATCATGTTTAGATTCGGTATTAGTCATACCCATAGTTACCAGGTTCGAAAATCTGAATGCGTTCGGAAGGCCAAAAAAATGTGGAATGCGGAATTCTTAAAAAAGTTCGGAAAAAAATCTAGTTCGGAAAAAAATAAATATAAATATAATATATATATATATATATATTTATTGAAAAAAAATATAAATATAATATCAAATATTAAATAATATATTTTATTATCTACGTAATACTAAAATAAAATGTAAATTTAAAAACAAATAAAAATATATAAAATATAGTATATTATATTAAACCTAAATAAATAATATATTTTATTATCTACATAATACTAAAATAAAATGTAAATTTAAACCTAAATCTAATCCTAAGTTCTAACTTCTAACCAAACAAAAATAAAACGCAGAGTGAAGAATCTACCTTTGTCTCTCGTTGCCTCTTGTCATCCGTCGACCACTGATCAACGGTGCTTTTGCGTCGTCCACAGACCTGTTGTGTTGCCTACGTCGCCGACCGAACACTGTTGCCTGCATCGCCAATCGAGCTCTGTTGCCTGCGTCACCGCCAAACTTGCAGTTGTCGTGCCTTCAACTACCAAACTTGCAGTCGCCATGTTAAACGATTGGCCTTTTTAGGTTCTCGCACTAAACGACAGATTTATTTAGGGTTTTTGGTTTCTTTAATGTTTTAAATTTTTAATAATAAAAAATAACCCGAATCCAAACGCATTAATCCGGGAGCTGGAAAAAATGCGCATATTTCCGCATTTGGCCTAGATGCGGCCGACCCTGGTAACTATGGTCATACCATCATCTATGTCAATGGTGGAAACTTAAAAAACAAATACATGAAATAATTATTTGCCAAATTCGAAATCAAACACAATTTTTCCACTTATCACCCACAATGAAATGGGCAAGCTGAAGCCACAAACAATATCTTCAAAATTTTAGAAAAAACCATTTGAGAATCCCACTCTAATTGGCACCATGAGCTTTACCCCACACTTTGGGTGTACCATATTAGCATTAGGGACTACCACTTGGGGCAACTCCCTTCTCTTTAGTTTAAATCTCTTAAGTCGTCTTGCCACTAGAAGTTGAGTTACCCTCTACAGATTTCCCTACATGGCATCATTCTTGATGAAGAATTTTGTGAAGCCCCTCTTCGAATTGGACCTTGATGAAAGGTGGATGAACCTACAACACAACCTCAACTACAAAAAGTGCATTACCAAATAACACAACAAAAATTTTAAGCATAGAAAATTTGAAATTGGAGACTTAGTTCTCAAATTAGACTACACTCATGACAAATAAGGCAAATATGCCCAAAAATGGTGGGGTCTTGACCTCATCAAAGACATCATTAGGTTAAAACTTTGTCAAACCTAATTTAGCCTTTACTTTGCGGTTATCTAAACCAAAAATGGTGGGGTCCCGACTTCATCAAAGCCATCATTAGGCCAAAAAATTGTTGGACCTAATTTAGCCTTTACTTTGTGGCTATCTAAACCAAAAATGGTGGGGTCCCGACTTCATTCTACTTTTTTTCTCTCGTGATTTTTTGCCTAACAAATTTTTGCCAAAATTTTTATCATTGATTCCTATATCTATTATGATTGGGCATCTAATCATGTGGAGAACCAAGAATCATAGCCTGCAATTGCATCCATCATTTTGGTCGTGAATGTGAAGGGTGTCTGTGGGTTTTGATATAGAGGGCCATAAATTTTCCAAAAGCTTTACATATTACATCCACACCTTGGTTAGGAGAGAGAACGAAGCAAAAATGATATGTTTGTTTTATAGGTTTTTAAGCTTCAAGTTTTCAACTTCAAAAATGGCCTTTGGTTCTCGTAGGCCTAGGAAGTTTGATGACCTTGCATAGAAGCATTTCTATGACAACCCAGAGAACAACTCTGTCAAATGCAACTATTGTGGGTTTAAGTTGAGTGCAAGCATCAATTGCAACAAATACCACATAGCACAGATTCCAAGGAATGATGTACTTCTGTGTGACAAAGCACCCTCTGAGACTCAAAGAGAGATGGTTGTTGTCCTTGTTGTATGAACCATTCTTTATAAGTGCTCTCTCATCAAGCTTAGCACCTGACAACCCAGAGAACAACTCTGTCAAATGCAACTATTGTGGGTTTAAGTTGAGTGCAAGCATCAATTGCAACAAATACCACATAGCACAAATTTCAAGGAATGATGTACTTCTGTGTGACAAAGCACCCCCTGAGACTCAAAGAGAGATGGTTGTTGTCCTTGTTGTATGAACCATTCTTTATAAGTGCTCTCTCATCAAGCTTAGCACCCAGGGATGATTATAGATGTATTTTGCATTGGTGTGCTCTTTTCAGTTGTGATGAATAGGGGGACAACGAGAGTTGATTATGATGAATTAGGAGCCTCTAGCTCTTTTGTTGCCCCAATGGTAATTTGAGGATAGGGCTCATTTACTGGAGACAATATGTGCTCACTTGGACATGACTTTTTTGTTCCTCGAAATACCCCTAGGGTTTAAACTTCACTCAAAGGTATGGTTCGAAATCGGGAGTTGCAGAATGAAGTAAGGTTGGCTATGGCAAACTTTTGGTACTACAACATTCAATTCAATGAGGCAAAAATCCATAATGGGAGAATTTGGTGACAGCGTTGACCGTTGTTGGAAAGGGGTTTGAGGCCTCTACTCATGATTTGAGAGGTTAGTTGTTGGAGGATGTCGTAAAAGGTACACAAAATTTTCTAGATGGATGAAAAAGAATATGGCGCAAAAAGGGTTGCAACATTTTATGTGATGGGTGGACGGATGGAAGGAAATGCACTTTGATTAGCTTTCTAGTGGCTTCAAGTGGGCCCTGGTGTTCTTGAAATCAATTGATGCCTCCCACCAAGTGAATAATGCAAATACTTTCTGTGATATGTGGATGAGGTGGTCATGGAAATGGGTGTGAAGAATGCCGTCCAAGTTGTAATTGACAATGCAACAACGTATGTAGTAGTGGGGAGACCTTTTGATGAGAGACACCCTTCACTTTTTTGGAGCTCTTAGTGCATTGCATTGATCTCCTACTTGAGAACATAGGGAAGATGACATGGGTGAAAAATGTGGTTGAAGAGGTGAGAAATTTAAAAAAACACATCTACAAATATCCTTGGGTGTTAAGCTTGATGAGAGAGTACACCAATGCAAAGGAGATTGTGTGGTTAGGAGCCACACGATTCATCACAAAGTTTGTTATATTGTAGCGCATTGTAGCCTAGCTAACATCTTTTAAGCAGATGTTTGTGAGCACACAGTGGTTGGAGTCTCTCTATAGTAGGAAGGCCAAAGGGGAAAGGGTCGTGAAGTCTATTTTTCATGATGTGTTTGCAAAGACCGCATATGGGTCATCAAGGTAACTTTAGACTTTAACTATTTTTTATTTATCATTTATTTTATTTTAAATTTTTTTGGCTCAATTTTCTCTTAATTTTAATTTTATAATTGTATGTTATTTTGTTTTAGGTGTTAGAGCCTCTGGTTGGTGAATGGAAAAAAAAATTCAATGGGGTATCTATATGAGCCATGGATAGGGCCAAGGAGGCCATAGAAAATTATTATGGGAAAAATAACAAATTTATGAGCGCATTCAATGTCTAATTGATCGGAGATGAAACAAGCAGCTCCACTGTAATATACATGCAACGACCTACTACTTGGACCCCAAGTTTTTGATTGTCGATTCATTTAGCATTGATGAGGTCATGGATGGATTTAAAACATGCATAGAGAGGATGATCTTTGATGAAGCCACTAGAGACAATTGTTGATGAGCTGCAGATTTACAAGACTGTAGAGGGGAGGCTATTTTCTTCACCTCCATGAATTTGAAGGAGAATGTCCCATCAAACAAGTTAAAATAAAATTCAAATTGAGTCATTGGATTTTAGTCTTGTTACTTCTCTATAAATGCATGTTTAGTTGACTTACAAAGTTATAAATGTCCTATTTGCAGGCTTGTAGTGAGAAGATTATGGTGCAAAAACACCAAATCTTCATAAGTTAGCCATCCACATTTTATCCCAACCATGTAGCGTTTCTAGGTGTTAAACGAAATTGGAGCATGTTTGATGCCATTCACACACAGGATTGCAATAGGTTGACAACACAATGCGTCAATGACCTTGTCTTTGCGTGTTACAATCTTCGTCTTTGTGGTAGACAAGTGGAAGGGTAAAATAGTCACGAGGCAATTGACCTAAATGATATTGATCTATATGCATAATAGATTGTTGAGTTTGAGGATGCGCAACAAGAGACAATGTTTACTAAGGTCATAAATTTGGACAGGGAAGCAGAAGAAGCGATAGCGGTAGGGGAAGTAGAGGCATTGGGAGGTGTTGGTGAGGATTTGGACACTCTATTTGCGGATGATGTTTCAGAGGAGGAATCTTTATCTTCCACTTATATGGGGCAATAGAGGAAGAGTTGGAGATGATTTTATGGTGCATTGATGACTAGTCTATGAGCATTGTACTCTTATTTGGTCAAAAACTAATATAAAACATATTAATGTGTTTTCTACATTCATTTCTTTTCATTGGTGTTTTACTTGTTATTTCAGTTTATTTTATGATTTTTTATATTTTTTGAAGAGCAATAAAGTTGTCGAGCATGGGTCAAAATTTTGGGCTGCTAAGTAATTGCCAAATACAAGCTTTTAAACTATCGCTTGGACCTGAAATGGAACACTTGGTTCTTGGCAAACTAGGTCGCAGGGCAATCATTGATGAAGTCATCATCACTATGCGTGATGATTAGGCCATCTACATAATGTGTGACAATCACAATGCTCGTTTTCTCCTTGACATACAGGTTAATGTCCCAACTCATTGTGTTTGAAACCAGCTTTCTCATCCATCTTGTGATACCATGCCTTGGGTGCCTGTTTGAGACCACGCAATACCTTTATGCATCAGCAAAATTTATGTTCCTTATCCCTTTCCTCAAATCTCCATTCATACTCCTTTGTCATATCACTATTAAAGAAGAGACTCTTCTCATCCATTTGATAAAGGTTCCAACCAAACTAAGCTGCCAAGGCCATAATTGACTTGATGATGTTCCACTTTACTGTAGGGAAAAAAGCCTTTTTCATAGTCAGTTTCTTCCAGCCAAGTATAGGTTTTTTCTACAAGTCTAGCTTTGCACTTTTCTACCAAACAATCCAACCTATACTTGATATTGCAAGACCAATTTTCAACCGATGGGTTTTACATTTGATTTTGTAAACCATCCATCAACTCCCAAGAACCATTCTTCATAAGTGCCCGATATTCAGCAAACATTGAGCATTGCATGATATTCAACAATCAGTGCACGATTCACTTGCTTAGGTCTACTTGAGTATTGTCTTCCAATGATAGACAACTCCTCTTGTTTTGCACCATTCAAAGTATGTGGAACCCACTTTGGGTTCCTTTTCCACTGTGAAGCATCCTCAACGTCAGTTTCAATTTGGGTGTATCATTTTTCCAGAGTACTGGACCTGGGTGTGCCATCATGGATTTGATTACTCTGTTAAGAATTATCAGTCTCTACTGAAGGATATTGTGTAAGTCCATCAAATTTTTCTTAAGATGAAAAGGATTTCCTTTTCCTCCCAGTGGCTTGGCTTCCTTTGCCTACTTGTTTTTCTGACTGAACATCAACCTGAATATCTTCCCCCTCTAAGTTTTTTCTTCTTCTGATTTGCTTCTCGTCCAACTTTTTTAACCTTTGCAAAAGTTGGAGGCTAATGACTGCCGACTCCTTGTCATCACTTTTACTTTTCGAGACCTTGTATCAAGGACATTGCAAACTTTCTCTTGATGATACCCAAGGAAAATACATTTTCTGTTTCAAGCATCAAGTTTCTTCTGTTGCTCCAAAACTAAGGTATAATCTCCAAAACTAAGGCATAATCTCCAAAACTAAGGCATAATCAATAGACCCAAATAGCCTAAGTTGCAGAATCCTTACATTGGTTGCAGTCCATGCTTTGGAGGGTGTTTTGCTGTCAAATTTCATTGTTGTTGATCTATTTCCAAGATATAGTATAGTGTGTACTGCAGCCCACTTAAAACTTCAAGTCCATCTGTTTGTGTTAGATGATTGATCTAGCCATCCCAAATTAGGTTTTGTTCAACCTCTGTGAAACTGCATTCTGCCACGGATTATAGGAAAGAGGTGAACTTTCTGGATGTAATGTTGAGAGAAAAATTCTTCGACTTCATTTAATTTGCGTTCTCCCCATTATATGATCCAAAGGGTTCTGGTCCTATTATCTATTTCATTTTCCACCAATGTTATGAACCTGGTGAAACTATCTGAAGCCTCTGATTTCTGTTTGATCCTTGCATAGTCATCAATGGAAAGGAGTATATAGGACCACCAATTAAAGCAATACCCATTGGTCTGTATGAACTCTAGCGTACTCCTAGCTCTCCAAGTTTTCTATGGCTCAAAAGATTCCCGAAATTGTTCACAACGTATTCACTCATGAAGTTTATTTTCTTGTTTAAATACTGGAAGCCCCTTGACTATCCCATTCCTGTGCAAATAGGAAAGACTAAGAAAGTTCAGAAGGCCATACCTGAGAGCCACATCTTGCTGTCTGAATATTTTCTACCTGCACTTGCGTGCTTCTGTTCTATATACCAAATCATTTCTTTTCCGTCAAACTTCAACAAGCTGCCATTGCAATGGTCTTGCAACTTTTTCGAATGGAGTTGATTTTGGATAAACCATCCTCCATAGCAATATGCATCCCCTCTCTAAGTCTTCTGTAACAACAGATTCTTCTTCAAAGTGAAGACAAACAAAATATCCGGAATGAATTTGTCAGAGCTATTAGGAAGTCTCATCTTGAAGCCATTGATGCTAACTGCAGAATAATGGTCCCCACTCCTGCCATACCTTACGTGTTGTAACTTGTGATTGTTGACTTATGCTGGGTATATGTGAAGATGTTATAGTTATTGGCCTTGTGATGCAGAATCATCCGGGCTCTCAAAAAATCTTGTATCACCTAAAAACATGGGATTGGGTTCTTGTGCACGTTTGTTTATGTTGTGCGACAACGTGGCGCGTGTGAAGGAAGATCAACAAGACTTTAGATGACATCGTCAAGAGTTCGACATGTTAGAAAATGGATGAAGACGTGGTTTCAGTCATATCCTAGAGGTCATATGACCTTGTTTTGAATGGTGACGAATTCGCCACTTAATGCAGGGGGCAGTTTTGAAACCGTCAGTCTGCATTAACTGGTGGTTATGTAACTGCCAGTCTGCAGTAACCGCGGTGCAAGCATGGGTAAAGTAATTGCCCAGAACAAGAAAACGTGACATGCAGATCGTTTTCCAAGACAAATGGAGCTCGTAGAGGTTGGGAGGATGTCAGTATCAGACCACTAAGATTTGAATCAGTTTTGGAGAAGAGTGGGGAGACAGTTGGATCAATCAAGCAAGTTGGGAGAGAGAGTTCCAAAACTCCAGATGAGAGAGGAACAGAGAGAGAACTGAGTTTAACGTAGAGAGAGAGAGAGAGAAGCAGAGCCAAGAGCCTGCTAGCATGATGTATGTTCATGTAAGCCAGTCATTGGACTGTGTGTATTTTTCTTCATAGTCAGTAGGGGAAGGGAACTGTATGTGTGTGTATGAATGTCTATAACACACTGCTGAAGCATTCAATAAAGAGAATGTTTGATTTCCATTTCTGAGTTCGTGTCTGTGTGAGTGTAACACTCGCTGGGTAGTAAGGCAGCCATTCACTTGGCACCCTCATTCCCATCTGCATCGCCTTGTATCTTTGTTATCGGGTGCAGGTACAACAGGGATGGTTTGAATGAGATAATTAACTACTTTTATTTAAGGTGCACTTTATTTTTAATTAAATGTAAATTTTCTTCCTTTCTGTTTGCACTAATGCAATTCAGTATTGTACAGAACATTGATTTTCCTATAAAAGTTTGTTATTATACTGAAGTAATAAAATGAAGTAAAACCCCAAGGTATAGTACACATTTTATGCAGTTTTTTAAAGTTATAGTAGAGTTTGTGAATAAAGTATATCATTTCTTGGTCCACAATCTCAGGCGCAAAGGACACTCGTTTTAGTAAAGGTATTTATTTTACACTTTGTTAAAAACATTCCATCATATTATGTTTTGTTTTTTGATTGGTGAAGCGAGGGTTGGAGGGACCCTCGTCCAGTGGGACGCAAATGGGGGCCCATTTCCCCAAACAAGGAATACCTGCACTTTTTCCTCTGCATCAATGTTCGGAGCCTGCCTAACAGTTCCAGGGGGTTTGAATGCTGGACATCATTGTTGTAGGACTCCATCTTAACCACTCGGTCATGCTGGCTGGACCAAAAGACATTCCATCATAAACTCTCATATATATAGTAAAATGAGACAAGGACACGTCAGAATTTCACATGACCCTTGTTCATGTTGAATTGATGACCTCCCTAATATGTTTCTAATAAAAAAAAACTACTTCTGAACAATGGAGCCGATGTTTTTAACTACTGATATCTTGCAAATATCATCTTTCTTTATTTCCCATTTATTAGATAATTGAGGACATTGCCTGCAGGGATGGAGTGTGCTAGAGACAGTAGGAATTCTCTTCACAGTCCCTTTGAGAATATGAACTTCAGAGAATCCTCTTGAGAAGCCTACATTGATGTTTGCAACTGTAATCACATAGATGCAGTTTAATGCCCAGTTAATCCTCTGTCTGTTGGATGCAATTCTCCCTTCCAATGCATTTGCATGTTCTAGTCATTTCATCCTGCTCTCTGTCTCTCTCTCTCTGGTTTTTCTATGGCATGTTGAATTTGATATTTCTTCTATGGCAAAGCAGTCTAATATGTTTTTTTAACAAAAACATCCTATCAGGTATAAACGATATATTCGCATTGGTGTTTTCATACCCTGTGTGCGATTTTGAGTGCAAGTGTAACAAGTCACAATCTTGCACTTAAGTAATAGGCTATGGTAACAATGTTCAAAAAATATATTTTGATCAAAGGTGATGATAAATTGAGAAGTTCTAGTGTACCATTACATTTTGTTCTTCATGTTACCTTTAGTAAAAGTAGTTTTGGATGAATTTTTTGAGCAAGCATTTCACCAGTATCATATGTAGGACTTTTAATTTCATTGCAGATGGCACGATGGGATGATATTCTGACACTTCCCGTGCAAGAGCCATCCACCATTGAGTTTTCCTCTTCTGACCTTGTTTGGGTCAAGGTGGAGGGTTGGTGTCAGAATGTTGATGATGTTGCTCGCATTCCTTTCTCTAGAGTTAATGACTTTGTGAAGGGAGAATCCTCCAGTATTGAATATCCCACAAAGTTCCGTGTTGAGGCAAGGAGGAAAAAACCAGATTGCAGTTCATATAAGCCAAGGGTAGATGGTTATCTGGAGTATATTCTGTAAGTAGATATAGAATATCAATATTATTTAATTACGTTATGATTGGGATCTTTTACAACTTGTGAAAGAAATGTATTTCAGTTTTACTCGTTTTTTTTTTTTGCTAATTTTTCGTTGAATCATGTGCAGATATTGGTGTTGCTATGGCCCCGATGATCACAGGAAAGGAGGAACCTCACGGCCTAGTAGAAGGTGTATTAAACCATCAAAGAAAAAAAGCAGTGCTGGGCGACCACATACAAAGAGAGGTTGCATGTGTCATTTTATTGTGAAACGTTTGTATGCCCAGCCATCTGTTGCTCTTATTATATACAACCAACGCAAGCATGTTGATAAGAAGGGTTCCCCTTGCCATGGACCACTTGATACCAAAGCCATTGGAACACTGGCAATGTATGCTCCTTACATCTCAGAAGAACTTCGACAACAGATAACATCACTGCTATATGCTGGATTTTCTGTTGAGAGGATAATACAGAATCATACAAAAACTGTGGAGAGGCAAGGTGGCCCATGCAATCGTGACGCTTTTCTCTCTCCCCGTTATGTCCGCACATTGGAGAGGAATATTAGACGATCTACGCATGAACTGGACTCAGATGATGCATTGAGTATTAAATCATGGATAGAAAGTCATCAAAATCAGGTTTTTTATCACCAGGAATCCTCTAATACCGATGCTTTCATTTTGGGAATTCAAACAGAGTGGCAACTGCAGCAAATGATTCGTTTCGGAAACAACAGTCTTATAGCGGTTGATTCTAGTTTTGGAACTAAAAAGTTCAAGGTTTGTATAATGGTGGTCCTTTATGTTTTTAACTTTTTTTTGCTTAAAGTGGCATGGCACATTGAAAGTATGATTTTGTTTGTTTTACGTGCAGTATCCGGTTTACACACTTCTTGCTTTTGATTCAAACCAAATTGCAATTCCCATAGCATGGATAATTGCTGCAAGTCTACAAAGTCACGATGTTTGCAAATGGATGGGGGCACTTCATGATAGAGTTCGTGCAAAGGATTCTACATGGAAATTGAATGGCTTCATTGTGGATGACGCATCAGCAGAAATTGCTACAATCAGGTGTGTGCTTTTGTAACCTGGCATTCATCTTAGCGAACAGTGAATCATTTTAAGCTCATATAGTGTTTCTGTCCAGGGATGTGTTTCAGTGCACAATTCTGTTATGCCTTTGGCGTGTACGTCGTGCATGGCATAGAAATATTATAAAGAAGTGTGCCAATGTTGAGATGCAGCGTGAGATGTTGAAGCGCCTTGGGCACATCATGTATAATATATGGAGTGAGTCAAATGTTGTTGACGCCATGGAAGATTTCATGGAAGATTTTATAGATCACAGTGCCTTCTTGGAATACTTTAAGGCAAGATGGATGCAGAGAATAGGTGTGTCTCCTGAATTTGTACTTTTGATGTATGTCAATACATTCTCCATTTCCTGACGACGCCAATGTCCTTTTTTGATGTATGTCAATACATTCTAACTTCCAACCAATTCTAATGTTGTTTCCTTTGTTTGCAGAGATGTGGGTGACTGCAATGAGGATTTTACCTCTTGCAAGTCAGGAGGCATGTGGAGCTATTGAAGCATACCATTCTAGACTTAAATCCAAGCTGTTAAATGCATTGGACATGGGCACAAATCAACGAGCTGATTGGTTGGTACACAAACTGACTACTGAGGTGCATGCTTACTTTTGGGTTGACCAGTTTTCACTAGAAAATGATTTATGTGGATATATCAGAGATGAAAATTATGCTTCCACATCATGGCGCAAGGCACTCTTTATTGCAGACAGTGATGTTATTTTCAATGAGAAAGATCACTTTACAAAGGTTGTTAGCCAAAGTGATCGTACAAGGATGTACATTGTTTGGAATCCTGGTTCAGAGTTTGCTCTTTGTGAGTGTTCTTGGTCTATGTCAGGTAATCTTTGTAAACATGTTATTAAGGCTAATATGGTTTGTCGCAATCGTCAGATGGCTAGACCATCAATGGCTCTACAGACGTATCATCAGGCTTTGCTTAGCCTATTGCGGGCTCCACCAAATGGATCAGTTGTTCTTGACCATGCTATCTCACTAGGCATTCGCATGCATCAGGATCTTAAGAGACTGGTTGAACCAGAAAAACATGGTTGTATTAATTCTCTGCTCACACCAATTCCTGTTAAGTGGATTTGCAAGAAGAGTAGAACATCTAGACGGAAGGTGAGTGTTGTAGATGGGAATAATAATTCAGTATGCGGGGATAGAGTTACAACTGATGCTGAAGATGGGGCAATTATTAAAACTGCCATAGATGAAAATGTTACAACTGATGCTGAAGAAGGGACAATTAATAAAAGTTCCGTAGATGGAAATGTTACAACTGATGCCAAAGAAGGGACAATTAATAAAAGTTCCCTAGATGGAAATGTTACAACTGACGCTGAAGAAGGGGCAATTAATAGAAATTCCCTAGATGGAAATGTTACAGCTGATGCTGAAGAAGGGGCAATTAATAAAAATTCCCTAGATGGAAATGTTACAACTGTTGCTGAAGACAGGGCAATTAATAAAAATTCCCTAGATAAAATTTTTACAACTGATGCTGAAGATGGTGCAATTAATACAACTTCCCTACATGAAAATGTTACAACTGATGCTGAAGATGGGGCAATTAATAAAATTGCCCTAGATGAAACTGTTATAACTGATGCTGAAGATGGGGCACTTAATAAAATTGCCCTAGATGAAACTGTTATAACTGATGCTGAAGATGGGGCAATTAATAAAACTGCCCGAGATGAAAGTGTTATAACTGTTTCTGAAGATGGGGCTATTAATAAAGGTGCCTTAGATGAAATTGTTACAACTTATGCTGAAGAGGATGCTATTAGTAGAACTGCCTTAGATGAAATTGTTACATCTTATCCTGAAGACGAGGCCATTAATAGAACTGCCTTAGATGAAATTATTACATCTTATCCTGAAGACGAGGCCATTAATAAAACTGCCTTAGATGAAATTGTTACAATTTATTCTGAAGACGAGGCTATTAATAAAACTGCCTTAGATGAAATTGTTACAATTTATTCTGAAGACGAGGCTATTAATAAAACTGCCTTAGATGAAATTGTTAGAACTTATGCTGAAGATGAGGCTCTTAATAAAACTGCCTTAGATGAAATTATTACAACTTATGCTGATGATGGGGGTTATTAATAAAACTGCCCTGGATGAAAATGCTGACTGCAGTGTAAAATGATTGGTGAGATTGAAAATGAGTTAACATGAATAAGAATGCCTGTTCATGTGAGTTTCAAAAATTCATTGTGCAGAATGTTTTTAATTTTCTACCTTGTATAAATATAGGCTCCAAAATCGAACTTTCTGAAATTATGTTTGACACCTTTATCTTCCAAGGTAATAACGGATTGTCTTTTTGTACTGGTGCAGATAGTTGTCTTGTCTGCCAAAGGTGGATGCTGCCTTGTTCAACTGCTATGAGTTTTTCACATATGGAAACACAATATAACTGTAATTTATCTTTGGAATTTCAGCTCCACTGGGGCGTTTTCCTAATCTTTGTGTTGATGAAGGGCGAGGCAGTGAATGGCATCTCAGATTATCTTTGTGACTAACCCTATTTCTTCAACTAAGTTGATATCTTCAGCCAGGATGAAAGGTATGTGCTTTTCTCTGAGCCAAAATACTGAAGTTTCTGCAGTAGGAGGCATTGCTGTGCATGGAAGTTCTAGTGCGATGGTTAGTGGCAGCAATGCTTGGGTAGTTTGTAGCCACAAGAGAAACATGAGCAGAAGGTGTCTCTGGGTGGAGAAGATGGCTCCCTCCTTGGAATGCATGCACACGTGCGTGTAGGTTGTCTCCCCCCTTAGTTATGCATGAACATATTCGTGTAGGTTGGCTCCCCTCTTAGGTCTGTATGGACATGCATCTAGATTGGAGCCCCCTCCCCCTTTTAAAGTAAGGGAGCAAACTTCTCTGAATTAAATCTGAAGCCTTACAAAGAAAGGTATTATTTGTCTTTTCAAAGGTTTGTGGGCATTGAAGGATGATCTGTACAATTGGATCACAGAAAACTGGAACATTTTGGATCTAGATTCTTCATTCTGACTTTTGGTTCAGAAGAAAGACAAAAACTATGTTATGGAGGAGGGCCCTTGGTTCCTTGGGAAATATGTGATATCCACAAAGCCTTGGCATCCAGGATTCATTCCTGTTATGGAATATTTTGAGATTGTTGCAGTTTGGTTAAGGCTTCCAACCTTCCAATTTATTTTTGGGATGATGACTTCTAAAAACATATCAGAAATTCTGGAAAATTTGTCTAAATGAAATCCTATTGGGGGATCATTACATGTGCCGAAATTTGTATTGAGATGGATCTATACAAAGGCCTTATTGAATAAATAGAGATTGTGATCAAACGTGTTAAATGGAAAAGCAGTCTCTGGACTAGGGAAACTTAATTTTTGTTGTAGAAATTGTTTTGAATCTTTGACTATGGGCATGTAGCAACTAGATGCCCCAACGTGAATCTCCCAGATAATGATGTTCAAGATTTCAATGTTTGGAGTCCAAAAGAATAAAAAAAACAAGGAAATAGATCCTTTGGAAGAAGGATAACTTCAAAGATAGAAAGCATCTCTCAGAAGGCAAGGCCAGGTCCTAGAGTGATGGTAGGATAGAGAAAATAGACTTTAGTGATCAGTCACCCGAAATTTGTTGGGAAGATATTTTAGTGCAGCAAATACAATGTTTAGATAAAAATTGTTGGGAAGATATTTTATAATGTGATCATATTTTGAGAGTGTAATTCCCCAGGTCACTGAGAGTATCATTCCCTGCCACAAGCCATGCTTTGAATGCAAGCACATAATAAACATGAGGTACCCCTGTTTGAATCTCAAGTCTAACCAACTCAAAAGAACAAGAAATTGGAAATCCCCTCTGGGCGCACACACTACCTAGTTGATATTAGAACATTTTCTAATAAGAACCTCCTAAGCAATGTTGCGAAAGCTGTATGTGCTGTATTTTTCACTTCACTTATCATTTCTTAGAGTGGTGCTTTTTAGTGTCTATTGCTGCTTTTGCCCATTCAAATACTGGCTAACATCAATGCCGGGTTAGATGTATTGGTAAGGGTTCATTATAAGTGTCTTTCAGGGGTATCTATAGATTGGCCAGGAGAAACTATAGATACTAGAAACCAACTTGCACTACCGGTGTAACATATTTAGCAAGCTGGGAGAACGGTTTGGTTTACTTGCATGGACATGAAAAGGTATATTCCTGAAAAAAACAAAGAGCTTTTAATCTCCAAGATGAGGGATGTTATGTTGTTGAAGCTGATATGGAACTTTTACTTCCTATTGACTCTCGTGAATATGGCACTGGAGCACAAGCAAAGTAACACTCCTGATGAGATTTGAAAATGATGCTCCATCTTTATGATAGGTGCAACCTACAATGGCAGACAGGGGTGGTGGTAACTATAAATTCCGCAAGATATTAACAATTAATGTTCGGCCTCCAATTTGACGCCCATTTGACTGTCATAAGTCAGTTTCAATCTTAAATTTGACATCCATTTGACCATCGTTTGGATTTTTTTTTTGTTTTGCTTGACGAAGTTGATTTAAAAATCATAATATCTTGGGCATACTGTGGAGTTTGGAACCTGTTTTTCTTTTTCCAGAAAGGATTTTTCTGAGCCCGACACTGGTGCATCTAGATTGAGGTCACCTGTCATCAGTGAGCAAGAAATTCGCAGAGAACGTAATGAAGTTAATGTGACATGAGACAAATCCAAGTTAGGCATCTCGAGATTGATCTCTCTTGGTGTTTTCGAGATAGAGATGTTCCAGATTTTGTACTAGTTTAATGTTATTAACAGACTTTGTACTAGTTTAATGTTATTTCCAGACTTGTTAATCATCCGCAACACTAGCTTTTAACTACGGGGGTATTTTCATTTGTTAGATGTGTAACTGTTTACAGTTTTGTCGGTCTCTTAGTACGCGCACATCATAACCACCTTTGAATTTCTGTGTGACATATTCAATGCAGTCATTCCAACTAACTAAACTCATCTAACTACAGATTACAGCCATCACTGTTACGTATTATTTAGCAATTCTAAACTACCACTAACATCAATGTTATATATTATGTTTTGTGTTCCACACGGTGAGAAGCATGGGCGCTTGAACCACGGGGCTCATGACAGTCAAAACATCCTAAGCATGTTGGTCTCAATGATATGGTTGAAAGTTGTGGGCTGGGTTCTTGTTCTTTCAAAATCAGGAGGCATTAACATATTAAAATCGACCACATTTATGAGTTACATTTTGAACTTTTTCTGTACTCTTTCCGAGTGATTTATTTACAACAGCGCCTCCAATTTTTCACTATGATTGGAATTGGATTTAGATTTCGTCATTGCAGTTTATTTTTATTTTTTTTGGGTTTGTCCTTTTTGATATATATATATTTTTATCGGTGATTTCAGGCCCTCTATTGCCACCAGTAACTTGTAATGCCCCTATATAAAACTTCTGTTGCACAACCTACATCTAATTCTCTCTGTTTGTTTTTGGTTTCTCAACTAATCTCAACCTTAACTTATGTTTGAAGTAATTATGAGTACTGTGACTATTTATAGTCGACATTCATCTGACACTATCTGTATGGATATATATAGTCAGCACTCATCCAACCCCCTATCTATACAAATATAAAATAATCAGCACTCATCAATACTATCTATACAAATATAAATAGTCAGCACTCATTTAACACTATCTATATGGCTACATATAGACCACACTCTCTTACTTGACCAGTGGGAGAGCACTTGATTTCCCACCTGCTTATTGAGTTTGGGGGTTGGGGTGTTTGAAGAGTGATGACTATAAATAGTTGCGCTCCCCCTCGTCCTCGAGCATAAGAATGGGTGGAGAGATGTTGCTTCTATATGGCTGCCCTTATTGGCCGAAGGCTTTATAAAATAGACCCCTCCTCCTCGTTTGGGAGGGAGTCTAATTCCCATAACTGATAGCCGCTGTCAATCATATATGAAAAAAATTATCAATAATTGTTACTAAATCATTATAATTCTCATTTTCCAATCACTAACTTTTAAATATTAAGTATAGAAAAATACTAACCAAAGCAATTTTAAAATTCGATAACATGTTAATTATGGTTCAATTTGAACACAACTGGGTTTTATGTACGAGATTAGACTACATCTTTTCCATATAGGAGAGTATTTAAATGTTATTGTTTGTACACTTTATAATGATGGTGGATTGGTTTGGTAAAAGTGTGGCATTTTAAAAAGAACATTGATAAGGTTTGTGAAATAAAGGTGATTTGTAAGGAATTATATGTTTTAAAAGTTTTGCTAATGGGAAAGAGGATAAAGAGTGACAAGCTTTAAAATGATGATTTGTATTTATGATTCTTTTTAATAATAAATGTTCAAGGGATTTGTGTGTCAAGTGGGTACCTTTACATTGTGACTATATATTTAGAAAAAAATTGTTTGTATAATGATAATCTATAGAGGTCATTTTATAAAATTTCATAAAAACTAAAAATGTATGTGAAGTTTTTTATTAAATTATTTCAAATATAATACACTATTGTATTGTTATTGGATGAATTCATCATTTGCACTATTCTTCATGGAAATCATCTTAAAATAACTCAAACATACATGAATCAAATCCTACAAAAACTTAAATTGTGCATAAAAACTTTCCATTGAATTAATACAAAAATATAGTACATTATTGAGTTGTAATTGAATTAATCCAACAGTTGTAATAATTATGATGCAAGGATTATTTTATAAAAATATTAAATGTTCTAAAAGTTGTCATTGAAGAAATATTAGATACTAAAAAATGATAGATATTCATTATTCTTCTTGCTAATCATTACTAAAAAGTTTGCTTATCTATGTCATCTCCGTAATTTATTACTATTATTAATATACATGAAAACATGTCATTAATGTGATGAATATTCATAAAAATCTTCTTAAGGTCATTATAAATAAAAGTTATCATAAAATGATAATACACAAGCCACTTCTCATAAATATTAAAATCTCACTTAAAAACTTTTAATTATAAAATAAATTGTTAAAATATTTTCTTTATAATAGTGTTTAAAACAGTTAGGACATTGAAGATAAAAGGTATTTTAATTGGTGAAACAAGAAACTATATATTTGAACAATTATAGATAAGTTGAAAGGTTCGTTTTAAAAAATCGTTGGTGGATTATTGATAATTGTGGTAATTTTAGATTTTCAATGTAGAGTAAATATATGCTGTTACTTGCACTTATTATATGTATTCTAATTTGTAAAATAGATAAAAAGTAGATTTTTAATTTTTAAAGGATTATATTTTCCACTCTACAATGTAAAAGGACTTAACAAATAATGAATGTAATCTATTGTTTTATGATTTTCATTTTTTAATGTTTTTTTTATTAACATAGTTTTTGAAATATTTTATGTAGATAATTAGTTTTCGATGATTTTATTCAAAGGCTTATCTTAAACATATGAATAATCAATGTAATCCATTGTTTTGGGTTTTTCATCTTATAATACTTTTTTTCATTGACATTTTAAAAAATATAGGTAGATAACTTTTATAAGATTTATTCTAATATTTATCTTAAGAAAATATGTTTTCTTTTTTTCTTAATGTAAAAATATTTATAATAAATAATGAATTTAATTTGTAGTTTTGGGCTTTTCACCTTTTATCATCTTTTTTTAGTTGGCAAAGTTTTTAGGAATATATAAGTCAAATCATTTAAGTTTCATAATTATTATCAATGTAGAGCTAATCCAAATTACAACTCAAACATGCATTTTATTTGAAGCAGTTTTTAGGTCATTTTCAAGTGAAACATCAATTTAGTGATGTGGTGAATAAAATTCCCTTCAAGAGGTTTATAAAAGAATTGTTTTAAATGCTTATAAGTCTATTTTAATATTTATAAATTAATTACCATGCACAAGTTATGCATTTATAGAAGGTATAAAAAATCATCTAACATTTATTTTCAAATCTATCTATTAACATTTACAAGTATTGTAATGAGGGTAAGCAAGCATTTAGAGAACATTTGTTGTAACATTAGTGTTAATCATATTAATATATCAAATTGAAATATTATTGTAGTTATTTGGTTTGTTGTTTTTGATATTGTACATAGTTGAGGGCCCTGATAAATAGTTGGTACGTAAAAATCTTGTTAAACTTGAACACAAAAAAAAAAATGTTATCATTTGTAGGTTTTGTTGTTTTATTAGAATGTTGAGAAAAAAATTGATTTCCGAGTGATCAACTCTAAGTTTCAAAAAAATGAGTGATGTTTTTGGAGCCTCAAATTGGACAAGTGTAGTCTTTACATTTTTTTGTGTTTTGGTCACTTCGTATAAAAAATACTATCTATATGGTTCTAGAGACAAAAAAACAAATCTTGACAATTATGAGGAGGTTCTCTGCTTGCTTCAAATTATCTGGGTTGGCTTCGTCTTGCAATGTTACCTAGTTTTGCACTCTCATAACCTAACAACTATTCCCAAATCATCTACAAATCAAGATATTTTAGTAAACTTTAAAAAAAAAATTATTGTTCTAGTTTTAAAAAAATTATTAAGTTTAATTTACTCTTTTACATCTATCTACATTGAGTTAAATATTTATGAATATATGTGTTGCAATTTAATTGAAATTATTGACTATAACATTAAAGTCATATGATGTACTTATTAGACCTTAAAAATATGGTGCAAGGTTTAGGTTCTCTTCCTTAATGATTTGTGAAGATAATACATAACTATGGATTCCTTTCTCTGGTGATTTGTAAAGATTTTATTATATTTATAACATTGTTCTACCATCATGATTTTTTCTCTACTATTTAATCTAATTTAATGACTTGAACATTCCATCGAGGATTTTGAATCCACCACTACCTTGTGTGGATACAACGGGTTTTGAATATGGACGAAAAACTTTGAATCCTCTCATTGCGAGTTGGTTACCAACTCACATAGGCCACCATTAGAATTTTAGCTTCATACTATTTATCTACAATAAATTGAGTAGGCTCTTTCCCATAACCAAGTTTAAATCTCAATAGAAACCCAACTCGTCTTATGTCAAGGTAAGGTCCTGTTAGGTAGGGGTTCCATTTTGGGCTAGCTAATTGTTTTTAAAGGGGCATTGTTGAGAAATTATAGGAGTCTTTTTTTCTATGAGTGGGTTCATGATTCTTTAAATTTTGTGCAATACATGTCACTGAGAAAAATTCACCGTATTTTACTAAAAAAATTGTTTAAAAATATAACAAAAAATGTTTCATTGGGCACAAACTTGTAGTTGACAACAAAAAAATAGGAGTAACAATGCAAATGTTTAGCACCCTAGTGCTTTTTACCCACTAAAAGCTTCTTTTTAAACAATCATTGCTCCTTATTTTAAGGTGTAGAATTTTTTTTAACAATTCTTAAACTTTTTGATAGTGCATGGGACACTACAACCAAAATTATAGAAACAATAACCCCAACATAGGGCCCTTCAATAAGGCAAGGTTCCCATTTCACTCTAGAGAAATTATAGGAGTCTTTTTCCCTATGAGTGTGCTCATGATTCTTTAAATTTTGTACAATACATGCCACTGAGACAAATTCACCGTATTTTACTTTAAAAAATTGTTTAAAAAATTAAATAAAAAATGTTTCATTGGATATAAACTTATAGTTGGCAACAAAAAAATACGAGCAACAACGCCAATGTTTAGTTCCCTATTGCTTTCTACCCCCAAAAAGCTTCTTCCTAAACAATCATTGTTCCTTATTTTAAGGTGTAGATATTTTTTTAACAATTTTTAAACTCTCTGATAGTGTATGGGATTGCTACAACCAAAATTATAGAAGCAGTACTTCCAACATAGGGCCCTTGGTAAGGTAGGGGTCCCACTTTGGGGCTAGCGAATTATTTTTAAGAGGTAATTGCAAAGAAATTATAGGAGTCTTTTTCTCTATGAGTGCACTCTTGATTCTTTAAATTTTGTGCAATACATGTCACCAAGAAAAAATGTTTAAATAAATAAATAAATAATGTTTCATTGGATACAAACTTATAGTTGGCAACAAAAAAGTAGGAGCAACAATACAAATGTTCAACCCTTTAGTGCTTCTTACCCCTTAAAAACTTCTTCCTAAACAATAGTTAGTTCTTATTTTAAAGTGTAGATATTTTTTTAACAGTTTTTAAATTATCTAATGGTGCATCAGACCGTTACAACCAAAATTATAGACGCAGTAGTCCTAACATAAGATCCTTGCGTAAATGACCTCCACAAAGTGCAAAACAAGTGTTATGGTAGTCTTGTGTAGAATATTCAAAGTGTCCCACACGTTGGTGCCATTATTAATGTCAAAATATTATTTAACTTTGTGTGGATAAGACAAAATGGGTTACAAATTCAGAACCAACGAGTTCAAAATCTTTGTGATTGTGAACTGTTTGATCCTCTAAAAAAGGTAACCCCTCTCAAAAAGGTAACCCCGTTCTGAAAGGTAGCCCCTCTCCTACTTTATATTATAAATTGTATGTACCAATGAGACTCTACATGATTCTACAGGGTAATAAAATTAGGTGCATTGCCAATGGGGTCTACGTTGATTGGTAAAGTTTAGGTATTTACCAAGATGAGGTCATAGGTTCAATCTCCATTGGCTTGTCTGCTTGCGACGGGAGTAATTTGATCGGAGTACCTGCATGTTGTTGGAGTAGTCCGACCAATGGCCCTGAGACTAACGTCTTGTACGAAGACGGTATGAAACCTAGGCACCAACTTTACAAAGGCGGTATGAAACTTGAGTACCTGTGGGTTCAGATACATCAATCCCTGGGTTAATAAGGCGGTAAGACACTGTTCTAAGATTGTAAAATGTAATGATCCTCCTAAATTCAAATCCGGAGTAGTCCGACCAACATCTTTGACACTAACGCTCCTAAGTGTTCGTCAATTGTACGAACATAATCTAAAACCTAAATACCAACTTTACAATACCAAAACGATATGAAACTTGAGTCCTTAATGGTTCGTACTCACACTGATTTAACAAAACGATGGAAGATTATTCTCAAATTGTAAAATATAATGATCTTCCTAAATTTAAATTAAACCAAAAAAAAAAAAAAAAATCAGAGGGGCACCACCACTGGTCCCCCTCTGTCTCCCCTGTCAAGGGATCGTGAAAAAATTGGGACCAAAAAATAGAAAATCCAAAATTTAATCAATTGTGTTAACTCAAACTACACGCAAGCTTTATAATGCTGTATGGCTTGTTATTTTGAGCATCTCTTCGTAATTCACGGTGAAAATCGACTGCATCTGCAACTGTGACTGCAACTGCCGTTCCAAGATTTCGTTGGAGTGAGTAAAATGTCTTTCCATTTCTTTACATAATATTTATTGTATTGAAAGCACATTATCTGAATTTTGAATTTTATTTTCGTCCGCATAGCAACAAGGTAGCAACAAAATTTAGACAAATGATGTATTTCAGGGGATTCAATTGTAACCATAGCTCAAGCTTTGCTCAAATTTGTAAATTATTGGACCTTTCCACGCTTAAATTCGCCTTTTTTATTTTTCTTCCATGAATTTGTTTGAACATTTAAACCAAAAGGTTTAGACAATGAGGGGCTATTCCATGCGTTTCAATGCATTTTATTATATCCAGTAACAAACAAGTTTGGTTCTGTCTTTACGAACTTAGAGTTTTGTGTATTTCTGTAAAGATCTTGTTTGTACACGCGTTTCAGGAAATAATTTTGATTTTTTTCTTTATCGGTTCAAAGAAAAATTGGTCTTGTAGCACTTCCAGTTCTGTTTAGGTCAGGAAATTAGTTTATGTTTCTGCATTTTGTCATGAGTTTTAAAGTTTTTTGTCCATTTCAGCAAAGAATTTTAATGTTTTTTAGTTTTTTCTGAACAATTTAGATAACCAAAGTGAAGATTGTATATTTATCACTCCGGACCAACAAATAGAAACAGAAAAATTGTTTTCCTGTTTTTGGAAAGCCTTCCCCTGGCCATGTCAATGCCCTACCCCCAACCAAACTATCTAGCTCCTCCCACCACTTCCTCCAGATTTGCAATTGCAATAGATCACAGCTGATCAGGTCATTAATCCACCCCTTTGATGGCCACCTTCATGAGCATTCATTTCAGGCATTTTATCTCCAGTGACACTATTCAGATCTGCAAAGAGATCATGCAGCAATTTCCTAAATTTCATGCTCAACAAACAATTACCGGTGCAGACTTCCCAACCAAGAAGGGAATGTTTGTTATCTTTAGCTTGAAACCCCCAAAATATCTCATCCACCTTCGATCAAGTGGAACATAGGATCTGGTTATTAAAAGAAAAAGCTTTAATATGTAAATTCATGGAGGCTTTCCTTGCCTAAAAATCTCTCAGAACATGGGTTTAAGACATCTGGTAGCCTAAAGGTTTTGCAGATATTCTCATGATGCCTAAAAGGGTATTTTATGGCTATCTTTTCATCCCAGCAAAAATGTGATCAAGATTTTCAAGGGGTCCCTCGTTCCAAGAACAAATCAGGTCTTTTCATTAAACATTGGTCTCTAGCCACTATTTTAACCTAAGAGAGGATTTGCCCACCATTATTCTAGTATAGATTTGTTTACCTCTGCTCTAGTGAATATTGGCAAAGAACATATCCTAAAGAAAACAGGTTTGCTATAAGAGATTATATCACATCATTTGATTTCCCCTGGGATTCAAGATTTTTTAACTATGCACATATGTGACTCTAAATCTCGAAAAACCTCTATTAGTTCCCTTGCTCTTGGATAGAGGGATATAAAATGGGAACAACCCATTAACTATAAAAATATCTCCTTCCGCTACATATCATGTCATGAGCATGGCCATCTAGCTAGTATGTGCCCTAACCTTTGAAAGCACATGTAAAGGGAAATGAATGCATCTACCAACAACATAATCACTAAAATCTCACAAGGAATCAACATACAACCATATACATATCCGTGCCAAAACCATCCTCTGAGACAATTGAGAAAGAGGACGAGGCTACAAAAATGGGCTCAAAAGACCTCATTCAAGGGCAAAGGACTTCCATTTTCTAACCATTGATGACAAAAAAGGGCATAGCACCCCTTCCACACAAGCTATTTAATGCACATCATATCTTAGAATGCAAGAGCAATGGGGCTCAAAACAAATGCAATTACCTCATAAACAAGGTGAAAACAAAAAATAGACATGTTTCTATTGCTTGACACCTTTAGAATTGATCCTTATAAAAGACCTAACTTCTTATTTAGTGGGGAAGTTAACAATCACTCCTTTTCCATTTGTCTCACACGATGGTCCAACGGGATCCTATCATGTATGTAACCTCATCTCGTCAATCCTTAGCATGGGGACTTGTAACTAATTTCCACTTTTATGAAATGGAAGAAATTTTATGTATTGTGAATGTTTATATACCTCCTCATGGCAACCATATAATCAAAATTAGATCAAAGCATGGATTCTCCGCTTCAACCCAACAAACCTTATTTTGATGTGGGGCTTCAATACAATCAAAACTCCTACATAAAAATGGGGTTACATGTTTTGATCTCAAAACAACTATGGCCCTCATCAAATTGGAACATGAAACGTCTCTAGTGGACATGGAATTTGTTAAGGATATCTTCACTTTGAGTATTAGAAGAAAGGAAAAACACTATATAGCAGAAAAAAATGGACCAAATCATGATATTTGAACAATGGTTTACATCAGGAAGACATTTGGCAATTATATCACACTTTCTAACCATTGGGTTGTTTCTCTACACATAAAACAAGCCCCATTTAATAGACATCCACCTCACTTCAAATTTGAGAGAATGTGGCTCACCCATGCTCAACTATAATAGAAATTCACACAGTGGTGTAAGGAATTAGACTACATTCAAGAACATCGAATGTGTAATTATTTTATACAGTTCAAATATCTCAAATAGAAACTAAATCTTTGGAATCAAATAGAGTTTGGAAATATCTTTAAACAAGGTGTTGATTTCGGCAGTCAGTTGGGACATTTACAAAAAGATACCAGAGAGAGGGTATACAAAGAATAAGAAGTAGCAGTTCAAAATCTAACAATAGTTCAAGCCCGTGAAACATGTTTTTGGAGGCAGTGGGTAAGGGAACAATGGGTTAAACAAGGAAATTCAACTACTAAAATTTTCTACAAATCGGTTTTGAACAAATGGCACGTCAACACCATTCAACAAATAAGAAACTAATTTGATACTTTGATCCAATGGTTCTAGAAATATCGCCTACTTTGATACCCTTACTTTCATATATTATTACATAGCAACAAATGACCACAAAACAAATATGCATTCAAAGTAGATCGCCTATTATGCTACCCTTATTTTCATAAATATTCTCATAGAGCAACAAATTTCCATAGATCAAAGATGCATTCAAAAAGATTTTCTTAATTATATACCCAAGAAGGTCACAAATGTTGATAATAAGATGTAGTGCCTTGGAGGGAGTTCCCAATGAAGGGAAGCCTCACCACGTAGCCAACAACTATACACAACATGTACTTAACTCATTATTATTATTTTTAACAACAAATTACATGATATTATGAGCTTCACAACTTACATAAGGGCTTCTCGGCTCCCTTCTAGAGCTTTCAGCTCTCTTTCAACATTCACCCTTACGACCTTGCATTTTTGGCAGAGTTTGGCCCTTAGCTCAAGGCTTTTCTACAACACTCTCCCTTTAATCTCCTTCAACTTTCTATGGCTTTCAATAATCTTCTATCAATAACCATCCACCACCAACAACTATTTCAATTGACTTCCACTCCTATTTATAGATGTGATGGCCAGGTCACCGATGCATCCGGTTACACGACTGGCAACTATTGCCAAGTAGACTTTGTGCCCAAATTTAAAGGCATATGTTAGTATAACTTGGCTAAGTAAGACCTCGTGCTTTGTGATTCAGATTTGTCTTGTATATTTGCTATCATTTGTCATCATTTTGGCCTTATGTCAAGTGGAAGAAAATTTGTCTCATAGATTTGCTATCATTTGTCATCATTTTGGCCTTCTGCCATGTGTCATTTCTTCCACCTAGCCAATTGACTGCTTTTCCATTTTGGTCTCAGGGTCTATGCCTATGGCCTTGACTATTACTTTTGTGCTCACCTACTTAAGTGTTCTCTTTCCTCGACACATTGTGTTGTAGATACTCCTCACACATTGCTTTACTAATTTGGTTCCTGGGGTCTTGGCTCTAGCTTATTTGACATGCCATCTGAGCACATTGCTCCCATGTTTCCTTGCGCACCCCTCAATGGTCTTCCTGTGCACTTCATCAGTAAGCCCTTGTACAATCCTTTGACACCCAACTTTCCTTTCACTTGCATATTCCAAAACTTGCATGATTGTGGTTCACCTGGGATGCTCCTGCATCAAAGTCCCCAGGTAACTGAAATGTAAGAACCTGCTTACATTAGGTCTGAGTGATGAAATCACTTTTTGGTCAATTATCTCAACCAAGGCACTCTCCTTCACCTATTACTTGCTTAAAAAGGCTCATTTTGCACTTTTCCAGATCTTCTTCACTCTTTTCCTTCTCCTGACCTCTCCTATGTGGGTCTACGCCCACCTACTTGCTCCTCCTCTCTCTTGCATGCACTTTCTCTACTCAATCTCTACTCTTCATTTTTATGCCTTTTGCATGACGTGTGTGTGACACATCCATTGTCTGCCTTCCTTCTCATTCTGCTCTTTCACGTGTTGCTTTATACTTAGGTTGATATTCCTTCAACTACCTCCTACCACCTTCTGGTTGTCCTCTGGCTCCTTCAGCTTCAGCTCCTCTGAGATGTGTGCAAATAGAACTTTGTTCTCCTTGTTGGTTGAGCCCACTCTTTGGCCTTCTGCTACTCTCTCATCTTTTGCACCTCACACTCTTCTATGTGTGTCTCCATCTTTCATCTCTGGGAGTCCTCAACTCCTGCCCACTCTAGTTTCCTATGCATTTCTCTCATCGCACATTTCGTGCTTTAGTGTATCCAAGTTGGTCTTCCTCTAACTTTGCTCTTCCTCCTCTTCTTCTTCTCCTCTTCTTCTTCTTCTTCTTCTTCTTCCTATTTTCCTTTTTGTGTTGCCCTTGTCATGCACTTTCCTTTTCTCCTTTTGCATGCTCCCTTTGGTTCTTGGCACAACTCTACTATTTTATTAATTTCAGTTGCACGCTAAGCTACTCATCTTCCACTAGTGCACTTCCACCCTTACACCTTTTATTGTCCTCACCTTTATGCCTTCTGCTTGGGATGTTTCACCTGCTCTTTCTCTACTGCTACTTGCATTGTGCTCTTGCACAATCCTCCATTAGCTGGTCCTCCTCCCAATGATCTTTAAATCTAGAGATATTTACTCATTGCCTTAATAGTTCAGCGATTTGCCAACTTATTTGCTTCTCATGCAACTCTTCTTCTCCACATTTTACTCACATAACACGTCTCTACAAGGTGTGCTTCCTATTAGTTGCATCAATGTTTAGCATTTTACTAGCCTCCATCACCACTTCCTCTTCCTCTAGCATGTTTGCCAACTTCACCTTATTAGGTGCCTCAAAATTGGTGATCGAATAAATTTAGTTACACTAAGCTCAACTCAATATCTCTTCTTCCTTTACTAGTGGCCTCAAGGTTTGACACTATGCTATCCTTCATCTGCATTCAGGCAACTTTGCTTCTTTCCTCTTCATCTTTTAGTTACCTCAAAGTTTGGTGATCGACTAGCTTTCAGCAACACTCATTTTGCCTCTCCCCTTAGCACGTCTCTTGACCATTACACTAGTTGCCTCAAGGTTTGGCGATCTATCAATGTGTTTCTCTCATCATAACTTTGTCTCTTAGTCCTTTCTTAGCTAGTTGCTTCAAAGTTCAAAGATATGCTAGCCTTAGTTGCACTCAAACAACTCTTTATTCTTTCATTTTCCTGTTTACTGCCTCAAAGTTTGGCATTTTGCCAGCTTCTAGTTATGCTCTAGTGACTTTGCATCCTCAACACTCTTGCAACACCTCTATCTGCTCCATATTCTCTGTGCTTCCCTTTCTCCATGAGCATCTAATGACTCTTTTTGCAGCAAGTAATTCTAATTGTGCACTATTACATGGCCTTCTCCCCCCTCTAGATTTAGGTCTCTATTGTTATGTGTCTCATCCCATGCACCTAAACACTTGTCCATTTTGGTTGATCTCTCCTCATCAACTCCATTCCATCACATGTCCTACGTCCTTGTGCACTTTAGGTTCAATTTAAGGCTAACCTCTTTGATTTCTTTTCCTTCAGTGGCTCAAACTCATCTCTTGATTAACATATTGTTTACTAATAGACTATGTGTCACAAGCCCCTTATCCCAATGTGTTCACATTTCATGCTACTATATGTTACTCTCAACATATTCTTTCATGCTATAGTTGTGTTAGTGGAATGATATCCACCTCTCCTTCACCCCTGCTTGTGTTCCCTTTTCAAGCAACTCATGCTTGTGCACCCTCTTTTTTTGGTGTTGGCCTCATGGCTACCCCAAGGCATATTTTAGGGTTGGCTACATGGTCTTCTCAGTTATCCCTTTGGACACCCCTTTCGACTGCCATTCTTCACAACTTCGTTCTATCTTGAGACGAGTTTATACATGCACTACTTGGTATAGTAACACAAAAACCACATGTTTCTTTCCTTGCCATGACAGTTCTTCTCCTTGAAGTCTCACCATTTCTTTAGTGCACTGCTCCACATCCATATCTACTCACTCGTCACCTCTGTGGAGTCCTCTACACTCCTCATCATAAAATTTCCCTCTACATCCATGACTTACTTCATCTCCTTCTCTGGGTCTTCTCCTTCTAATGCCATTTTGATCTCCAACACCCACACATTTATTTTCACCCTTTATTCTCTACCCATTCACACTTGATGGAAAGTATTTTTCTTTAGCACCTTCTACCCAACACTATGATTGGAAGATGCTCTTTGTGCTCTGACTGTCCCAAATCGATGATTATGTCAGTGTTCCTCCTTTTTCACCTCTTCTCGCTATGGATGCCTCTTATCTATAATTCTACACACTCTTCTTCTACGCTTGATTGCTTCAGATCGATGATTCTATCATGCTCTTACGCTTTTCACTATGTACCTAGACTGCCTCATATTTGCATTTCTATCTGCGCTTCCTCTTTCTTGCTCTTCAACTACCTCATAGTTGGTGATTGGTTGATGCTTTATCTTTATATCTACCCAATATTGTGTTTCACTGGCTCAATCCTACGTAGGCACTCTAGGACATTTAAACCATTGCTATAAATCTCTGTTGTGATTCTACATAGCTCGTACCTTGATTGTTCTTCACCCACTCGTTCGCTCTCTACCCACCTCTTGATGGTGGATAATGTAATGCTTTCTATTGGTTGCCTCACATTCAATGATCTACCAATTCGTTTCAACATCTCCAATAGTTGCCTCATGATCAACAGTTTACTAGTCTACACTCCTCATCACTCTTCTCATTGGTTGCCTCATAGGTTAGCGATCTACTATTTTGCACCTCTTCTCAACACTCTTCCTCCTTGACTAGCTACCTCAAATCAACATTTTTCTAGCCATCCTTATTGCTACATCAATCTAATACTATGTTGTTCATTGGGTCTTCTCCTTCCATGTTTTCCCAAGGCTCTCAACCTTGCTTTGATACCAACTGATGCAGTGCCATAGTGGGGCTTCCTAATGAAGGGATGCCTCACCACATAGCCAAAAACTATGCACAACATGTAACTAACTCTTTTTTATTATTTTTAAAAACAAATTACATGATATTATGAGATTCACAACTTACATAGGGGATCCTCGGGTCCCTTCTAGAGTTTTTGGCTCTCTTTCAACATTCACCCTTACAACCCTGCATTTTGGCAAAGTTCAACACTTAGATTGGACCTTTTCACAACACTCTCCCTTTAATGTCCTTCAACCTTCTATGGCCTTCAATAATCGTCCATCAACAACCATCCACCAACAAATTTTTCAATTAATTTGCACTCCTATTTATAGATGCGGTGCCTTGGTTACCGACGCATCTAGTCACATGACTGGTAGTTGCTGCCAAGTATACTTGGTGCCCAAATTTAAAGGCCTATGTTAGGATATATTGACTAAGTCAGACCTCGATCCTTGCAATTTTAACAACACTTAATTTCAGATTTGCCTCATAGATCTATCATTTGCCTTCATTTTGACATGCGACGTGTCATTTCCTCCACCTCATTGATTGACTATTTTTCCATTCTGGTCTCAGGATCTGTGTCTGCAGCCTTGAGTATTACTTTTGCACTCACCTACTAAGTGTCCTCTTTCCTCGGCACATCATGTTGTAGATACTCCTCGCATGTTGTTTTACTAATTTGGTTCCTCGAGTCTTGGCTCTAGCTTATTATGTATGCCATTCGGGCACTTTGCTCCCTTATTTCCTTACACACCCCTCTACGATATTCTCATGTACTTCATCAGTAAGCCCTTGAATAGTCCTTTGACACCCAAATTTCCTTTCACCCACGCATTCCAAAATTTGTAGGATTGTTGTTCACCTAGGATGCTCTGCATCAAACTACCTAGGTAACTAAAATGTAAGCCCCTGCTTACATTAGGTCTGAGTGATGAAATCACTCTTTTAGTCAACTATCTCAACCAAGACACTCTCCTTCACCTGTTGCTTGCTTAAATAGGCTCATTTTGTTATTTTTTAGATCTTCTTCCTCTTCTTCAGTCTTCTCCTTCTCCTGCCTTCCTCTTCAGCTCTTCTCCTTGACCTCTATTCTGTGGGTCTATGCCCACCTACTTTATCTACCCTATCTTTACTCTTCATCTTTTCACCTTTTATGCGATGTGCATGTGTGGTACATCCATTGTCTTCCTTCCTTCTCCTTCTGCTCCTTCATGTACCGTTCATACTTAGGCTGATATTCCTTCATCCACCTCCTACCAGCGTTTGGTTGTCCTCTGACTCCTTTAACTTCAGTTCCTTTGAGATGTGTGCAAATCAAACACTATTTTCCTTGTTGGTTGAGCCTACTCTTTGGCCTTCTACTACTCTATCATATTTTTTGCCTCACACTCTTCTATGCATGTCTCCATCCTTCACCTATGGGTAGTCCTCAACTCATGCCCACTCTGGTCTCCTACACATTTCTCCCATCATGCATTATGTGCCTTGGTGTATCCAAGATGGTCTTCTTCCAACTTTGCTCTTGCTCTTGCTCTTCTTCTTCTTCTTCTTCTTCTTCTTCTTCTTCTTCTTCTTCTTCTTTTTCTTATTTTCCTTTACATGTGCCCTTGCCATGCGCTTCATTGTCTCCTTTCACATGCTCCTTCTGGTTCTTGGCACAACATTACTATTATACCTTCTTTTCTTAAGTTCAGCTACACGTTGACCTTCTCTTCTTCCATTGGTGCACGTCCACCCTTATGCCTTTTATTTTTCTCACCTTTATGCCTTCCATTTGGCATGTTACACCCACTCTTTCCCTATTGCTACTTGCATTATGCTCTTGCACAATCCTCCATTAGTTGGTCCTCCTCCCAATGATCTTTATCCCTTGTGCACCTTTCTACTTCAGATCTAGAGATATTTGCTAGCTTCCTCAATAGTTATGTGATTTTACAGCTCAATTGCTTCTCATGCAAATCTTCTTCTCCACATTATAATCCCATAACACGTCTTTGCCATTTGTGCTTCCTAGCTAGTTTCCTCAATGTTTGGCACTCTATAAGCCTCCATCACCACTTCCTCTTCCTCTAGCATGTTCGCTAACTTCACCTTGTTAGCTGCCTCAAAGTTCGGCTATTGGATAAATTTAGTTGCACTAAGTTCAGCTTAGACTCTCTTCTTCCTTTACTATCGGCCTCAAGCTTTGACACTTTGATATCCTTCATCTACACTCAGGCAACTCTACTTCTTCCCTCTTCATCTACTAGCTGCCTCAAAGTTTAGCAATTGCCTAGCTTTCAGTTGTACTCTTTCTACCTCTACCCTTGGCACATCTCCTAACCATTGCACCATTACGCTAGTTACCTCAAGGTTTGGTGATCTATTAGTGTTGTTGATCTCATTGTAACTCTATCCCCTGGTCCTTTCTTAGCTATTTTCTTCAAAGTTCGATGATTTGCTAGCCTTAGTTGCACTCAAGCAACTCTTCATCCTTTAATTTTCCTGGTGATTGCCATCAGTGATCTAATAGGTTCTAGTCGCACTCTGGCGACTCTACATCCTTAATACTCTTGCAACACCTTTGTCTAATCCATCTTCTCTGTGCTTCCCTTCTCTCCAAGAGCATAGATTGACTCTTTTCATGGTAAGTAATTCTACTTCCACGTTATTACATGGCCTTCTCTCCCTTTAGGTTTAGGTCTTTATTGTTGTGCGCTTCTTTCTGTGCACCTAAACACTTTTCCATTTTGGTCAATCTCTCCTCATCGACTCTGTTCCCTCACATTTCTTGTGTCTTTACATGCTCTAGGTTTAATTTTAGGCTGACCTCTTTGATTTCTCTTCCTTCGGTCACTCAAACTCACACTTATCTCTTGATTAACATATTGTTTACCAATAAATTGTGTGGCACAAGCCCCTTATCCCAGGGTGTTCACATTTCACACTTTTATCTATTTCCCTTAGCACATTCTTTCATGCAGCCACTGCCTTAGTGGAATTATATCCACCTTTACTTCACCTTTTTCCCTCCACAACAACCAAGTCTCCTTCTCCACTCCTGCTTGTGTCCCATTTTCAAGTAGCTCATGCATGTGCACCCTCTTTTTTTGGTATTGGCCTCCCAGCCACCCCAAGACATATTTTAGGGTTGGCTACATGGCCTTCTTAGCTAGCCTTGTGATCGCCCCATCTGACCTTCATTCTTGATGATTTCATTCTATCTTGAGATGGGTTTATACACGCACTACTTGGTATAGTAGCATCAAAACCACATGTTTCCTTTCCTTGCCCTACCATCTCTTCTTCTCCTCTAAGTCTCGCCATTTCTTCAGTGCACTGCTCCACATCCATCTCCACTCACTCTTCACCTCTATGGAGTCCTCTACACTCATCACAAAATTGCTCTCTACATCCACGACCCACTTCAACTCCTTCTCTAGGTCTTCTCCTTCCTATGTTCTAATCTAAAACGCCCACATATTTCTTTGTGATCTCTGTTCTCTACACATTTGCGCTTGATGGAGAACCTTTTTCTTTAGCACCTACCTAACACTCTAATTGGAAGATGCTCTTTGTGTTCTGACTACCCCAAATCAATGATTCTATCAGCACTCCTCATATTTTCACCTCTTCTCACTCTTGTTTCCTCTTATCTACGATTTTACCCACTCTTATTCTACACTTGATTGCTTTAGATCAGTGATTCTGTCACGCTCTTACCCTTTTCACTGTGCACTTAGGTTACCTTAGATCGATGTTTTTATCTGCACTTCCTCTTTTTTGCTCTTTGACTGACTCACAGTTGGCGATTGGTCTATGATTTATCTTTCTAACTACCTATTGTTGTACTTCACTATCTCAATCCTATGTAGGCACTCTAGGACCTTCAAACCATTGCTACAAATCTTTGTTGTGATTTTACCTAGCTCATACCCTGATTGTCCTTTTCCACTCATTCGTTCTCTACCCACCTCTTTATAGTGGAGAATGTAATGCTCTCCACTAGTTGCCTTACCTTCAATGATCTACCCCTTTGTTTAAACATCTCCAATAGTTTCTTCTTGATTGACGGTCTGCTACTTTTCACCGCACAACACTCTTCTCACTAGTCGCCCCATAGTTCAGTAGTCTACTAGTCTACACCTCTTCTCAACACTCTTCCTCCTTGGTTAGCTACCTAAAATTGACATTTTGCTAGCCATCCTTATTGTTACATCACTCTAGTACTCTGTTGCTCACAAGGTCTTCTCCTATTGTATTTCCCAAGGCTCTCAACCTTGTTTTGATACCAACTGATGCAGTGCAAGGCAGGGTTTCCCAATGAAGGGATGCCTCACCACGTAGCCAACAACTATGCACAACAGGTACTTAAACACAATTTTATTATTTTTAACAACAAATTACATGATATTATGAGCTTCATAGCTTACAATCTTCTCCCTTCTAGAACTCTTAGCTCTCCTTTAACACTCATCCTTACAACCCTACATTTTGGTAGAGTTTGACACTTAGCTTGGGCCTTTTATACAACATTCTCCCATCGACCTCTTTTAATGTTTATGGCCTTCAACAGTCTTCCATCAACAACCATCCACAAACAACAACCTTTTTGGTTGACTTGCACTCCTATTTATAGATATTGTGGCCTAGTAATCATTGTGTCTAGTCACGTGATTGGCCGGTGTCACCAAGTAGACTTGGTGACCAAATTCAAAGGACTACATCAGGATAGCTTGGCTAAATCAGACCTCAAGCCTTGCGGTTATGACAACACTTAATATTAGATCTATATCATAGATATGTTTTCCTTTATTGTCATTTCAGCGTTCGGCCAGGTGTCATTTCTTTCAGCTAGTTGATTGATTGTTTATCCATTTTTGTCTCAGGCTCTATGTTTATGGCCTCATGTATTACTTTTATCCTCTCATGTTTAAGTGTCAAATTTGCTCAATGTGTCGTGATATATATACTCCTCGCGCATTTCTTTATTGATGGTTATTCATGATTCAACTCTAGCTTATTATGTGCACCATCCACGTGTGTTGCCCACTTGTTTCCTCATGCACCCATCAACAAGTCTTCTTGCACACTTCATCAATAAGCCCTTGTGCAGTTTTCAACACCCAACATTCCTCTCACCCGCACATTCCAAAACTTGTAATATTGTGATTCACTTGGGATGCTCTTGCATTATAAAACAATAATGAATCCAAATACCAAAGAGGAAGTAAAGATAATTTTCTTCTCATTTAAATTGGAAACATCCCCATGAGAAAATGGCTTCCCAAATTTATTTTATCAGACCTATTAATTTTGAGAATGATCTCATAGGTTTAATAGAAGAATCTTGTCAAAATAAGAAAATGCTCACAAATCTAAATACAACCACCTTGGTGCTCATCAAAAAGGAATGAAATGTTGATCAAATGGAATTAATACAAGCCTATTACTCTATGCAATATGGTGTACAAATCCTCTCCAGATTATTAGATCCTAGATTAAAGTTCTTCTTCTGAATATTTTTTGAAGTGCAACTTGCTTTTGTTCCAAGACACAATATCTCTAACAATATAATTACAACACAAAAAATTATGCATTCTCTCCATCATAGAAAACCCAAGGGTTCTTATCAAATTAAATATTTTCAAAGTTTTTGACATCTGTGATAGTGAACATGTCCATTTCCACTGAGGCATGGTCATCATGAAGAAGGTAGTTACTGCATTGATGAGATTATTGGTTGCACTCAGGGATAGGGCCATGTCAAAAGCATTCCTTTTCTCAATTGACTACCCAAGGTCCAATTATAGGTTTTGTTGGGTGAATATTTTGTTAATCAGCTAACTGATGAGCAAAATAGGTCTCTTCAACCACATCATAGGGACATTGGTCGTCCAGATGTGCAGGTTTACCACATCAAAAGGAGACAAATCTCTCCTCTCATCAAGGGGAGGTTCCCTATAAGTATGAAGGGGGCTATATACTATAAATATAAGCTAAAAATAACACTCAGGGGTAGGAAAACACCATCCATCTCTCTTTTTTCAAAGATGATGTTCACAAACAAAAGAGAAATCCAGGTGAAAACACTGAAGGCACTTCTCTTCTTTCAGAAGTGGTCTTGCAGCGAACAACAGGAGTTCTTTCAGGTAGGAAACAAATAACTGGTAACAAGGGTGTAGTAACTACCAGACTGAGGTGTAGCACAAAGTCTCCACCTCAACTGCCCAAAAGTGAAATACGAAGGACAATGAGGGCACAAAGTCGTCCCAAGGTCCTTTACACAGGGACAGAAAATAAACAAACACACTAAAGGCAATTGTAGATATCACAAAGTCTTTCCACAATTGACTTCAAGACACCTTCCTGATTACTTCTACAAGTTCTACTTATTTCATTAACTGGACAAGAATGCATTCAGAAGACAGACATAAGAACAATCTCTTAAAATGACACAAGCTATAACAGCACAAAGTCTGAAAGTAACTTGCTTTCTCATTCAAACAAAGAAATATGATTAACAATCTAAGCTCAAAGTCTCAATAATCACCTCTCAATTTGGACAGAGTTTTACTTTTATATCAGAGAGATCTCTTTAAAACAATAAAAGAGATTACAATATATAGCAGCCAAGAAAGACTTGGTGCTTTATTTCATGGAATGGCCCATGCTGTGCATTCAATGCCTTGAATGCATTTTAGTTCTATCAGGGGGCCATGCTGGAACAAGGCGGCTGCCTTAACTATGGCGTGTCAATTCATCTCAAATGTCTTCTCTTGGGTCTGGATCATCTGGTGTCTGCGCAACTGTCCATTTTGTCTTTACTCCAAAGGAGATAAATAGGTCGTGTCTTCAATGTTTGCTAGTCAAAATATCTGCTTTACAAACTATTCCACCTACTGGAATAACTACTGTGTAGATATTTCAGCCTCTTCCTCTTTCTGCTGCAATTTGAGCCTTCGAGCTATCTTTTTCCCTTTCTAATTCTTTTGTTTCCTTCCTCTCGGCGGTTTTTCCTTTCGACCTGAAGGTATTTGAATGCCTTCGGGTCCGTCATCGTTTGAAAGTTAACGACTAGTTGGTTGTCCTACATCTGACAGCTGTGGGCCCGTCATCCTCCTTAGCAATTCCTTCGTGTCTTTCCCGCTTACTTTGGCCGCTTTCTTGTCAAGCTTCATCCTTTTTACTGTGTCTTTGTATTGGGAGTGTTCCGTCTTAGGACATCTGTCACAGTCCGCTGCCTTGAAACTTTACCAACTTACAAAAAATGGGACCCACAACGCTTCTTGCCCGAACAACTCCAAAAAGGGAACGGGGATAGGTGGCGCTTTTCGCTGATCTTAACAAGTGACACGTGGCATTTTCTGCTATGAAACAGGTGAGGACACTTGGCAGCATCTGCTTAACTTATGGAAGCTTTAGACACCTTTTGAGAGTCCTGCGAAAGATGACACATGACGGCTTCCGCTGAGCTTTAGAAACACTATAGAAACATTCGGGACTCATTTGGATTCACACAAACGATGACACTTGGCACGCTCTTGCTTACTTTAGCAACTCACCTGGGACCCACCACAGTCCTTACTAAATAATGAAACAAAAGGAAGAAACTGCGGATGTTGACAATTGGTGACTTTCGCTAAGTTTTATGAGGGGCACGTGGTGAATTCTACGGTGCATTTTAAAAAACATATTAAAACCTTCCGCAGTCGCCACTTGGCATCCTCCGTGGGACATTGAGAGAAGTTTATTGAAAGAAGCTTATAAGAAACTTTGAACGCATATGCTGCCACTTGTCGTGCTCTGTTGAGTTATAACGAGACACGTGGCACGTTTCGCTACTTTTTAGAAACAAGTTGTAATGTGTCCCAGCAGATGACACTTGGCAGCTTCTGCTTGACTTTGAGGTTTGATCTTTCCCAAAGGGAACTTGCCCTTCGGGGTCTTGAAAGACAATTCATTTTCTTCAGTGAGACCCCCCCCGCAAGGGTACCTGCCCTTCGGGGTCCTTTGGATGCCTTCGAGTTTTTGATCTTTCAGGTTTCTTCAGGCTCCAATTCCTTCGGACAAAAATGTAATTGCCTTGACAACTTTGCTGTGGAAAATTCTTTCGAAGGAATTCCTTTGTTCATTTGGCCTTGTTCATTTCTGAAGGAGATCTCACTCTGCCCTCTGCAAGGACACTTGTCCTTCGGGCTTTAGAAATCAAACCGACTGATTGAAAAAGAAAAGGCTAAGTGTTGAACCTATTTCTTTCCTGCAGAGTCCGTAGAAATGAGTTCGTAGAATTGGGGGTGTCTGTAGAAGCTAAGTCTGTAGAGTTCGTAGTTTTAAGCATGTGGAGTCCATAGAAATGTATCTGCAGGGTCCCTTAGCTGAGAAAGTTTGAAAAATAGAGAATTTGAAGGCTCATAACAATTTTTTAGAAGAGAAGAGAGGGTTTTTAGCTTGTAAGACCAAAAATAGTTCATGTGTTGTCCCAAAAATGAGTGACAAACTTTGGGGACAACAACTGGCTCCAGTTGGGGAACTTCCTTCAGTTAAAATTTTAAAACAACTGAGGGGAGTACAGACCAGAATCTCTAGTGCCTTGAAATATGCCATTGGACTATGGAGTCATGCTACCCAAAAAAGAAAGGCTCCAAAAAAAATGAAAATGAACAACACACAACAGAAATAAAGGCTATACAAATATACATATGTACAGGTGAACTTATCTGATACTTCAAGAATTGAAGTGCTTCAGATGCTTCCATTGTGAGCCAAAGAAAAGGGTGTGCCATCTTGATACTTCAACAGGAAGTTGTTTTCACCATTGAGCTCATGGATAGTAAAAGGGCCTCTCCACAGGGAATCAAACTTTACATGCATTCCATTTGGTTCTCTTCTTTTATCCCACATGAGGACTTGATTTCTAATTTGAAAATCACAGTCTTTTACTTTTTGATCGAAGAGCTTTTTCACCAGATTTTCATGGACCACAATTCGGTCCACCACCATAGTTCTCTATTCATCTAGCTCAGTTAGGCACATAATCCTCTTATCGAAGGAGCTTTCATAAGTTTGATCCTCAATTGCCTTGGCCAATTTCAATGCTAACAATTTCAGGGTGATTGGTATCTCAACATTGAGACCATAAAGAAGTTGGAAAGGAGACATACCAATTGCCCTTTTTGGTGTAATTTTGTCTGCCCATAAAGCATCAACCAATGTTTTATGCCATGTGCTTTGATTGTCAACCACCAGCGTTCTTGATGATAGTCACCAGGGTCTTGTTACTTGATTCAACTTGTTCATTCTCCTTGTGAAAAGTAATTAGAAGAGTGGGAGAGGGTGATCACATAGTAAAAATAGAATTGAGTGATTTTTTGGGAAGTGAAACAAGTTGCATTGTCAGTGACAATCTTGGTTGGGACCCCAAACTTAGAAATGATGTTCTCCTTGAGAAATTGCACATGACTTTTGAAGTAGCATGCTTGGTTGGAATTGTTTCCACCCACTTGGTGAAATAATATGTGGCTGTGAGGACATAATCATGTCCAGCACTTGAAGATGGGTTTACAACATCAATGAAATCGATGCCCCATTGTTGAAATGGCTCTTCTATCACCACTAGACTTGAGAGACAAAGCAGCTAACTTGGGTCTTTTAACAAACTGTTGGCACCGTTCACACCTTCGTACCCATTTGTATGCATCTTGGAACAAAGTAGGCCAGTAATACCTGGCTCTAAGAATCTTGTGGGCAGTCATAGAAGCAAAAAAACTGTCTTCCACAGGCCAGATTGTGGAAGGACCTCAAAAGTTGGTTCTGCTACTCTTTATCCACACAACGAAAGAACACTCCATCAAGGCTCCTCTTGTACAAGCTGTTGTCCCAGAGGATAAAATTGGCAGCTTTCAGTTTGATAGTCTTTTTTTCTTTACGAGATAGGTGAGTAGAACACTCACCATAAATAAGAAAATGAGCAATACCTGAATACCACTCATTCGTGGTGAAGACAAATAGGACTGTTGGTGTGTTTCCTTCTTCTGATTCTTCATGCTCTGTTTATTCTGGCTTGTTATCAACAATTAATTGGCATAGGCCCTTTCCACGCACCAACTTCATTGGTTTGATGACTAGATCAAACTCTTAAATTTTTGCAACCCAATTCCCTCTTTTAGTTCCAAACTCCTGCTGAGTTAGTATGGATTTGACTGTGGTATCAAGAACCAAAGCAGTAACATGTGAATTCAAGATGTAGAAGCAAAAAATGCTTCACTGCATTTACCACTGCATAGACATGCTTCTCCATGTTTGAGTATTTCAGTTCATGAGCTTTAAGAGGATAGCTCATGAAAAAAATAAGAGATTCTACACCTTTTTGGTTCTGCTAAACTAGAATTACTGAAAGTGTGTGTTCGAAAGCATAGCTATATATGGTAAATTCCTTGTTGTAGTCTGGACAAACTAGAATTGGGGCGTGGGAAATAATTGTCTTGATATCACAGAATGTCAATTTGCCTTCTTCAGTCTAGCTGAAAATGGCCTTTCCCTTCATCATGTTTACAATATGTCGAGTCTTCTCAGCAAACTCGGGGATGAACCTTCTTAATAAATTCACTTTTTCGAAGAAAGAGTGAACCGCAGTCTTACTCGTGGGTAGAGTAAGCTCCTGGATGGACTTGACTCTGTCGTAGTCAATTTTTATGCCTCCTTTAGACACAATGTGTCCGAGAAGTTTCCCTTCTGTTACCTTAAAAATAGACTTTTTGAGGTTTAAAGAAATGTCATTCTAGTGGCAACATTCCAGCATTTGTTGCAAGTGGCGCACATGATCAGAGTGATACTTAGAAAATACAATAAAGTCATCAAGATATACTACAATGAACTTGCCTATTTCATCTTTGAAAGCAAGATCCATTGCTCTCTGAAAAGTGGCACCAGCATTAATCAGGCCAAATAGCATTCTCCGATAGGCAAAGGTGCCCCAAGGTGTGGTGAACGCAGTCTTATACTGGTCTGCTTCACCAACTTCAACTTGATTGTATTTTGAGAAGCCGTCTAGCATTGATAACATCTCAAAACCAGTCACTGTCTGAAGCACTTGATCCATGATGGGCAAAAGATAGTTATCTTTTAAAGATGACTGATTCAAGTTCTTAAAATCCACACATAGCTGAATTTTGCCATTCTTCTTCCTCACAGGCACTATGTTTGCAATCCATGTGGAATAATGGATTGAAAAAATGATTCTAGCATTTAGCATTTTTTATATCTCAGCGAGAATAGTATTTGATATCTTCAGATTCTACTGCCTGAATTTTTACTTGTAAGGCACTGAGTCAGCGTTGAGAGGAATGTCACGGTAAATTTTATCAGGCCTGAGTGACTTCAAATCATCATAGGAGTATGCTAAGACGTCCATGTACCGGTGGAGTAGAGCAGAGAACTTGGATCTCTCCTCAGGAGTGCAACACTTCCCAATGTTCACCATCTTGGGATTTCCCTTGGTACCTAGATTTACTTGATCAAACTCTTGAGAGGAGCTTGAATCTGTTTGTTATTATTTGATGAATCTGTCATGTTTGTCAAACAACTTCTCAAGGGAAACTAGGCCTTTTGGGATTTTGTTTTCTTTCAGCTGTAGGAACTCTTCACCTGTACTTGAACTTGACCTGGGAGCTAGTTCAAGCTGTTGAAGCTCATTACTTCAAAGTGAAGCTATTGAAAGCTATCTTTTTGTTCCAAGAAGGCAATTATTTGATTGTCATTGTTAAACACTTGCCAATAACTGGCATTATCAAGTACACTTAGTTGAAAGACCAGCTCAATAGTGTACTTGTCCCTTTTGAAATCCACGTGAGGAACCAATAGAGATGCTGAAACGGCCAGTGCATCAGTCTGGTCATTAAATTCCCTTGATATGGCAGAGATGCTGAAAGCATCAAAGTTTTCAATTTGGTCCCAGACTAGATTGTGATAGTGGCGCAATCTCTCATTTTTAGTTTGATACATGTTTCTCACTTGACAAACCACCAGTTCAACATCCCCCTTGGCATGAAGGAGTTTGATGTCTTTGTCCCTAGCAGCGTTCAATCCAAGCAACAAAGATTCATACTCAGCTGTGTTGTTGGTGTTGTTGAACTGCAACTTGTATGATGAAGAAAAAATATCTCCTTGAGGAGATATCAACACAATCTCAGCTCCTGAACTGGCAGAGGAGCAGCGACCATCAAATTCTAGAATCCATACTTCTTCAGACACTGATTTTTCTTTGTTTGGAGAGGGGGATTCTTCTGCACTTACATTGCACTCCATCAATTCTTCTGTTGTTACAGCTGAACGTATTTCCAGGTTGACACCTTCAAGAGCTTCAACAGGCGCTTTATGAACTTCTTTCGTGAACATAAAGTAGTTACCCATGCCTGAAGACTCAAATAGAATTTGAGCTTTAGGTGCTGATGATTAGGTGACCACATATTTTGGTTCATTTTTAGGGAGCAATCTTTTCATAATGTCTTTGACAGGGATTCTCGCCTCAGATAAGTCCATGCTCAATTCGCCACCAACATTTTTGCAGAAATTTCAGCTAAGAAGGATGCCGTATGATGTTGGGACGTCAGCCACCAAGACAGTCATCTTGATTCTTTTGTCTGGGAACGCTGCAAATACAAATTGAGCATCCTTGATTTATCCTAGCAGTGGCACTTGCTTGTTCTCCATGGAAAAACATCTCCCAAATGTCTTGGTCAGTGTAAGACCAAGGGATTCCACCACTTTGGCAGGCATGACATTGTCTGAAGCTTCGGCATCAATGATGCAATTGCTCAGTTTGTGATCGTTTATTAACAGGAAAACATAAAAAGGCTCTATTTTTTCAGGGGCAACAAGAGGAGTAATGACAAGGTTGTTTGGGATAGACATGTTCCTTGGGGGATCATGAGTTACCTTCTTAGCTTCTTGTCTTACAGGATGGTTTGGTTCTTCACACATTGAACTAACTTGTCTAATTGCTCAAGATTAGACTGCAAAAATTTAAATTCAGACATTTAAATTTTGGTTTTATTTATATAGTCAATTATGTCAAATGTTTGGAAAGGGCTAGGAGCAGAGGATGGGAGTTCATCCTTTTGATTTTTAGAAGGGGAAGGATTGGTCTACGAATTTGAAAATGAAGGTGAAGGTGCAATTGAGGTACTCACCTTTTTAGCAGTCATCGGGTCTTTGAGCTGGAAAGACGTGGTTCCCCGCTTGGTAATTAAAATTGCTGATTGAGGTCGCTGCTCTGTCTTTTCTTTATCAGCTTGCTGGGCTGATTGATTCTTGGACCAGGTGAAAACAACATATAATTCCTCAGTTGCATTACCTTCACTTCTAGGTTTGTCTTGATAATTCAAAAAATCAATGTTGGAGTCACCAGCTGATTCTTTTTCTTCTTCAGTGAAGAGATTAGCATCATCTTCCGGATTCAACTCAAGTTGGAAGCAGAAATCTGATTCAGTTTCAAGATATGCAACTACTGAATTGGTTGGAGGTGCTTCAATGGCAAGGTTATTCTTCTGAGGGGGAGGAAGGCGATTTATTTGCCCTTGATTTCTGACAGTATTGCCTTGATATGGCTGATTTGGAAATGTTCTCTTTGATATATCTCTATATGAAGGAGCAGATGAATCCCTTGTGCCATTTGTTTTCTGAGGGGTAGCAACTCATTTGCTAGCTTCTGCACCATTGGATCAGTGGTGGTTGTAGATGAGTATTCAGAGGATAAAGAATATTTACCTCTGTTTGGATCTCTCTTTATCTTTTCAGCCAAGATAAGGTCATCTTGTACCTCAGTAGCCAAGTCTTGAGTAGCAGCAAGGTCTATGTGACCAGCACGTCTTAGCAGAAAACTCACTTCAGGCAGCTGTGAGTTGATGAAGAAGCATTTAAGATTTTCAGGTGTTAGCTGAGCAATTGCAGGAATCCTATTCCTCAGCGTGTCAAACTTTGCAATGAAATCCCTCATAGGCTCATGAGGCTCCTTCTTCATCTGTGTGCGCTGGGCCAGCAAGGCATGCGCATCTTCTACAAGTTTGAACCTGGCTTCAAATTTAGCTTTGGGTGTGTCCCAATTAGTCACTGATCTAGCTTGCAGATGGTAAAACCAATCTGCAGCAGTGCCTTGTAGTGTCTCCACGGATAGCCTGACTGTTATGTCTTCATACTCTACCCCTATCACACCACAAGCTATGTTGAAGGTTGCAATGTGTTCATCAGGGTGAACTTTTCCATCACCAAAGAATTTGAAGAAATTCTTTCTCAAACTGCGTGGAAGTTCATGTAGAGGTGAAGTAAGATTTAGTGGACCAAAGGAGTTACTCCAGGGGGCTTGAGTTGCCATGATTGGATTATGAAAAGCACGGATAACAAATCTGGGTAGAGTACGTACAGGCAAAATTTTGCTAACAATAGAAAAAACAACTCTGATTTGTGTTGGTGACCTGGTATGGGTAGGAGGAACACTCCTAGATTGTTAAGCTTGAAGTTGGAGAGGGAATAGGTCAAAATTTCCTTGCTACACCAACTCAAAGACAGGGTCAACAACACCTTGAGTTCTCTAGCTTCTGGTATAGCATGGAGTTGCCAGATTGTGAAACAAAAATGGAAAAGAATTGGTCTTGCTTCAGCTTGAAGCTTGAGGCTTCAAACTGCTTGTCTTTTCTCAGCAGATCTGGTTTGCAGACTAGATTATATAACGAAAATGGATAAAGCGATAGTGATAATGGGTAAGACCCAAATGAGAGTTGCCAAAGTATACAATGTATAAGGATAGGAACTGCTTGTTCGAATCCCCAACAGAATCACCAAAAATTATTGGGTAAATATTTTATCAATCAGCTAACTGATGAGCAAAATAGATCTCTTCAACCACAGCATAGGGAGATTGGTCATCCAGATGTGTAGATTTACCACATTAAAAGGAGACAAATATTTCCTCTCATCAAGGGGAGTTTCCCTATAAGTATGAAGCGGGCTATATACTATAAATATAAGCTGAAAATAACACTCAGGGATAGGACAACACCATCCATCTCTCTTTTTTTAGAAATGATGCTCACAAATAAAGAATAAATCTAGGTGAAAACACTAAAGGCACTTCTCTTCTTTCAGAAGTGGTCTTGCAACGAACAACATGAGTTATTTCAAGTAGAAAACAAGTAACTGGTAACAAGGGCGTAGTAACCAGCAGACTGAGGTGTAGCGTAAAGTCTATACCTCGACTGCCCAAGAGTGAAATACGAAGGACAATGAGGGCACAAAGTCATCCCAAGGTCCTTTATACAGGAACAGAAAATAGACAAACACACTAAAGGCAATTGTAGACAGCATAAAGTCTTCTCACAATTGGCTTCAGGACACCTTCCTGATTACTTTCACAAGTTCTGCTTATTTCATTAACTAGACAAGAACGCATTCAAAAGACAGACATAAGAACAATCTCCTAAAATGACACAAGCTATAACAGCACAAAGTCTGAAAGTAACTTGCTTTCTCATTTAAACAAAGAAATATGATTAACAATCTGAGCTCGAAGTCTCAGTAATCGCCTCTCAATTTGGGCAGAGTTTTGCTTCTATATCAGAGAGATCTCTTTAAAATAATAAAAGAGATTACAATATATAACAGTCAAGAAAGACTGGGCACTTTGTTTCATGGAATAGTCCATGATGTGCATTCAATGCCTTGAATGCATTTTCAGTTCTATCAGGGTCCATGCTGGAACAAGGCCGCTGCCTTAACTATGTCATGTCGATTCATCTCAAATGTCTTCTCCTGGGTCTGGATCATCTGGTGTCTGCATAGTTGTCTATTTTGTCTTTACTCTAAGGGAGATAAATAGGCCGTGTCTTCAATGTTTACCAGTCAAAATATATGCTTTGCAGATTGTTCCACCTACTAGAATAACTACTGTGTAGATATTTCGGTCTCCCCTCTTTCTGCTGCAATTTGAGCCTTCAGGCTATCTTTTTCCCTTTCTAATTCTTTTGTTTCCTTCCTCTCGACGGTTCTTCCTTTCGGCTTGAAGGTATTTGAATGCCTTCGGGTCCGTCATCATTTGAAAGTTAACGGCTAGTTGGTTGTCCTAAATTTGACGGCTATGGGCCCGTCATCCTCCTTAGCAATTCCTTCATATCTTTCTCGCTTGCTTTGGCCGCTTTCCGTCGGGCTTCATCCTTTTTATTGTGTCTTTGTATTGGGAGTGCTCCGTCTTAGACATCTGTAACAGTCCGTTGCTTTGAAACTTTACCAACTTATAGAAAATGGGACCCACAATGCTTCTTGCCTGAACAGCTCCAAAAGGGGAACGTGGACAGGTGGCACTTTCCACTGATCTTAACAAGTGACTCTTGGCATTTTTCGTTGTGAAATAGGCAAGGACACTTGGCAGCATCCGCTTAACTTATGGAAGCTTTAGACAGTTTTTGAGAGTCATGTGGAAGATGACAGATGGCGGCTTCTACTGAGCTTTAGAAACACTATAGAAACATTCGGGACTCATTTGGATTCACACGGACGATGACACTTGGCGCGCTCTGCTTACTTTAGCAACTCACTCGAGGCCCACCACAATCCTTACTAAATAATGAAACAAAAGGAAGAAACTGCGGATGTTGACACTTGGCAGGTTCCGCTGAGTTTTACGAGGGGCACATGGAGACTTCCGTTGCATTTTGAAAAACATATTAAAACCTTTCGTAGTCGCCACTTGGCTCCCTCTGCGGGACTTTGAGAGAAGCTTATTGAAAGAAGCTTAACAAAAACTTTGGAATGCGGATGCTGCCACTTGTCGCGCTCCGCTAAGTTGTAACGGGACACATGGCACATTTCGCTACTTTTTAGAAACAAGTTGTAATGCGTCCCAGTAGATGACACTTGGCAGCTTCCGCTCGACTTTGAGGTTTGATCTTTCTTGGAGGGAACTTGCCCTTCAGGGTCTTGAAAGAGTTCATTTTCTTCAGCGAGAGCCCCCCCCCTCCCCCCCCACAAGGGTACCTTCCCTTCAGGGTCCTTTGGATGCCTTCGGGTTTTTAAACTTTTGGGTTTCTTCGGGCTCCAATTCCTTCAGACAAAAATGTCCGAAGGAATTCTTTCAGACATTTTGTCCGAAGGAATTGCCTTGACAACTTTTCCACAAAAAATTCTTTCGAAGGAATTCCTTTGTTCGTTTGGCCTTGTTCCTTTCCGAAGGAGATCTCACTCTGCCCTCCGCAAGGGCACTTGTCCTTCGAGCTTTGGAAACCAAACCGATCGATTGAAAAAAAAAAGGCTAAGTGTTGAACCTGTTTCTTTCTTGCAGAGTCCATAGAAACGAGTTCATAGAATTAGGGGAGTCCGTAGAAGCTAAGTCTGCAGAGTTCGTAGTTTTAAGCTTGCGGAGTCCGTAGAAATGTATCTGCAGGGTCCCTTCGCTGAGAAAGTTTGAAAAATAGAGAATTTGAAGGCTCATAACAATTTTTTAGAAGAGAAGAGAGGGTTTTTGGCTTGTAAGACCAAAAATAGTTCATGTGTTGTCCCAAAAATGAGTGACAGACTTTGGGGACAACATGTTTCTTATGTGTTAACTGAGAATATTTATGTCCACATCGTTAATTTCCTTGATTGATTTCCAAACTTTCTCCAACTAGGGCACATGTGAGGGATTCTTATGTTTTAATTCGTAAAGTATGAAAATGATTCCCTCGCCACCTCTACATTTATCTGTCTTCTCCTCTCCCTCTTCCTTCTTCTCAATCCCCCTAGCTTTTGTAGACGATGCCATTACCTTGAAGATAAAAAACATGGGATAGACAAGAGAGATAATTTGTCTATTTCTTTGGTATTGCATATGAGTAATGAATGATGCATAGGGAGATGAATGAGAGCATTATGTAATGATTACTGCACTCTCCAATGAGCCCTCGCGTGTTAAGATCTTGTTTATTGAATTTCTTATTTTTGTTTTTGATAAATTTTTCCCCTTTCTTTCATATTTTCCTTTTTAAAGATTTAAAGGCATAATGAAAATGGTCAAGGTTTTTGATGTCAAAGTTCCCCCTGCCTCCCCCTTCAACCCCGACCCCTCCAAATGTCTTAAAAATCACCCTAGTAGGATTATCCCTAAAGCTAAAAAAACTAGGGCTTAATTTGAGATTTCAAAAAATAAACATATGAATATCTTGGGCGATTAAGCTTCTCAAATCCTTGGGAAGATTGCCTTCCCATAAAATTTGGGGATACTAGTTATCTCAAATATGCTAACTCTCATGTTAGCAACTTTATTACCTACTTGGTTCCCTTTCCTTTTTATGTGTACCGATAACTACTCGAGCTTACTTATCAACCATTTAGTTTCATCAATCAAAACTTTTAATTTCTAGGATAGAGTCTCAGTGTCCATGGCATCGATTCCTATTTATGGATGTCCTTTTATCATAATTTTTTTTTAGTTTCTAGTGACTACAAATTGGATCCCTTGAAACATTATTATACCTTTTGCTTGATTTTTTTGTGTCCTTTCTTTGGGCCAAAGCGAAAATTAGGTGAGCTTACCCATTTTCATCTCTAAACACGCATCTTCCTCTAGTAGGAACCAAATTCCCCTTGGCAACGCCATCAAAGATGAACTTGATGAACCCAAGAAAAAACCAATAACGACTATTTTGTGGTGATCTTCCCACCAATCCCATTATCACAATGACAATGTACATGTTTTGAATTAACTTTTCTAAAATCTATTTTAAATTTCCCAATTTAAATTAATCTAAAATATGATTTTCCCATTTTAAATTTACCAATTTAAATTAATTTAAAATATGATTTTCCCTTTTACTTAAACATGCAAAACTAAAAATATATATTAAAAATGGATTATTTTACATAAATCAATCAGTAGAAAGTGCTCAAGTATCTTCCCTAGACTAGTTAATGTAGGATGATTATAACATGTAAATATTTAAAAAAAATTGTTCAATTGCTAGAACAATTTTAACCATAAATATTGCATGCCACAAGATGCTTTGGGTGTTTCTAGCCATCCATGTGGGTAACCATCTTTAACATTTTTAATAAGTTGACCCCTCCCATAAAATTCAGGGATACCAGTTATCTCAAATATGCTAAGTTTAATGTTAACAACTTTATTACCTATTTGGTTCCCTTTCCTTTTTATGTGTATAAATAACTACTCGAGCTTGCTTGTCAACCATTTAGTTTCATCAATCAAAACTTCTAATTTCTAGGATAGAGTCTTAGTGTCCATGGCATTGATTACTATTTGCGAATGTCCTTCTATTATACAATTTTTTTAGCGTCAAATGACTACACATTGGCTCCCTTTAAACATTTCTATACCTTTTGCTTGATTTTTTGTGTCCTTTCATTGGGCTAAAGCGAAAATCAAGAGAGTTTACCCATTTTCATCTCTAAACACACATCCTCCTCTTGTAGGAACCAAATTCCCCTTGGCAACATCATCAAAGTTGAACTCGATGAACCCAAGGAAAAACCAATAACAACTAATTTGTGGCGATCTTCCCACCAATCCAATTATCACGGTGGAAATGTACATGTTTTGAATTAACTTTGCTAAATTTTATTTTAAATTTTCCAATTTAAATTAATTTAAAATGTGGTTTTCCCTTTTACTTAAACATGCAAAACTAAAAATATATGTATATAATGCATTATTTTAACTATATCAATCAATATAGAGTGCTCAAGCATCTTCCCTAGACCAGTTAATGTAGTATAACATGTGAATAAAAAAAAAAAAAATTGTTCAATTGCTAAAATAGTTTTAACCGTCCATATTACTTGTCACAAGATGCTTTGGGTGTTTCCGGCCATCCATGTGGGTAACAATCTTTACCCTTTTTAATAAGTTGATAGGTTTTATATATGTTTTAATATGAAGGCAACATGCTCTTAAAGACGACCTGTCGAAATTTTAATTAATAATATTTTACATTAAAACAAAAAAATGTAGAGATGAAGTTACAGACAAACGGTATTTGAATTGAGTAGTTTTATAGAGTTTTAAATGATTAACAAATTGACGTTTAATCAATTTTTTTTAATTTTATTGATCTTGTTTTCTTTTGGGATTTGAACTTAGTATTATCCTTCTTTTAGTATTTCTTGGAACTTGTACTTTAGTGAAAAGTGTGACATTTCTCTTTACCATCAACGACATCAATTAGACTACAATTCTTTTGATAATTTTAATCTTCTTCAGTATCTAATAATTACATATTAACATATAATCAAATCATCTATGTTTACTTTCAAAGTTAAAATTTCATAATACTCAACATTACCTTTAATTCCTCCAATTTAATTCAAGATAACTTTTTAGTTCCTCAACTTAATTCAAGATGCAAAAGTTCTCTTTGATATATAAATATTTACTTCATGATTACTAAATAGTTAATATTTAGAAAGCATCCACGATCATAACCATGTAGAATCATAAAAACTTAAAATAAAATTTTAACAATTATAACCATGTAGAATCATAAAAACTTAAAATAAAATTTTAAAAATATTATAGATAAAAAGTATTTTTTTAAATATAACATTATCAACCTTAAACATCCATCCTACATGTGTAACGTTGAAATCTTAAATAAGACGTTACATTAGCAAAAATGGTAAATGGACATTTAAAAACAAATTTGTTTATAAAATCTTATATATTGATAACCAATTAAAGCTTAGATAATTTATTATTAATTTTAACACCCATAGAAACAAATGTCTAAATAAAATAAAATAAGATTTTCATGGGTAACTTCCATTAAAATAGGCATTCTTAACTTGTTTCTTAAGTGATGGATAATAAATTTGTGTACATTGTTATTTACATAGATTTGAATGATAGGGTTATGAGTAGTGAACAATAACGAACCATTCAACCTTTAAATCAAGGGGGGATTATGTACACAAATATTTACAATATGTTCTACCCTGTCTCTTCCATCAACATAATACATTAGAAAAATTATCTTGCCAACTTAAGTCCAATTTATAAAAATGCTACTAAGCACATGAAATGTGAAGCTTGTCTACAAATGAAGCTTGTGCACAAGTTACAAACATTGTCTACAAACCAGACAATTATTGATATATTCCTCTATCATCTATAACATGTATGGTTCTTATACAAATACCCTTTTGCATGCCTCACAAATACCAAGGGTTACATTAGATAGGACTTGCTAGCCAAAATTGGCTACCATAGGTAAGGACAATTCAAAACTTTTCTTTTAGTCTTGACGAACCTTGTTATTGATCTTTTGTTAGGTTTTTTCTTGGTCTATTGGTCAAACTTGGTCATAAAAAGGTGTCTTGTCAAGTGGTTGTCATCTTAAGGTTTATTGCATGGTCTAGAAAGAGTGAATCAAGGAGCTAGTCTTGTCATTTATCCCTTCATGAAGGTATTGTTTGAGTTTTGGAGAGATTAAGGTATTTTAGCAAAGTTCAATGTTACTTTGCAAAGGTCAAGTTATGTTGACCCATGGTGCAGTATTGGTGCATTGACCCTCCAAGGCAACATGATGTCCTATGGTGAATAAGAGATTCTAGAGAGAAGGTATGACAAGATGAAAACTTTGTTATTTCATGTTTAGCAAAAGTTAAGGTAAATTTGGAGAAATTAAGGTAATGTTTGCTTTTGTAAAATATGAAGAATTAAGTATATTTTGAGGTCTCCAACATGTTCCAAGTTATGCCAAGGTTATTTCCTCATCAAACATGTTGGTTTAGGTTAGTTTCAACGTGAAAAAGTGGTGGGACACTCCAAAGATCAAGAAACTGAATTATAATGTAGAAATACACTTGTTAAGAGCTTCTAATGTATTTTTTCAACATGGAGGGGGTCAATTCGGATTAGAAATGGATGTGGTCAAGCCTCGCAGAGGTTTGCAAGGTCAAATTAGGCTTGTGGCAGCATTTTCAAGTCAAAAGAATGCAACATTTGCAGATCAGAGGAATGCAAACAATGTTTCATCTTCTGCATCGACCCCTTTGCAAGTTTGTGAAGATCATTTTCAGGTGTTCATTACATGAAAAGGAAAGAGAGTTGGAACCATTGATTTTGGGGGTGGATAGGGGACCCTATGCCCTTAAAATTACAGACATTAGTTTGAGGATTGAGGGGTTGTGCTTTATGAACAATCATTAACAAGTTAAGCAACCCAAAACCCTCCTAAAACCCCACAGGCAGGGTCTTTCTTATTTCATCGAGTTTGCAGGATTAATGGATAAAAATGGTTGGTTGTTTGAGATCCTCAGGGATCTGAACATCCCTCTCACATCATCCTCCATCATCAGTGGCACATGTGAGGAGGATAAGGTATGGAAAATGGCCCCGGAAGTGGTAATTTTGAGCTTATCTGCAAGGTTTTGGCTGTGTAAAAGTATCCTGACTAGTTGCAAGGATTTTTTGAGCATGGGAATAGGTTATATGGCCATCTAAAATCCCTTTCATGGATCTTCGAGTGATATACAAACTGCCAATGCCATCAAAATAGGCTAAGATGAAGAATGCCTGCATGTTTTGCATAAGAAAACCCCTTGGGTTGAGTTTTTGCTTTGAAAATGCATCTCAGAGTTGATGAAGGAGAAAATGGTGATTGGGAGGTGATATAAGAATGTTTATAAGCACTTACAAGGGCAATATAAATTCAATAAATATCAAACACACACATGTACTCGCTTGAGATATGTTCTATTTAGTGTTCTAGGGTGTGATAGTCAGGTTATAGGTGAATAAAGGAATATTTTGATCTTGAAGATCATGATATACTAAAGATAATCATCAATCTTGGCTCATTTAGATCATCATTCAACTCTTCATACCTCTTTGGAGCCTCATTAGGACCAGTTCATGAAGAAATGTAGAGGTTCACCCAAATTAGCTAACTGTACCAATGCCACTTCTATTACAATTTTTTTTAAGGTTACAAGAGACTTCCACGCTCAAAATGAATCATATGTAGACATATATGTCAATTCAATGACCTTGTATAAAATTTTCAAGGCTTATTCAAACACCAATCAAGCCTTCATGGTGAGTCAAGATTATTCTCATGCTCTGATAGAGTATTTGGCCCAAGGGAGAAGAACCAAGTTTGCTCCAATATCTGAGGATGTTTAAGAGTTTCTTTCTCATTGGAGAAAGATAGTAGACAAAGGGAGAGAGTTACAGATACTTTTATTTAACCCCACAAGGATTCCCATCAGTTTAAAGTGGTCTTCAAGCAAAGAAACAATGCAAGAACAGATGGTTGTAAGCCTAAAGCCTTAAGTAGACACTCACAAACCTATTTATTTTTTAGTTCAAAGTTTAAAATTGAAGGTTACAACAAGCCAAGGAGAGCATGAAGAATGTATAAACATTGAATAAATGCTTGTGGTGGAGAGGAAATCATTCAAATTCCAAGAAGCTAGTGGATGAGGATCCATCCTTAAAACATAGTCCACGAGCATCTACAACCCTCCAATACAAGGGATTTTTTTTTATGAACAACCACTTTTGAGGTTTTGATTGACTAGTTCAAGAGAAAGTATGTATTAATACTTCAAGTTAGAGATTTGAAAACCTCAAAGACTATTTACTAATGGACCAAATCCCAAAAATCACTCTTGAATGAACTTGTAGACCTAAAGGCCTAAAGAACATCAATTTATTGGTTGCCAAGCAAAATTAGTTGCGTGGAGGCAGTTTGAGATGTTCCAAAGAGTTTTCGAGCTTGCAAATTGGTTTGAAATATTAGGGAGATACCTACATGGTTTAAGAGACCAAGAATGACATTGTCAAGGGCTTAAACAAAAGCGAATGCAAACCTATAGGTCAACAAACTTGTAGGTTCACTTTCTCAACCTAAAAGAGCTAACCTTGCAAGAAAAATGATGTTTGAAGATGCAAATGAAAGATGGGGGCCATGATAAGATGATTAGAGAGTCTATAGGGGATGAAAAAAGGAGATAATTGAAAGAAGAATCTTTCTTGAATGCCTAACAAGCACCAAACCCAATGAAGACCTATAACCCTATTAAAGAGCTTCTTTGGTAAGCTTGTTTCAAAGAATCCAAGAAAGTATGAAATGATTTGCAAGGTTTGGTGATTGGAATGAAGTGGTGAGGTGTGAATAAGCCATGAGAAGCCTTAGGAAGTGCTGAATATGTTTTTAAGATAGTAAAAAACCACAAAAACACCTACAACTTGTTGTATAGTTCAAAATGCACACAAAATTGGGAGAAATTGGCATGATTGGAGGGTTTCAAAGTTTGAACTTGAAAAAATAATTATTGGAGGAGTTGAAGGAGGTTAGGACATACCCCACACAGGGTTTGATTTGTCTTGAAACACCCTAAAACTCAAAATATCCATTTAGCTCTCGGCCTCCTCAAGCCCGTGCTTTTGAAAGCTAGGGCTAGAAATTTGGAATTTGGCCTAACTTGAGTTCTAAGCCATAAAAATTTATGAAACTTTTCCAATAGACCTTATTTAATGTTCCTAACAAGATTTTGGTGTTTTTAGAGTGGTATTGTACGACCTTATATGTTATATAGGACTATAGGCTTGCATTAGGCCTAATTAGGTCTAATTGGGAAATGTGGGTGTTGAGAAAGTAGGTCTACATTGGGAGTTGGGCCCTAAAATTTTGGCTGAAGTTTTAAGAGAATAAAGGGTACTCAAATTTTCCCCTAGTTTTCTTGGAAGTGTTTTGTATGTCTCAAACCCAAGGAGCTTTATACCTAAACAGGGCTACAAGGAGTAAGCTTCCAAAAGAGCAAGTGTGAGAATGATGAAGAAAATTGTAGAACAAAGGTGGAGTGATGATTGGTTTTGGGTCCTCAACAAGTGTCCAAGGCAGCTAGAATCCAAAAGATAACTTGGCATCTCATAATCATTCCAAGGGGCAGTTTCAAGTGCTAAAGGGTGAGTCACCAAGCCAAACATAACTCCTATGCCACTTTGCTCAAGTTGTCATAAAATGGAGCACACACATGTTGAAGAGACACTTCATAAATATCATTTGGTAGTTGTTTCTTTCTTATAACTTGTTTTATGATTGCTTCATAGCCACCATTGGCTCTTACAACCTCTCTTCTCCCTCTCTTCTTCCTTCTCCTATATGTATGCCTTATTTTGGCATTGTTTGGAATCCTTTTGTTGGATATGGCATAGCCCTGTCTAAATGAATAGAGCTGAGTTCTAGTCTTGTATTATGTTTGCATCTAATGTATACTTCATGCTAGTTGAATTATAGTGATGGTATACTACTTTCTCTCATTTGTCCTTTCATGTTTACCTCTTTGCAAGTGATTGGTTATCTTTGCAGGTCATATAGAGTGATTTCAAATAGGCTTGGATGGACTAAAAGTGGAATCTTTCATTAGTGCATTTTAAACCTTTTGATTAGACCCTTTGTTTATGCATCATGTTATAGCCTCTATGTGAAACATTCATGTTTGGAGACTCCATTTGAGTTGTGTAATCAGATTCAGTCTTAGTTCATGTTCTTAGTGCATGATAGGTAGGTGGAGGAGACAAATTTGGTGCATCACCTCCCTAGTTTAGTTTGCTTTCAGTTCTCTCTCGCTTTTCTTTGTAAGTTAGTAGGTTTAGTGATAGTTCTTAAATGATGCATCAAGGGAGATAGCCCTAATCTAGAGGTTCAATCCACTGTTTAGGTCACCCAAAACCTAGGATTGTTTCCATGATATCACTTAAGCAAGAAGTATTCAACAAACTTCTCAAGGGTGCAACTTTTGATGATAACAGTTTTGGCATGCCCGATGGGACACAAACTTTCATATGTTAAAGAGTTATTGATGTTGCTTTTCAATACATCAACCTTTGGAGGCATGAACATAAGCATCAATGGTAACCCCAAGTGAATCTCAGCTAGTATAAGTAGCCAAAGTTCCCAAAAATCAAAAAATTAGTATGTATTCTCATCCTTTTTTTGGTCAAAATTCGTACTCAATGCCTTCACATTCTTCATATCAAGTTGATGGCATTCATGGCTTCACTCCAAGTGGCTCTCAAACAACAATATATCAACCTTACCAAGGTTATCAGAATCCTTATATGCCCTCTCCCAGTCCAACTCAGCCTCTTTGGCAACCTACTCATCCTTCGAGTCAACCTTGTCAAAGTCATATTGCTTCTACTATAGTCTTCTTAGACTTCAAACAAACCTTTGTAAGTTTGAAAATGCAAACGAGGGAGCTTGATAAAGAGAAGGAACTTGGCCTAATTGTCTATAACCCTTCTATTCAAAATAAAAGCATTCAAATGATGAAGAATTTTGTGCATTCACTTAAGTTTGGGTGGGCAGATATTGAGAGAAAGAATCAACATATGCCAATTGATGAGGTGCTAGAAATAAGAGGTTTGATTCAATGTCTAGAGAATAGGTTAGTACTTGAAGAGAAGTATAAAACACAATATATTCAATCTTGTATGCCTTATCCTATTCTAAGTCAACCTTAATTTGCTCCAAATCTAGCCCAAATTGCAATATGCCATCAAGAGAGGTCCATGCCAATGTCACCTTCACCCACTTTTCCTCAAGAATCTCATACCATTCCACTATGGAGACCTTCTAACAAGCCAAGAGATCTATTCATGGAATGGCAATGAAATTATATTTCATGATTCAACTTGGAATGAAGCAAAAGCCTAATTATAAAGCCAAAAATATGATTTATCAATTCACCTACCAAGAAGCCCATTCATATTCTTATAGGACTCTTGAGCTACACACAAAAAGACAAAAGAAATGCACAACTACTCCTAAGAATTAGGAAATATTATCTAACTAATATTACACACCCCCCCCCTTAATCTGCAGGGGTTGTTGTCAAACCAAGCATTCCTTTGAACTTTTCAAAATTTTCTCATCCAAACGCCTCTGTCAAGATGTCTGCTAGTTGTTGTCAGGCAATGTTGCAACTTGACACTGCCATCTTTCACATAATGCTGAATCAGATTAAATTTGGTATTGATGTGCTTGGTTCGGTCGTGAAAGACTGAATTCATTGCCATCTGGATTGTATAAGTGTTGTCAACCATGAGAGGTGTTGACGAAGTTTGTTGCTCTTGCAAATTTGAAAGAACTCTTTTGAGCCACAAGATCTCTTTAGTTGCCTCTGAAGCGGCCATATATTATGCCTCTACTAAAGAAATTGCCGGTACTGACTATTTCTTGGATTTCCAACTGACAATTGTTGTTCCCAAATTCATTAGAAACCTCGAGGTGGACTTTTCATCTTCATGATTACCAGCATAGTCGGAATCTGAATACCCAACCAGTTTGAAGTCTCCTACCCTAGAGCATTTGAGCCCAAAATGTTGTGGCTTTGAGATATCGAAGGACCCTTTTTGTTACTACCCAATGATTTTCCCTGGGTTGTTGCATGAATCTTGAGAGGTCACCAACTGCATATGATATATCTGATCGAGTGGTAGTCACATAAATCAAACTTTCTAATGAGTTGTTTGTATTTAGTGGCATCAACCAAATATATTGAATTTTCAGATGTCAATTTGAGATTTTGTTCCATAGGTGTGCTGAAAAGCTCACAATCTTCCATTCCAAACTTGCTCAGAATGTCACCAACGTACTTCTGTTGAGTGATGAAGAAATACTTTGGTTTTTGAATTACTTCAATACCCAAATAGTAATGAAGATAACTCAAATCAGACCTTTCAAAGCTTTCAACAACTATGATTTGAATTTTGTAGTGTACCATTCATTGTTCCTTGCGATGAGCAAATCCTCAACATACACCACCCTAAATACAACTGTTTTGTCAACTATTTTGACAAAAAGAGTTGCATCTTCAAACTCAAAACATTTGAAGTTCATGTTCATGAGGTGCTCAGCGAGTTTGTCGTACCATGCTCTAGAGGCTTGTTTCAAACCATATAACAATTTTTTCAGTTTGCACACCTTGTGCTCTTGTCTCTTTACTACAAAACCATCAGGTTATATCATGTACACAGTTTCATTGAGGTCTCCATTCAGAAATACAATTTTGACATCCATTTGGTGAACTTTCCATTCGTTGTGAGTTGCTAGAGCCAACATGGCCCGAATGGTAATCCATTTTGTTGTAGGTGCAAAGGTTTCATTGTAGTCAATTCCCTCCTTTTGAGCATACCCCTTTGCGACAAGCCTTACTTTGTACTTGTCAAGTGAGTTGTATGCCTTGTATTTGTTGTGATAGACCCATTTACAACTAATTATTTTGCAACCATATGGTGGATCAACCAAATTCCAAGTCCCATTTTTCACTAGTGAATTATACTCATCTTTCATTCCTTTTCTCCAAGAGTCAAACTTTTCAGCTTGTTTGAAAGTTGTTAGTTCTAAATCAAACACAACATTGAGTTCCCCTTGAGAATCATCCAATGTGAGTTTTCCAATCATTTCTTGAATTTCATAAATGGAATTATCTGGTTGAAATGAGGTTGCATGTGCACTTTGAGTGCATGTTTTCCCAAATTCATCAGGTCCCACATCTTTCAGTGTTTGAGTGGCCCACTTAGGCATCTTTTTCTGAGTTGCAGGTGCTTCAAGTTCATCCTCTGAAGTTCTTTCACTATCTACCCTCGTTTTGCTGGCCCCTGTTCAATATTTGATAAAGTTTCACTCTCTCCTTCAGGAGTATCAAGCTCATGTATGGGAGACAATATAAAATCAATAAATTCCCAACTTTGTGTCCCCCACTCATTTTCTGGAACATTCAAATCACTCTCCTTGTAGACATCAAACTTTGCATATTTGTCTAGTCAACTCAGCTGTCGATCAATATGTTCTTTGTCATTTGTTGTCTCACAAAAGACAACTTCTCTTGCGACAAGAAACTTCTTTGCTTTCTCATCATATAGCCTAAATGCCTTGGAGGAATCAGAATATCCCAAATAGATGCATTTTTGACTCCTATGGTCCAATTTGTTTCTCTTCTCCTTTGGAATCAATACGTAACAAGTGGATCCAAAAATTTGAAGATGTCGCACTGAAGGGAGGTGACCACACCACATCTCATAAAGAGTCTTTGATTCAAGAGTTGTTGATGGTGATATGTTGCGAAGGTCTACTGTTGTTTTAAATGCTTTGGCCCAAAAATATAGATTTACCCCTTTGAAATACAACATTGCATGAACCATATTCATCACAGTTCTGTTCATTCTTTCAACTACTTCATTTTGTTGTGGAGTGTGAGGAATTGTGAGATGATGTTTGATCCCATTTTGCTCAAGGTTGGATTCAAACTTATTTGATATGAATTCACCACCATTATCTGTCCTGAGTGTCTCGATGCAGGTTTGTGTTTCATTTTCAATCATTGTTCAAAACTTATTGAAAGTATCGAAATCTTTTGATTTCTTTTTCAGAAAGTATATCCATGTCATCCTGCTATAGTGATCAATGAACAACATGAAATACTTATGACCACCAACGGAGAGGATTGGAAGAGAACACAATTCTGAATGAACAAACTGCAATTTTCTGTTTGCTTTCCACTGTGACTTCGAAAATGGTTCTCTTGCGTGTTTAGCCAAGATGCAAGCTTCACACTTCTCATTTGATTTTGCAAGCAATGTGGGCATGCCAAAGACAACAGTCTTTTGCAATACACAAATGTTGTTATAGTGAGTGTGCCCAAATCAAGCATGCCACAACATGTTTGGAGACATTCCATCTTCCACAAGATGAGCATAATTCTTTGAATTTGATGGCTCACCCTTCAGTTTGAGTAGTTTCCTTTCCTCATGTCTAGTCAAGATGATTGCATTGTCACTTTTTCTCCTGATTGTGACATCACCATTATTCAACAGAATGGAATGACCTTGTTGCGTTATGATCACTAGGGACAACAAGTTTCATTTTAGTTGAGGAAGGTAGAGAACATTCTCAAGTTTATAGACTGGAAGTCTTGGACACTTGAGTCAAATTGTACCTCTTCCCTGTGGTTGTGATCTATCTGCGAGGTATATTGAGCCACAACTTTCTTCAATGTACTCTTCAAAGAAGTCTTTTTGAAAAGTCATATGTTGAGTGGCTCTAGTATCAAGAACTCAAGCATCAAACCATGAGGAACTGATCGAGACACTGTTTGCTTCATCATCTGTACTGGAAAATACACATTCACTATTGAATTGGGCTGAGTTTGACTCTTTTGACTGTTTCTTTGAATTTACCTCTTTCTTTTTATAGTATGCTTCAATTTTCTCCCATGGAGTCATGCATTCGTGAGTCTCATGGCTACCTTTTCTGTCACACCGTTCATAATAGAGGTTCTGTTTATCATTTTATTTTTTATTTTGACCACCATGATTTTCATTTTTGCCACCTTTTTCTTCGTACTTGTTATTGCCTTCATTTTTGGAAGATGTGGTCTTATTTTATAGTTTGGAGGAATTTGTTTTGACATAGTACACACTTTCACCTATTGTGGTTTATGTTTTCCTTCCAAATGTTTTTTTTTCTCTTTTGGCCATCTTTTCAACCAATTGGTCAAATGTGAGAGTCTTCAATTGATTGCTTGCTTGTAAAGACTCCAAATAGGTTGAATAATTGGGAAGAAGGGCTTTTATGAATGCGGTCATGTATATGTCAATTTTGGCACATGTTGCTTCAACATCATGTTTGATAACACGTATCTCTGAAGCCAATCTCATCACATCACCATCTTTCAATTCTAGGTTTAACAATTTCAACTGCAACTGAATGAATTCCAACTCTGAATGGGAGTCATATAGGTCCTTCAGTTTTTCATATGCTTCCCATGGTGTATTGTACCCCTGTATATGATGAAACACATCTTCGTTCACTGATGCCCTCATCAAGGCTAAAGCCTTTTGGTTTTTCTGCTTCCATGCATGTATGTCCTTTGCATTTTCTATTGGTTCAGTTGGTTGTGTTATCCCATCATAAATATCGAACCATAGATCATTGAAGATGAGTGCGTTCTCCACTTGCCAATACCATTCTAGCCAACTATCTTTGCCAGTCAAAGTAGTGCCAACAATGGATTTGATGGAATGCATGGTTTTTGAGTTTTGTTTGAGTTTTTGGAGGTTTTGAATTTTTGTTTAATCCCAATTGGTTCCTTATCACTCCAAAATGGTCCCCTTTTCTATATATGTAAAGGTACTGAAAATGATTCACTTTGTCATTAACATCGGCTGAAAAAAAAACCCTCATACATCAATATGCTTGATTTTTTTTGATTTTTGGATTTACATTTTTCGACATACATGAATGGGTAAAAGAGTAGCTCTCCTTATTTTTGCATGAAATTGCAAAAATTGGTTGTTATTTGCCACTTTTGCATAGAGTAGCATGCCTAAAAAATAATTTCAATGACAAATTGCACCAAATTTTAAATGCCTTTTCAAATTTAAATGATTATCAAATTTGAATTAAAGCGCTTTTAAAATGAAAATTTTGCTTTTCAATGAAAAAGCATAAAAGAAATTACCTCCTCAAAGTTTGAAAATTCCAATATTGGAATAAAGAAATTTTCACCTCTTCGTGGCATATAGTGAAGATATATATAAATATATATGCCTTAATTTGAAACGCCAACCAACAGTTGTAATATATGTCCTTCATCGCAAGGCTGAATATGCCTCCACGCTAGTTCCTTCCATGCAAAATATATGGCCAATGTCTCAGCAGCCACGTCACTATCTCAGCAACGATGTGATGCCAAATACAAGGCAAAATGAACCAGTTCGACCGGATATATACTACACCAATATGTCAAGTCAGCCATTGCAATTCTTCAACACTTCACATAGTCTTCAGCATGCTTTGTCAGATGTAGATATGAAGTTGATACTAGCACCAAGTATAAAGACCAAACACCACACAACATGAAGGAATGATATCAGAAACGCCTTCCACGTAGCATAGGTTTCGGCCAAGAATATATGCAAACACCTTATCCAAGGTAGAAAATAGAAATCAGCTCACAACTTCTGGTGTACGTAGGTAGAAATGTGGTTGCTAAAACTCCAATCAAAGGATAGACAAAATACACCTTTCTTCTGGATACTACGCAGGTCGGGTAAGTAGCGATCAATTAGGTGGAATACAAAGACAAGGAATCAGATTACAATGCAAGCAGAATACTGTAGTAACCAATGCTTCTACTCAGTCCAACGCCACATTCAAGCTAATATCCCATACTGTAGCATACAAGCCATATGACTATGGAGAGGAGAGAAGATAAAAGAAAAATTGATTAAAAAAAAAAATCCAAGCTCTAATACCAATGACAGGCCAGGAGATCTATTCATGGAATGGCAATGAAATTATATTTCAAGATTCAACTTGGAATGAAGCAAAAGTCTACATTATAAAGTCAAAAATATGACTTATCAATTCACCTATCAAGAAGTCCATTCATAGTCCTATGGGACTCTTGAGCTACACACAAAAAAACAAAAGAAATACACTACTCCTCCTAGGAATTATGAAATATTATCTAACTAATATTACACCTTCATGGACTAAGACCCTTGATTATATCATGCCAAATATTGAGAAAGAACTTTCTCCTATGCCTATCCAAATTCAAGAAAAAGAGAAGTGTATGGAGGTCAAGTCAAGAGAGCTCTTAATTTCCTCAAGTTCTTCATCTACCCTTCAAGTTGCAGCTATCCATGAAGTTCAAGACACATCAAAGTTTGATAAAGTGATTGAGGAGTGGAAGTAGAAGAATGTAGCATCCTTAACACAATTCCCTTCTCCATCTCTTCAAGAATTATTCAATGAACCTAAACCCCTAAAAATCCTAAGTTGGAAGGACACTATCAAGTTTCAAGCAAATCAATGAAGTCTCTTGCCCTTCCACCCCCTCCTTTTTAGAAGGAGAACTAGTTATATTGAGGGCAAAATTTGAGCATTCAATTTAGAAGGAGAGCTTGTCAAGAAAGAATGAGGGGGTGGCTATCCTTGAAAAATAAAATCAGTCAGCTATAAGTGAATCTCAAGAAGGTTTTTAGGAGACTGATTCTAGTATATATGATGAAGAGATCCTCCTTGGTACTCCCCCTTATCAAGAGGAAGGAAAATCAGTTTTCAGAGATGAGGAGAGACCTATACTTCTGAGTCAACAATTGGATAGCCTTCAAGATGTCACACATGATCAAGTGGATAAGTCTGGTTGGTATGGTTTTGATGTTGATGAAGAAGAAGACAAATCAAGTTTTCATAAAAAAGAAACATGATGAATTGGACCTTGGACGGGCAAATGAGCTTCCATTCTTCATGGAGGAGGAAGAAGAACAATCTAGATTAAGTCTTGATGAAGGGGTTCATGGTGACCATGCAACATTTGATCAAGTTGTAGCTAAGTGTGAGGTAAATCTTCTTGATAACACCTTGGCTAGTAGTTTTATTAAACCTCATGAGCAAGAATTAGAGCTTGAAAAGGCAAACTTGAAGTTATGTCATGACTATTTTGAAGAGTTTGAAGCATTTGACTGGCCTGTTGTTCCTCAAGATAATGACAAGAAAGAGATTGAAGTTGGCATGCTTTCAAGTGACCAAGAAGAAGCTTCTTTTTGGGAGGAGCTAGAGAAAATTTTCTCAAGTTTGGATAACAAATCTAAAGCCCATGAGGAGAATACTAAGATGGTTGTCTTGGCCAATGAACATGGTGAAGACATGAGTGACAAGGATCTTGAAAAAGACATCATGATTGCTGGTCTTGTTGAATCTCATGAACAAGTTCAAGGAGGTCTTGAGGACATGTGGTAGTGCTATTTGCACATGTTCAAGGAGTTTGAAGAACTTGGCAGGTTAGCACCTCTAGAAGAACAAGATGAAGTCGTTGATGAGAAGTACAAAGCTTTTGGCAAGCCAACAATTCCTACAAGTCATCACCAAGAAGTTTAGGCTCATGGTGTAGTAAGATATGATGAAGACGATTCTCTTTAAGATGAGCAAGAGATGGAATTTGAGGAGCCAATAGAAGATGAATTTGTTGTTGTCTTTACAAATTAGAGTATGATCAACTTGGATCTATCTCACATTGCCAAGAATGGACAACAATATGAAGTAAGAGTTGAAGATCAAGATGAATTTGTGTTCATTGGCGACATATTTGTTGTTGTTGCTACTTTTGAGGTCAATTCAAAGTTATTGGTGGTCAAGAAAAGTGTTGCCAAAGCAAGAACAAAGTTTGAACAACAACTTGAACGTCATACTCATCACATGAAGATAACTTCAAAAGTTTCCCTTTTGATACAAGAGGATTAGGACTTAAAGGTCAGTTTACATAGTACTTTCTTGTTTTGTCTTCCCTAAGTACTTCTTAGCATAGTGTGAGTCTTGTTGGTTATGGTGTTTTGCTTTGGTGTGTTTGTTTCTTGTCTTGTGGTGTGTGTTAAAGGCAATCATCTGTTTCATTCTTCTCATGAGGTTTGTAGTCAAGTGTCAAGGTCTATTTCAATTTGTGTTGAGCATATGTGACTCTATAGCCCAATGGAAGCAAGAAGGCAACCAGTCTAGATGCATAGCAAGCAAGCAATCCCAAGAGGTTGCCAAGGATGTTAGCCAAAATTGGCTACCGTAGGTAATGGCAATTCAAAACTTTGCTTCTAGTCTTGCCTAGCCTTGTTATTGATTTTTTGTTAGGTTTTACCTTGGTCTATTGGTCAAACTTGGTCATAAAAAGGTGTCTTGTCAAGTGCTTGTCATCTTAAAGTCTATCGCATGGTCTAAAAAGAGTGAATCAAGGAGCTAGTCTTGTCATCTATCCCTTAATGAAGGTCTTATTTGAGTTTTGGATAGATTTGGCATTTTAACAAAGCTTAATGTCACTTTGTAAAGGTCAAGGTATGTTGACCCATGTTGAAGTATTGATGCATTGACCCTCCAAGGTAACATGATGTCCTATGGTGAATAAGAGCTTCTAGAGACAAGGTATGACAAGATGAAAACATTATTATTTCATGTTTAGTAAAAGTGAAGGTAAATTTGGAGAAATTAAGGTAATGTTTACTTTTGCAAAATATGAAGAATTAAGTGTATTTTGAGGTCTCCAACGTGTTCCAAGCTATGACAAGGTTATTTCTTCCTCACACATGGTGTTTCAGGTTAGTTTCAATGTGCAAAAGTGGTGGGACCCTCTAAAGATAAAAAAATTGAAGTATAACATAGAAACACACTTGGCAAGAACTTCTAAAGCAATTTTTCAACATGAAAGTGGTTAGTTTAGGTCATAAATGGATGTGGTCAGGCCTCTCAGAGGTTTGCAAGGTCAAATCAAGCTTGTGACAACATTTTCAGGTCAAAAGAATGTAAAAAACGTTTCATCTTCTCCATCGACCCCTTTGCAAACTTGTGAAGGTCATTTTCAGGTGTTCATTCCATGATGAAGAAAGAGAGTTAGAACCAATAATCTTGGGGTGGATATGGGGGCCTATGCACTTGAAATTACAATAATTAGTTTGAAGATTTAAGGGTTGTGCTTTATGAACAATGGTTAACAAGTTAAGCAGCCCAAAACCCTCCTAAAACCCCATAGGGAGGTTTTTTTGTGTTGCAGCGAGTTTGCAGGATTGATGGATGCAAATGGTTGGTTTTTTTAGATCCTCAAGTCTCTGAATATCCCTATTATATCAAGCTCCATCATCAGTGGCACATGTGAGGAGCAAAAGATATGGAAAATTGCCTAGAAGTAGCAGTTTTGGGCTTATTTGTAGGGTTTTGGCTGTGTGAAAGCATCCTGATCAATTGTGAGAATTTGTTGAGCATGGAAAGAGGTTATATGGCCTTCTAAAATTCCTTTCATGGATCTTCAAGTGATATATAGACTGTCAATGCCCTCAAGATAGGCCAAGATGAAGAATGCCTGCATGTTTTACATAAGAAAGCCCCTTGGAGTGAGTTTTTGCTTTGAAAATGCATCTCATAGTTGATGAAGGCAAAAATGGTGAATGGGAGGTGATGTAAGAATGTCTAGAGGCACTTACAAGGGAAATCCAAATTCAAGAAATCTCAATCACACACTTTTACTTACTTGAGATATGCTTTATTCAGTGTTATAGGGTGTGATTGTCAGGTTACAGGTGAATAAAGGAATATCATCATCTTGAAGATCATGATATGCTAAAGATAAGCATCACTCTTGGATCATTTAGATCATCATTCAAATATTCATACCTCCTTGGAGCTTCATTAGGCCCAGTGCATGAAGAAATGCAGAGGTTCGCCCAAATTAGTTGATTGTACTAATACCACTTCTATTACAATTGTTTTTTTAAGGTTACAAGAGACTTCCATGCTCAAAATGAATCATATGTAGACATATATGTCAATTCAATGACCTGGTATAACCTTTTCAAGGCTTCTTCAAATGCCAATCAAGCCTTCATGGTGAGTTAAGACCATTCTCATGCTTTGATAGAGTATTTGGCCCAAGGGAGAACAACCATATCTGCTCCCATATTTGAGGATGTTTGAGAGTGTCTTGGTCATTGGAGGAGGATAGTAGACCAAGGGGGAGAGTTACAAATAATTTTATTTAACCCCACAAAGATTCCCATTAGTGTGAAGTGGTTTTCAAGCAAAGAACCAATGCAAGAATAGATGGTTGTAGGCCTAGAGCCTTAAGTAGACACTCACAAGCCTGCTTTTTTTTAGTTCAAAGTTGAAAATTGAAGGTTATAACAAGCCAAGGAGACCATGAAGAATGTATAAACATTGAATAGATGCTTTTGATGGAGAGGAAATCATTCAAATTCCAAGAAGCCAGTGGAGGAGGATCCATCCTTAAAACACAGTCCATGAGCATCTATAACCTTACAAGACAAGGGAGAAGTTCTTATGAACAATCACTTTTGAGGTTTTGATTGACTAGTTCAGGTGAAATTATGTATTAATACTTCAAAGTAGAGATTTGAAAACCTCAGAGACTATCTACTAATGGACCAAATCCCAAGAATCACTCTTAAATGAACTTGTTGACCTACAAGCCAAAAGAACATCAATTTATTGTTTGCCAAGCAAAATTAGGTGTGTGGAGGTAGTTTGAGATGTTCCAAAGAGTTTTTGAGCTTGTAAATTGGTTTGAAAGCTCAAGGAGATACCTACAGGGTTTAAGAGACCAAGAAGGATATTATCAAGGGTTTAAACAAAAGTGAATGTAGACCTTTAATTCTGCAAACTTGTAGGTTTATTTTCTCAACCTAAAAGAGCTAACCTTGCAAGAAAAATGATGTTTGAAGATGCAAATGAAAGGAGGGGGCCATGATAAGTTGATCAGAGAGTCTACAAGGGATGGAAGAAGGAGATCATTAAAAGAAGAACCTTTCTTCAATGCCTAACAAACACCAAACCCAATGAAGACTTATAAGCCTGCTAAAGAGATTCTTTGGTAAGCTTGTTTCAAAGAATCCAAGAAAGTATGAAATGATTTGCAAGGTTTGGTGATTGGAATGAAGTGGTGAGGTGTGAAGGAGCCATGAGAAGCCTTAGGAAGTGCTAAAGATGTTTTTAAGATCGTCAAAAACCACAAAAACACCTACAACGTGTTGTATAGTCCAAAATGCACACAAAATTGGGAAAAATTGGCATGATTGGAGGGTTTCAAAGATTGAGCTTGCAAAACTAATGATTGGAGGAGTTGAAGGAGGTTAGGGCAGACTCCGTGCATAGGTTTTGGTTTGTCTTGAAACACTCTAAAACTCAAAATATCCATATTTCTTAGCTCTCGGCCTCCTCAGGTCTACGCTTTTGAAAGTTAAGGCTATAAACTTGGAATTTGGTCTAACTTGAGTTCTAACCCATAAAACTTCATGAAAATTTACTAATAGACCTTATTTAATGTGCATAACAAGATTTTAGTGTTTTTAGAGTGGTATTGTACGGCCTCATACAGTCTATAGGACTGTAGGCTTGCATTAGGCCCAATTAGGCCTAATTGGGAAAGGAGGGTGTTGAGAAAGTAGGTCTGCCTTGTGAGTTTGGCCTTAAAATTTTGGTTGAAGTTGTAAGGCGATAAAGGGTACTCAAATATACCCTTAGTTTTCCTGGGAGTGTTCTAGATCTCTCAAATCAAGGAGCTTTGTATCTAAACAAGGTTACAAGGAATAGTCTTCCAAAAGAACAAGTGTGAGAATGATGAATAAAATTGTTGAACAAAGGTGGGCTAATGATTGGTTTTGGGTCCTAAATAAATGTCCAAGGTAGTTAGACTCCAAAAGATGACTTGACATCTCATAATCACTCTAAGGGGCAGTTTCAAGTGCTCAAGGACGAGTCACCAACCCAAACATAACTCCTACGCCACCTTGCTCAAGTTGTCATCAAATGGAGCACACACATGTTGAAGAGAGACTTCATAACTGTCCTTTAGCGTTTGTTTCTTGCTTGTAACTTGTCCTATGATTGCTTCATAGCCATCATTGGCTCTTGACACCTCTCTTCTCTCTCTCTCTCTTCTTCCATCTCTTAGATATATCCCTGATTTTGGCATTGTTTGAAATCCATTTGCTAGATATGCGAAGCCCTGTCTAAATGAACACTTACATCTGAAATGAATAAAGTTGAGTTCTAGCTTTTTCTTATGCTTATATCTAGTGTATACTTCATGCTAGTCGATAAATGTTAGTGATGGTATACTACTTCCTCTCATTTGTCTTTTCATGTTTACCTCTTTGCAAATGATTGGTCATCTTTGCAGGTCATATAGAGTGATTTCAAATAGCCTTGTATGGACTGCAAGTGGAAGTATTCATTAGTGCCTTTTAGATCTCTTGATCAACCCCTTAGTTTATGCATCATGTTATAGCCTCTATGTGAAGCATTCATGTTTGGAGACTCTATTTGAGTTGTGCAATCAGATTCAATCTTATTTCATGTTCTTAGTGCATGATAGGGGTTGTGGAGGAGACAAATTTGGTGTATCACCTCCCTAGTTTAGTTTGCTTTCAATTCCCTCTCCCTTTTCCTTGCAAGTTAGTAGGTTTAGTGATAGTTCTTAAGCGATGCATCAAGGGAGCTAGCCCTAATCTAGAGGTTCAATCCACTCTTTATGTCACCCACAACATATGGTTATTCCCATGCTATCACTTAAGTGAAGAGGCTTGAACAACCTCCTAAAGGGTGCAACTTTTGATGATAATAGGGCCACGATAAATATTGATAATGTTGAAAGATACAAGTTGACCTTTACAACTATATCTAAAGTCAAGTACTAAATCTTTTAGATTGAAAGAAGAAATTGTATTCCGTTTACATTATGTAAAATTATAAAATTATCAATATGTAACATGACTCATGTTTTAGAAACACAACTCCATTTACAATCCTCTACATCTCACCCCCTATTAACACACCTAAAATACTTTTTAATTATTGCTTTTATTTATTAAGATCACCATTTAAGTAGCCAATCATGTCTTGGACTCTTGTTATTCTGATCTTTGGAAGCTCAACGATCTGGCAAATTTTTCTCATCCTATTAAAGTTTGTTTGACTCAATTAGAGATGAGATAAAAAATTGTATGTTGATCATCATTATGCATAATAGTTTGGTTGAGTATACTTTCTATTCTTATTGTAATGTAATTTTGGCTTTCCATCAAGGTCGAATTAAATGGTATACCATCCTTCCTCATGATGGTTTGCATTTGTAACGTTAATTTGGCTTTCTATCAAGGTGAAATTAAATGTTATATCATTCATTCACTGTGGTGGTTTGTGTGTCCATAACAATTCACCTACCTCAAATTAAGAAATAGAAAACATGTTAAATATAATAATCTAAGTCTAATCAATTACACAATTAAACATAGAGGGAGATAAGGGGCTTTTATCTTGTGAAAATGTTGCCTCTTTAATGAACAAGTGTTTCTAAGTTATTTTTGAACTTGTCATCACAATTTGGAATTGTTTATGTGAATCTTCAACTACTTGAACTTGTCACCAATTAGATCTAGGTCTGAAATGAGGCAGTGTTGGGGTTGTATGGTCAGTTTTGGTTAGTGTCAAGACCAAATGAAGCAATGTCAAGATTGTAAGAGAGTGCTAGGACCGTACAGTTGGTCCTGCTCCGAACCTGCATTTTGTGAAGTGAGATTCTAATTTTGTTTGCCTACTTGTGATATGTCATTTTCTCTCTTGAATTCACATGTTCAACTTTTGAATCTTTGAAATGAACGTTGCTTTGAGCAAGCCCTGCAAATTTGAAATCGGGGAGGGTATGGATTGAGGTTCTACATGGATTGATAGGATTAGTAATTTCCATTATGATTTATGAGAACTTTTTTAAGGCATACAAAGAAAATGTAAGTCCATAAACATGAATTGGATAACAATAATAGTGTCAATGAGGTACTTCAAAAGTGCTTTGATAATAATGCTTGTCAAGTAATTGATTCCCAAATGACCCTAATCACTTGTCGATTTATAGATGAACAAATTCAAAATGAGATTGATGTGCATAACCAACCTTTAAAAACTAAAAATGAGAATGATGAGAGATTAATGTGCCAACTTGATTTTAAAAGTGTGAGTAACTGTGTTAGAATTGTATGGATGGACTTGGCCATAGATTAAGGTAAGCACAAGGTGGGTGTGGGGGTTGCATGAAGATGTGTGAATATAGTTTTAGGCCTCGTATGTTGCCATAATGGTTTAGTAAGGTCAAATTTCAACCATTCACATATATGTCGACAAATATGCATAAAATATATAAAATAATGCAAAATGAATGTTGTGTTGGGCGTTTTTTAGTTTCTACTATTTGTATTTACGTAACTAATGTTATTGAATAGAACAACACAACAAGAAGGCCACAACATAGCATAGTAATACCAATTATAATATTACAATTTTTGATAATAAAATGACAGTCTTTCATTCAACATTTCCCTCAAATTAATGTTATTGAATCGAACAACACAACAAGAAGGCTACAATGTAACGTAGTAATACCAATTATAATGTTATACATTTTGATAATAAAATGGCGGTCTTCCATTCAACATTTCCCTCAAAATATAGGAAAACTCGTTAAAAAAAAGAAGAAGAAATAAAGAAACGTCTAAAGGCCATTTATATTTACCATAATCATTGCTGAAATTTTCGCCTGGCATTTGATATTTATCATAAATCAATTATTTAATTAACAAAATAACCAGTTTAACATATAAACAAATTTACCAATGGAGATGAGAAGGCCGTTGGCAGTGACGAGACTCCATGATGGTGACTCTGGTTGTAATGGATTGCGATTGAAGCATCCCCAAGTCTAGAGGCCTAACCACACACGCCTTCTCCCTTATCACAAAATGTTTATTACTGTGTATTTCACATCCGTCAGCAGACGTGCCGCCACCGTTAGTAGACAGTCTCTGAGTCAACAGCAGAGGAAATACCTCGTCGTCTATTGCCGTGGATAATTCCCGTCACTAAACAGAATAAGGCCCAATACCCCCAAAAACTTCGGGCTCTACAGACAAAAAACAATTTCCTCTAATGGCGATGAAAAATCTACAAATGCACACAGGAATTTTTTTTGTGAGGTTAGTTTTTGAGGAGCTTATCAATGTTAATAAAAATAAAAACAAAAGCAGTCCAAAATGAATTAGCTGAGCCTTAGATTGGGCTTTGTGCCGTTGAATTTGAGGCCATCTGAATCATCAGCCGGTAAGGCCCCTCCAGGGCGGCTTTAAGTCTTGTGCCGCCGTTCTGATCCAGGACTTCCATGATAATTTCGGACTTAGGGTTTCGGAAAAAATCCGCACAGGTTCGAAACCCGCTTACATTGATTGAAATGGGAAAGGCGGCGTTCCAGATAACGACGGGTTTAAATTAACAATTTACATACCCCAAATAAAAGATTTTAATTGGCCGAAAAAAAGGAAACACAGATTTCACAGAGGTATACTAACAAAATCCAAGAATATTGGAGGAAACGAATCAGTACTAAAAACACTGAAGTAACGTATTGGAGAGTGTGATTTTATTGGGTTGACTAACAATTAGATTCCATGGCATTATTGTTTTTATAGCATTCTACGTTTATGAAATGGGAGACGCAAAACTAATACTATACGCAATTGTCACATCAAAGGAAGATTATTTCCTCCGCCTCTTCCCACTTTATATACTCTTCCGAAGAAGGGCGGCGGGGAGGGCTCCGCGAATATATAAAATATCTTGTTATGATAAAAAAATTAGTGGATGTAGATTCTTCGTTATGGGCCCACCAAAAATCAAATCATATTTTGTGTCTACGAAAATAATAATAAAATTATTAAATAAGAGAACCACAAATTTAGGGGGATTATTATGGGGGAGTTCGATAGTCGAGTGGGCATATAGCCTAAAATTGTGATGACGGTTATTTATTTAACTTTTGTAAAATTGTATATATATATTATTTTGTAAAAAATAAAATGATTGAAATAAATTGACGCGATTGTTTTCTTAAAAAAATTAAGCTATTTGTTAATTTAAAAAATAAAAATAAATTAAAATTTGAAGGTTTTTAATAAATGATCTTCTCGAAAAATAGGTCAGAGTTTTTTAAGGAAGTTATCGAGGTGTTTATTTGGGTGTTATGTTCTTTTGCTACAAATCTTTGAATAAAAACACTTTATATTTTTTTATTGTGATCATACTATTATCATTTTTTTTCGGTTGTTTCTTTTAGTATTAGCTCTCTCTTTGGTTATAATTATTTTTATATTTTTTTGTGGGATCTTATCTGAAATGGCTTATGTTGAAATTGAGTTTTCTTGTTATGTCAGTGGGCTTATCTAAGACATCGATGATCGTAGTCTTCATGAGGCTTTTTGCGCATTTGGTGAGGCCTTGGTTGTTGTCTTCATGAGGCTTTTTGTGCATTTGACGAGGCCTTATATTCCAAGGTAATGGTGATTTCTATGATGTTTTTAAAGTTTGATATATATTTTTAGGTGTATAGAGGACATTTGTTGTAACTGGGATTCTCTTGTTTCACTTTATGATGAGGATCTCTTTATGGGCTTTTGACGATATGGTTTCTCTATGTTGGACGTGATAGATCTGATTGCAGCGATGGCAGTGTTGGTCACCATGGAGGTGGTAGTTATGGTGGTGGTGGCAATAGTGGATATGGTGGTGGTGTTGGGTCACATTATGTAGTGGACATAACAATGGTTATGGCAGAAGTGTTAGGGACAACTCATGTTATGGTGGTTGTGACAGTCCTACAAACGATAGGTAGAGGAGATAAGCATCAGGTTCGTCTAGGGGAGGGGCTTGCTTTATAATCCCTTCACACACACACAAATTCAAACATTTTTTATGCTTGTAGGGAAGCTATGTTTCCAATGTATGTTTGCATAGGTAGCATATAGAACCATCTTTCTTACGAAGACATCTACATCTCAGTCAACCCTATCTTCTCACATTGATTGGGAAAAATCCTATTTATGTTAGGCAAAAGTTTAGCAGGCTCTCAGGGCCATGGGTTTTTAGTGCATTAAGGCTTTGAGGAACCAAGACGAAGGTGAAGCTCTGCTCCCAATCATAACGGAGTATTCACAGACTAAATTGTTGTTTGCATGCACTGTGGGATTTGAACCCTCGATAGTGCACGCAGTGCGAGTTGGGTAAGAGTCTCATGGCCATGGTTTGGCCTACCCTTTTTATTTTTTTATATTTCTCATAAACATCTAAAAATAACCCCTTTTTATTATGCTTTTGATGGACATCCATACCTTGTTGTAAGTTTTCTTTTTTGAATTTCTTTTGGGTTTTTCTTTGAAACTTCAGTTTTAGGTTTTGCTTTGAGATCATAACAATATGTTTTTTTTGTGAGATTTTACGATGGAAAGACTATTTTTTGTTAAATCTGAGCCAGGGATGAGAGTTGGAAATCCATAATTGTATGCATTGCCGCATATCCCAGTTATAACTGCCTATGGGTAAACTAGGGGCAACATTTATTTATCATGCATTGTTGCATCACCTTGCCATTATTGTTTTCATTTGACTGGCCATTTACCGGATTTGAGAGCTTGCTGGGACTTCATCAAGTTTCTCCCCACCTTTTGTGTGGATGGAATTACTGTGACTTGAGGTTAATTTGAGACTATGTGGGCCATGCTCAATTCATGTTGAGGTCACCTCAGTCCCGATTTTCATGTGCTTTCATCATTTTGCGAGCAATCTAAGCCAATACTCTCATCATTTTGCAAGTAGGTATCTTGTTATTCTCTAATGAGTTGAGCTACCTCAAAATGCCAAAAACATTCATAACATTTCAAAAATCCAAAAACATTTGTCCTGTCTACACCTAGTTAGTTATCCTCAATTCGCCCTACTAGGGCAAAGTCATTGTTATGATGCTTTCTTTTACTTTTGTTTTCAGGGTCTCCGTCTGTTTGTTAATTTCAAGTTGTTTGTTTGTTTGTGTGCTTTTTGTTTATTTATTTGTTTGTTCGCTTCCCTGTTTGTTTGCTTTCAGTATTGTTGCCTTGACTTAGTCTATATGCATTCATTGGGTGATTTCTCGAGCACATTATTCTTGAGTCTATCCATATTCATATGTCAACATTGTCATCGTGGTTTTTATCATTGGTGCATTGTTTTCTAGTGTTTATTGGATCGAGAGTCAGTGCTTACGCATATTTCAGGATAGTCTTCATGTTGTTCTATCATGATACATACCGTTACATGCTACAACAAAATTCAGCTTCAAGAAGGTCTATAATTAATGGAGCCATAGAAGTTTCTACTTGGCACCTTGGCAAATCCTCTTATCCCACCCTTGATCAAATCAACCCTTTGACCATTCTAGTTGTATAATTGCTAATAAGGATGATTGGTTTTGGGTCCTATATAAATGTCTAAGGCAGTTAGACTCCAAAATATGACTTGACATCTCATAATCACTCTAAGGGGCAGTTTCAAGTGCTCAAGGGTGAGTCACCAACCCAAACATAACTCCTACGCCACCTTGCTCAAGTTGTCATCAAATGGAGCACACACATGTTGAAGAGAGACTTCATAACTGTCATTTGGCAGTTGTTTCTTGCTTGTAACTTGTCCTATGATTGCTTCATAGCCATCATTGGCTCTTGACACCTCTCTTATCTCTCTCTCTCTCTCTTCTTCCTTCTCCTAGATGTATCCCTGATTTTGGCATTGTTTGAAATCCATTTGTTGGATATGTATAGCCCTGTCTAAATGAAAACTTGCCTCTGAAATGAATAAACTTGAGTTCTAACTTTCTCTTATGCTTATATCTAGTGTATACTTCATGCTAGTTGATGAATGTTAGTAATGGTATACTACTTCCTCTCATTTTTCCTTTCATGTTTACCTCTTTGCAAATGATTGGTCATCTTTGCAGGTCATATAGAGTGATTTCAAATAGCCCTGTATGGACTTAAAGTGGAAGTATTCATTAGTGCCTTTTAGATCTTTTGATCAACCCCTTAGTTTATGCATCATGTTATAGCCTCTATGTGAAACATTCACGTTTGGAGACTCTATTTGAATTGTGCAATCAGATTCAATCTTATTGCATGTTCTTAGTGCATGATAGGGGTGGTGGAGGAGACAAATTTGGTGTATCACCTCCCTAGTTTAGTTTTCTTTCAGTTCCCTCTCCCTTTTCCTCGCAAGTTAGTAGGTTTAGTGATAGTTCTTAAGCGATGCATCAAGGGAGCTAGCCCTAATCTAGAGGTTCAATCCACTCTTTAGATCACCCACAACATATGGTTATTCCCATGCAATGACTTAAGTGAAGAGGCTTGAACAACCTCCTAAAGGGTGCAACTTTTGATGATAATAGGGCCACGAAAAATATTGATAATGTTGAAAGATACAAGTTGGCCTTTACAACTATATTTAAAGTTAAGTACTAAATCTTTTACATTGAAAGAAGAAATTGTATTCCATTTACATTATGTAAAATTATAAAATTATCAATATGTAACACGACTCATGTTTTAGAAACACAACGCCATTTACAATCCTCTACCTCACCCCCTATTAACACACCTAAAACACTTTTTAATTATTGTTATTATTTATTCAGATCACCACTTAAGTAGCCAATCATGTCTTGGACTCTTGTTATTTTGATCTTTGGAAGCTCAACGACCTAGCAAATTTTTCTCATCCTATTAAAGTTTGTTTGACTCAATGAGAGATGAGATAAAAAAATTGTATGTTGATCATCATTATGCATGATAGTTTGGTTAACTATACTTTCTATTCTTATTGTAATGTAATTTTGGCTTTCCATCAAGGTCGAATTAAATGGTATACCATCCTTCCTCATGGTGGTTTGCATTTGTAACGTTAATTTGGCTTTCTATCAAGGTGGAATTAAATGTTATATCATTCATTCATTCTGGTGGTTTGTGTATCCATAACAATTCACCTACCTCAAATTAAGAAATAGAAAACATGTTAAATATAATAATCTATGTCTAATTAATTACACATTTAAACATAGAGGGAGATAAGGGGCTTTTATCTTGTGAAAATGTTGCCTTTTTAATGAACAAGTGTTTCTAAGTTATTTTTGAACTTGTCACAATTTGGAAATGTTTATCATCACAATTTGGAAATGTTTATGTGAATTTTCAACTACTTGAACTTGTCACCAACTAGATCTAGGTCTGAAATGAGGCAGTGTTAGGGTTGTATGGTTGGTCTTGGTTAGTGTCAAGGCCAAATGAAGCAATTTCAAAATTGTACGAGAGGGCTAGGACCGTACAGATGGCCCTGCTCTGAACCTGCATTTTGTGAAGTGAGATTCTAATTTTGTTTGCCTACTTGTGATATGTCATTTTCTCTCTTGAATTCACATGTTCAACTTCTGAATCTTTGAAATGAACGCTGCTTTAAGCAAGCCCTGCAAATTTGAAATTGGGGAGGGTATGGATTGAGGTTCTATATGGATTGATAGGATTAGTATTTTCCATTATGATTTATGAGAACCTTTAAGGCGTACAAAGAAAATGTAAGTACATAAACATGAATTGGATAACAATAATAGTGTCAATGAGGTACTTCAGAAGTGTTTTGATAATAATGCTTGTCAATTAATTGATTCCCAAATAAAAACAAAACCCGTCCAAAATGAATTAGTTGAGCCTTAGATTGGGCTTTGTGCAGTTGAAATTGAGGCCATCTGAATCATCAGCCGGTAAGGCCTCCCCAGGGCGGCTTTAACTCTTGTGCCGCCGTTCTGATCCAGGGCTTCCATGATAATTTCGGACTTAGGGTTTCGGAAAAAATCCGCACAGGTTCGAAACCCGCTTACATTGATTGAAATGGTAAAGGCGGGGTTCCAGATAACGACGGTTTTAAATTAACAATTTACATACCCCAAATAAAAGATTTTGATTGGCCGAAAAAAGGAAACAGAGAGATTTCACAGAGGTATACTAACAAAATCCAAGATTATTGGAGGAAACGAATCAGTACTAAAAACTAAAGTAACGTATTGGAGGGTGATATTTTATTGGGTTGACTAACAATTAGATTCCATGGCATTATTGTTTTTATAGCATTCTACGTTTCTGAACTGGGAGACGCAAAACTAATACTATATGCAATTGTCACATCAAAGGAAGATTATTTCCTCCGCCTCTTCCCACTTTATTTACTCTTCCGAAGAAGGGCGGCGGGGAGGGATCCGCGAATATATAAAATATCTTGTTATGATAAAAAAAATTAGTGGATGTAGATTCTTCGTTATGGGCCCACCAAAAATCAAATCATATTTTGTGTCTACGAAAATAATAATAAAATTATTAAATAAGAGAACCCTAAATTTGTGAAATTTAAGGGGATTATTATGGGGGAATTTGATAGTCGAGTGGGCATATAGCCTAAAATTGTGATGACGGTTATTTATTTAATTTTTGTTATATATATATATATATATATATATATATATATATATAATTTTGTAAAAAATAAAATGATTGAAATAAATTGACGCGATTGTTTTCTTAAAAAAATTAAGTTATTTGTTAATTTGAAAAATAAAAATAAATTAAAATTTGTAGGTTTTTAATAAATGATCTTCTCCAAAAATAGGTCAGAGTTTTTTAAGGAAGTTATTGAGGTGTTTATTTGGGTGTTTTGTTCTTTTGCTACAAATCTTTGAATAGAAACACTTTATATTTTTTTTATTGTGATCATACTACTATCAATTTTTTTGGGTTCTTTCTTTTAGTATTAGCTCTCTCTTTGGTTATAATTATTTTTATATTTTTTTGTGGGATCTTATCTGAAATGGCTTATGTTGAAATTGAGTTTTCTTGTTATGTCAATGGGCTTATCTAAGACATCGATGATCGTAGTCTTCATGAAACTTTTTGCGCATTTGGTGAGGCCTTGGTTGTTGTCTTCATGAGGCTTTTTGTGCATTTGACGAGGCCATATATTCCAAGGTAATGGTGATTTCTATGATGTTTTTAAAGTTTGATATATATTTTTATGTGTATAGAGGACATTTGTTGTAACTGGGATTCTCTTGTTTCACTTTATGATGAGGATCTCTTTATGGGCTTTTGATGATATGGTTTCTCTATGTTGGACGTGATAGATCTGATTGCAGCTATGGTAGTGTTGGTCACCATGGAGGTGGTAGTTATGGTGGTGGTGGCAGTAGTGGATATGGTGGTGGGGTTGGGTCACGTTATGTAGTGGACATAACAACGGTTATGGGAGAAGTGTTGGGGACAACTCATGTTATGGTGGTGGTGACAGTCCTACAAACGATAGGTAGAGGAGATAAGCATTAAGTTCGTCTAGGGGAGGGGCTTGCTTTATAATCCCTTCACACACACACAAATTTTAAACATTTTTTATGCTTGTAGGGAAGCTATGTTTCCAGTGTATGTCTGCACAGGTAGCATATAGAACCATCTTTCTTACAAAGACATCTACATGTCAGTCAACCCTATCTTCTCACATTGATTGGGAAAAATCCTATTTATGTTAGGCAAAAGTTTAGCAGGCTCTCAGGGCCATGGGTTTTCAGTGCATTAAGGCTGTGAGGAACCAAGACGGAGGTGAAGCTCTACTCCCAATCATAACAGAGTATTCACAAAGTAAATTGTTGGTTGCATGCACTGTGGGATTTGAACCCTCGATAGTGCGCACAGTGCGAGTTGGGTAAGAGTCTCATGGCCATGGTTTGGCCTACCCTTTTTATTTTTTTATATTTCTCATAAACATCTAAAAATAACCCCTTTCTATTATGCTTTTGATGGACATCCATACCTTGTTGTAAGTTTTCTTTTTTGAATTTCTTTTGGGTTTTTCTTTGAAACTTCAGTTTTAGGTTTGCTTTGAGATCATAACAATATTTTTTTTATGAGATTTTACAATGGAAAGACTATTTTTTGTTAAATCCGAGCCAGGGATGAGAGTTGGAAATCCATAATTGTATGCATTGCTGCATATCCTAGTTATAACTGCCTATGGGTAAACTAGGGGCAACATTTGTTTATCATGCATTGTTGCATCACCTTGCCATTATTGTTTTCATTTGACTGGCCATTTACCGGATTTGAGAGCTTGCTGGGACCTGATCAAGTTTCTCCCCACCTTTTGTGTGGATGGAATTACTGTGACTTGAGGTTAATTTGAGACTATGTGGGCCATGCTCAATTCATGTTGAGGTCACCTCAGTCCCGATTTTCATGTGCTTTCATCAATTTGCAAGCAATCTAAGCCAACACTCTCATCATTTTGCAAGTAGGTATCTTGTTATTCTCTAACGAGTTGAGATACCTCAAAATGCCAAAAACATTCATAACATTTCAAAAACCCAAAAACATTTGTCCTGTCTACGCCTAGTTAGTTATCCTCGATTCGCCCTACTAGGGCAAAGTCAATGTTAGGATGCTTTCTTTTACTTTTGTTTTCAGGGTTTCTGTCTGTTTTTTAATTTCAAGTTGTTTGTTTGTTTGTGTGCTTTTTGTTTATTTATTTGTTTGTTCGCTTCCCTGTTTGTTTGCTTTCAGTACTGTTGCCTTGACTTAGTCTATATGCATTCATTAGGTGATTTCTCGAGCACATTATTCTTGAGTCTATCCATATTCATATGTCAACATTGTCATTGTGGTTTTTATCATTGGTGCGTTGTTTTCTAGTGTTTATTGGATTGAGAGTTAGTGCTTACGCATATTTCAGGATAGTCTTCATGTTGTTCTATCATGATGCATACCGTTACATGCTACAACAAAAATCAACTTCAAGAAGGTCTACAATTAATGGAGCCATAGAAGTTTCTCCTTGGCACCTTGGCAAATCCTCTTATCCCACCCTTGATCAAATCAACCCATTGACCATTCTAGTTGTATCATTGCTAATAAAGATGAGCATCTCCTTGTTGGCAAGTACAACCAAATCATTTCTATTGATCCATCTTCTTTTCATCTCTTTCATCACTCAGTGCATCCTCATATCCCTAATTGTTTGTGGCTTCTTCAGTCATTAGACCATCACATCTATGTTTGTGCCCACTCATTTTTAATATGTATTCTGAGTTATATCCTTGAGTTATGCTTGTTAATCAACCCTAACTGGGGTATAATCATCTTTATCAAACAATCCAAGTCATCCTAATGATTATAACCGCCTATAGGCAAATCATTATTTTAACTTTTATTCCTGATTATAACCGTCTTTGGGCAAGTCAGTATCCTTTTTAAATCAATGCATGCAAGCATTTCTCGTTTGGATTACTCTCAACCATAGGTTAATCCCACCTTTCTTGTTGCTTCTTTTCGAGACCGTCCATCTACATATGTGATGGCCACTCCCTCAAGGGGGCATCATCATAGGCTTTCCACACATTTTCTTGGGAGCTTCTTTCTTCAATCATCATCTTCTTTTTGGCATACATGCCATTTATCCTTATTTGAGAAGAAATTGTTGTGCTTATGGTTTGTAATATCTTCCCAAATAGGGGCAAACTATAGACACCTAAAACTAGCCACCAATGACCTTCAAACATGATTTTGACCAATTTCTATCAAAATGCACAATTTGGCCTAAAAACACTAAAACACATTAAATGAATTGACATTGATATATAATCAAGTGCCAATTTTGGCCAGAGTATAATTAAATGAGGCAATGCAATTTGTGAAACAACTAACTTTGATCAGATCATTTCAAGTTAAAATGACATTTTCGCACCTGGGTGCTTTGGATTGCTCTTTTCTATCAAATTTCTTGCACAAGACATGTGCCTTTGTTGTTTTGTGTTGACAACATCCTAAATGGGATAACGGATCCAACACATCTAACATTGCATCCTAATTCCAATCCAATCAAATTTTGAGCTAGTAATATGACATTTTGATTAATTTGTGCACCAATTGCCAATATTTGCATCACAGTTGATTAATCATGTTTAAGGCCAATTAATTTGAATCAAGAGCCTAATTAAGAATTTTGTGTAACTTGTTGAATATTTCTTTATAGAAATTGATATTAAATATCTGCATCATCAAATGACATCATTTCTTGGAAAGACATCCCTAGGCCATAAATGCATAAAATATCAGGATTAAGCCCTCCCATGCCTCATGAGGTACTTCAGAAGTGATTTGATAATAATGCTTGTCAAGTAGTTGATCCCCAAATGACCCTAATCACTAGTCAATTTATAGATGAACAAATTCAAAATTTGATGAGATTGGTGTGCATAATCGACCTTTAAAAATTAAAAATGAGAACGACGAGAGATGAACGTGCCAACTTGATTTTAGAAGTGTAAGTAACTGTGTTAGAATTGTATGGATGGACTTGGCCATAGATTAAGGTAAGCACAAGGTGGGTGTGGGGGTTGCATGAATATGTGTGAATATAGTTTTAGGCTTCTTATGTTGCCATAATGGTTTGATAAGGTCAAATTTCAACCATTCACGCATATGCATAAAATATATAAAATAATGCAAAATGAATGTTGTGTTGGGAGTTATTGAATTTCTACTATTTGTATTTACGTAACTAATGCTATTGAATAGAACAACACAACAAGAAGGCTACAACGTAGCATAGTAACACCAATTATAGTATTACAATTTTTGATTATAAAATGATGGTCTTCCATTCAACATTTCCCTCAAATTAATATTATTGAATTGAACAACACAACAAGAAGGCTACAATGTAACGTAGTAATACCAATTATAATGTTACAAATTTTGATAATACGATGGCGGTCTTCCATTCAACATTTCCCTCAAAATATAGGAAAACTCGTCAAAAAATAAATAAATCAAAAAGCCATATATATATATATATATATATTAATCATAATCATTGCTGAAATTTTCACCAGGCATTTGATATTTATCATAAATCAACTATTGAATTAACAAAATAATCGGTTTAACATATAAACAAATTTACCAATGGGGATGAGAGGGCCGCTGGCAGTGATGAGACTGCATGATGGTGACTCTGGTTGTAATGGATTGTGATTGAAGCATCCCCAAGTCTAGAGGCCTAACCACACACGCCTTCTCGCTTATCACAAAATGTTTATTACTATGTATTTCACATCCGTCAACAAAAGTGTCGTCCCGATTAGTAAACAGTGTCTGAGTCAACAGTGGAGGAAATACCTCGTTGTCTATTGCCATGGATAATTCCCGTCACTAAACAGAATAAGGGCCAACACCCCCAAATAAGCTTCAGGGTCTACATATAAAAAACAATTTCCTCTAATGGCAATGAAAAATGTGCAAATGCCCACACAAACTTTTTTGTGAGCTTAGTTTTTGAGGAGCATAAAATAAAAACAAAAACCAGTCCAAAATGAATTCATTGATTCTTAGGTAGGGGTTTTATGGAGGGGGCTATGCTCCTATTTTTAATGAGTGGGTGGTTCCATGAAAAATGAAAGGTATGGTAAAAGAAAATTTTAGAATTTTTCTTATTAGTGAGGAGTTAGGTATTTTTTAGGGGGAAAGTTTGAGGGGTGAAAAAAAGGGAGGCTGGAGGTTTCCATATATGTTTCTATTTTGCAAGAAGATATTCTATCAATTGTAAATATATGAATGGACAAAATTTATGGAAACTTTAGTTATAAATAAAAATAATAATTTTATAAATATTATCTCTTATAAAATAGCAACATACACTAAGAATTTTTATTCCATGGGATCATTTTTGCTACATATGCTCCTAAATTCATTCTGCACTACCTCCCAAGAAAACTTAGGAGCCCCCTCCCACGGGACCACTTCCTTAGATTGGGTTTTGCGCTGTTGAGTTTGAGGCCATCTAGATCATCAAGGTATACGAATGCCTCCTACTCTTTGTAGGTGGCTTTAAATCTGGGGTCATCATTCCGAAACTGGACTTCCATGATAATGTCGGACTTGGCGGGGTCCCTTAGAGGAGTTGTTGCGCCTAAATCAGATGCGCAACAGGTCCCACTGAACTTGGGGTGAACTGCAATAGGACACTGAATAATCTTCTCTGTTTTTGGTGGAGCCTCGAAATTTTTGTAGGTATGAGTTATGCCGCAGTGGAAAGGGGGGTGTTGTATGAATCTTGCACTCGCCTAAATTTTTTATTTGACACTTGCACAATAATTGTTGGGTGAGTGAATTTAGGGAGGATTGAAGGGAAATGAACAGGGCATTGGGGAGAAATTCACTCAACGATTGGAGGAAAACAATGATTAGGGGTTGGTAATTAATTCCACACTTGAATCCAGTGGGGCACCAATCCACAATTAGGATTACAAAGGACCACACTTATGCTAAAATGTTCTTAAAATATCTCAGCAGCCCCCGAGATATTTTAGGATGGGACCACTAAATTAAGGTTTAGGAAAAAATCCGTACAAGTTCAAAACCCGCTTACATTGATTGATATGGTAAAAACTACGTTCCCGATAACGACACATTAAAATTTTTACATACGCTGAGATAAGAAACAACAACCCATAAGACCACTAAATTAAAGTTTTGGACACAGTTCAAAACCCACTTACATTGATTGATATGGTAAAAGCGACGTTATCGATAATGACACATTGAAATTAACAATTTACATACCTCAAAAAAAAATTGATTGGCCGAAAAAAGCAAATTGATGGATTTCACGAGGCATACTAATGAAATCCAAGATTATTAGAGGAAACAAATCATTATTAAAAACATTAAAGGAACGTAATCAAGGGTGATATTTTATTGGGTTGACTAACAATTAGATTCTATGGCATTATTATTATTATTTTTATATCATTCTACGTTTATAAACTGGGAGAGGCAAAACTAATATTTTAGGCAATTGTCACATCCAAGAAAGATTATTTCCTACGCTTCTTCCCACGTTATTTACCCTTTCGAAGAATATAAAATATCTTGTTATGATAAAAAATTAGTGGACGTAGATTCTTCGTTATGGGCCCACCAAAAACCAAATCATATTTAGTGTCTACGAAAATAATAATAAAATTATTAAAGAAAGTACATTACTTCCAGGGTATTAAGAGAACCCTAACAACGAATTTGTGAAATTTAAGGGGATTATTATGGGGGAATTTGATAGTCGAGTGGGCATATAGCCTAAAATTGTGATGACAGTTATTTATTTAACTTTTGTAAAATGGAAAATATATATATATCATTTTGTGAAAAATAAAATGATTGAAATAAATTGATGTGATTGTTTTTTTAAAGAAATTAAGTTATTTGTTCATTTAAAAAATAAAAATAAATTAAAATTTGAAGGTTTTTAATAAATGATCTAGGTCAAAGTTTTTTAAGGAAGTTATTTAGTTGTTTATTTGGGTGTTATGTTCTTTTGCTACAAATTTTTGAATAAAAAACATTTCATATTTTTTTATTGTGATCATACTAGTGTCATTTTTCTGGGTTGTTTCTTTTAGTATTAGCTCTCTCTTTAGTTTGTTATAATTATTTTTATATTTTTTTGTGGGTTCTTATCTGAAATGGCTTATGTTGAAATTGAGTTTCCTAGCAATGTCGGTGGGCTTATTTAAGACATCGATGATCATAGTCTTCATGATGCTTTCAACGCATTTAGTGAGGCCTTCGTTGTTGTCTTCATGAGGCTTTTTGTGCATTTGGTGAGGCCTTATATTCCAAGGTATTGGTGATTTCTATGATATTTTAGAAGTTTGATCTATATTTTTATATGTTTAGGGTACATTTGTTGTAACGGGGATTCTCTTTTTTCACTTTATGATGAGGATCTCTTTATGGGCTTTTGACGATAGGGTTTCTCTATGTTAGACATGATAGATCTAATTGCAGATATGACAGTGTTGGTCACCGTGGAGGTGGTAGTTATGGTGGTGGTGGCAATAGTGGATATGGTGGTGGTGTTGGGTCACGTTATGTAGTGGACATTACAACGGTTATGGCAGGGGTGTTGGGGACAACCCATGTTGTGGTAGTGGTGACAATCCTACAGAGGATATGTAGAGGAGATAAGCATCAGGTTCGTCTAGGGGAGGGGCTTGCTTTATAATCCCTTCACACACACAAAAATTTTAAACATTTTCGATGTTTGTAGGGAAGCTATGTTTCCAGTGTATGTCTGCACAGGTAGCATATGGAACCATCTTTCTTATGAAGACTACTACATGTCAGTCAACCCTGTCTTCTCACATTGTTTCGAGAAAAATCCTATTTATGTTACACAAAAGTTTAGTAGGCTCTCAGGGCCATGGGTTTTTAGTGCAGTAGGGCTTTGAGGAACCAAGACGGAGGTGAAGCTCTGCTCCCAATCATAGCGGAGTATTCATAGAATAAATTGTTGTTTCGGTGTACTGTGGGATTTGAACCCTCGACTGTGCAGGGAATACGAGCTGGATAAGAGTCTCATGGCCATGGTTTGGCCTACCCTTTTTTATTTTTTTATATTTCTCATAAACATCTAAGAATAACCCTTTTTTATTATGCTTTTGATGGACATCCATACCTTGTTGTAAGTTTTCTTTTTTGAATTTCTTTTGGGTTTTTCTTTGAAACTTTAGTTTTAGGTTTTGCTTTGAGATTTTAATCATAACAATTTGTTTTTTTATGAGATTTTACAATGGAAAGTCTATTTTTTGTTAAATCTGAGACGGGGATGAGAGTTGGAAATCCATAATTGTATGCATTAGTGAAACAACTCACTTTAATACTTCCACAATTCACTTCAATGTTTTGCATTATAAGTTTTCTTGTTTTTCTTGATATTAGAACGGTATAGGGTTTTAAGTGCGAGGAACCACCAATGCACTGATGGCATAAAAAGTAGCCTATCTTTCAAGATCCACCTTGTTAAGCTATCCAAGGGCCTTTGATGTCATTATAATTGTGTAGCTCAGTCGTGGAGGCCATGGAAGTTTAGCAGGATCTCAAGGCCATGAGTCTTCGGTGCAACAAGGCTTCAAGGAACCAAGACGGAGGTGAAACTCTGCTCCCAATCATAGTAGAGCATTTACAGAAGAAATTATTGTTTATAGGCACTGTAGGGTTTGAACCCTCGATCGTTTGGGTAGTGGGAGATGGATAAGAGCCTCATGACCATGGTTTGGCCTCCCCTTCTTATTTTTTTACATTTCTCCTAATCCTATGAGAATAACCAAATTTCAACGTAATATTACATTGATTATGGAATTGTTCCCTATTAAAAAATGCCAAATATAAATTATCATTTAATAATGATTAGAAAAATTAAGGAGAACGAATTGAAAATAATATTGAGAAAATTTGTTATAAGAAGAATGGAAAAATTATATATTCCCAGTATTACATCTTTTTATCCTATAAATAAATTTATTTTTTAAAGTTGGAAATAGTAAAAAACAAAGGAATCTATAATATCTATAAGAAATTTGTGACGAACCACTCCTGGAAGTAATCTGGCAGACTTTGAAATGCAATCTAAATTTTCTTGTGATCTCATAATATCTTAAACCTGTGAAATGAGAATGGCGTTCAGATTGTGATAAAAGTGCTTTCAAATTTATATGAACTTTGGAGTTGGCAGGGGTTTCTTTTGTTTACTTTTTAACACACAAATAATCTGTTATGTGACACTTTAACCACTTTCTCATTAATATAATTACTCGTCAAACGATTTTTTTTAAAAATAATGGTTCTTGTGATGTAATCTTTAGATATTCCTTCAGGGAAAGTAATATGATTATATTTTTCAAAATTTTCCATCTTACTATTTAAAAAATCAGTGCTTGCAAATCCCATGAAATATAACAAATGGATAAATGTACAGAGTCGGTCTTTTTGAGAAAACACGGTTGTCATTCATGAATGACATGATATAATGGCAACGGTGTTGCAATTACTAAGTCATAGAGTTCAAGATAATAATTTGGAGAAGTTGTTGACATTTACGACCTACGTTCAAACATATCATCTAAAATATATTCCCTCTTCATTATGTTAGAAAAGAATTCCTTTTACCAAGCATAAAAGTTTCACAATCCTCTCAAGGATATAAAGATTTTGAATATGTTAAGAGCAACGATTATTCTTTCTGTATGTATGTAATGTTATTGAATGGATTTAAAAATATATATATATTATTTGAATACTTGGATTTAATATTTTAATTTCTAGGATTGTGAATATTATTTTTTAAGTTTTACACAGATAAAAATACTTATATAAGAATAAAATTGAGCATAAAGATCGCTTTTCGATATTGACAACTTGACTTGTGTATGCTTCACTAAATATACATGCGACCGAAAAGTTAAGGTGATTGGCACCACCCATGTGTCAAAATCCTAGGGTCTCAAGTTCAAAGCTTGAGATGATTCACGAGATTCACTAAGGGGTTTAGCATCACATTTGATGATATACATGTTCTCCAAATAATTAACTTTGTTCACATTATAACTTCAATATATAATTAGACACACCATGATATCTCCACATGCCACATTACATCTTTGCATAAATTGTCTTTTGTTTATGTTTACACGACCACCATATGTCAAGCGTTTATCACCATATAAGTTGTTGAGGTTAGCGATTGATATAGATCTGAATCGATATAGACCACGGTTTAAAAACTCATAGGTCCATAGATTACACAAATTTCATGTGGCATGTTCAAGGCTCAACACTATGTTTGAGAGTGACCTATCTCAAGGTCAAACTATTTCGCTGAGTGAACCTAGGCTGTGATACTGGAATGAGTGTCATGTGGCCTCATCATAGGGTATCTGCGGTCCTACACATAATAAGCGCCACATTCATTTTATAAGACATTTGCACTTTTACATGGCCCTTGTGACCAGTGCCTCAATAACAATATTTTACAACTCGCACATGATTTAAAGCCTACGTACTTAGTGACCAAACCCAAGACATTGAGATGGTGACACTTTTCAGCATCAAGCCTCCATGAGATCATGGACTCCACACAATCCCTAAAGTGAGGAACGATCCCTAGGATTTTTCCAAGTGGCACAATATTGGCCACATGATTCACAAAGATTAATTTATGTAAAACTATTCAAACACATTTTGAGCCATAGAGTTGATGACACTTGTCACCATCACGGATCCATGCGATCACAAACTATATGCAGTCAGTTTAACTATGTCTTTGTGGGTTCATATGATCTATTACTCTTTGTGACTATGATTAAAGTCTCAAACTTGATGAACTCTAAATATCGCTCTTAGTGGCAGGTACTAAAGTTGCATCACGACTCTTGTTAATTATGTTAATAGACATAACGAATAGTGGTAGTGCAGTGGAAAGGCCCTAATATTGTGTTCGTGAAAATAAAAATTATCACTAACATTATTTTATTACTTTTCATTTTCAAAACAAAAAGAAAATGCAATTAATTTCTACAATATCATCTACATATTATCGAGTAGTAACTATACAAAATAAATTACTTTCAACATTGTCAATAATTATGACATCCTTGAATTGGCACAAACTACGTGTTAAATCTAAAATGTACAAATGCAATCCATAATGATGGTGAAATTTAAGAGCTACAAACCATGTAGGTAAAGGATATGATGCCATAGTAGGTGTTAACAGATTATGAAGCAAAGCTTGGGAATCCAATGATTGGCTAGCTATTGGTATACCTTGCTCTAACTATAACACCTTAGCATGTTGAAATGCAATAGTTTGTTGAAATGGTTGTATAGCAAGCAAGGTAGGTGATGTAGGATGCATGGCTATCAAAGGCCCTGTGTGGGTCACTTGGTTAGGCATATGCATATATATTTGTTGTATACCTCGTGTTTCCCTAAGTTTAAGGGTGTAAATGTAATAACAATATTGTAATACGAAAAGATTAGAGCTTTTAAACAAAAACTTAGAAACAATTTAGAATTCCTACTCTAGTCTAACATGCCCTCTAATAGAGAAATGAAAGAAAACACACAATAATCTTACCTCTCTTACCAAATGAATCTTTCTTTTTCGTTGACTCGATGTGCTCTTGAGTTTTGAAATGTGGTCCCTCAATGGATTCTGTGCAAGAACTCCAGCAACGTTTCAACAATGTGATGTTTGAATGTTAGTTTGATCTATTTTATAGGATGATGGTTGATAGATTTATTTGGATTTTTTCACTCCAACATGATGCTCCAAAATGAAAGATGCAATGGAGGATTTATAGATTTCTTGGTTGCTGGATGAATGACTTAGTCAAATGCATTTAATAAGTTGGTTGGGAATTGAATGAATTAGTTGAGGGAAGTAGTCAAATGATTAATGATTTTGTTGTTTGGTTGTTGAATGAGTTGAATGTCTTAAATGTGTTTGTTAGAGAGTTGAATGTTTTAATGAGGGATTTATTAAGGGGTTGAATGTCTTAAATGTGTTTGTTAGAATGGTTGAGTGTCTTAAATGTGTTTGATAGAATGGTTGAATGTATTAAAGAGGTTTGAATAAGTTTGTTAATGATTAAAGGGGAAGTTAAATGGATTAAATGAGTTGGTTGGCTATTTGTTTATTTAGAATTATGTGTGCATGGTTTATTTAGTGAGTCCTAATTAACTAACAAATATTGATTAATTAGTTAATCAAAGTGAGACTATATGAAATAGGATGGGGGTCAGGGCACAATTAGGGTGATATAAATCTAGATTTCCAACGATGAGCATTTAGCTAGGATAAGTGATAGATGATGAATGTTGATGATAGAAGATTAGTGACATCACTAAAGTTGCAAAATTTTGGTGTCTACAAGTATCCACATTAGTAATAACAACACATTTGGTAGGGTTGAGAATGTGAAAGAGTGTGTCTTTGTGTGCATTGAGAGCATAATTTTTTCCTTTTTGTGCACTTTTAGAAGCTAAAAGGACTTCAATTAGTTTGGGTATATCTTATGGCATTTGATAGAGTCCTCAAAAATTGGATAGATCTACCCCATTGAGTTGGGCTTCAATTAAGTTGGACCTGTGCTTGATCTACCCCATTGAGTTCATCAAGATGGATCATATTTGATCATTCATGGGTATCTTGTGCATTATGGTCATCTTGATTAGCTTGTTCATTATGATTATCTTCTTGAAAATATTCACGAGCAATTTATTCATCAAAAGAAGATGAACCAATGTTTTCATTAATAAAATCCATTTTAATAGTGGTCAAGGGAATTTGAATATGCTCAATGGGAATCGTACTTAACCTAACACTTTGTCTTAAAGGAATGTGAGAAGTAGGTCTTTTAAATGGCATAAAAAGATGACATGGAAAAGATGTTGCAAATAATAATAGGAAATGAAATGCTATAAACAAAAGTGATTTTTTTTGTGTATGGAGATTAATAAATTATTGAAAAATTCAAGATCAAAAGAAGATGTTTTCAATGTCAGATATCAGAGCCGAGGTCAAAAGAAAGTGCTTTTAGTATGAGCTATTATGGTTGAAAGCAAGTTTTTTTAGTGTCATACTTAGATCCAAGGTTGAAATAAATTTCTCTGTGTTAAATATTCAGGTATTTATCTTTTCTTTTAGAAAATGTTTTTGAATCAACGAAGATGCGTGACTAACTCAAGTTGACCAATATGTTTTATCAAAATTTGGATTAAAAGATGAATTAAACCTAATTAAAATAAATTGAATAAAATAAAGCAAAACGTTGTAAATGAACTTTCGACAAGCAAAATGAAAGTAAAAAACTAAATTCAATAAGGTGAAATCAATTAAAACAAGACTAACTATAGACATGTAAAATTAACATTTAAGCTAAAATCATGCACTTGTGACCGCTCTTTTACACACTTAGCTTTAGACCTATCTTAGGGCCCCTTTTGATCACTTTTGACCACCTTACACACTCTTTTAAGCTAGTATATGACTCCCAAAAAAATTTAGCCATATCCTTATCAACCTTAGACACCTTATAGGCCTTGCTTAACAATCAACACGATGATATCACCCATTGGAAAAGAGTGCCCTAGGGGACTGTAGCACACTATTCTAGTGTCCTTCCCCCCTCTCTTATCTTCCCACCAAATAATGGTTATTTTTCCAAATTCAAAGCTATAGGAAGGTCAATGCATGTCCCTAATGGGCCTCGTTCAAAGAATTTTCAATGATATAACTATATAAACACTTTTCAAACCATTTTGAAAGGGGGGAGACTTCTACATCGAAAAACACCATAATCACACTTGCACACTGAGAGCAAAATACCTATTTATCCCAATTCTGATTCCATACAACTATAGTAGCCCAGAGCTAAAGTCTGGATATATTTTACAAGTCACAAGACACAGTTAAGGCATTTAATCACATCAATATTGTACTAGCATCTAGCACATTATACTAGTTATTCACACATCGCCATAACATAGGATAACTACATAAAATTTGATCCCTCTTTGAAGTATTGGTATGTAGGCAACGCTCAACACATGGGGTGTTGAGGCCTCACCCAACTTCAACCTTTGAATATTTTTTATCAATTGATTTGCATTGGTCTTCACATGTCAAAGAGCCAGGGTTTTGAAGCAAAAATAGTTACACATTAGTCTCTTCAAGTGATCGTAAGCTCCCACACCAGATACATGCTCTGCAAATGAAGGCACAAAAAATTCAAAAACCCTGATTTCCTCATTGTAAGTGGACAAGAGCACCCTAGGTTGGACAAGAGTGCCACCCCTTTTGTGTCCTCTTCCAAGCATTGTTGTCCAAGTCCAAATTCAGTTCCAAATTCCAATCACCAGACCTCTTTGCACAACAATTTTCAGACCCTAATTCCTCTTAGAGGCACAATTTCTAGCTAAGTCTTTGTTTTCTCCTTACACTTCACTATTTTTAGTAACTTTCTAGAATATAATAGTTCCAAATCAGTCAATGTTATCATCGTTACATTATTCTCCTGATTTTGCACAATAGTGTTGTCATCTAGGTTTTTCACACAAATCCCAAAATCTGATTAAACACTAACTATGAAATTAAATGACAAACTTAGTCATTTCTACCCTAGGTCTAACTGTGTTGACTCATAGATGTATGTAATATGAAAATAAGAACAAACTATGTAAGTGCCTAAAAGTGGGAATTAAAATTAAAGAAAGACAAAATCGGCTAATGGAGGATATAATTGACTATCACTATTGTCCCAAACTGGGTAATCCTATATTTTGCTGAAAATCAAGAACATAGGTCATGATTACTTGTGATAGCTTGAATTAGGTCTGTATGTGCATATTTGACCTTCAGAAGTGTGCAGAAAAATTGTAAATAACTTCTCTAAGATTGAAACCTAATAGAACATGTGATGATTAAAAATTTGCAAATAAAAAAAGGTGGAGTGTAATAGGGATAAGATGACCCCAATCACCTCCACAATGACTGAATATTGTCCATGTATCAAAAAATCCAAGAAGATAATCAAGCCCACCCAGTTCTCCCACTTAGAGTGCTTTGTGAAATCGTACTCATTTAACTATATGAATACATATAGAAATGGATTGAATACTTGATCATGTTTTGCTTTGGGCTAGATAAAATACACTTTTGATTTGGTTGAGGACTGTTTATAGTGATCAAAATAATAATTGGGAAGAATAGGAAACTTTTCGTCAATTTGTAATAATGTAAATATGCTTTTGTATTGTAATTGTCAACTAGTAGAATTAAGTGACTTGAATGTGCCTTTATAACAATCCAAAAGGGAAAACTACATGTTAGAAATCTTGAAAACATGGATCACAAGGTAAGAGAGGTTTAATTTTTTTAAAAATTACTGTGAAAGGGGCAAAACACATGATCGGCCCATAGGGGACAAATCTCATTGCCACTATTGTCCCTATTAGTCAATTTTATCTTGAAGGAAAATATTTGAAATTTGGGTCTTGGATTGGCTGTACATGTGCTTAAATTTTTTTTTAACAATTAGAACGTTTTTGTAGGTAACATATAATAATTTAAAGAAGAAAATGGGTCCAAATCGGTGCTTAGGATAGAATGAGGTGGAAAACTAGGTTTGATTAATTGCACAAGTATATAAAATGAAAAAGGGTGAAAACTGACATAATCAAATATTCGTGACCATATTTAGGTTAGTAAAACACAATATAAAAGATAAGGAATTGAATTGAATTAAATTTAGATATTAATTTCCACTGAGCCCAACACTGGTTTATGGTACTAAAAAATAAATTACATGAATCCAATATATTAAAAAGAATGTTCAATACATCTCCAAAAGATACCAAGAGCGAAATTAAATAAAACTTTGAGGAAAATTCAATGAGAAACAACTTTTCTAAAATTTGAAAGCAATAGATCATGAAACCAATAAAATGTACATTGCCTTACAGGTTTGGACCATGTTGTCTAGATATGTGGTCTCTTGCAGTTCTTGAGTCATGTTGCTTGGAAGTAAGAATTAATATTCCTATAATTGTTTGGATGTGAAGACTTCAATTTGAGTGTTTTCTGTTAGAGTTGAAGTGTCTCATAAATGAACAAAACTAAACATCTTTGGTCCTCATACTGAAAGAAGGTCCTTAGGTATCCATGATAATCTCTAAAATGATAATGGTATCTTCCATGAATCTCATAGTAGATAGGACACTTGAATATAAAATGCTTCTCTTTCAGGTTCTAGAAAACATAGTTGGTACATTGACTCTGTAGAAGGCCATGATTAGATGTCATCTAGAATTGACAAGAACAAAGCCAAAACTGAGCTAAAGGGATCCTTAAGTAGGATGGAAACAACTTCTTCATGTACTCAGGAACTCGATTTCGATCCTCATAGAAACACTAATAAAATTGGAAATAATTAGGGAGTTTTGGTTTCAAAGACTCTTTTGGATTAATCTATGTAACTTTCATATAATATTTATTGATCTCTTCACAAATATCTTTGTCATTTTCTTGTTTAGTGAACTGAAGAGCATTAATAGAAAACCCAAAAGGAGGGAGTCTTCCTAGATTGATATCTAGCTTCTAGAGGAGAGCCATAACTCTTGCATATGAACAAGATTTGCATCTTTGTTTGGCAAGTTGCACGAAAGATTGAAATTCTAAATATAAATACCTATTATGATCTGAGAAAGAATTTGCCATGCATTAGAGCCTATGCAACATAGTAATAATTTGGAAAACTAAAGAGATAAAGAGAGGACATACCTCAAACTCTTTTAGCTCAAAAAGGCAATCCAAAAAAAACCACACCTAATTAGGTGTAAGAGTGCACCTCCCCGAATTGATTGTAGATGCTACTTTCTTGGCTACATTGAATGCCATGATTTTTGTCTTTAAAATATTTACTTCAAGGCCATTTTGATCACAAAAATTTCTCACACATCAATATGATTTTGAAGACCCGTAATAGAGTGTGAAAGCAAAACAATGTCATTTGCAAACAATAAATAGTAATGTAAATCCCAAAGAGACTAAAACCATTAATACCACCCAACTTTTTAGAAATAAGATAATCTAGTTCATCAATACAAAGCCCAAAGAGTGTAGGTGAGAGTGGTTAGCGTTGTTTCACATCTATGATACTATGGATGCTATCTATAGTGCCCATTTTCATATGAATATGCCCCAAAACCGCCTCATATAAAGTCATTACCAGAGAAACTACTAAAGTTGAAAGACCCAAGTCTTAAGTCTTTGAACTAAGAGATAACTTGACATTGTATTAAATGCCTTACGAAAGTCTACAAAACAATAATTTACCTTACTTTTTAAGCCTTTGTGTCCTCAACAATAACAATAAGAATGAAAATGTGATCACTTGTTTGGTGATTCCTCCTAAATCCTACCTAACCTTTTGCACAATGTTTTGTCTCTGTCCACTTGGAGATATAGTCATCTAGTACTGTAACAAAAAGCTTAGCGAAAGTATGCCCAATCACGATGATATGATGGTTCCTTGGTTGAAGACAATCCCCATATTTGAAGATGGGATCACTAATATGAAATGTCCAAGTTGGGGAAAGACCATGCAAAATAATAAAATTAAAAATATTATAGATATGAATAAGAAAAATAACTAGAGATGTTTGAAGAATTGAACGTTTAAATTTGACATATATTGGGATTTATTAGAATTGAGTTTAATGATGGCCTCGAGGACCTTCTTGTCTAGAAAAAAATGACAGCTAAGTGGTCTAGGATGCACTTGGATGGGGGGTTGATTAGGAGCATCACAGAAGGAGGTTGCATATGTATACATGTATGGGGGTTGGATAAAAATGATCTTTAGAGTGACTTGGGATTGTACTGGATTTGGTGTAGGATAGCTCTTCATTTGTCATACACATATTATAGTTGTTTTTTCTTTCTAAGAATAATTCTATATAAATTTTGGATAAGCTTGACTTTAGAGGTGTTTGTGTCATCATACACTTAGTTAATTTGTGTACATTTTTACAATCAATATCATACCAAGCATTTTGAGGGAAATGACCACGGGTATTATGGCATCGGGTAATGTGAATGGAGTGAGAAAATGCATTAAAAGCAACAATTATAATTCCTTGGGATAACATATTAGCTCTCTCAATTGATTCCATAGTCTCAGAAATGATTATGAGGTTGGTTTCAAGAATATTTATGTAACTCTCATCATATGCATGGTCAAAATGGATAATAATATGTTGACAAGAGAGCCTAGGGGAAAAAGTTATATGAAAAGAGAGAACAACGTGATGTATAAGAGGTGGGAGAGAAGCTAAAACTTGGAGATCATAGATACTCAAAGAAGAAGATTTACAAGGAATTACATACTCAACTACACTTGCTATGTGCCTAAGGAAAACAAGTTACTTAACCTCTAGATTTAAGAAAGTGTTACGTATCATTTAAAATAAAACGGTCATGCAATTCACCCAACTTCATTAGGTGATGCCCATAAGCATTCATCATAAAGTCTTCAGAGTAGCTTTGGAGCCTAATTCATGATGATCAATTTCATAAATCATCAATGGGTCATTGTGAAGATAGTCGCTAGCACACTGTAGTTGACCAAATTGCACATTGAAGTCACCAAGAAGAAGTGTTTCACCAATAGTGGAGTATTTCATGAGTTTTGGTTGCAATTTTGTAAAGGGTGATTTACCCTCAAGGGTAATAACATACTTGTACTCTAGGGGGAAGTAACACGTAACAATGAACAACTTCTTCAAAAGAGTTCTTCTTTCTAGTGATATCCATAAAAATCTTGCAAATTCGTTGGATCCTACAAATTGATAGAAGATTGGAGATGATCTCTATAAAGACAAACTCCACCAGAGCCTTTTGTTCCATGTCGGAGCTCTGGTCTGTGCGTAGTAATCCAATAGTATCTTGAATATGAGAGGAGTGGTTTCTCTTTGGTTTTTTGGGTTTCCATAAGAAAGATGATATCCAAGTTAAGAATCACATCCTCGTAAGACCTTGGGGCAAAAAAAGGGAACCACTATAATTCCAAACAACGAATTGTAATTAAGGTTGTAGATCATTGTTTCAAACTCTTGCGTTATGAAGAAATGGGCCAAGGTTTAGCCTGCCAATCAAGGAGAAAATCCTTGATTAAGTTCTTCCATTACAAATCACATCCCATTTTTCTTGCTTTCCAGCGTCCAACACAATGTGGTTGGGAGCACAAAGCCATTTTGTTTTTAATAAAATGTATTAAAAATGAAAAATAAGTATAACAAATATATTTTATAAATGAGATCACTATGATGTAGTGTTTTCGGATTTGAAAATCTGAAAATTATGGATACATTAATTAAGAATATTTAATTTCAGATGATAAAGATTTTTAGAATCGTAAAAATAATTTCTAAGATATATAAAAAAACTATATTTAATTTGAGAGAGTAAAACATATATTTAAAACTATTTATGAGATTTTTTTTCAAAGAAACGTGAAGGCCTAACAAACAAATATATTTATTCAACAATCAGTCATCTATCGTTTTAGTTATTTCAATTGTCACATTACCCCATATAAATTAATATTCTAATAAAAATTATAATTTATAGGGTCTGGAATATCCATAAGACCCCACCAAGGGATCGGGAGCGCCATTCGATGCACAGAAAAAGCGATAATCGAAAATATTATTCCATGTGCTCGGACGAGACAAGACTGCTGGCTAATTCACGGCCGAGGAATCAGGAGGATCTGAAATGACGGCCTGTGAGGCTTGACCGAGAAGGGTAGCTCTGAAGTATGGCTCCTCACACCCAAAACTGGCCAAAAATGGAAAGTACACAACCTCGTCAATTGCCTTAACATAAGGCATAGGCAAACTCGTTATACGCTTCACAATCTGTTATTTTAGAGGGATATTTTATCGTCATTTACGTCTGGTTAGAGGCTGGAGATTAAATCTAACTGCATATGCAACTACAAGGCTTGATTCAAGTGAGTAACATGTTTCACTCGATTTTTTCATTTTTTTTCGTTCTTTCGAAAATATGATCTATTTCAGGGATTTAAGTGCAAGCACCCGCTCGAGCTTTGCTCATTAATGCGTGATTCAACAATTTTGACGTATTTAGGCCACGAATTTGATTCATTATGGATTTCGTTGAAAAATTGAAAACACTTTACCTAAAACTTTAGAAAAAGAGGCCATGAATTTAATTCAATTGCTGTTTTTTATGTTTCCTAAATCGAGCAAAGGAAGATTTGTTCTGTATTTAAGGATTCGAGTTTTTCCTATTGTTGTAATGATTTTATATTCAAAATTATGTTGGCATAGTTTGTCAAAAAGGCCCTTACACAGCATACGCATCTGTCTTTTCTGAGATTTGAGCAATGTAAAGTTGTTTTTTAGGTTTTTGTCAAAATCTGCCAGAAAATAACTTATCTTTTTGAGTAAAAGGCTTTTGGGAAAAAACTGTATGAGTTTTATAATTCACGATCACCCCATGATCCATGTTGTTTCCGATTAATGATCCAAATGTGGATTTAAAAACTTACACAGTTTTTTCTTAAAAATCTTTTACGTATATTATGGACCGTGAAAGCCTCCGATCTTTAAGCATATGTTATTAATCCTTTTTCCTATTGTAATAGGGATTTGCTCAGTTAGATGGGTGGCCTGAGGGAAAGGCTCTATAACCCTGCGAGTCAAACTCTTTCCCCCACACAGACAAATGGGGCTCTAAGCCCATTAAGGTTTAATTCTGTCTCAATCACTAGAGCACAGCTCTGTGGATCAGACAACAATTATTTTACCTTTCCGAATTCTGGCATTTAACAGTTGTCTGAGGCTATGACATGCATAACTGTGGCAACTCTAGCTTGAGAAAGTAATCAAGGATCTCCTACATTGCCGCTTCTTTGCCTGGCTGAGAACCAAGCTAATTTTGGAAATGCTAACAAGTTATTACTCTGAAGGTCCTGACTCCTAACCATACGTTAATGGATTTTGAATTCTTGAGAGTTTTCATTCTTTTTAGTAAATCATTTTTTGTCTTCATTGTCTATCAGTAATGAAATCCTTATTCATGCAAATTGAAGCCTAGATGCTTTCATAGATGAAACCAAGTGCAGATGGTGGAAAGAAAAGGAGTTGGATATCCATCAGATGAATTTTGTGATACAGTAGAATTTTTTGAAGTTAATACATGGCAATACTTTAACAATCAGTCACTAAGTTAGGAAGGCATTTTTTAACAGCTGAAATTATGGCTACAATTGCTAACTATCAAAAATCATGCTTTGTAAAGGCAATTTTATAATTCAAGGTATTTCCGGTATTTCAAATGCTCATGAGGACTGTAGCTGCCAGCTGTTTATATCTAAGCATGAAGACTGGGGATGCTAGCAGCCAGCGGGAGTGTGGGCCATCTTAATGGTTTAGTGATTGTGATTTTAGATATATTCTTTTAAGGAAAAAGGTGGAATATTTAAGAACACAATTATTTTAAACAGGTCCCAATCCCATATTTTGGAGTTATGATTTTAAATCTTTATGTTTTACTCTGAAGTTTGCAAGACTTTATATTAGATGAGGAGATGATCAGTTCTTCCTGATTCGAAACACGTTGGTTTAAAATCTTGCACACAGTTACACCCAGAAATCTGCTGAACTCAGATGATCAGTTGTTTGCTCTCGTAGAAAAAGGTTGGTGCAATTTGCTTTATCATTTAATTTAAATTCATCCTGCTGATGGGATTCCATTACTTTACTGTTTTGCTTTAAATATTTTCTCTTTGCACTTACCGTGCAATTTTATTATCAAATTTTATCTTCAGTGTAGTACTTTGTTGTAAAGAGCAAATTAGCCAGATGCAGGACAAGGTGAGGCCCTAACATGTGCTACTGTGGTTGTTTTGGGATACGGAAAGGAGGAATAAATAGGGTAGTTTTCTATAATTGCTTGTGGATGTCACTTAGAGTTTGACTGAGTTTTATTTCCTCTTACTTTATTGAGCATCGTCAACCACCACACATTGTGTTTTGAGCATTGAAGGACATGCTACTGTGGTTGTTTTGGGATACGGAAAGGAGGAATAAATAGGGTAGTTTTCTATAATTGCTTGTGGATGTCACTTAGAGTTTGACTGAGTTTTATTTCCTCTTACTTTATTGAGCATCGTCAACCACCACACATTGTGTTTTGAGCATTGAAGGACATATAGTTATAAACAGTTATCCAAATATTCTGGCTGGGTGAAAACATGGAATTTCCTTTAAAAGTCAGGCTCTTTACTCTTGTACAGATTCTAGAATAGGGTATTTTCATATCTCAAAATGCGTGGATCTATGTGATTAACGAAAACATCTTATTCACAGCTCTATGCAAACATTTCTGTGGTGTTATTACCTTATTGAGCATCGTTAAACACCACACATTGTGACGTGAGCATTGAAGGACATATAGTCATTAACAACTTATACTTTAGCTAAATGTGTTTGCTGGGAAAACATGGAATTCCCAAGTAAGGCTCTTCATTCTGGTACAGAATAGGGAATTTTATTGTTCCAAAACTATGTGAATCTATACATTAATGAAAACACATTGTTCACAGTTCTATGCAAACATTTCTATTGGAAAATTTATTTGATTAGCTTTTATTCCCTCAACATTTTGTCCCAAAATGATTGTTTCAAATAAAAATGGGGATAAAAAGACTCTTTTATCCTATTTGTTAGCTTCTGGGCACTTGCAACAACAAAAAGTTTCTGCTTGTTTAGGACTACTATCAGATAATGTCAGACAGCATCTGGGAAGCTTCCATATGGACATGCGACTTTCTATGCAATCCAACATTTTCTTAATGAGCATATAATATGCTAAATAGATTGAATAGGATGGAAGTGGATGGTATCATGAACTATAATCCTTGACACTATCTAAACTTTTGTCCAAATACTCCATATTTGTACCTAAAAGAAATGTTCCTGATTAATGTCACTTGACTTAAATGTTAAGTAAATTCTTTCGTCCATAATTGGTGACAATACGTGTGTTTTTTTGGAAGTTAGATGTATCTCTTGTTATTGATGATTTCAACAAAGCTAGCTTCTAGTGCAATTCTTTTGATACTAAAATTATTTGAAATTCTTGAAAATTTGGGTTCCTTGTCTTAGTTCACAGTTTGTTTAAAGCTTAAAATTGCAAGCTATTAGTTAGGAATTATCTTGGGCATACTTTTATAAACTGTCATTTGTTTATTTTCTCAATGTTGTAATGTTTAGAAGGGGACAACTGTCTAGAGAAAATATTTCAAGTATGTGCGACTGGAATTAACTTTAGAACTGTTTACAAATTTCAAGATTTTGTTTGATTTTTTACTTGGATAATACCTAATCACATACAGCAGTAGATTCGCTAAAACGTCAGCATACATAATTCTTGATTTGTGTTTATTGGCAGTGGTTGAAAATCAGGATGCACACACCTGTTGCTTTATTTGACAAAAATGGGGCAACTTACTGAAAAAGGTTGCACACTTCAATCAATAGTAGATCAAGTGATGTCTGTGGGAGAAAGCAATATGTCAAACCTTTCAGCATGTGAGGCTGAAGCATGTTGTGTTGGAGTGACTTGCAATGGGGATGACTCTCAGAAGAAAAATGCAATTGTTTCTGGTGGACCTTCTGATGAGCCATTGCGAAGGCGCTCTATTTTTTGCTATGGAATTGGGCACATGCTGAATGATATCACTTCAGCATGTTGGTTCACCTACCTTCTGATGTTTTTGACTGAAATTGGCTTGACTCCAAGGTGATTTTATTTTTATTTTATCCAAACGGTAGTGTAGCTTATCATGCAATTGCGATGCTTTTTATTTTCATTTTTTGGTAGCTCTTGACGCTTGAATGGTATTTGCAAGTGATATGGTAAGTAAAAGATTCCTGTTTGCTGTTAAGAAGATCCAGAAATCATTAGAAATTGCAGTCCTGCTAGGACAGTGGGATGCAATTCTAGAACAAGATCGGGGAACATCACCTTTTGAAGCAAAACCTTGTGCACTTAGGCTTACAAGAAGCAAATTACGATATCCTTCAAAAGAAAATTATCATGCCATAGGGCATGTATAACTAGCCAACTAGTTTGAAAAGTTTGCAGTAGTATATTTTGCTTATATTAATTTTTTTTTTCATTTTACATAGCCACTCTCCTTTTGACAATGCTCTTATTCACCAATGTACATGAGTTAAAAAGTCAGAGAGAAATGAATATTCAGGGAAAATAGTCATCAAAGTGATGATGACTTAAGTAGTAAAAATACTCCCACATGGTGAAAATTTCCACAAACAAAAAAATCTAAACGCTTCTATGTTTTTCAATCCACCAATTGCAGTTTTCAATGATTTCAAATACGGAGATACATACATTGACTTTACATGTCTTTTAGAAAATTTCAATTGAATTCGAAGCCAGACATTTTAATGGATGAAACATTCCTGGAAATTTCATGTTAATACTATTCCATGATCCAAGAATATGTTTCAGAAGAAGGGTTTTCAGATATAAGTCAAGAAGAAAACAATTTCTGGTGGTTGAACCTCCTAATGAGCGTGTGCATATTACAAACTTTAGCCATAAAATCACTTTTTACCCTAGCATTGTCACAATCAGGATTATTTAAAACTTAAAGGCAAACATATGATATTGGATAAACCGTAAGACAAACTCCTCAATGTAGGCAGTTACTACAGGACAACAACTACGAGCATAACATGTATACTATAGAAATCCTTGGATAATTTTTGCACCCTTATATTTTTTGAGATAGAACTTGATTTTCCTGGCCGCTTGAACACAAGCATTTTTACATTGGATATGAGATAGGAATGTGTTTTTGACCCTCTTGTTTGACATCATATACAACTTGTCCGTTTCCACTAGTCCCATTGACTGCTTCTGGTTATTTATGGATGTTATCAAAACCTTTACTAGTTGTTTCTATCTATAATGAATTTTCCCAATCAATTTAGAATTTTAGTGTAGTCTCAGATTCTTTCTAGAACAGTTCTGAGCTATGTGCCTTAGATGTTGATTACTAGATTAGAGAAAAGTTTAGAAGAGCAATACTCTGATGTACTGTTATACTTTTATGGGATTCAATTTGAAAACATATTTTCTTCATTCAATCACAAGGTTCCTTCTACTGAATGGCCCACATTTGGAGTTCCTTTCTGTCAGTGTATGAGTTGTTTGGTAAGTCCTAAATACTATTTAGTTTGTGAAACCTGCCGGGACTTTATACCATAAATTTCATCACATCTATTGCTGAATCGAATCTATTTGTTGACAGAGACGCTGCCATTGTTATGCTTTCGGGACAGATAGCAGATGGAGTTGCAACCGTTTTTGTTGGGGAACTGGTATGCTCAGTAGTTTTCTGGATGCATAGTGTGATCTTTGTTACTACTTGTAGATGTGACATGTCCTTTCTTTTCTGTTTTAGTAGTTTCTATCATATCAGCAATAGAAACATACTCTTATGCACTCAAACATAAGCTTCATGACATATGTATTTGCATTTTTGACATGTCAGTTTCATTTCTTAAACATGCCCTCCTTTTTTATTTTAGTAGGTTTCATTTTCTTTTACAGCTTATACACCCTTTTGAAAATTGTCCTTTTAGAACATTTGTCAGATTGCAAGTTTTTCATCATTTAGAATAATAATGAAAGCATTTTTCCAACCTCAAGGATTTGAATTCGTTACTAAATGGGTAAGATTGATTACCAAGGCATTTGTACCTTCACTTTTGTTCTGTTTCAAAGCATTTTAAAGGATTTATTTGGATTACCAAATCATAATCAAAATATAATTTAGACCAAGTAAATTAAGAAATGCCATATAATTTCTGTGCCAGTGAAAAAAGGGAATGTCTAATGTATTGCATTTGTCATTGACCAAAAAAATAAAAACAATGATTGTTCTTACTACTAAGTTTTTGGAAGTTTTGGTTGATTAAATTTTTCCAAAATAAGAAGCAAGGTTTTTTACCAGAAAATTAACAATGATGAGATATACTTATTAATAAACTAATAAGCTAAACGTAGGATAACTAATATCACTTGATGAGTTAAAAAAAGAAAGTATGTTAATGTCCTTGGTCAACCAAAAATGGTTGATTGGACTGAAGATTACATAAAATATACCTAAAGGATGTGAGTTTACAAGGTATCTACAATCTAGTCTTAAGTATGCAATTAACAGAAATAGCATTAAAAAGTAATTCAATAGAATACATAAGTGTTACTACTATGAACCAATAACAGATCGTCTCTTCTTTAAATGTCAACGTAACCCCAAATTTGTTAGCATCAGAATGTAATGTGTTCTTATCTTTTCATATCATAAGTTCGTTGTTATCATAAATTGGGCAATTTCCTTGCTAGTGCCTCTTGTAGACTGATGTCTGGAAAAACAGGACAAAAATGGCATTTTAATGATCACAAGTTCAAAAATCTGACCCTATTCCTTTTGTAGTCCAGGATTATGAGTTTTGTTGCAGAAATATGTTTTTACCTAGGCTCCTATAGATAGCTCTTTTCACATATTGACTTGTGATTCATATGAATCCACACGAACATGAATCTAATATTTTTAGATTTAACCATTTCAAATTGTCTAGCATTATAGCATGTTTCCATTGGCTTTTAGTATCTTCAATGGACATATTAAATTTAAATATCTATCTAAAAAGACACAAAACCCTTCACCGAATTAGGAAGGATGAGTTATTAGCTTGATTTTAGTGATCTTTTGGTGGCTGTCTGTTGGTCTCTCTCTTTCACCAAACATAATTTAAGATCACTTTACGTTGCTTCAAATAGGAAAGATTTTTCTGCTCAAATATTCAGTTTTGAAAGAACCTTATCTATCACCATACTTTTATTCATAATAGGAGGTTGTTAATTATATTTGTTTCAATTTTCAATGAATTTATGTTTCTGACTTTTTCAAAAGTTGCTGAAGAACTAATCTGCCATGTCATGCTTTGGGATGGTTTATTTTATGCTTACAAATGACCATATGTTTTAGATTGATAGGTTTGGTCATTTTAAACTGTGGCATGGTGGTGGATCAGTTCTAGTTGCTGTATCTTTTTCTTCTGTCTTTGGAGGTTGCTTGATATGCACGATCCTTGGAACTAATTCTCTTACAGTAAGCACAATCGGATATAGTATCTTTGCTGCAATCTTCAATATTGGATGGGCAGCTACTCAAGTATCTCACATGTAATAAACTTTGTCATTTCTTAATATCATTGAAAATGGCATGTCATATTCAAATTTAAAGTTCACTGTTTGTCTGGTCATTTTGCAAGAAGATGGGAATGTTATTTAATTTTCTCAGTATCTTTACATAGAATTTTACTGGAAATTTTTAATGTTTGTAACTTTTTCCACCTAACCAATGTGTGTATTTGTTGTTTCTAAGGGCAATGGTGAACTGCATCACAGCAAATTCTACTAGTAGAGTTGCATTGACAAGTTGTCGTAATGCTTTTACGATGGTATGTCTATTTTCGTTCACTTAGGTTTTGATTTGAAATTTTAAAGATTAGGACTTGAACTTGTCAACTAGGCTGTTCTAGTTGTCTTGTGATTTGTTTCGTTCTCAAGTCTTGCACCTATAATGGTTGAATTTTGAACTTTTTGTGGGTTAATATAGATTGCAAACCTTTCACTATATGCAATTGCGTTCATTGTATTGGAACTTATCCCAGGCAATGATCCTATTGGCATTGAGGGACAGGTATGGCATTGTTTCCAACCTCATATTTGTCGTTATTGTGTGGAAGATGAGTATGAATTTTCATCTCAAGAGTTTTCAGAATTAATTTTTTTTTTAATTACATTGGGCAGTACCGCTGGATTGCAATTGTGTCCATTATTAGTGGTAGCTGTTTTGTAATCATATTTCATTTGGGCGTCAAAGAGCCAAGGTGGGTAGTGAATTTATAATCTTTCCTTTATTTCACATTTTATTAATGTTATAGATGATAGAGTGATAGAGTCCAATTGGCTTTTTCAGTTATAGATGTCATGGTCATCACAGCTTTAGTGTATGGTGTTGAATGTATTGAAGGTAATTATTTTCACAGAGTTTTTTGTCTAGGTTAAAAAAAATATTTAAATTGATTTTTCTACAGATTGCAACATCACAAGCTACCAAACATTCAAATAGGGATTTCATGGTTTTACTGGTTCAAGAAGGTTCTATATTACCAGGTTGCTTTGGTTTATATGCTTGCTCGACTTATAACGAATGTGTCACAGGTGAGAATTGCTGACTATTTTTTTATTATCTTGTGGATTATATATATATTAGAGTTATGTGAAAGTGGCATGGGAGCTAGATGTAGCTTGTACTGATCTCTACTGCAGTTTGGGACCATAACACTGATGCTGAAAATGTGAAATAGTAACCGGGATAATAAAAAATGGGTAAAAAAAGAAGAGGCAATAATGGTAATTTGTATTTATGTTAGAATCAGATTTATTCTATTGGTTCATGGGGTCCATCCCTAGGTATGTGGGACACATTTCACCATTCCCAGCATAAATGGGAACATGGACTTGTAGGAAGCCCTTCTTCCGTCCTAGAGGTCAGGCAGTCTGGGGATGCCATCCATTGTGTCGCAGGGGGCTGGTTGGGAGACCATGGTTGAGAAAGCCCACATAAAAATTTGAGAACAAAAAAATTCAGCTTAAAGAAAAGGGATAAGACACATGACCTAACCCTTAGCAACTCCAGAAAGATCGCATCAACTACAAATTTTAAAATAAAGTGGAATGTAGATAATTTTGTGGAAGAATCAAGCAAAGGAACAATAAAGTGAAATAACCACGGGCAAAAAATGAAAAGCAGAGAAGGCACAAGGAGAGGACATGGAAAAATATATAGGACATTTAATAACCTTACACAATATGAAGAAGAGCATAAGTAGATTTTGTGGGTTTTATTGCTTATGATTTTCAGATTTTCAAGTGCTTTTCTGCCCCAAGTTTCTTCAAACATTTTATCACAAGAAATTCACCAGTGACTGCTATTGCTAATTTCTAGTGCCTAAAATTAGCACTAGTAATAGACTTAATGGCTGTATAGATCAACTGAGAAGTTGTTGAGGAAAGCATGTCTGAGAAACAGAAACATCAACCTAAACTCCACCGAAGGGATGAAATTGATTGCTGAAAAACTAGTGCTACAATATCTAAGATGACAATTAACAAGAAAAATAGTAGCGGCGGACCATCATCATGGAAATGACATTTTTGTGGCCTAGAGTTTTAGGTGAGTTATCATAGGGTGAGGAATCACATTTTCGCCAAGTTTGTCAAATAATTCAACCTGCAAAGGTAGGTGAAGTTTGTTGGTTGGAAACAATAATTGAGCAAGAAAAAAAAGCAAAGGAAGCAAAATTCACTTTGGAATTGTATTTGTAGAAGTTCATGAAGACAAAGTAAACTTGGAGGTTCCGATAGAAATGTTGGAGGAGTTTCTGATCCTAGTGGTGACGCTTTTGCTGGAGATACTTCTCGGAAGAATGTCGTAGTTATTACTAAGAAGCACAACGTGCAATTTCATGAATTTGCTGGGAAATAAATTAATAATTCTATGGCAATGGTCTTGCTTTCCACATTCATCATTCTCCTTTTTACAAAGAGTTGTTTAAGAAGTTTTTAGCTCTAGGTCCTTGTATTTTCCACCAGGACAATATAAATGTAGGACATTGATATTTGAAAAAAAGGTGCCCAAAGCTGATAGGCAAACAGAAGATATAAAAGAAATTTAGGTCGGGATAATATGCACTATTTTCATGAATGCATGGATAGATATCTAATGCTTCCCATTAATAATTGTTACTTCATAAGTAGGGCCCTTATTCCTTTGAGGAGCTGATTATAGTGGAAAGATTACTAGTGCAACTTCCAATTTGAGCCTTTGTAGGACACAAAATAAGAGGTTGGGCCCTCCAATTTAGTGCAGGTATCTATTGATGCAAGAGATTTTTTTTCGTACAATTGTTTTAGTATTTTGGTAGGAATAATTGAAATCTATGTTGTAGATACACATAATGATGCACTAAAATATATAGAGAAAATTCCATGCTGATGAATTTCAATTTTTGGATGTGCAAATGTTTATCTACAATCACTGTATATACTCAGCCATTTACAAGATTCGTGCAAGGAAGGAATTCGTCATATCTAGGGATATGTCGTATGTTATTTTCCTTTGTTGCTAAAGAAAATGTAATTCCTATTTGGTTGTATAATGAGATTTGAGGAGTTTTGCAGAGGCAATTGAATAATAGACAGATAGTTAGTACATGGTAGTCTATGCTCTAAGTTCAAAATGGTATATTAATAGGCTGGGAGAATTTCACCAGTTCATGACTAAAGTTGAGGGGTCCCTAGTTTCTGTTTTAAAGTTTTTTGGTTGATAGAGGGTATGATTATTTGAGAAAAGTTCTTGTCTTTTTCATACTTGAGTGGGCCCTTCAGTGCAATGGAGGCAAGGGAGGAGATATTGAAATTTTACAAGAAAACCCAATTGTATAGTAGAAGTTGCATGGGGAAGAAGTTCTAGATCTTAGTGACTCTTCCATTCACCTCTTGTGATGGGTATTCAGTGCTCGTATAAAGAGGAATTGGTGCACCTACACCTTTATCTACTCTATGAAGATGAATATGCTTACTTCTATGAGACCAAGGAGCTAGTAGCTATACAAAGTGGTTGTCATCCCAATACTCGAATGACTTTAGACTATTACTCGGGATGTTGTCAAATGTGAATCCAAAGGATGTTATAAAGGCTGATGAGGATGAGGATGCACAAGTTCATCATGGGGAAAATCTTAATCTGAAATTCAGATTGAGGTAAGATGATTGATCCTTGAAATCATGTTAAGGTCGGTCGCAAGTTTATTGTTGATTTTATCGAGTCTACATGTGAAATGATCTTTTTAGCAGATAAAGATACTCCATGTTTGGGTGAGTTTATGAAATATTGACTTTGCGTGAGCAAATCATATCAATTATGGACAAGAGGTTCACTTCCCTAACACAAAGGCTAAAATAAATGGCAGTAGGAACAAGATGAACATACCTATCCATATGGATTCTTATGCCTTGAATTCAAAATGGCATGATATTGAAGTGATAGAGAGGCGGCCTCCCTCCCAAACTACAAAAGTAGTGAAGGGTTTTTTCACTACTAGGAAGAAATCTTTAATGGTATATTGGAGGCATTTAATTTTAATTTTTTTTAATTTCTCAATTCCCTTGATATGGTGACCTTCAGTTTAGATGCCATGATCGAGGGGTATCTCTTTTGTTTAACTTATTCGGGACTTGCACCCACCTTGTCCGCTGGTGTAAGCCACACTGAGCAAGTTGGATGTGGCATTTGACTCAATTTCAACAATTTAGATCATGTCCCCTGAGGTTTGAACCCAAGGCTTTGCTTCATTAGTCCCAACATGTTACTGCTTGAGCTCATCTGATTCAACCATAGAGAAGGCATTTATTATTAGAACTAGTTTTTACATTTTTCATTTGCATGTAATACAATAGAGAAGGCATTTATTATTAAAACTAGTTTTACATTTTTCATTTGCATGTAATGAGTTTTGTATGATGAAAGATTTATATGATAGATGTGTTTAGAGGGACTTGAGTTGTAGGCATTTGCGACATGGTTTACCCTCACAAGTGGCCAATTGGTCTTTTTTTGAGAAAAATTGGAGTACTTTTCTTTTTGTTTTTTCTTTGAAGAGGAACTAGTGAGGGTTAAAGACGAAAAATAACATATTATACATTCACAACACTCTTTGACTTTTGTCTTGTAGAGATGTCGGGTATAAGGAAATCCCTCAAAGAATGGGGCTAACTCATATATTGGTGTATATGGGAATCGGGGGACACAATTAATGGCTGCCTTACTCCCTAGTAGTGAATCACACACACACAGAGTCACACAAAGATACCAGACAAATGTAACGAACAACATTTCTTTTTTTTCTAGTTGAAATTAGACACAAATTACATCCCAATTACTCCATGGAATTATCAATTATAACAGATTTTAACTCTACTCATGTCTTTATTTTCTCTCATCCTAACTGGAACCCCTTCGTTGAGGTCAATATCAGTTCTTATTATGTTGGTTCGTGGCACTTCCACTTCCCCATAAGTGTCATGTGGGGCTTGAAAACAATTGAACTGTCACAATAAACTAGGCCACTGCTAACTCATATATTGGTGTATATGGGAATCGGGGGACCCAATTAATCGCTGCCTTACTCCCTAGTTGTGAATCACATGCATACTAAATATGAATGCTATTATATTAAAACCACTTCACGATCTACCAATACATTTACTAACACCATGGCTTCTCTTATTTCCCAAATCCCATCAACACTGTCAAACTCCAAGCTATCGGTCATTTAGTTTTTTCTTTGTCCTTACCTCTAGTTCTTTTTCTCAATCCTTGGTATGTATCTTCAGTCAGACTCTTTATTTTATGGAGAGAGGTCCTCTCCTCATCCTTATCTATTGATTTCTTCACCAACTCATTTTTCTTCTCCTTGCCCTACTTTTTATGCTTCTTCCTATTGGGGAGTGATACCAATCTCCCCACATTCTTTAGCTCTAACCACCATTCCTCCACTAGTTTCTATTCTAACCTCTTCCAAAGCAAACATCCTTTCATGTTGTTAATTTCCTCCACCAGCTCCATACAAAGTAAATGTTGTATGGCAGCTTTGGTCTAGATCTTTTCCAAGATCCTCTCCATGTCAGTCTACTTGCTGTTCAAAGGGGTAATTGGATGAATGCTTGCCTCAAGAGATCTCGTGCCCCATGGCCACTGCTAATTGAAATCTCTTAGTAAGAGCTTTCCAATGAGACAAAAGTGCCTCTTTTGGTGGCTGCATGTGGAAGCTATGGTCACTTGAAGTTTTGTGCTGCACGCATTGTGTTGTGACCACTATGATCAAGGAACTTCGTGATGAATGAGATTATAACGGACTTGCTATGATCTCCATGGCCACTGTGCATTCCGTGAACCCAAGATTCCATGGGGTGTTCTTGAGACTATTAGACTCTGTGACCATACATTTCATGGGTTTTCTTTAACGCTACCGGACTCTGTGATCTTGTGGGGATTTACCAAGGTCGATCACTCCATGGATTGTTGATTCTGTGGAAGCCTTGATGCTATTGTGGCCCCTGTCCCCTTTTCACAGAATCACGAACTTTGTGAATTCTTTGTGATCATCGAGGACTCTATGGGGTGATATCAAGGTTGTGGACTTCATTAATTTATATGCGAACTTGGATAATTCCATGGCTCTGTGATTCCATGTGCGAACTTAGAGCATTCCTCGCCTTCGTGATTTTGTGTGCAAACTTTGAGAATTTTGTGGCTCCGTGTTCCCATGTGCAAACTTCGACAATTCCATGGCTCCGTGATTCTGAACACAAACTTTGAGAATTTCGTGTCTCCGTGATCCCATGCGCAAACTTTGAGATTCCATGGCTCCGTGATTCTGTGCACAAACTTCGAGACTCGTGGACTTATCAATTCCAACTTAGAATCACGTTGGGTCTGCAGTGAACTCCGTAAGCTTTAAACTTAGTCGTGAATGAGTCTTAGACTTAGATGTGGTTGTAGTTAGCATAGAGAACACTTCTAAATATGTGAGGTTGTTGTGAAACTTAGAGAAATATGTGTGGCCTCCATAACAATGCAACTTCAAGTTGCAAAAAGAAATATGTGTGAGACTATGACCACCATTAAAGGCAACTTGGAGTTGCAAAGTGAAATTTGCCCTGAAATGTGATCTCTATGATCTCTAAATGTGACCCGAGAACCCTTATTGAAACTACTCAAAATATCCAACAACTTTTGGGTGATGCAAGATTGCCTGTTCCCCTTGGATGCTCTTGCATTATACACCCAAGGTAAATGAAATTGTCCATAACTCTTGCTCATGAACCCAATGCAAGTTATTCAATTGGTTTTCCATGTCTAGCAATTTCAGCTACTCAATTCTTCCACTTTACCAAGTACTCATAGTACTCATTACCCCATGTTTTCTTGCCAATCCATGTGTCCAGAATGGCTTCTATTTTCTTCCTTGGCTGGAAATTGTTCCTTCCAATCAATGGTTGAAGGATCCTTGTTTGATTCTTCCTCACTTGTTTGTCCTTTTGGAAACCTCTTCTTATGCAAATGTGCCAATACTAAGTCCCCAACTTCAAAATTCTATTCTCTCCTCTTCTAGTCAGCATGTTCTTTATATTTTCTGCCACTTTCCTCCAATCTCCTCTTTATCTCAATATGCACATCATGCATAACTTGTGCATATTCTTCACCTTCAACATTTCTTCTACTCAATTCAGTTGTTCTTAATTCACACATACCTCTTGGGCTGCTTCCATATACAATTTGGAAATGACTAATTCTTGTGCTTTGATTAACTAAATTGTTGTAAGAAAATTCAGCTTGGGCCAACAACTCATCCCACTGTTTGGGCTTGTCTCCAATCAAACATCTAATCATATTAACTAGATTGTGATTCACAACTTTTATTTGCCCATGCATTCGGCAATGGTAGGTCGAACTAAATCTAATCTTGTGCCCAATTTCCTTCATAATGTCTTCCAAAAGTGCCCAACAAATTTTGTATCCCTATTTGACACAATGCTCCTAGGCAACCCATGTAATCTCACAACTTCTTTGAAAAACATGTTAGCAACATTTGTGGCATCACTCGTTTTATTGCACGCTATAAAGTGTGTTATTTTAGAAAACCTATCTACAACAACAAAAATAGAGTCATTACCTCTTTGAGTTCTTGGCAACCCAAGAATGAAATCCACACTCAATGCATCCTATGGTATGTTTGGAACAAGTAGTCGTGATATAGTCCAATATTTTGGCTTTTCCCTTTTGCATGCTGGCAAATTTTGCATCTTTGCATGAACTTCTTCATGTCCATGCTCATTTGTGGCAATAATATTGGGCACTCAACTATGCCAAGGTCTTGTCATACCTGAAATGACCAGTTAAGCCTCTGCTATGTTTTTCTTCCAATAGGTTCTCTCTCATAGAGTCTTGAGGTATGCATAACCTCTCCCCCTTCAACAACAACCCATCTTGAATCATGTACTCCAGCCATGGAGTTCCGTCCATCTTTGTGGGATTTTTGCATGCTATTCATGCATCTTAGAAATCTTCATCATCCTCTTACAACTCTTTCATTGAATCAAAGTCGATTTCAATGCTAAGCTCATTCACAACAAGAGCTCACCTACTTAAGGCATCTACAACCTTATTTGATTGCCCACTTTTATGCTTTAAAACAAAAGAATAGCTTTGGAGAAATTGTACCCATTTCATATGCCTCTGATTTAACTTGCCTTGGCTGTTTTTAAATTGTAGGACTTGGTGATCAATGTACAAAACAAAATAAATTCTTTTGGCAAATAATGCCTCAACTTCTTAAGGGCTTGTACTATTGCATAAAATTCTTGAACATAAACTGAATATTTTATTTTTGCTTTATTCAAATTTTCACTAAAATACGCAATAGGCGTACCTTCTTAATTCAGCCTTGCCCTAATAGCTATTCCAATTACATCACAATGTACTTTGAACACTTTTCCAAAATTAGGAAACTCTTAACACTGGCTGTTCTATTATCTTTTTCTTCAAGAGTTGAAAGCTATTTTCTGCTGCAACTGTCCAATGAAAATTATTTTTATCTCCCTTCATAGTTTCCATGATAGGAGAACAAATACTACTAATATTTCTAATGAATTTCCAATAGAAACTTGCCAACCTATGAAAACTTTTGACCTCAAACATGTTTTTTGGCAAATGCCACTCTAAAATTACTTTCACCTCTTTAGGGCTCATTTTTAATCCACCTTTTGAGATCACGAATCCCAAATATACTAGCTCCTCTTGCATGAAGCTACACTTATTCAAATCGATCAACAAATTCTCATCTTTTAACTTCTCCAAAACCAATCTCAAATGCTCTTTTCTAAAATGACTAAAAATCAAAATATCATTCAAATAAACAATCACAAACTTTTGAAGATTCACGAGTCTCATGAATGTGTTTGGGGTATTCGTCAAGTCGAATGACATAACTAACGATTTATACAATCCATTATTTGTATTGAATGCAGTCTTCCATTCATCAGCTTCTCATCAAATATATTTTAATGAAATACTTGGCTCCACTCAAACGATCCATTAAATCATTATTCCTTGAAAATGAGAAAATAAACTTAATGGTGATCTTGTTTATTGCACGTGCATCTGTGCACATTTTTCATTCTCCACCTTTCTTGGGTGCCAATATGGTTGAGACTAAACATAGGATCAAACTCTCTTTGATTAAGCCCTTGTCCAACAATTTCTACACCGGACTTTTTATTTATTGATTCTCCACTGTAATCGATTTATAAGCTACCTTGTTTGGCAAGCTTGCTCTCGGAACTAGATCCATATGATAGCTAATGCTTCTCATAAGCGACAGTCCCTTTGGAAAATTACTTGTCACAATATCAACATATTCTTCCAACAAATTTTGAATTTCAATAGGAAGATCACTCACCTTTGTGGTTGTTATAACTTGCATAGGCTTGGATATGAGAGCAAAACATGTCTCTTCTGTCTTTGATACTTTTAAAAATTCTTTACTATAAACTATCATTACTTTGGAAGTGTTGTCCACCTCTTCTCCTTTATTTTTCTATGGGCTCAATGTGAACCTCTTTCTATCCTTCACAAAAGTTTAAGTGTTCGCTCTACCATCATGCACGACTCTTCGATCATATTGTTGTAGTCTTCCCAATAGCATGTGACATACATTAATAGGTATAATGTTGCACAACTTCATCTTTATATGAGCCAATTTGAAAGTTTACCATACATTGTTCATTTACCAACACTTGGTGGCCTTTAAGAAACCATAAAAATTTGTATGGGGTTGGATGTATCAACCTTTTTAGCCCAAGTCTTTCCACCATTTCATTAGATATTAATTTATTTGTGTTGCGACTATCAATGGCCACCTTACAACACTTACCTTCTGATTTACAAATAGTCCGAAATAGACTCTTTGCATTGGTTCATATGTCTCTTTGGGTGGTTTCAACAACACTCTTTTCATCATAAGAGCATCTCTTTGTTCCGGATCGAGTGTGTACTGGAGACCCAACATTTTCTTTATCACCATGAGCAATATGAGCAATCCCTTTAGTTCTCTTGCCACTATTCTGAGGTGTTTTTTGACACTCAAAAGTTATATTTCCAACATACTTATTGCATTCAAAACACTTACCCATGAAACCTTTGGCTCTTCCTCTTCTGAAGGATCCTCTCCCTTTGAAAGAATAGTCTCTTCCTCCAGTATTTTGATTTTGATTTTGAGAGCTGATTGCTTCTCCATCACGAGTTTGTTGTCCGCTTCCACCATTGCTTTGCGCTCTTCCCTTTGAGAATCTTCCTCTACCTATAGAGTTTATTCGTTATCTTCTTGACAACTTTCTTCTGCCTTCAATGCACATTGATAGGATTCTTCCATAGTTCTTAGGTTTAGCAAACTGATTTCATCTTGAACAACAATATGCAATCCATTCACATATGTTGCCTGCCACCTTCTATGGATCATCTTCCATATATCCAGCTTGAAGAGAAAATGACTAATAAACCAATACAAGAGAAGAAATACTAATAGAATATTTATGCCAAAATTTGAATAGGGGAAATTGCACACACAATTTTACAAAGTACACAAGATTTTACCTGGAAAATCAATATAGGAAAAAACTTAGCACAATAATCTCCTTTGTTATTGTATGAACTTAACCGTCTTGCAATACAATATTGTACTTCTCAATTCTGCTTTACCCTTACTACATGTGCAAGCATATAGGTACATCAATAGGTAACTGCCTAAAGAGTCTTGCAATACCATGGGTACTAAAACCATGGGCCAAGAATACAACTCATAATGGTTCCTCATAAAACTATGGGTCATAACACTGCCCATATTATTACCAAAGGTAAAAAATACTTATAAGATCAACAAAACATGTGTTTTGAATTTTGTTTTCTCAGGGGCTTTGTACATGCGGAAAGAGACATGTTAACCTTGTGCACTTGACCACCTGAGGTGAGGCTGAGACGGTTGAAGAGGAATGATATGATGGTCGGGCTATTGATCTGGTTGTTTTGGTTGAAGTGGTTGATTTGGGCGAGCTACTCACATGGGGTTTTGAGCAATAAGTGGTAATGGATGCTCGTGTCTATACCAAAATAACTCGATTTTGTCAAAATGCTCACTAAGGACAACAAACTGTGGTGTGATAAGATTCCAAGAGTATCATGATTCCAAAAGATCTAGGTAGCATAACTCTTGGTCTATGTTTCTTTCTCTAAATGGGTTAAGTCGGGTTGGATTACTCTAGGTATATGATCTATTCTATCTGGCTAGGCTTGTTAGGGAAATGTCATCCATAAAGTAAATAAAATTAGACAATGCTAGACCTAAGGATGAAAGAAGGGATCAAATTTGCAGGTTTTGGGCTTGACGGATTAAAAGGTGAATTTGTCTAGCTAATTGGGCTTCAAACAACTTAGTTTGCTCGTCTAGAGCATTTCGCTGACTAATGATAATATTGGGTAGAGGTGTGGAATGAAAGACTTGCAACTTAAGATCAGAGTCTATATTGCACTAGATGTTGTGTCGGAACGAGCGTTGGTACTTGATAGAAATTGAAACCCATAAGGGTGTGTGCAATAAGAAACTAAAATCAGAGATACTACTGTATTGAAGAAAATACACACATATACAAGATAATGATATGCAAAAATGAAAGAAATTATTGATGAAAATGTTGTAGAATAAGAGTGCTTTTTCTTCTCCTCTCCTACTCTCTAAAAAATGAGTCTATCACATGTATATATAATTCTTATTCTTTGTAAAGAGTTCCAAATTCTAATATTAGAATAATACAAGTTTTAGAGAATTCTTTGCTTCGTCTACAAGCAAAAGACATGTCAATCAACTTTTACAAAAAAGGCTTTCATAAAAGCTATTTTTTTTTAGTAGAGGAGAAGATATTCATTTAATGAAAATAGATCTTTCAAAGATCTTGTCTTGAAAAAACTGCAAGCAATAAGTGCGGGTAGGCAAGATTAGATATGCTAACAATTTAATGAAAAGATATATTTCAAAGTTCTTGTCTTGAAAATGCTGCAAGCAATAAGTGCGTGTAGGCAAGATTAGATATGCCAACACTCTTCCTTAATTTTGATTACCAAGGTATTGCTGAAGTGATATTTCAACATCAATGATGCCCATATTATTTTTTAGACGCCCAAAATTTTATTTTGATAGTGGCTTGGTAAAGATATCAACACATTGATCTTCAGATTTGCAAAATTTCAAATATATTTCTCCATTGTTGACTAGCTCTTTGATGAAATGATATCTTGTGTCAATGTGCTTGCTCCTTTTATGAAAAACATGATTTTTTGACAGTGCTATTGCTAAGTTATCACAAAAGATCTTTGTTGCCTTTACCTGCTTATGCTTAAGTTCTAATAACACTCTCTCATCCACATTGCTTGACATGTTGTGGCTACTAATATTTTGCTTTAGTTGATGAAAGAGTGACAATGGGTTGTTTTTTGGAAGCCCATGAAATTACTTCAAGACCAAAATGGAAAATGTAATCAGATGTGCTCTTTCTATCATCAATACTTCTGGCACAATCACTGTCAGTGTATCCAGTCAACTTGAAATCATCAGATGTTGAATATAAAATGCCACAACTTTTCGTTCCACTAACATATCTCAGTATTTTTTTCCCAACTTGCTAGTGAGAATCATTTGGTGACTCCATGAACCTTGAAATTAGGCTTACTCCATATATGATGTCAGGGCTTGTGGCTGTCAAGTACATTAAACTGCCAACAAGTCTTTTGTATGATGTTGGATTTACATTGGAGCCTTTATCTTCTTTTCTCAAATTCAATCCTATGGCAACTGATGTCGATGTTGTCTTGCAATTCATCATTTTAAATCTCTTCAAAATATCATTTGTATATTTTGATTGGCAAATGAAAATCCCATCATTTGTTTGACATACCCAAATGCCAAGAAAATATTCTATTAATCCCAAATTAGTCATTTCAAATTATTTATTCATTACTGATTTGAATAGGTCAATTGAAAAATTTCCTATAAATATCAAGTCATCAACATATAAACACAATCAAAATTTGACTTTAATCATTCATCTTGATATATAGTGTTGGTTTGTTGTTGCTTTTGCTAAAGCCATTCTTTAGAAAATAAGAATCAATCCTTTTGTACCAAGCTCTTGGAGCTTGCTTGAGTCCATACAATTTTTTTTTGAATTTGTAAATTATGTTCTTGACCCAAAATTTCATGCCCTGGTGGCTATTGCTTATAAACTACGTCTTCTAATATCCCATTTAGAAATGTTGATTTGACATCTATTCGATAAACTTTCCATTTGTTATGAGCTACTATTGCTAAGATAGTTCTTACATTGCCCAATCTGGCTATTGGAGCAAAAATCTCATCATAATCGATTCCGGGTTGTTGTGAAAAACTCTTTGCAACCAACCTTGCTTTATGTTTCTCAACATTTCTTTTCGCATTGTATTTTGTCATATAGACCCACTTCACACCAATTATATCCTTTCCATCTAGAAGATTTACAAGATCCTATGTATGATTCTTCTCTATGGCATCAATTTCTTCATCCATGGCTTTCATCCAATTTTCATTTTTAATTGTTTCTTCAAAAAACATAGGATTAGCATGTCAAAATAGTGCAAAATCAAAAAACAAGTCAAAATTTTGATCACCTTGAGTTTCATCCTAGATCTCCTTCAAACTTATTGTCTTTTGAGACTTTAGAGATGCTAGGGTTGGATATGAGGTATCACTGACATGATATGTTGAAGGAATTGGAATGACATGTCTCGAACCTTCATCGGAATAACATCTTGCAGATGATAGTGTGAATGTTGTCAGCTGTGAGAGGTGTTGTTGCGACAATACTTGGTGATGTTGGATTGGTGCTTGAAGGTGTCACTGGAGCGATGCCTTGGAGTTGAATGACTATTTGACGTCACATTTCAATTTGATGACTCCACTTCATTTGAAGGTATCACTGTTGCGTCTTTAATAACTCAACATTTCCATTGATTATCACATTTTTTGTGATTTGAATATGCAACTTGTTGGACATAGTCATTGATGTATGAAGGATTGTCATTGATGTCAAAGGTAGCAAGTGCTATTATGCATTAATGACAAAGGTGTTGAGTTGAACAGACTTGTTGCAGAGCCCCATGGAATTGTGTGTACTTTGAATGACTATGAAAATACAAGAACAATCATATGAATGTCTTTGCTCACAGGGTTATCTTGGCAGATATGGCTAAGTACACAAGTGGATGTTAACAACATTTGCATATATCTCTTTGTGGTCTAAGTTCTAAGTTATAAGGATGAGTAGAGCAAATGTTACAAAAGCATAAGGTTGTTCCTCAGCGAAAAGCCTACTAAGTTTTCATTCTTAGTCGATTTTGCACCTTTGCATTTGTTCGGGGAATTCTTTCGGAGAAAGTGCTTCAACAAATTCTTTCGGGAAAATGGTTTAGACTTTGTCAAACAAAATGTCCGCAACAAAGTTTTTGAAGGAAATGAGTGCAATTTGGAATTCTTTCAGAGAAAGTGGTTCAGTGAATTCTTTTGAAAAATGGCTAAGTTTGTCGGAAAAATTGTCCCGAACAAAAGTTCCAAAGGATCTTTGCAAAAATCCCGAAGGGTAAGTGAATCGTTCAAAGTTTTCTAAGGGTACTTTACAAAATTTCTGAAGGGATCTTTTCAAAATGCCGAAGGGTAAGTGAACCGTTCAAAGTTTTCGAAGGGATCTTTTCAAAAACGCTGAGGGTTAAGTGAACCGTTCAAAGTTTCCGAATGGTACTTTACAAAAGTTCCGAAGGGATATTTTCAAAATGTTGAAGGGTAAGTGAACCGTTCAAAGTTTTCGAAGGGTACTTTACAAAAGTTCCGACGGGATCTTTTCAAAATGTTGATGGGTAAGTGAACCGTTCAAAGTTTTCGAAGGGTACTTTACAAAAGTTCCGAAGGGCATGTGACCCAAACAAAAATCCCAGAGGGTACTTTGCCAAAGTTTCAAAGGGCATGTGACCCAAACAAAAATTTCGAAAGGTACTTTGCTAAAGCTCCGAAGGGCATGTGATCTAAACAAAAGTTCCGAATAGGTCACTTATGGAAGTATTGAAGGACACTTTCAGAAAAAGGGCATTGATGAATTCTTTCGGAGAATTTGTCTAAGATAGGTGGACACTACAAAGTCCTTGAAGGATACTTTTAGATGGAGAGGACACTTACAAAATTCCCGAAGGATACTTTCGATTGGAGAGGACACTTGCAAAGTACCCGAAGAATACTTTCGGATGGAATGGACTTTTACAAAGTTTTCGAAGGATATTTCGAAAGAAATATAGATCACTTGCAACATTGTTGAAGGATAAGTGTGGAGTCTCGTAGGGCATTTTCAAAAGTGCCGAATGAGCAAGGCGAGTGAAAGGTTGAGCAAGTCTGAAGAGATCAAAGGAGCAAAAGCAATACATGAATGCTGAATATAATGAGATGAGGTCAACATGCCGAAGTTTAACGACCAAGCCAATATAAAGATCATGCATCTTTAGAAATCAAACTGCACATGGACATCTAGATGAGAAAGATCCAACGACGTGCAAAGACATAGTGGAACAAGGTGATCGATGATTATCAACTCAACGGGAGATTATGGATCGAGCATGTTCGAATAAAATTGAAAGGAGCGAAAGCGATACAATTATATAGGAAATAGCGAGATGCAAAAAAGAGCTTGATGGTTAGCAAAAGAACTTAGAAATGGCGCGAAGAAAGAAATCAAAGACCTGCATTTAATATGTTCTAACGGTCAAGTGGAAGAACAGATGAAACTTGTGATGAACTCGACATATTTACATGGAGCTCGAGATTGAATTGATCCAACCGATCAATCTACAATTAAGAAAGTTACACATTTATGACTTGAATCCAACAGTTTCCAAAATAGTAAAGAGACTAGAAAATTACGACGTGAAGCATGAATCAAGACGTGAGAGGTGTAAATGCCAAGCCACATTAAATGAGATCTAGAACCGGAACCAGTAAGGTGTAGTCAGAGTGTAAATGCATTTTGAAAACATGAAACCCTAGACTCATTGTATATATATATACGACATCTAGAACATTGAAAAGGGGTCTGCGGTTGCAATTGCAAAAGGAGTTACTAGAGCGACTCAAAGTGTGTCGATTGGAGACGCATGCAAACATAGAGAAAAAGTTAGAGGGACAGAGAGATATATCCAGACACAGAGAGTGAGGCAAAAAGGAAGAAAGAGCACACGGAGAATGTGCAGAGATTGAGCAGTTACAGACAAGACTTGTAACAAAAAAATAAAGTGGTTGTTTTTGTATTTTGAAGTTGTAGCTTCATAATTCTGATCAGTGGGTGCCATCAGACAGACTAAGTTGGTGCTCAGTTAGGAAGTGAGTGCTTCTTTAGAGTGGGTGCTCTTGAATGTAACCAGTGAAGTTTGCTAATGAGACGTTTAACTGTGAGGCTAGATTAGAACAGTAGATTCTAGCAGCTATTCTCACCGTGATTTTTTTATTTTATTTTTCCACGTATAAATCTGATGTAATGTGTTTTTGTGTGTATGTAATCTCTGCATCTGTTCTTTAATATGCATATGTATTTGTATCTTCTCTAAAGAGTTTAAAGAATTAGTTTTAACTGATCTACTAATTCACCCCCCTCTCAGTAGATAGTTGTGTTCAACATCGTCTGCTCACTATGTCCCACAAAAATACATTTTTCTCCTTTATTATCCAATTTTTTCCTTCTTTCATTTGGCACATAAGCGTATGCCACACAACCAAAAACTCTCAAATGAGAAGCACTATGATTTTTGAGGTACTCTGTGTTTTACACTCTTTGTGGGGTATTAGTTCAAAATATAAATTGCACAAGCTACAACTTCTACTCAAAATTCATTTGAAAAATGTTTGGCTTTCAACATGCTTCTGGCCATTCCCATGATTGTTCTATTTTTCCTTTCTGCAACACCATTCTACTGTGGTGTATATCTAGCAATAAATTATTTCTTGATTCCATGTGTCTTGCAAAAGTTTAGAAACTCATTTGAAACATATTCTCCTCATCTATTTGTTCTTAGTACTTTTATGAAGTATCCACTTTGCTTTTCAACCACGACTTTAAATTCTTTGAATATACCAAAAACTTTTGTTTTTTATTTCATAAAATAAACTCAAGTATTTCTGTTGGAATCATCAATGATGGTCAAGAAATATATGCTGCCAACAATAGAATGTGATTGCATATTTATACATAGATCCGAATGAACAATCTTAAGAGGAGTGTTAGCTCGATATGACTTATCAATAGTGAAGGATTCTCTACGCTGCTTCCCTAGAATACAACCTTCACAAGTTTTATTTGGTTGTTCTATCAAAGGCAAACCATTTACCTTGTTCTTCTTGTGCAACAAATTCAAACCACTAAAGCTTAAATGTCCAAACCTCAAATGCCAAAGCCAAGATTGATCTTTTATGACAATTTTGAGTGCAGCTGAAGGTAGCTATTTTGCAACACCTTGAAAAGTTGAATATGAGCCATTTGGATGTGTCACTTGAGTGACATTTTGAGCATATGCTGCTGACAATTCATTTGAATTTTTACACGGGGGCGGGGGTTGGTCGCGGGGGATCGGCGGGGGAGACATTCTATTGTTTGTCATTTCAACTTTTGCAATGAGGTTATTACTTGGATTTCAATCCAAAATCACACATGCTCGATGTTCAAAATGAACTCTATATCCATTTTGTATAAGTTGGCCAATACTCATTAGATCGTATAGTCCAAGAACATAATACACATCTGGGATGTGTTTCTTTTCACCTTGCTTGATTTTAATGCTTATGCTCCCTTTGCCCATAACATAAACATTATTATCATTTCCCAATTTCATTCCTGAATTTATAGATTTATCCATGTTTGCAAACATGTCTTTGCATCCAGTCATATGATTATTGCATTCATTATCCAAGAACCATACACCTTTTGTGCTTTCTTGGGCAACATTACAAGTAATAAACATTGAACCACTATTTTCATTTTCAATCTGATTTCTCTAGAAAATTTTTGTCTTTTGTCTACTCATGTCAAATTGATTCTTCCTACACTCATTCAGTCATATGATTATTGCATCCACTATTCAAGAACCATACAACTTTTGTGTTTTCTTAAGCAACATTACAAGTAATAAACATTGAACCACTATTTTCATTTTCAATCTGATTTTCTTTAGAAAAGTTTGCATTTTGTCTATTCATGTCAAATTGCTTCTTCCTACACTCATCTTCACAACATCCAAACTTTTTACAGTAATGACGTTGAACATGGGATTTATCATACCTTTGTCCATGAGAGTGATTGTGGCTGTCGTCTTTACCTCTTTCAATTGCAGTATATAAATTTGTGTTTGGACATGATCTTCCACCATCATGAAATGTGCTTATTCTTCCTCCTCTTAGGCAAATATCTTCCTTTGTCTTTGCTGAAATTTGATCTTCTTCTTCCTCAGTGGTTGCTGACTAAAACTTGTGTTTTACATGCATGTTCAAGGGGAGAACTAGTTGTTCTATTTAGCCTTTGTTCATGGGTTTGTAAAGATCTCATCAATTCTTCAACAAACAACTATGTTAAGTTTTTTGAATCTTCAATTACAACTACAATAAAATCGAATCTAGCAGGTAGATTTCTAAGGATCTTTCTACAACCCTTTGTTCCTCTAATGTCTCTCCATGAGACTTGACTTGATTTACTACCTCCATTGCATGGGTAAAAAATACATCAACTAAATCTGAGTCTTTCATGTGTATATTTTTAAAAATTTCTTTTAAGCATCTGTAATTTAGTTATTTTAACCTTATTAGTATGTTGATATGTTGTACCAAAACCATTCGCTAAGAATATAACCCATAACAATTCCCTATAAAACTATGGACCATACCAGTACCCATTTATTATTATAGGTAGAAATACATACAAGATCACCAAGACATACATTTGTTTTGATTTTTGTTCTTGCGGGCAACACCTTAGATTGGGGGCCACAAACCCCTCAACCAGGTCGATGCCCTAGAGACCCCAACTGTCATGCCTGGCTATACAATACCTAAGGGGCGCAACACATGCAACATATACAACAAATATCTAACACAACTCTTATAGTGAGTCTGTAAAACTCGGTATATTCCTTGATGTTCATCTTCTTTTGTCATAGATTCTACAATCATCTGAACAAACTCGTGATAATCAGTATGTAAGAATTTGGCCTTCAATTTTGTCGCCATTTTATCCCAAGATTTTATTTTCTCCTTACCTTTTCTCTACCTTTTAGTTTGTAAATGCCCCACCATAAAGATGCATGGCCTTTCATCTTTGTACAGACAAACTTTACCTTCTTGGGTTTCTCCTTTGACTCACAGTTGAAATAGGTTTCCATTTTCGTAATCAAATCTATGAGTTCCTTAGGGCTTATATTCCAATTATGGCAAGGGTGTCTCATTTTGGCTTACTGCCAATCTATGCCACATCTTTGATAAATCTATTTTCAATTTCGTTCTCCATATCTTCCACTTCAAGTTCTTGAGCCCCTTCTTCATTGTCACTCACATTTTCAACATGAGTTCCCCTTCTTTGCACTGTTTCCATTACATCCACTCACACTTTGATTGAACTCTTCACATTCTTATCAATCTTTTCCTAATCTTCTACCTTCATACCCACAGGTTGTACACTTGATACAACTCACTGGTCTTTGTGCACAAGGTCTTCCATCTTGAGCTTCTACAACTCAAAATATTGACCATTGCATTTGTCGATCTTTGTCCACAAGGAGATCTTCTATCTTGAGCTTCTACAACTCAAAATGTTGACCATTGAATTTGTCGATATCTGTCCACAAGGAGATCTTCCATTTTGAGCTTCTACAACTCAAAATGTTGACCACTGAATTTGTCAATCTTTGTCCTTATGCTTCCCGTCATTTTGAGCTCTCACTTGCAAAAGAGTTTATCACAAGCAAACAAAACCCTAACTCGTCACAAAAAAGCTAAACCCTAGGTTTGATACCAAAATGAAAAAAAAATGACCGATAAACCAATAAAAGAGAAACAATACTAACAAAAATTTTATGCCAAAATTTGAATAGGAGAAATTGCACGCACAATATTATATAGTACATAAATTTTCACCTGGAAAACCCTTATAGGTAAAAATCCAACACAATAATCTCCTTTACTATTGTATTATATTAATCATCTTCCAATACAATCATGTACTTCTTAGTTGTGCTCTACCCCTACTGCATGTGCAAGTATATATAGGCAAATCAATAGGTAACTATTTAAATAGTCTTACAATACCATGGGTGCCAAAACCATGGGCCAAGAATACAATCCATAACGGTCCCCTGTAAAACTATGGATCATAACACTGCCCATATTATTACTATAAGTAGAAATACCTACATGATAACCAAAATATGCATTTGTTTTGATTTTTATTTTGGGGCTCTTGACCCCGAACCTCAAATTGGGGGGCCATCAACCCCCCAACCAGGGCAATGCCTTAGATTTCAATTGTCATGCCTGGCTATACAGTACCTAAGGGGTGTAATGCATGCAAAATATACAACAAATATTCAACACAACTCTTATAGTGAGTATGCAAAACTCCTTAGTATATTCCTTGATGCTCATCTTGTTTTGTCTCAAGTTTTGGATTGCCTTGAACAAACTCATGATAATCAGAAGGCAAGCATTTGGCCTTCAATTTTCTCACCATTTTATCCCAAGATTTTATTTTGTCCTTAGCTTTTCTCTGCCTTTTAGTTTGTAAATGTCCCACCATAAAGATGCACGGCATTTCAACTTTGTGTAGGCAAACTTTACCTTTTTGGGTTCCTCCATTGACTCACTCCTTTTTTGTAATCAAATCTATGAGTTCCTTAGGGTTTATATTTCCATTATAGCAAGGGTGTCGAATTTTGGCTTACGGCCAATCTTTGCCACAACTTTGAGAAATCTATTCTCAATTTTGTTCTCCATATCTTCCACCTCAAGTTCTTGAGGCCCTTTTTCATTGTCACTCACATCTTCAATATGAGTTCCCCTTCTTTGCACTATCTCCATTACATCCAATCTTTGCTTGGATTCCCCTTGCTCTTGCACCTCACACAACAACATTGCTTATGTGTGCCATCAAGCAAAAACTCAACATTACCTCTCACCCAATTGCAAGCTTCATTTTCACAACTTGCCAATGACTCAATTGGAGTCATCACACACACACTGGATGGCACATATTACTGCTATCGAAAGATCTTAGTAAGAGCTTTTCAACGGGACTAAAAACGCCTCATTTGGTGGCTTCATCTGAGAGCTATGGTTTCTTGAAGTTCTATTTCGCATGCACTGTGCTATGACCACTGTGAATAAAGATCTCCGTGATGAATGAGATTATGACATGTCATGATCTTGGGATCCATCGTATATGGACTTGCGGTGATCTCCATGGCCACTGTGCATTCTATGACCCCGAGACTACATGGGGTGTTCTTGATATTGTCAAACTTTGAGACTGAACACTTCATGGGTTTTCTTCGAGGCTGCCAGACTCCATGATCCCATGGGACTTTATTGAGGCTAATCAATTTGTGGAGAGTATTCCATGGATTGTAAACTTCGTGAAAGCCTTTATGCAACTATGACACCTATCCCCTTTTCACAGAATCCCAAACTTTGAGAATTCTTTGTGGTCGTTGAGGACTCCGTTGGATGATATCACGGTCGTGAACTCAATGATTCCGTGCATGAACTTCGAGAATCCCGTGGCTTTGTGATTCCCTGATATTGTCAAACTCTGAGACTTAACACTTCATGGGTTTTCCTTGAGGCCGCTAGACTCCGTGATCTTGTGAGACTTTATTGAGTCTAATCAATTTGTGGAGAGTACTCCATGGATTGTTAACTCCGTGAAAGCCTTTCTGCAACTATGACACCTATCCCCTTTCACATAATCCCAGACTTAGAGAATTCTTTGTGGTCATTGAGGATTCCGTGGGATGATATCAAGGTCGTGAACTCAATGATTCCGTGCATGAACTTAGAGAATTCTGTGGCTCCATGATTTTATTCACAAACTTCAAGAATTTTGTGGCTTTGTGATTCTGCATGCGAACTTGAAGAATTTTGTGGCTTCGTGATCTTGTGCGTGGACTTTGAGAATTTTGTGGCTTTGTGATTCCGTACATGAACTTTGAGAATTCCGTGGAGCTTTCTTGAGGTCGTGTCACTGTGGACTTATCAATTCCAACTTATAATCATGCCGGGTCCATAGTGAACTCCGTAAGCTCTAAAATTTAGTTGCAAATGAGTCTTAGACTTGGATGTGGCCATAGTTAACACAAAGAACACTTAGTGAATATGTGAGGCTGCTGTGAAACTTAGAGAAATATGTGTGGCTTTTGTAATATTGTAACTGTGAGTTGTGAGAAGAAATATGTGTGACCACCATTAAAGGCAACTTGGAGTTGCAAAGTGAAATGTGCAAGAAATGTGATCTCTGAGATCCCAAAATGAAACTACTCAACATCTTCTACTGTTTTTGGGTGATGCAAGATTGCCCATTTATATTGGATGCTTCTGCATCACATATGATGCCATGTATATGGACGAGGAGATAGCCAGTTAGCCTTCTTGAGATAGGCCACTTTCATATGCTATATAAAAGTTAGAGCTTGAGATCAGTACTTGGACTGTATCTTGATAAAGGCTCATAGATGCAATTGGGGGTGATAATGATGATCATGGATTTGATGGTGGCTCAAATTAGTTTTGATTCTTGATTTTTAATATAATTTTTTAACATCTTTTGAATGGAAACTTTATGGCAGATACGATATGTTAGTTGATATCAGAAAATTCTCCCACTACTTTATATTGTGAAAAACCACTCAAAAAATTAAAAAAAAATTATTTATATATATATATATATATATATATATATATATATATATTATATATATATATATATATTACTTTAATTCTTGATAAGGCTATGTGAGTCTATTCACTTAGCATTGTTGTTTGTTAAATTATGTAACATTTTTTTTGTTGACAATGACTAATTTCGATTTATGAATGAAGATGTAATTGCTAATAGTTTCTGATTCAAAAAAAGCACAAAAAACTAGATTCTACTCCTAACTTTCACTAGCTGTGCAATGGGTTTTGCTTGTATGTTCTGCTGGAAATATTTTTTTACATGAATGTAAGATCTTGTTTCAGTTTTAGATTAATTTTATTCATGAAAAAACGTTTAATGTTGTTTTGATTTTTATCTATTTTCATGCAGGCTCTTCTTGCATTCTATCTTATAGACGATCTTCAGATGGTGCAGTCTTCTAAGGCTGTGGTAATTGATGAATATATGAAGAGTTTATATTTTGGCATAAAATATTGTGCATATCTGGTAGAATAATGATCTATGGAATTGACTACATCTTGTTTTAGTGTATTTACTATGCTAACTTTTTCGTTGTCATAATGTTGTTTCCAGGTGCCTGCTATTATCTACATTTGCAGCTTTATAGCATCAATCATTTTGCAGGTCTTAATGTCTGCATATACAATTCATGAGTAGAAAAATTATTCAGACTTGCTTCTCCAAAGGCTTATTTGCAATGCATTTATCTGCTTCAGGAACTACACTGGACTGGCTATCGTCTTAAAGCATTTTTCACAGTCGGAGCACTCTTATGGATGTTTTCTGGGTCTGCGTTATATCTTCTGCCAAGCAATATGTGGAGACACATTTATTTCCTATCAATAGTCATTGGTGTGGGAAACGCATTGGTGATGGTATTTTCATGGATATTTCCATCTGAATGCTCTTTTAATCCAAATTTCATTACTAATTAACATTAGTGCACAATTTTTTTTCAAAATTTTTTAAGTCTTAAAATACTGCCTTTATTTTGAGACTGGAGTTATGATACAAAAATGATTAGAGTGGAGGGAAGTTTTAACTTCATTTTCAGGGTGAGCAAGAATGAACTGGAATTCACTTCATATGAAGCTGAAGAAATCGGCATTATAATTAGTTAACCAGAATAGTAACATTAATACCAGGTTATATAAACTGATTGATATTGCATCCCCATTCAAGTCTGCACAAGGAACATATGTAAAATAGAAAATTATCTTTTGAATTTGTGCACTCTTTGATTTTTATATGTGATGTTAAATTACAAACTTTCTAGTGGGATATCCCTATGAAGGGAACTCTCTCTCTCAAAAGCTTGAACATGTGAAGGGCCACAGTTGCAGAGCACAGAGTTGCATTTAATCATGTTAAGATTCATTGCATGCTACTCCCTGTTCAGATTCATTCCACTCCACCCAATTTATGTGGATATACTTTTCATTAATAATTGTGAGAAAGAGATGGTTTATGAGGCGTCAATCGGAACAAGAGATTTGCCAATCTGGAAGCAGGCTTTGGGGTACATGTAACCAGTTTGATGTTTTAGGATCCTCCCTCTCACCAGTACTAACATCGCCAGTGATTCAATGTCATTCCTTGTGGGCCCTATCTAGCCTGGGGTTGTTATCTATGTGATGTTCATTAATTTACAAACTATTTTATACAGTGGCATATTCCTACAATGGGATTTTGTTCTGCAATGATAATCTCTCTCTTCACCAGCCCTCGAATCTGACAAGACTAGAGTTTTGTTCTTTATTAATTCCCTTCTCTTGGCTCTTTTTAGCATGGGAACTTTTATTGGGTTGTTTGCATTGCATGGCTCTATATATAGTGGTTATGTAATTATTTTCTTTTCAAATTACTCCCTCTTATTAGGTTCTATTCACTAGTATCAGATCTAGATTTAGTGTTAGATATTTTATTTTTATTTTTGTTGTTGGTGTCTTTTAGCACAGCTGATTAGCTATTCTAAATTGGTATACTTTTGAGTCCTACTGAACTACTTTAGTGATCGGTCTTTCTTACTCCCAACCATCTTGATACAAATAAAAAAAGAGTTTTCAGTGGAATTTCACTACGAGGAGATCTGTACGAGATATGTGAACAAACTTAGGAATCTATTTTTTACCTACATTAACAGCATTAGTATTAAATCTCTCTAAGCTATAAGCTTATCTTTATGCTTAAGCAGAGATGCCAAGAACTGATAAATCTCCCTATGTCTTTGCAGGCTGAATTAACATTCGATTTTGTGTTATTTGTCATAGATATAACTTATAAGAACACATATGCATTGAGAACAATATTTTTTAATGTCAGTGATTTTATGGCAACCTTGGTTCCTGCCATGTTTCATGCATGAGAGTCAGGACATCTAAAAGCTCTTTTTCTCAACTCTTGGCAGGTGACTGCAATCAGCATGGAAAGTATTTTGGTTGGCGAAGATCTCAGTAGATGTGCATTTGTCTACGGTTCACTGAGTTTCTTAGAGAAACTTTCATGTGGTATAGTGCTTTACATCATTGAAGATTTTCATGGTAAGTATTTGCTAATGGCCCTTAAGCTGAATTGTCTTTTTGTTGCAAGCTTAAGATGTAAACTGGGCTCAGAATGTCCACAAGATAAATACCTATCTTCAATTTCACTGTGGCCAGGATGCCCCAATTTCATTGAGCCTCACAAAGATTTTTTTTATTTTTATTTTTATTTTTATTTTTGGCTATAGATTAACTGAATCCATAAATTTAAAAATAAATAAATAAATGGTCAAGTACATCCTGGGAGCTGGGATCCAATTGGGTAGGGAAAACCCTCTAAATGGTAATGCACAGGCGAGACATTTGGGATTTTACCTTTAGCAGTGTTGGGGTGATCAATCCACTCCTCATGGGACATCCTGCCTCTAGCATTATGGTATCCCCTATTTGAGAACTTTTCTGCAGCCAAGATCAAACTTGAGTATTCTTACCAAGTGTGGGTTAGCATTTGAGGTCTGAGCTGCACCAGTTCAAAACTAAAAAGCAGAAGTTTACAACTAATGATAATGTGTTCATTTTTTTGTGCAGGCTCTGTGACTGGCTATATAGAGTTGTGGGGTTTGGGAGCATGCCATTCATTAACAAGAATGGCTATAGCTATTGTCCCTGGAGGATGCGCTCTCTTAGGCATGATAGTGACATTGACCATGGATTTAGATGCAGTAAACATGCCCTCCTCATTACTTGAGCCCCTACTTGTTTGAAGGGATCTTGAGTAGTCGTTCTAATGCAGATTATCTGAGACGATGTGGACATTAATTGAGCCTGGTTATTCAGCTCAAGAGGAACCGCTTCAACCATTTGTTGTAGAAGCTGCTCATACTGGTGCATGACATGGACATTGAAGCCAAGTCAGAACAGGATTTTTCACCGACTGACAATCAGTGACTAGTTATGATTATGATGTTCTTTTATACGCAGGGTAAAATTACCTAAATTCAGGAGCAGATGATAATTCAACTCCTTGTTGAATAAATAAAAAGTTCAAACTGGAAAAATTGCTATTAATTCAATTTTTTGCATATTTAAATTTCGATGGAAGTTAAACATTTTATGGAGAAATTTCTCTCGATGTCCATAATATTCAAGAGCAAGGCTCATTAGATGAAATTGTGTCCAAATATTGTAACATTGTGATAATTGAAATTTAATATTTCATTTTTTCTACAATACTTGTGCTTTATATTAAAAAAAGTCTACTTATTCAAGCTTTATATTTATTTACATCTAGGTCTGTAACTGCATGTTGTGATCTCATCTATTATATTGTTGTTTACATATTAAAAACAATTAGCAACAATCCCCCAATGAAAATAATTACAAAGTTAAAATGGTTTACACAACAAGAAAGCTAATAATGTTTGCAGCTCATTAATCGATACCCAATTCAAAAGAAATAGACTGATAAACTTATGCAAGAGAAGCAATGTTAACAAAATCTTAAATTATAACCCAAAAAATGACACAAATATACTATACACAATATTTTTATTTGGGAAAATTATCTAGGAAGAAAATCAAACACAACCACCTTATTTATTGTATTAACTTAATTGTTTACAATATAATAACATACTTCAAAGTTATACTTTGCAATACAATGTGTAATAAACCATGGGCTGTAAAACCACTGATATGTTACTATAGATTTAAACAACCCATGGGATGACAAAAACGCACATTCGTTATGATTTTGTTTTTGTGAACTTCCATCGTCGAACACTTGATGGGGGAGTTGTTAGCCCCCTAAACCCCTCAATCGGGGTGATGTCATCGACCCCATTGCTAATCCATGTAAATCTTGCAAAGTATACAACACATATCCAACATTCCCCTACTTGTTGAACACTTTGCATAGGAGATCACAACTACATGCTTTTCGCAACTAAGGGCAGCCATGCCCATTGATTTTTTATACCAAGAAAACTTTTTAGTATTTACTGTTGATAATTTTGCCTCCCACAGGGCAAATTGTCACCCCTACACTTCGAAACTTTGCTGTGGTGCCAAGTTTGTCTTGTGAATCAGTTTTGGGGTCCTTAAATGAGCATTTACAGCCACCTAAGTGGCCATCTACAACCAAGGTAATTTTAGTCATGCAAAGGTTTCCAAGGAGCTTTCTTGATTACAGCCAAATGTGAAAATACAACCAAAACATACAAGCTGTAAGTTTAGTTATTTTGTCTTCCCAAAGAATTTTTTCGAGCTATAAGAGGTGGACTATTTCTTCGGACAGTGATTACAGCAAAATGTGCAAATACAACCAAGACATACACGCTGTAAGTTTAGTTATTTTGTCTTCCCAAAGAATTTTTTCAAGCTATAAGAGGTGGACTATTTCTTCGGACATTCTGTCCAAGAGAGAGCTCTCAAAGGACTGCAACAAAAGTCCAAAAAAATGACTAAGCGGCAGTGGTTCAAAGCTTATTTTCTTCGGACTTTTTGTCCGAAAGGAGAAAAGCACAGTTGAGACTGTGCAATTCAAAAGTCCCGAAGGGTATATACCCTTCGGGTTGGTTCACTTTATGGTTTTCAAGTCAAGACGAAAGTTCCGAATGACAGTTTCAAAAACCCTGGGTGCCCTACAATTCTTCCGAAAGTCACTTTTGAAGGCAAAAAAACCCTTGCAGAGGGCACTTGGTCGACGAAATGGACCTTTTCAATTCTTTCGAAGGGCACTCCTGGAAGACATAGCCCATGCGGAGGACATCTGGGCGTCGCATAAGGACATTTGCAACTTCCCCGAAGGGTATGTGCCCTTGCGGGGGACACTTCAAGCACGAAGAAGACCTTGGCAAAAATTCCGAAAGACAATTCATTTTCTGAAAGACACCTGCCCTTGCGAAGGGCACTTGGTCGGTGGCAGGACCCTTTCAAAAGTTTTGAAGGGCATTTTAGGGAAGATATAGCCCTTGCAAAGGGCACCTCCATAAAGCGAAGGACAAACGCAAAGTTCCCGAAGGGCACTTGCCCTTCAGGGAAAAGATAGCCAAAGGAGACGAATTCCTTCGAACAAAAAGTCCGAAGAAATTCAGGAGAATAAAAATCTCGGGGCAAATTAAAAAACAAAGGCAAAGAAGGAGATCCTTCGGAATAATTGTCAAACAGGGAATCCACGAGAATTTGAAGTCAGCAAAAGTCCGAAGAAAATCAAAGGGCAAGACATAAAAGCCTAAAAGAATAAATCCATGAAAATTGACAAGAAAATGAATTCCTTTGAACTTTTTGTCTGAAGGAATAAGGACAATTTCAAAAAACCCGATAGAAAAGACAAGGGCATAAGCAAAGGCCAAAAAAGAAAAAAAGAAATGCCAAGCCCGGGAAAGAGAAGAGATAGAGAGTCCTTTGAACAATTTGTTCGAAGGACGAAAACTAAAATAAAGCCCGAATCTCGAATTAAAGCAGAACATCAGAAAAGCTAGAGAAAACATGAAGTGAACTGAGCATGATCAATAGTATGAACAGAGACGTAAACACAAACAGGTCTGAGCCAGAACTGAACAAGAAGACAAACGCAGAAATAGAAGCATGAACAAAGATTAAAGCAGAAATGAACATGAACATAAGCATGAACAGTAAATAAAACCAATGCATAATAAAGACAAAGGCAGGATAAACAAAGATCATGCACAGACTAATGTAAGTGACTCCAACGAAGTGAACACGTTTAAGAAAGCAAGCACGCTTCAGTTCTGAAAATAGAGTTGTCTTGCATGATGAACTGAAAAAGCATTAAACGTTTCAAACAACGAAAAATTCCATGCACGCACTCTCGTTTGCTCGAAACGTTCCAACGGTTCAAACGTAATTCTTAATTTGGCATTTGCATTGATTTCATGCAAAGGGGAGACTTTCAAACGTTCCAACAGTTTGAGTGAATTTGACTACTGTTGTTTTAGAGTTGATTAGTTTTCAAGTCAAGACATCTAATCGTAGATTTCATGCATCCAAAGCTTGACTTCTTTTTTCAACACAAGGAATTTTCATGTAAGACAAAATAGACTTTTGTAAACGTTGAGTTGGTTTGAGTTTACTCCCTCTATATTTTCAACGCCAATCTCTTGGTTTGTTGTAAATTTCTATATTAATGGCTTTTCAGCGTTGTAAAATCCATTCCTCTCTTGGTAAGACCAGAGTCTGCCATTGGTGAGTTGTGTAACCTTTTCAATCAATAGGACTGTACTTTCAGATTTCAAGTGCTGACATAGTGTACATTCATTCAACAATTTGCATACGTCGTAGATTTCTCTCCCTTCTCAAATTCTGATTCGTACCTAGTTGCTAGCTCATCATGTTATGCAGGGCATGTTCAGTGTTTTGTCTTTTGTTGAAGCTGTAAGTTGATGTTAGGTGGCTGCAAAGTGTCTTGTATCAGACCTCTCTCCATCGTTTTTCCTCACGTTTTTGTCATTGGATCGAACCTTCTCATGAAATACTTATGCATAGTGATCAATTGAAATCAAAGGTCTTCCTTTTCCCTTGTTTGATTCAGTGTTCAAGGTTCCAAGTAGAGTGGATTAACATTTTCGTGTATCACCGTCATTAGGTAGGATTTCTCTTTCAAGTTTCTTTCTCCCTTTTCCATGGTAGATTCGCAGCACAAAGTAGAGATCCGTATTGATATATCTTACAGGGACCAGCCTCCTCAGGAGGTTCTTTTCACCATTGAGGAACTCACCCTTGTGAGAAGATTCCATTGTTTCAACTGGAGAGAGGATTAACCATTTCAGCACGTCTTCGTTTTAGGGTGCAACTCCAGGTTGACAACACTTACAACCTTCGTCAATGAATAAATAACATTCTTCAAAGTATCAACATTTTTCAACAACACATTTTCTTCAACCACGTCTCTAACAAAATGGTATTGTATATCAATATGTTTCAATTGAGCACGATAAATAGGTTTTTTTGTGAAATGGATTGCACTTTGACTGCTACAATCTATCCTCATTATTTTTTGTATGAAACTATTATTTGAGCACAACCTTTGTAACCATACAACTTCCTTATTTGCAAGAGTGGCTCCCATGCACTCAACATTTGTAGTTAATAGTACAACCATTGCTTGCCTTTTGCTCATCCCATTGATTGCTCCACCAAATAGGTTAAACACAACTTGTAGATATTTGATAGTGACGATCTCTATCCTAGTCAACATCAACACAACCTTGTACATTATTGTTTTGTTCTTCCTAGGTATTCATTTGTAATAGATTTCATAATTTGAAGTGCCACAAATATTTGAAGATTCTCTTCCAATGTTTTTTTCTTGGGTTGGACATATATCTGCTCACAACTCCCAGTACATAGATAGTGTTAGTTCTAGTACAAACCTTATTATACATCAGGTTTCCAACATCACTTACATAAGGACCTTGAGACATTTCCTCAATCTCTTCTTCTACCTTGGGACATTGTTTAGCATATAATTTTTTATCAATAGACAAATATCAATAGTTCACATTCATGCATTTTAAACCTCTAAAATATCATCTTAGCATATTTCTTCTGATTCAATTATAATTCCTTATTTGGTCAATCTCTTTTAATTTTTATGCCTAAAATGAATTTTATAGCACCTAAATCTTTCATATCACACTGCGATTTAACCAGTTTGATCATTTCCTTGTTACCAATTAACAACTTATCATCCACATACAAAACTATGACGTCCAAGTTATCACCAACCTATATGAAATACACACAATGACCAACTTTGCTTCGTACAAACCCAAGTCCAAATACAACATTGTTAAACTTTTGATTCCACATCATTGTTGATTTATTCAAGCCATAAAATAACTTTTTTACCCTGCACACCAAGTCCTCATTTCCTTTAATGTTAAAACTTTCTGATTGCACCATTTAGATCTCTTCCTCAAGACTCCTCTTGTAGAAATGTTGTCTTCACATCCATCTATCCTATTTCTAGATCGAAAGCAACAACAATAACCAAAATAAATATAATATAAGTTAATTTAAAAACAAGAGAAAAAATCTTACCAAAATCAGTTCCCTCCACTCAGGAAAATACATTTTCTACTAGATAAGCTTTATACTTCTCTATTTTCTCTTTTACATTGTACTTCTTCTTAAACACCCATTTGCAACAAATAAGTTTTCTAGCTAAGCAATTTTACCAAGTCCTATGTAATATATCCAAGGACTCCATTTCTTCATCCATGGCCTTTTTCATAATTTATTTTCTCATGAATCAAGGTCCCCCTCACAGTCTAAATAAAATTAGGTGGAATACACCTTCTTAGTTTCCTTCTAATTCAATATGATTTTCTCAAGATTGGGGTTTGAGATCCTTCCTTTTCTAGTTCATCATCCTCTACTCCACATGAACCTAACTTAGACGACTCCCTTTCTAATTCATCTTCTTCTATTGCTTCATATTCATAAACAAATATTCCCTCCTCTAATTCAACCCACACATTTTCCAGTGCTTCCTTTCTCTGTCCTTTGTGCTTTGGAACCCCTTTAAATTTTATAAAGATTATGTTACGACTATAAACAATCTTTTTTATTTCTAGGCTGCAAAGCTTATAACCTTTTACACCATTGCTATATCCAATAATTATGCTCTTAGTTGATTATAATCTAGCATAGTTCTTTTTTCCTTTGGAATATGCACATAAGTATCACAACCAAAAACTCTAAGATGTTAGAGAAAGGGTTTCTTTCCAATTCATGCTTCACGTGGAGTTTTATCAACAAACGTTGATGTAGGCAATCTATTGATCAGGTAACAAGCAATCATTACTACTTTTGCCTACAATTTATTTTCCAAACCTACACCTCTAAACATACTTCTAGCCTTATCCATCATATTTATGTTCATTCTTTCTACGACTCCATTATGATGTGGTGTACATGGAGTTGTATTTTGCCTTGCTACTCCAAACTACTTAAAAAACTACTCAAATTTATTTGAGCAATACTCCCCACCATTACACTTATCAAAACCTTTATCTTTTTATCTGTCTAGTTTTCTACAAGAGCCTTAAGCTCCTTGAATTTACTAAAAACCTTAGATATATTTTTAATACAATATTCCTAGGTTTTCCTCAAGTAATCATCTATAAAAGGAACACAATACAAAGATTTTCCTAGTGGTGGAATCTTCATAGCTCCAAACACATCACTATGTATTGACTGCACCATCCTAATTTCTCTTATAACACTATTGGGAAACTTTACTCGAGATTTCTTATAAACAAAGATCACATAAATCAAAATCTAAAGGACAATAAATAATTCCTTCGACCATACCTTTCATTTATAATGCTTTAAAGCGTTTTTCTCCAATATATCTCGTCATTTGATGCCAAAGCATTGTCTTTTCTACAAGCAACATAAGGTTACGATCTAATTCATTGGAAACCTCAAGAACATCAAAGTTATTACATTAATCATTAATGGTGTTTAATTAAGCTTGAAAAATGTTCTAGTGCAAACTCCTCTTTCCAATACCATTGTTGAACAAACCATCTTGCATTTATCCTTGTTAAATACTACATGCACACCAATATCAATTATCTTTATTATAGAAATTAGATTTCTAGCCAAACCTGGAATATGTGGAACACTATGAAGGCTTTTAACTCTTCTATTTTTTAGCAACAACTTGACTCTTCCTCGATCTATGAATTTTTATGTCAAGTTGTTTCCTAAGAAGACATCACCTCCATTAATATTTTCATATTAAAAAAATCACTCCATATGAAGAGTCATATGAAATGAAACACTCAAATCAATTACCCATGCATCATGGCATGTATTTGTGCTTGAATTAGCCACCAAGAATAGATCCCCCGAGTCTTCATTCAAGGTCTTCATTTCCGCATGGGGGCATCATTACGTGACTTATCAATATTTTTTAGCTCTGTAGCCATTCTTAAAATACCCAATTTTACCATTGTTTCAACATTTCCTTGAGAGTTTTTCTTGAAGCCTTAGATTTTTCTCTAGACTTTGATAGTTTGTCCCTCGACTTATTTTTTATTTCTCTCTTGGGAACGAATTCTCACAAACAAGGCATCCTTCCTTTGATAATCCTCTGTGAATTTCGTCTCATTTCCTCTAATAATAGAGTTGTGTCTACAACGTCAAGCTCTAATATTGTTGCAATACTAATAATGGTCATAACAAGGTTATCTCATGAATTGGGAAAAAAACATAACAGAGTAATACACTTTTCGTCTTCATCAATTTTAATCTTGACTAAAATTAATTGAGTTACCACAATGTTAAATGCATTTAGATGCTTTGTCATGGAGTCATCGCCATTCATCCTTAAGGGATAAAACTTATTTTGAAGAAATAACTTGTTCATTAAAGACTTTATATAATACGAAGTCCCTAACTTATCCCAAAGTGCCTTAGCAATGGATTCTCTAGAGACATTTAACACCACCAAATCTGAAAGACACATTACGATTGAACTTTTCACCTTCTAATTCATCTAGTCTCAATATTATGCCTTCGTACCTGTAGGTACATTCCTTGACACAACAACCCATTGACTTCAGTCCACAAGATATTCCATATTGAGTTTTTCAAACTTAAAATGTGGGCCATTAATTTTTTCAATCTTTATCCTTGTACTTCCCATCATTTTCTTTCACACAAGTATTCTCACGTGCACAACTCCACTCAAGAAAATGTTTATCACAGGGTCAAAATGTCCTAGCTCTTCAGACAAAGATAAACCCTAGCTTTGATACCAAATGAATATAAATAAACTGAGAAACTTATGCAAGAGAAGAAACGATAAATAAATCTTAAACTATAATAGAGAATAAAAATGGCACACACATACTATACACGATAGTTTCACCTAGGAAAATCCTTTTAGTAAACACCTAATACATTAACTGTCTTCCTTATTGCATTAGCTCAACCATCTAAAATAAAATATTTTACTTCAAAGGTATGCTTTACAATAATGCACATGTAAGTATTTTTGGGCACATAAATAGGAATATGTCCAAGTGGTATTACAATACAATGGGTATAAAACCATAGGATACAAAATTATCCATGCATTATTATTCGTTAGAAAAACCATGCGCTGACATAATACACATACGTTCTAATTTTTCTTTTGTGGCTCCTACCCTTGAACCCCAAAGGGCCAACCCCCTAGTTGGTGCGATGCCCCAAACCCCATCACTAATACATGTAAATTGTGCAAAGTATACAACGCACCCAACACCATCAATAAAGGAAAAAAAAGTTTATAAAGAATTAATCCATACCCAACAAGTACAAGTCCAATTAATCTAAAAGTAACACTAGAATATATATATATATAAGGGTTGGCGGGACCCGTGTCCAGATTGCTTTTGACTGGAGCTACAAACTAGATCTAGGGCACAATCAAGGGGCCCAGTCCCAGAGAACCATTAAACCAACACAAATGTCCACCACCGGCCACTGAAACCACTAAGTCAACTTAAATGGCCACATCCAGCCTATAAACGCCCTGTAAGATCCAAAGTTGGGTGGGGCTAGGCACAACCAACTCACTTAAACAACCCTTATACATTTCATTGGCATACTAAAATATATTAGTAATAATTCTTGTGTCCAAATATTGTAAACATATACGATTTGATTGATTTTTTCTTGTATTTAAAAATTGTGTTTTGTTAATTCTTTTTCTCTAATCTCTACATTATTTTACATCTTTGATCCACACAACAAGGCTAAGATGGTGGTATGGAGGACAACCAAATAACTTAGCTTGTAAAGTATTGAGTTATAGAACACGCAATAGAAAAAAATAACAATAAACTATTATACCTTCAAATGAATGAGATAAACAAAATAATATCATTTTTATTCAATGAGAAAGAATAGGGTATGGCACATCTATGTACAATGTGAAACAAAGTTTACAAAAGAAATTTCCATGATCAAAAAGGGGAAACACTTCCTACGCGATCTACCTGGACTGGAGTGTGAAGAGATGACAATTCGATTATGCATACTTGTATTGTTATCAAATGAATTACAATATATCATTACAAGAAAAGAGCTACAAAAGAGATTGATTACAATACGGTTCAAATTTTACAACAGAAAACAATAGCCTTCTCGTAGGTGTGATTATTTTCCTTCCAAATGCTTAAATCATTCTCCCTTTTTTGAGGAGTGATGGCTGCCACATCTTTGGTCCACTACAAAGACTAAATTTTAAGCTGCTAAAGGTTGTACCATTTAACCTGATCAATGCATTGCCATACTATGAATCAATTCAAACAACTAATGTTTACCTTGGTAGGTGCGCATTGATGTGATTTTAAAACAATCTAATCCTTTGGTGACCTATTCAAGTGTTTACGATCCTAGTCTCAAGGATGTTGAGTTTTTGATGACTCAAGAAAATTTAGAAAATATGGCTTAATGATTTCTACATTAGTATGTAGACACAAGTATGGTGACATATCAAAGACACGTGTTCTCTTTAGCTATGTGCAATATAGAGTACAAACCATAGTACAAAAACTTGATCTTCCTATGAGGACCCTTGAAGTGTTGATTTGGAAGATGCACCTATACCTTATTAATTATCTTGAACTCATGAGTTGTGTGATGTGCGTCATGGTACTCTGTATAGTTTTTTAATTGGCATAAAAAGTATTTTTTGAACCTATTGGTGCTAATTATAGACGTGTTATAAAAACTTGGGTGATTTTTCCACTTCTATGTCTAGAGGTGTCGTTGGCTAGAACCCAAGATGCTTGAATAGACTATGCCCCATAGAATTGTGAAGAGCTTTGTTGTTGACATGTTGAGTGTAGATAAATTTATTATCCCAGGTGCATGAATGTGCACTATTGTGTCTGAACAATAGATGACAAAATGAGTGATTGGAAACTTATGTTTTCCCATTTGTCAAAGGATGAAAAATTGTAGATCGCTCAAGTTGCATATCCAACATCTACCACAAGGCACACCAAAAGTGTTTACCAAACCTTGGGTCATGATGAGACATAATGGATGAAGGTAATAAATGAACCTAAACATGATTTAAGAATGAGTGCATGGTGTCTTACATGGGGATGTTATTTTTACAAGAAACCCGATATCCATGTTCAAAAACCTATCTACACCAACGAACACAAACTCATTTTGATGTTTTGTCATAGGTAGTCTAGACATGAAATCCATGTTGATAAATCCCAATGCATAGATGAAACCAATAGAGGTGAGTACAATCTTGGATTCATGTTCATGGGACTAGGGATGCAATAGGGAATGCGAGTCTTAATATGGTGATTGGTGTGTGTTGTATTTTTGATCTCACTCATATTTTTTTGATAGATAATCAAGGGTTAATGGGGGCCCTCACCCGCAATACAAATCGAACCCAAAAACCTCATAAACCTCAAACAAAATCCACAAGGAAACAAGAGGCACAAAATAGCTACAACATGCTTGAGCCAAAACGGAACCAAAATTACACTAAGGATAAACAGTCCCAACATAACCAAACATTAACTAGCTCCGACCAGTCCAACAGGGCAACCAAAAATTTAAAAAAGAGAAGGCTCCAAGTTTTTTGCCTCTAGCAAAGGACCTGTCGGGCCTCCTCCTACTACAGTCAACCAACTCCTCCTTCGCAGCTAAGCCAAAAACTCTTAAAACCACATTTGTTCCTGCCCTAGCTCCACCTCTTGAGGCCAAGCATATCCCAACCCCAGATGCTGTCACCATCTCACAACTAGGCCGAGCCACCCCATCCATAGAAGCTTCCAACACCCGAACAGGAGGTGGCATTTCCTTACCACCCCCGAGTAGCCTGATCAAAAGCTGAGCCGCATCCCACACCCTAGAAGACAAGCACAGTGCCAACACAACCCTGAAAAAAGGCAGGAGAGCCCTCATGGTTTCAACATCCACCATCTTAATCCACTTCCCATTGTGATCTGGAGACCAAATGGCCTCTTGCGCTTGCCCAATAACGTCAAAGCTTTTACCAAACAAACCTCCAACTCTCGGAAGACTGAGAGTGGAACAAGGCCAACCATTTTCCTACCTAAGAGTGGGAAAACAAATTGACTTTTTTTCGGGAAACTCTCGATAGATTCCTCCAATCCCACCCAAAAACATGGCCTAATCACCCCCTCTGCTATTCACTGCACCTTTAATCTCTACAACCAGTAGTAAATTACCTAGAAATAGTGAAGCTAAGTTAGAATTTACCTTAGCTCTATAAGGAGTTCCTAGAAAAATAAATCCCACCAAGGCTTCTATCACTTCCATAATTTGTTTAGATTGCACCATGAACATGTGTTTGATCCGCACTTCAATAACAACACCATCAAAGGACATATCTCTCAACTCAGCTCCCACTCACAGCAACGACTTTCTAAGGGCAATTTGTAGTAGATGCTCCATACTTTGCATTACCCAACACATAACCCAAATGCTTCACTACAAATGTAAAATCATCCAGACAACTTGACACATGAATGAGGAAATGAGAGTAATAAACGGTAAAATCATTCCCAATTTGACACAAGCCATCCGCATATCAATCAATTAAGTTGCAGCATAAAAATCAATGGTTGCAGCCGTCAATTATAAAAGCCTCCTGAAACACCCACAAGACACACTCCAAGTGGAAAACAAAACTTAGAGCTTGGGGTCACTAGGAGGCACCATAGGCCAAGCCCCCAAAGAATTATCACTGATGAAATCTTCGATCTACTCAATAACTTGTCTGGCCAAGAAGTCCGCCATTGAATTCACTTCACGAAAATAATGAGCAGCTTCCTAAGAGGAAACAGAGCTCAAGCAATCCCAACCCTGTCCCAGGATGTTTTCTATATGCCACGCACATGCATGCTTATTACGCAAACCCTGAATTATGATCATAGAGTTGCCTTCGCTTATCACCTTGGAAATGCCACGCTACACCACTAAATTAATCCACAAAGACAACGTTTGAGCCTCAGCTTTGTTATTGGTCCCATCGACCAATTTTAATGAAGCTGCCTGGTTTAAAGAGCCAACACAGTCCCAAATGATTACCCCGAGCCACCCCATCAAAGTCAAGCTTGAAGACAATCCAATTTGCATTAGCCACCCAACAAGGCTTTTTACTAGATACCCCAAACCCATTAACAGGGGGATGAACACTCATCTTATTGCAATGACATATTATTTATGGCCAAATCCATAAGCACTCACCCAAGGTGCACCAAGATAACATAAAGATCCCTATTGATAAAGGAAGTAGTAAATAAAGAACACATACGCTACAAGACATTCAAAACCTAATAACTACAACACTATGCATGATCAAATTAACTAACAAACATCTTATTTATTCATAGTATCTCTTACAATGTACATCTTTATGTGCCCAGATTAAAATAATGCCCTTTAGAATATAACTCTATGATGCTTATATAAAATTTATAAAACCCTTATGACATATTAAAATATCCTACCCTTCGCTTTGATCTCCACTATGCCTCTTCACTTGCAACTTTAATTTGAATCTTACCTACAAACCTAGATTGATTCTCGACTCTTCCTAAATGATAGGAAAAGACCCATATTTATAGGTTTCCTTGGACCTTCTCAAAAACTCATCTTTCTACCTACTATATGGTTTTCTAGTTGTCTATGGATATTATTGGAATATGCTCTTGGTCTGTAAATTGTCATCTAATATTCATTGAATATCCTTCTGCCCATGGTTGATCTTGATACAACCATAAGATCCTTGATTTGGTGCTTGGCATCTGTAAGATCTTTCCCTTGTTAGGATTGTGATATATGTTTCTTTCCATCCTAACATTCATCCTTCAAAACTGTGTTTCTTTCCCCATGAGCATCGTGCATGATTCACCGTGCATGTTGCAAGTTTCTTGCACACAATCCTTCTCTTTCCATTAAAATATTACAAATTCTAGATGAGCATGGCTCACTCACACCCTTCCATCATTAATCAATTTCAGTTTTCCTTATTCCTCAAAATATATCCAAAATTGATGGTCAACGTTCCCCCCTACTTTGCTTGTTATCTGTCCAAAGATAAATTATGTCCCATGTCATGAGTGTATACATAAGTACTTTAGGAATTATTTCCTTCACCTTCTCTTAAAACAAGCCCCACAAAGCGATTTCAATTGAGATGGTTTGTTGAGATATCTGTGTATTTCAATTTTTTCTAAAGCCTTGCACATGTTATATTCTACTAGTATAGCTTTGCCATATAGATCACCAATGCTATCATCCACTGCAATCCATTGACATTTCACTTTGGATTTATAGGCCTTCCAACCATCCATATTATTTTTATTTTCTACAACATCCTTCTCTTGATTCATGATGGTATTCAATTCTTCAATCTTGTCATTTTATTTTTGAAACTGCACATCTATAATTAGCAATGTATTTCACAATTATTGTCTTTTGTGCCTATCTCAAAACTTATTTCAATTTCTCGGCTTGTTCTTCACATTCTTTCTTGGCCACATGCACCTTTTACCTTTAGTATTTTATTTTATTCTTCTTTCTTCTTTATTTATTTCTCTTCCTCCTATAGTTGATGTTGTTTCTATTTCTCTTCTTCAGCGAGCTTAAGTTGCTTTGCTTTTTCTTCATATTATATCCTCTTCAATTCTTCTTCCAATTTATGTGCAACATCTTTTCCGAGAGTGGTAATTCATAATGGATTTAGCCTTGCCAAATTCTTAGTGGCTGCTTCTAATTTTTCCAAGGGCTCCATCCCACTTTTAACAAATCCATCCTACAATTGAGTTTTTGCCTTTTCAACGGTGGTTTTTAGTTCTTCAAATTTGATTAAAAAATGCACACAATTGCTATTCTTTTTTTCTCAGTTTTTAATATCTCCTGCAAGTTTTTTCTCAAGGTATTTAACCTTATTCTGCAAACTCATACTGCGCTGCATTGATTTTTTAGGTAGTTGTACTAAACCCAAACTTGAGGAAAATTCATCTTGCGCAGGTCACAATAAATGTTCTCTATCCCTTCTTTAGGTTCCACCTCCATATTTTTGCCTTCCACAAGAATTTAGAAATCTGATTCGCAATACATGTATCCAAAAAAATTAGAGGTTTTTTCTCAATATCATCCCTCCCTTCACCACCCTTCTCATATTCCCTCTCATCTACTAAATCAAAAAATTCTTGCAAATTCATAGGGTCCAATTCCTTGTGATGTTGTGTTTTGTCACCTTTCCCATCCAAGCAGTTTTCTCCAGGCACATCTCTTCCAATTCTACCTCAAACTCTTCCTTGATGGATACCAAGCATGATACTATGGGACATTTGGTATTTTGTTTCTTCATCCATGATTTCTTCGTGATTTTCTCTTCACCTTCTGCTTCTTGGAAGTTTGCGGTATCCTTTTTAGGTGGCATTTTCTTGGTAGTCTTCTTACTCGCCTTCTCCACATAATCCTTGTGTTTCTACCTTTTTCCTTTTGTCCTTTGTCTTTTTTCCTTTCCACCTTGGCCTTGTACAACATCATCTCACATCTTCTAAGTGGGAACTTCATCGACCTAGGTGGGATTGAAATGCGTGGGCATCAACTTGCAAAAAAGCTGATGTTTAAACTCATTCAACACATAATCTTATACAGGGTTTAGGTCTAAACTATCAGCCTCTAAATCTTCATTGTCATCCACAATATCTTTTCCCATTATGTATAAATACTTCTTGAGTTTGAGTCTCTCTTTGTTAACCTTGTCTACTTGGATGGCTACCCTCTTAACTCCATGAAGCCTATCCAATGCCCTGCTCAGGGAGTGTGTAGACACTACTTATGGTACCTTCATCCAAGATCTCTAGGAATCATTTTTTCCTTTACCTTTATCAACACAAAATGCCTCATTATAAAAAAATGTGCATACTCATACAAATCCACAAATTTCTTGTGTACTCTGAATTTTGTGCTAAATCACAATAGCTTTTATTGTATCGAGTCATATTATTCTTGTACGCCTCATTCATCTTCCCTGTACACTAATTGGTAGTATACTTCTTTGTGTGCGATTGCCCATCTCTCGATAGCTCAAAAGTTGTGCCTTTTAGAATCACAACTTATTCCAACATCATCAAAACTAAGTATATTTCCCACTTGAATATACTCCCTTATGTATGAGCTTTATTAGCAGCCCGATTCATATCTGCTATAAAATTTTCAATTTTTTTATTTCACACCTAATTTTTAAAGCCAATGTGCTACATAAACAATGGGATTTGATGCATCATCCCACCTCATTGTTATGATTAGCTTTGCATTGATAAGACACATAGCTAGTCAAGTAATTGGTGGCGTGATGTGATGAATTTTCATAGTGTATCCTTGCCTATGCAATTTCAATTCTAAAGCAACCTCAACTGTATTATCCATCTCCAAGAATGCAACTCAAATGTATTCTCCCTCATTTTTCAGCCCAGTTACCCAGATGATCCATGTAGTTGATGTTTTCATAATTCTCCCTCCAAAATATAATCAACCTCTATGTGTTTGAGACATTAAACATTTTTTTTTAATTCATTTGGATTTCCCAAGTAGGGTCAGTTATATAAATCTTTAATTATCGAGCTCTCCAGGTGCTCCCTCGTAGTTACCTAGTCTCTATCTGCACGAGGTTGTGTTAACACTTCTTCAACCTATTCTTCCTCTTGTGGTGATTGTAATCCTCAATCATGCATTCCATAGTCTTCAAGCCTAGTTATTTTCATTAATTTAACCCACTGTCAACTTTCATCAATATGATTCCAGACACCCCTGTCCATTGGTGAAGAGAAAACAGATTTGATTAAATAAAATGAGAGAAGCAATACTAATAAAATCCTTCAGCTAATAGAATAATAAAAATGACATACACACAAGATTACACAATACATAATATTTCACTTGGAAAACCCTTTCAAGAAAAAATTCAGCATAGTAACCTCCTTTATTATTATATTAACTTATCCGTCTTGTAATACAATAATGTACCTTTCAATTTTGATTTTATCCTGAAATATGTGTGAGAATATATAAGCACATCAATAGGTAAACGTCAAAGCAATATTATAATACCATGGGTACCAAAACCATGGGATATATCAAACATGGGGAAAAAACCACCCCAATACATGCCAATATGACCCTAAAAAGGTGAGAAGGCCCAACTCTAGTTCTATAGTCTAGTAGAGTGTAAATCATGTAAAAAATATACAACACATTTCCAACAATTGGGAGATTTTATCACCTCACTCACCCATGGTAGCTATTCTGATGATTTTGTTTCCTCAATAGATTTTGATTCTCACCCCGTCGTTGATTCCTTTATTTACTTTTCATCCTTAGCCTTTTGAATACTCTAAGAGGCCAAATTTTTATTCTTTCCATTATTCTTAAACCGTACGTTTATTCAACTCTTTTTTACAACCACTATAAACCTCGGATTAGTTATATAAATACTATGTATATAGCCTCAATTTCTTTCTCATGCTATTTTAATGGCACTTAGCTTCTCACTATACCCAATTCTTTTGCACTTATCCTTCCTGAATGCCATAGTTTTCTTTTGCACTAGAAATCTAAATTTCTTCTTCATAATTTAACGCAAATAGAAAATGATTCTCCAAATGTTATCCCTTCTATTTTTATAACCTTACATGCACTAAATCTGCCCTCAACCCATGAATCTCTACTTTAATAACTCCTTCCAACAACCAGATTTTAAAATTATGATCGTTTCGTGTCTTAACTATATACGACTTCCCACCTCTTTGGAATCTTACTTATCCTATATGTGCATAATTTCTCACACATTATATATTCATTCCTTATCCTTATGTGCTCCATCCTATGATACACTCATTTTTTTCTCTTGTGCATCTTCCCAAATGCAAAATTGCACATCATATATTTTACACATATATACATGCCTCTCTGCATAAGTGTTTAATATTTTCATGTTTTAGACAAGTCAACATGTACATATTTATTTGAAAACTCAATGTGCATGAGTACTCTTGCACATAATTGACATTTTTCGGTTTCTTAACTTATTTCCTTGTTTTTGATTTGTGCAGAGCAATGCTCTAGCTTATCTACAAGACTCCACTGGGCATGATTATACCTTCCAGAGATACTTAGATTTTTGGCAAAAGAATCATGAAAGATTCCTTGTATAGATTTAGAGGATAATATGCACATTGTTTTACCTTATTTTTGATTTATGTGATCTTATAAGATATAAAATCTGAACTAATTTAGATTATTTGAAATATGAAAATAAACACAAATTTGAATGTAAAAGGTAGGATATGATTTTACCAATTGTACTCAATATAAATAGAAAAGCTTTAAGGAGTAAGATACTTAGCATGTTTTTGTACTGTGAATGTTTGATACTAAATGCAAGTGACATAAATGGCAAGAAACTAAACCAAGAGTTGTTTGTATTAGGAACTGTCTTTGGATGCCCCTAAACAAAATCATCAGCGTTTGGATGGTACCAACTGATGTTGGCATCTGAACCTTAACAAATTTGTCTAGATGGATTTTGCTTCTCTATTTCCATATAGGCCTCTTTACTTGCTTGTAAACCATTTCTGTGTGTGATCCAAAGGGCTAAGTGTGCACACAATTCTATAAATGTATCTCATCCTCTTTGAAACCCTAGGTCCACTTTTAACAATAGGCTTAGGCTTGCAAAATGAGGAAAAATGTGGGTTGAGCTAATCCCAACCATTCCATAATGAATGGTTGAGCACTGCCTACATATCCAATACTCCGAAGAGGGAAGTCAAACTAAATATAGTTCTTCATGTTATGTGTGTGTGTGATAGTGCTCCTTCAATAAATGTAATCTATCATCTATCTTTCGATATTTGAAAAATGACAAATTTGGCTTGGCTTTGAGGTGTTTCATACTTGGCTAAAACTTGTTCCTTGTGATTGATGGTTGAAGTGGAAAGAATAGGGAAGTCCCATTGAATGTGCAAGTGATTAATCGATGCTCGATAGGTGCTTGCTAGATATGAAATAGGATTAGAAATATTATGTATTTATATATGACTCTTTGGGTAATTTATCATGCCATCGACATGCAAAGATTATTGGCTCAACCATAAGGATTTAAATTTTAAAAGTGATTATTGCTTGGCATGGGATGAGTTCTTCAGATTTGGACAAGTCTCAAATTCCAGACTAATTATATTCTAACAGATTTGTCAAAAAAGTAGGAATATTGATCTCATGATTTGGAGATACCCCGAATATGATTTTGAATAAGTTAGACATAGACTAGAGAATTCATGCGAATGTGAGAAAGGGGAGAATAAGAGCTATATGTGTATGCACAAGTCATGTAAGGTGAAGGTAGGTCAAAAATGACTTTTCTAAGTATCTAATATTAGAGTTTAGTGTCTACAAATGCCCCCTTTTATTCTAGTATTGAAATGAAATACAATCCCAGAGTAAAAGGATAAAGAGATGTACTTGAGTGTATACAACACACTTTATTTTGCAGAGGAAAGTAAGTGCACAGAGTTGAAAGATAATTACATGGATATTTTTGGGTAATGCATATGTGTTATTGCATAACACGTACACATAATGTAAATAACGTGTACACATTATTCAAATTTAGGCTTGGAAATTACCAAGCTATAATGCACACATTATAAACTATAAAAAAAGGGTTTGTATTTATTATAGTGTAATAAACATGTACCCATTTCTTGTAGTGTAAGAAACACTAAGAAATGTGTACACGTTTCTTACAGTAGACATGAAAACAAAAAAATGCGAACAATCCCCCAAACAATTTCATTTTGCTTTGTCTTTGCATCTCATCTCTACCCTACAGTGATCATGTTTTGCTATCAGGGGGAGAAAAAACAATGTCATTATCCGTTATCTCGATGAATCAACAATACCACCGTGGAGGTGAAGTAAACAAGGAAAATTCAAACCTGTTAACATCAAATTCGTATTTATTTTTTATTTGCAATGTTTTATTGTTAAAACTATTTTTTTCATTTGAATAATACGTTCAAGTGCAAGATAATTGATTCCTAACCCTCCTATAATTCCACAAAACCCCCCAGATAGTCAAGAGGATTTGGTTGCACACATAGTCAAGAAAAAAATATAAATTGAAGAGACAATTAAGAGAATGATTGATCCTAGTTCTACTAACAATCACTATACATATTTGGCTAATACTCTAGAATCAGTAGTAGGCCAAGTTGACTCAATAATAAGTCAAATTGATATATATGTATCATGTAGGAATAGATGTAGGGCTTAGTATGTTAAAAAATTGTTAGCACATGAAGTGAAGGACAAACAAATAACAAAAAACCAAATTTGTGCCTTATTCATTGATCCATCAACCAATACATATTTTCCATTATCAACAAAATGGTTCCCAATCCATCGATGCCACTATAATTTGATAAGAACTAATTTTTGGGGCTGATGGTAGATAGTGTTTGATTACCCACCTTGTAACAACCATGAGGTTCCATTATGTTTTTTGAGGAAAATCTATTGTGAATTTGCACTCAACGATATTCCCAAATATTTTGATTACTCAGAGTTTCAAAGCCAAGGGAAAGACTATGCAAGATAGATCAAGGGCACATCATGCGCTTAATCAGCTTGCATGATTCCTTACCCAAAAGCCACTTCATCCTAAAATCCTCTTTAGAGTGAAAGAGGTTGTCGAGATTGACCCTTTGCATGGACTTGGTATGTTTACTGACACACTCATTCAACATACGAGTACGATATCCGAGACTGACACTAGAGAGGGTGGACATGGGGATACTCCACCTAGTGTCCCTGTCCGACCGCACATTTATAGATCTAGTGGTCTTATATTGATCCAGGAGAATTAAAATTTAGTTGTTTATTTTCAAAAAAATAGATTGAATAGGTGTTATAAGCCATATTTTTTCTTTAGGAAGCATTTCCATGCTTCACTTTCCTTTGTTTTAGTCATTCTTATCTTTTCTTTTTTTTTTTTTTAAAAATCCATCAAAAGTGAAATTTAAAATTTTGAATGTGTTTTTGAGTATTAAGTAGCTTTTCCCATCTCCTAAGGCTTGTTTTTGTCATGATCCTTCATGGAGGGGTCAAGGAAGGTCATAAACATAATTTAGAACAATCCAAATGTCTTAACCCATAGATGATTGTGTAAAACTCAAGTCTTAACTTTAAATTACTTGGTTAGACAATTTTGAGTAAGTTTAGTAGTTTTTGGAGAAAAGAAGGGAGGAGGAGAGAAGGACAATATAGGAGTATGTGTGGAAGGGAAGAAGACGAAAAAAAGATCAAGATTCCAAGATTTCAAGAAAAGAAAGAGAAAAAGTTCAGAAAACAAAGTATTGGACTGCACTATGTAATGCATTTGCACTAAAATCAATGATAGAATGGTTATTTGATTTCCATTCTTCAAGGTCAAGCATATATATTGTGTAAGTGAATGTTTTGTGGTTGTTAAATCACCTTTATTTGTTTTGTAACAACAATTGTTCATGTTGCAAGTCTAATAGGACAGTACATGCATGTTACAGTCAAAGAAAAGTACATTTACAATTAAGAAAAGTTTGTTTTTTTCATGTTTTAGGATTGATAAAGATGCCAAATTGATTATCAAAGTAGGAGATATATGGGAAGAACTATTTTAAATTGAAAGATTCCAAAAACAAGTCTCAAAATTAAATTTTTACTTGATTTAGTGCTCTCAGCGTGTACACAAGCAGTTAAGGTTTGTGTATTAAAATCACCATAACTCAAAAGTAACCCTTCAAATTGCATGAAATTTTATGGACAGGTGTGTTAGGATGTTTGTGGATGTTTGAATTTAGTTTCATTTTGTTTGGAAGTATACAACTTAATATATTCAAAAAATTCAGACTGCAGGTTTAAAAGAAGGCTTATTTAGAGCACTAGAAACACTAAAATCATCATAAATTGAAAATGACCCAATCAAATACAATGAAAATTTGTAGAGAGGTGAATAAAGGTAAATGTGAGGTTTTGAGTTTGATTTTAAGGTTTGAGGACACCTACAGAGAAAGTTATTAAATAAACTCAATTTGCAGGCCTAATTCCTAGACCTAGAAACCCTGTTTTTGCACATTTTTTGTATTTCCAAGTTTGAGAAAAGGTATGAATCATTATGATGAGTTGAGTTAAAATGCAATGAAAATGTAAGAGGTCTTTGTAGCATGAAAACACCTTGTTTTGTTAAAAATTTCATTTAATAAAGTTTAGGCCTAATCATCTCTCTTTTAAGCAAGTTCGAAGTTTGATTTTCCTTATCCCTCCATTTTTGGTATCAGAGTAGGATTTGATTGTACTTCAAGGTGACCTAAGAAGAAATATTTCATTGAGAAGAGAGAAGAGTAAGTTGTGAAAAATAAACTTGCAATAAAGTGGAAGAATGGCACTTAGAGAGTAGCCATAGGTGGTGCTAGAAGAGGTCAAAGAAGACAACCAAGATAAGTATTGCTTGAGGAGATAATAAACTTGTAAGCACATTTGGAGACAATAAAAATTACTCAAGAAGTGTTGTGATAGGTGATATGAATGAAGGAGAGGAAGAACCACAAGAAGTTGTAGAAGAAGGGAAAGAGATAACGAAAAACTCTTAAAAGCAGTCATATGAATATGATCCAAATCCAAATTGAAAGTTGTGGTATATGGAGGTAATCTAGATGTTGAAGAACTGATGGATTGGCTAGCTGCAATGGACAAATACTTTGATTTTGAAGAAATAGATGAAAACAATGTCAAATTTCTTTGTATAAGATTGAAAGGACATGCATCTCTTTGGTGGGATCGTGTCCAAGAGGAAACAAAGAAAAGAAACAAACAGAAATCAAGTCATGGGAAAAAAGGTAGAAAAGCTCAAATCCAAATTCATGTATGTAGATTACCAGACAAATTTGTTCAAGAAACTCCAAAACTTGAAGCAAAAATACATGAATGTAAAGGAATATACTAAAGAAATCTACAAGTTTACAATCATTGTTGGTCAATAACAAGATACATAAATGTTTGAGGTTTAATATTCAGGATGAAATTTGCTTGTCTCGAAAATCAATTGAATAAGTTTATTAATTTGCTCTCAAAGTAGAAGAGAAGTTGGTTAGAATACAAACTCAATGATTTAGAGGAGGCATAAATTTTAAAACTAGAGAACAAGGTGGTAGAAGTCAGTTGTAGGTTCATAATGAGAAGCAAGCTCAAAGTCAAGACAATAGTAAAAGAGAAGGCTATTCATTTAGAAGAAGAAGGCCATATACAAGAGGCAAAGGAGAAGACTTTTGGAGAAAATGTTTCAAATATAACAGGTATGCTGACCACAGGGCATATGAATGTTTTGTGAATCCACAAACAAACCATATAAGAACTGAAAATAGAAATCAAGTTGTTCAAGCTGAGAAAAAAAAACGTAGGTTCACCATCACATGTGGAAGAACCTGAAATGGGAGAGTATTTATTGATGAAGAGAGTACTACTAAACTCAAACAAAGAAGTGAAAGAACTAGCCCCAAAAAAGACCTTGTTCAAGACTACATGCAAATCCAAAGGTAAGTGTTTATCATTGATAGTGGTAACACAGATAACTTGGTTTCTTTAGAAATCGCTGAAAAATTAGGATCGAAGAAATTGAGACATCCTACACTATACAAAGTATCTTGGTTACAAGATGTACATCAAATACTAGTCAATGAGCAATATCAAATTGATTTTTAGATTGGTAGCTGTAAAGAAGAAGTGCGTTGTGACATTATGTCTATGGAAGTTTGCCATGTATTGTTGGGTGGACCTTGACAGTTTGATAGGAGGGCTATACATCATGGAAGGAGTAATACCTATATATTGGAGAAAGATGGTAAGAAGCATACTTTGACACCATTGAAAAATGGTAACAAAATTGAACACAATACTAAGGTGATGATAGTCAGTGGAAAATAATTATTGCAACTGATAAAGAAAGAAGAGGTTTGTTGTGAAGAATTCAAAACTGATTTTAAAAACAAGGAGCAAGAAAGTTGTGAGTAGCCCATAGAGGAAGGAGTTCTTATGAAAGAGAAGATAGATGTGATAGAATTGGAGAGTGACAGGCATGTAAAATTACAAATAGAGAAAAAAACAACTACGTAGTGTTGCATGTTTCTATGGTAGAAGCATTGGTTGTAGAGGTTGTGTAAGCAAGTGCACACAAGGAGATAATTGAGAAGGTTTAGCTATGCAAATGAGCTAAAATCATAAGTGTGATTGAGGAGAAGACAACCTTGGAGGTGATTGATATGGAGATTTTAAGAGCTCATTGTGAGAGTGGAAAATATGATAAGTATGCTAGCATTGGAGAAGGGTTGGACAAGATGCCTTTGGAGCATGATGAGATGGTTTATAAGGTGAATGGGGGAACTCTTGTTTTCCCTTATATGTTTGTGTATTGTGCAAGTCCAACGATGGATATGATAGCAAAGATAATGACTGAGTGTGGAGCGGTCCAACATGTTCATTGATATGAGAGGTGGAGTGAAGAAGATGACCAAGTGATTCATATGGCAACGATGATTGGAGAATTGATTGGTGTTGATGTTCCAACCAATGTGGAGGGTTTTCAAGATAATTTAGAGACAAAAGAGTGCGATAGAGCATGGGAACAAGTTGGTTCTCAAGGAGATATGTAGGTGAAGGCTTAATTGCAACTAATTGAGGAAGAAGAACAATTGAAAGTTGTTGGAGAAGATTTTGAGAAACTAAAGCTTGACATGGAGCAATATTATAGCATGGTGAAGGATGAATTGGAGCAGCATTAAAGACTCATGAGCAGGAACTCATGAATGCTTTTGTACTCAGGGAACTTGATACAGGAGCATTAAGATTTAGTTATTTATTTTTATAAATTTTGACTTCAATAGGTGTTATAGGTCATATTTTGTCTGTAGGAAGCATTTTCATGCTTCACTTTCCTTTGTTTTGGTCATTCTTGCTTGTTTTTCATTTTCCTGCCAAAACTAAAATTTGAATTTTTGAATGTGTTTTTGAGTATTTTAGTAGCTTTTTCCATCTCCCAAGGCTTGGTTTTGTCATGATACTTCAAGAACAGCTCAAGAAAGGTCATAAACATGATTTATAACAATCCAAATGTCTTAACCCATATGTGATTATGTAAAACTCACTTAAGTCTTAACCTTAAGTTACTTAGTGTTTAGACAAGTTTGATTAAGTTTAAGAGTTTTTGGAGAAAAGAATGGCGGAGGAGAGGAGTACATGTGGAAGGGAAGAAGACGATAAAAAAAGATAAAGATTCCAAGATTTCAAAAAAAGAAAGAAAAATTCAGTAAACAGAGTATTGGACTGCATTGTGTAATGCATTTGCACTAAAATCAATGATAGAATGCTTATTTGAGTTCCATTATTCAAATTCAAGCATATATATTATGTAAATGAATAATTTTTGGTTTTGAAATCACCCTTATTTATTTTGAAACAACATTTTTACATGTTGCAGGTCTAATAGGACAATACATGTCTGTTACAGTCAAAGAAAGGTACATTGACAGTCAAGAAAAAATTATTTTCTTCACATCTTAGGATTGATCAAGGTGCCAAATTGATTGGAAGAGTAAGAGATATATGGTCAGAACCATTTCAAATTGAAATATTCCAATAATAGGTCTTAAAACTGAATTTTTAATTGATTTAATGCTCTCGGCTTGTACATAGATAGCTAGGATTTTAGTATACTAAAATCATCATAATTCAAAAACTAACCCTTCAAATTGTATGAGATTTTTTGGAAAGGTGGGTTGGGATGTTTTTGAAGGTTTTAAAGTGGTTTAAATAATTTTGGAGGTCTACAAATCAATACATTTAAAAAACTCAGACTGCAAAAAAAGGCTTATTTAGAGCACTAGAAACACTAAAATTATCATAACTTGCAAAAAACCTAACCAAATGCAATGAAACTTTGTAGAGAGGTGCATGAAAGTAAATTTGAGGTTTTAAAGTTGGTTTCAAGGTTTGAGGACACTTAAAGAGAAAGTTAATGAAGAAACTCAGTGTGTAGGCCTAATTCCTGGCCTTAAAACCCTGTTTTTGCTTTTTTTTATATTTTCAAGTTTGAGCAAAGGTATAAATCATTATGGTGAGTTGAGTTAACATGAAATGAATGTGTAAGAGGTACTTGTAATAGGGAAACACCTTTTTTTGTTTAAATTTGCATTCAAGAAAATTTAGGCCTAATCATCTCTCTTAAGTTGTAAGTTTGATCTTCCTTATGCCTCTATCATATATGCACTAGACCTTAAGATAATGATGGTGGTGTTTTCGAGGGCCTAAATGATATAATTTTGAATGATGAGTTTTTGGCACGTATATTTGGTGTGCAGACATAAGTACACATGTATCTTATATATTTGACATGTAAAATTTCAGTTATATTTGTATTTCAAAAGTAACAATTAATTTACATAAAAATTAAATAATATATATGTAATTTTTTATGTTGCAAAAAGAGACAATACCATCATCTTCACAACCAGTTTGTGGGCCATCTACTACTACATTTGTTGATGTTACTCACCAATGTTTACATATACAAAGCTAATTTTTTATTGATATTATGATTTATGTATATATATTTATTTATATAGATATATGCTCAACTAATAATCATTTATTGTTTGTTCAGTTGATGACCACAGTGGACTCTATATTTACGTGTTGAAATAAACACAGGTATTGCTACTGCAATATAATCTACAAAGTCACTCACTGAGATATGTTAACTTATAAATTTGAATTGTAAATATAGAATTGTTTTAATAATTTTAATCTATACGTGGACAAATACAAATTAAGTGAATGTATCATGTATGTAGAGTTGTCCAGTGACATTTGATAGTCCTATTCAAATGATTAGCATAACACCTTATCATATTTTTTCCCCCTTCACACTCTTGTGCATGCACCTCGACCTATCATTAACCCTATTGAGCATCAAAGGCAAATTGAACATGACCACGAGATTATGGTAAGTGCATATTTAAATAATTTTCATATTAATTTATAATTAACTTTTGAACTTGAATGCATGTCTAGTATGTAAATATAATAATATTTGTATATGAATAGGTTCATCTCCAGGCAAGCTATGAGCATATAAGAACTCACAGTCCTTGAAGGAATCCAAGACACCTGAGGGATCTCCATCTAAGAAAAAGGCATCCTAGGGAGAGTTTTCTTTGAGGAAGGCAAATAGAGGGAGGCTTTTTGATAAATAGGATGTACTAGATGATGTACTTTTTTTTTGTATGCCTATATGGCAATGTATGCATTTTTGGCATTATATTCCTATATGACATTCACTCGACATTCTATTATGTTCTTAGATGATGTACTTTTTTGTATGTATATATAGAAATGTACACACTTTTGGCATTGTATGCCTATATGTAATTCACCAAAATTCAATTATGCTCTTATTTTGTATGCCTTTATAGATTTTATGGATACATCTATATGGTCACATTTTGCGGTGATCATTTTTTTGCATATAATTTGGGTCACATTATTATTACAAAACTAAATTTGATGGTTGTATGGCCATATTTTAATATAATCATCTTTAATATTTTTGTTGTGTAATTATTAAAACTAATTTACAATCCTTCAATATATGTTTCAATTATAACTATATAGGATAAAATAATCTAATGTTTGAGATTAAGTCATATATTAGTGTGAAGTGCCTCTCATGATTGGACTACACCATTTGATGATTTTCTTTGTGATCCTTAATTAGAATAAGGTACTATGCTTGGCTATTTGTGGATAGTCTTCTCATCATCATTAGCTTTCTTGATGTCATTTCATGACATTTCACTATTCTAATGTGGGTACCCTTGCTACACTAGTTTGATATAATTTGGCACTTATCATTCACATTTTGCATTCATTAAACTTATTAATATCATTGAGGCCTTGAATCATTTTGGTGGTGATAGCTCTTCCATTTCGCTTCCTCAACTTTGTTCTCTCCCTCTCCACTACACTTAGCTTGGCCATTTCTTCTCCTCATCATATGTTAACACGAGAATGTTAAAAATGATACAACCTCTTTGATGAAATGGGTTGCTCTAACTTATGTTTTTCAAATACATTGGATAGTTGTTCCATATTCACCCTTGAAGAGCAAAATTCTTTATTAACTTCTAGTGCAAATGGGTTCAATTCCATTATTCCTTCTTTCAACAAATGGAACACCCAAATCAATTTGAGGTGATTCTTAAAAATAAATGACAATCAACATCTTAACTTTGCAATTATTCCATCTATGACACCAAGAATGACTTCTTACATTTACCCACTTGCAATGGTGATGGGGACTCCCCTATGGGTTGTTGCTACTTGATGGCTTCTTCCTTAGTAGCTCCTCTTCTTCATTTGCTATCTCTTGACTTGTAGGCGCTAGAAAAACTTCTTCCTTCCTAACGTTAGATACCTCTTCCTTCTTGCAATGCCCCTTGCAATTCTTTGGGTGGAGTTGTGAATGAAATTTCCAATATTTTGCACGCCAATGCCCATGCATGTTGCAATGAGTGAAGTAACTCTTGCCCATATCATTGGACAACATTTAATTCTTCTTTCCCTTCTCATTCTGATTTAGAGAGTGGAATTTATAACTTTCGTCCTTTCTTTTTACACCTTGGTCTCTTCTTTGGCTTGGAGAGTAGTGTAAACAATTTTTCTTCCTTTTGAAATACTTTGTATTTTTAGTGATAGATTTCTTATTCCAACATGTGGCCAAACAATGATTATTAATTAAACAAAATGAACATGGATAGGTATTCCAACATTCTTGTGCTATATGGCCTTTCTTTATACAATTGAAGCAAACAACGAGATACTCATATTTTGTGTACCTTCTTGGGATGCCCTTATACATTTTACTTGTGTAATTTTGATTAAGTGGTTACGTTCTACCTCCTACTTTGGGACGTCATCTCTTTGGAGATGCTTTGCATTTTTGTTTGATGCTTTTGCCTTTATTGAAAGGTTGTCCTCTTCTTGGAGTCAACTTACATTCACCCATGTAATCATGAAGTGATGTTGTGCTATCTCCTTCTTCAAAGAGCTATTTCCCTTCTCATATAGACTCTTCCTTGGCCCTTTGAAGTAGTGCAATGATGCCTTCCTCTTCATTAGAAACCTGTCCATTATTTAGACACTCTAATTCCTTGTTAGATTTGACAAAAAATAATGATGGATTTACTTACAATTATGTTTTTGTTGAGCTAGTGACTTGGCCTCTTTGTCTTTGCAATCTTGTCATGCTTCAACTATTTTGGATCATTCTCTAACTTATTATTTTCCACCAATATACCCCAACCCTGCATATTGAGCCCTTTATTCAACCTTTATGGGATTTGTCATTTCTTGCACGTTCTTGCCAAGCCATCTACCATCATAACCCATCTTTACTAACAACTTAGAGCCAATTCCCTCTGTATGATTTTGGAAAATACCAAAGGACTCATTCAAATTTTGATTGGATGAAAAAATATATGGTGTTGTGCTTACCAAGCATACCTCAGTCATGGTTTGTGCATCCTAGGTAGAGGTTGGTCTCCTTTGCATGGTAAACTCTAGTTAAATATTAGAAAAAAACTCTAGTTAAATAACATTATATTGAGAAATGGAAACACAAAATGCTGGTGTCAATTGTCACTAGAGCTAGGATACCAAAGAAGCAATGACATTATTATCAAAAATATAATTTTTGCACTACTCATAAAGCATCCACTAGAGTTAGAAAAGCTTCTACAAAATCAAGTGACACCCCAACCAATAAACAGTTGTATTGAAATCATTTCCAGGTTCCCACTTTCCATTAGAGAAGCATCTAGAAAATTCGATAAGCAAAGAATATTACAATCCTAGGATCTCCATAATTCTGTAATTATACATTGGCCAATACAATTGCTTCTCTGCAGCCATAATGTTGCATTTGCAAGGTATACCTCTTTCTTGAATCTTGCATTTTCCTAGATTTAACATTGGCCAAGTTGCTCGAATACATCTCTATGAAACCATTGAGAAGTTGTGTTTTGCTTGAAAATTTTGTTCATTGTCACTCAAATCATCATCATACATATATCTCCTCCCATTTACAATCCTTTTTACAAGATTGCCATCATCATAATGTGCTTTGCTTCCATTCAAAAGCCTAATTGTGCACTTATGTTCCTGAAACAATTTGTCCCATATTGATAATGGTCTCCTTCCACCTCTAGGACTTCCACATGCAAATCCATCACTTCAAACATATGTGGATAGAAAAATGACATGCTCCAATGAACACGATGTTCAAATCCATCTAGATATATGTTTTCACAATTGTTTGGGAGCTTGGAAACACTGATAACAAATGTTGTCAAAATTGAATTCGCAGTTGGAAATCTCCACCTCCGGTGCTTTGTGAAAGGAAACTAGTGTTAATAACACATCTAGGGTGGTGGATAATGTCTAGGACCAGGTTCTTGGCCTCAATTCATGACCGGTCGAGTGACCCACTACCCATTCTGGCCTCAAGAACGCCCTTCCCAATAAGAGAAAATTACAATTTTTTTAGGTAACTTTAGATGCATGTAAAATGGATGTCGTAAGTGGTTTGCACGAACCAAAAAAATCATCATGTGTGTTTTTAATCCTTCTAATTTTACTCCAAAACACATTGATGGAATCTTGGAGATGAATCTGTGCACATGTTATAGTAATTAGTCTTAAAATGTAATTTTTTTGCAATGAAGAGACAAGTTCTTGTCCTCCAACTGACACTTCCACCTCTAAGACTTCAACATGAAAATTCATCACTTCAAACAAGTCTCGATAGGCAAATGACACATACTCTTGTTGTCAATCTGGGGCTGCGCCCTGAATCGAAGACGTGTATGGAATGGCCAATCCTCTATTCGGTTGAAACAATGGGATCTTCTCACAAGGGTGGGTGCCTCAATGGTGAGAAGAACCTCCAAAGAAGGCTGGTTCTTGTAAGATGTATCAATGAGGATCTCTACTCTATGCTGCGGACTACCATGGAAAAGGGAGAAAGAAACTTGAAAGAGAAATCCTACCTAATAACGGTGATACACCAAAACGTTGATCCACTCTACTTGGAACCCTGAACACTGAATCAAACAAGGGAAAAAGAAGACCTTTGATTTCAATTGATCACTATGCATAAATATTTTATGAGAAGGTTCGATCTAATGACCAAAACATGAGGGAAAACGATGGAGAGAGGTCTGATACAAGACACTTTGCAGCCACCTAACATCCACTTACAACGTCAGCAAAAGACATAAAGAACACTGAACATGCCCTGCATAATATGATAAGCTACCAACTAGGTACGAATCAAAATTTGGGAAGGGAGAGAAATCTACCACATATGCAAATTGTTGAATGAATATACACTATGCCAGCACTTGAAATCTGAAAGTACAGTCCTATTGATTGAAGAGGTTACACAACTCACCAATGGCAGAGTCTGGTCTTGCAAAGAGAGGGATCATTTAATCAAGGCTAAAAGCCAACTTATAGAGAATTACAAAAGCCAAAAGATTGGTGTTAAAAAATAGACGAGGAAGATCAACTTAGATTAACTCAACGCTGACTTTGCCTTTCAATAAAATATGTTTTCCCTTTGTCTTTGCATGAAGCTCCTGGGCGCTAGAGGAAGTGGGACTTGTCTTTGCATGAAGCTCCTTGGTGTTAGAGGAAGTGGACTTGTCTTTGTTTATTGAAATGTCCACCTCTCTTTGCATGGAAATCCACGTCAATGTCAATTTTAGCTTCTTCATGAGCTGTTTGAACTTTGGAAGTATGAGATGACAATAGTATGCATGAAATCCAACGCCAATGTCAATTTTAGAACTCTGACTTGATCCGTTGGAAGTTTGGAACGTTTGAAACGCTGAGTTGGAATGTTTGAAACGCAGAGTTGGACAAAGAGATTATTCTCATTTGCATGGTAAACTCCTAGTAGATGTGGCGTTTAACAATTAGTCAATTCTAAATCTAGAACAGTCAACTCGACGTCTGAATTTGGAACTCCGGTTGCGCTATTGGAACGTTACGAGCTTGAGACGGATGAAAGTGTTTGCATGGAAAACTATCTTGCTGAGTGAGAGATAAATTCAGGGTGAATTTATTTCCTGGCTATCTATTTTCTGTTTTTGTTTCTGTGCATGCGTTGCTCTTGGGTTTATTCCCGCGGACTTGTCTTTGGTCTTGGATTTTTCTTCAGATCTTTTGTTAGTCCACTTTCCCACAGACAATTTGTCCTCTGCCTTCGAACTTCGCTCTTCGAACAAAAAGTTCGAGACTTTATCCTTCCTGGGCTTTTCTTTTCCTTTGGCTTTATTTCCCTTGGCTTTATGTCCTCACTTTTCCCACAGGGCTTTTTGTCTTTTGAATTTCCGGACTGGACTTTTCTGAATTAATCTTTCAGACAAAAAGTCCGAAGGAATTCCTAGGATATCTTCCTTCCTTTGTAATTTCTCTTTGCTTTGGACTTTTTTTTTATCGGGTTTTTTCTTTGTTCAAAATTTCTTCGGACTTTTTGTCGAAGGTATTTTCTTCTTTGTCTTTTTTAGCCATCGGCAGAATGTCCTTCGAGAAAATTGCAAAGGTCTTGCCACCGACCAAGTGCCCTCCGCAAAGGATTGTGTCCTTCCTCTGTGCCCTTCGGGAAAGTTGGAAAGGCCCTGTCACCAACCAAGTGCCCTCTGCAAGGGATTGTGTTCTTCCTCCCTGGCTTTTTCGAAAAAATTGTAGGGCATCCCGGGTTTTTTGTAGGGCACCCGAGCTTTTGTAGGGAACTCGGGTTTTTGTAGGTGTCCTTATTCCTTTGTCTTCATGTTTTTCTACGGACTTTTCTTTGGAGGCTGCAGACTTTCCTTCTCACTTTTCCGAATTAATCCTTCGGACAAAAAGTCTCGAAGGAATTCCTTCGGACTTTTTTCCTAAGGATATCTTCCTTTGTAATTTCTCTTTGCTTTGTTGGCTTCTTTCCTTGTTGGTTGCGTTGTTGTACACGGCTCCTTGGGTCACTGTAGGTATGGATTTAGGCTTGATTGAACTTTGCAAAACCTTTTCCTTTTCATTATTCAGTACCCGAAACTGATTCACAAGACAAACTGGTACTCATAAGACCATCTTCCGAATAGTAAGGTTGACAATTTTTGGCCTGTAGAAGAATTGTCAACAACTCCCATGGCCATGACCTCAAAATCCTTCTCAATGCAAGTTTTCACGACTACTTAGGAGCTTGGAAACACTAACAAATGTTGTCAAAGTTGAAATAGCAATTGGAGATCTGCACCTCCAATGCTTCATGGAAGAAAACTAATATTGCCAACACGTCCAGGGTGAGATCGAGGGCCACTATCTAATATATATATGGGGTGTTGTGCCAATGAAACCATATAGACATCTAGGACCAGGTTCTTGGCCTTTGATCATCCCTGATCGAATGATCCACTATCGATTTCGGCCTCAAGAACGCCCTTCCTAATAAGAAAAAATTATAGTTTTTAGGATCACTTCAGTCATGCGTAAAATAAAACTAAGTTGTTTGCACAAACCAAAAGAACACTCACGTGCATATCGAATCCCTATAATTACACCTTAGATATCGTTGATGGAACCTTGGAGATGAATCTATGGCACAAGCTGCAGTAATAAATGCAACTTTTTTGTAATGAAGAGACAAGTTCTTGTCCTCCAACTGACACTTTTGCCTCCAAGACCTCTACATGAAAATCCATCACTTCAAACACATATAGATAGGAAAATGACACATGATCCCATGACTATGACCTCAAAATCCATCTAAATACGTGTTTTCACAACTATTCAAGAGCTTCGAAACACTGACAACAAATGTTGTAAAAGTTGAAGCGACAATTGGAGATCTCCACTTGTGGTGCTTCGTGGAAGGAAACTGACACTGTCAACATGTTAGAGTGGCAAATAACACCTAATATGAGATTATTGGCCTTTAATCACATCCGATCGAGAGACCTCTGCCCATGTTGGCCTCAAGAATGCCCTTCCCAACAAGAGAAAATTATAATTTTTAGAGTAACTTCAGACATGCGTAAAACGAAAATTGTAATTCGTTTGTAAAAACTGAAAGAACCCTCACATGTATGTCGAATCCTTATAATTTCACCCTAGAACATACTAATGAAACCTTGGAGATGAATATGTGGTACATGTAGTAATCAATCCTAAAATGTAACTTTTTTGCAATGAAGAGACAAGTTCTTGTCCTCCCACTGAGACTTTCACCTCTGATAACTCCACATGCAAATCCATCACTTAAAACATGTATGGATAGGCAAATAACACATGATCCCATGACCACGACCTCCAAATACACTTGGATGCATGTTTTCATAACAGTTCAAGAGCTTGAAAACACTGACAATAAATGTTGTCAAAGTTGAAGTGACAGTTGAATATCTCCACATCCGGTGCTTTGTGGAAGGAAACTAACACTGCCAACACATCTAGGGTGGTGGATAATATATAGGACTAGGTTATTGGCCTCCAATCATGCTCGGTCGAGTGACCCACTACCCATTCTAACCTCAAGAACGCCCTTTCCAATAAAATAAAATTGTAGGTTTTTAGGGTAACTTTGGACACATAAAATAAAATCGTAAATCCTTTGCACGAACCAAAAGAACCCTCACGTGCGTGTCAAATATCTATAATTTCACCCTAGATCATGTTGATGAAACCTTGGAGACGAATCCATGACACAGACTATGGTAATTAGTTCTAAAATGCTACATTTTTGTAATGATGAGACAAGTTCTTGTCCTCTAACAGACACTTCCACATGCAAATCCATCGCTTCAAACATGGCTGGATATGGAAATGACTCATGCTCCCACAAACCCAACTTACAAATCCATATGGATGCATGTTTTCATAAATGTTCAAGAGCGTGGAAACACTAACAACAAATGTTGTCAATATTGAAGTAGTGGTTGGAGATTTCCACCTCTGGTGCTACAATGCAAAAAGCATCAATGTGGCAAATGTTGAACAATCTTTTTAAAATGAAATGGCTTCTAACTTGTTTCCCAAACATGCCAATAGGCTAATTAATAAGAGAGTAGTGAAAAATGATTGCATATTTAAATCTCTAGAGAGTTACTTCTGCAAATCGATGAAGCCATTAATTTTCGTTGTGTAAGACCAAATTAGGAGTAGGTGATTTTTAAAAAGATGCACTCTGATACTTCAGCTAAAATCTAATTTCTATGTGGTAACAATATAACATTACAAGCCTATCTTCCGAAATAGAAAGTAAAGAAGTTTCAAAAGAAAAACAGCATTTGGAAGATCACCTTCAAGTAAAAGGTAAGACCAACAAAAAGAACGCATGCAACCATTCCTCTAGAGGAGACCCATCCATGTCATAAAAAATCCACATTAATTATGAGTTTAGATGGACTTTTTATTGATGATCCTGCAGATTATTGAGCAAGGTTGTATCAAATACTTATAGCAGGGTCTCCATAGGGTCTCTGCTCACCATGAGGAGGTGTCTTCCAGCTTTCAATATTTAACCTTGCCTTAATTGCAGTCATGATAACCTATTCAACGCCATCAACACGTCATTATTAAGAATTAAAAAAATATTACCATTACTTCAATTCATATCAAGCATGAAAACACTTCCTTTCAAGAAAGTGATGGGAGCCAAAAGCAATTCATTCTTGACTTGTTATTTTCTCTTGGAGACTTTGAGAGCTAGAGCTTCGATTCAAGAAAACCCTAAGACGAAAAACCTTGGGTAATTTGGTTGTGTGGATGAAAAGCCATTCAACCCTTTTGATGGATTCATTCAAGATTCACAGTTGCGCTTATTGGTTTCAGATTTCCGGAGTTCTTGTGCCGGAAGGAGATATTATTTGCAGGATTCATATATCTGTATACAGAAGATATCTTTGACAAATTTATGGATTTTGCATACAAATATAAATTTGTGAGTTTGTTTGAAGATTTATTAGATTCTGGTGTGGGGCTTTGAAAAACAAAGAAGCCTACATGGGGATTGTAAGAAGTGAGGTGCAACATATATGAAATCGCACCTCCCTTATGAGGTGACATTGGCTCTTGGGAAGAGTATGGGGTAACCCTAGCTTGAACATTGTTACTTCAGACTTTAGCAATTAATATGGTATGTAATAAACCTCATTGTTAATGCATAGAATTTCTTTAATAACTGTGCAACCAACGAGATTGAATATTTCCATGTCAAGATTTTCTTCAATATTACAATAATGCAAACTATGGATATAATGTTTCTATATTCCTAAAAGTTGTGAATGTGTTCATACATGATTTGTGTTATCAAAGCTATCAATAAACCTTATAAACAGCCATATTGAAAATATCACTGATCCTAACAAGAATGCAAATTGTTTGACGAAATGTCTACACTATAAAAATCGGAATTTTGTGAAATTTTACGATAAAATCTTTGTGGGGTTCTTACAGTGGTATCAGAGCCGGTGATCTTGCCAACCTATGTGAAAATTGGTTCATATGTAGCCCGAAGAAGGTAATACCAGATATTATTTGAGAAGAAGACACAGTGATCCACTAGAAGTCCCTGAGGAGCTTGATCCTTTTGCTAGAGTTGAGCGGGTAGAAGTGAACATGGGTGATTGAGATCGTGAGGATCCTAGCACTAGGGATATTATCAATGATATTGCTAGAGGGCAATGAGAGATGGTACAACTTTTGACCCAATTGATGCAGTAGAATGTGGTAAATAACAATGCCAATCAAAATAATAATAATAATAATAATGGTGGAAACTATGGGAACAATGGTGAAACAAGTAACTTGGGCAACAATATACACGCTTATAATCACACTAGAACCACTCAAGCTTCCACAGTTAGGCCTCTTATGCCTAATTTATTAGCTCAGCAGGGTGGTGGATAGCAAGCTGTAGGAGAGAGTTTTGCAGATTATATGCTTGAGTGGCAGTCTTTGGGTGATGATTTTTAGGATGTCATGTCATAGGATTTCTGTCAGTTGAAATACAGGGACAAGCCTAGAGAAGACAGAGGGCACAACCAGGAGTTACAACAAAAGTTGGGTAAGGTGTCTCTTTCAGCTTTTGATGGTTCGGGTAAATGAACTACACGTGCATGGATACAAAAGTTAGACAACTATCTCAGTTTGTACCCCATGCTTGAGAGGGAGGCCATCCAGTTGGTTTCTTTGCACTTGGAGGGTTATGCACATGATTGGTGGTACCATGGGATGGTTATGCAAGGTCATAACCTTGTCACTTCATATGTTGATTTTACTCAGAGGTTGATAGACCGACTTGACAAAGCAAATTCCAAATAGTATTTCAGAAAGTTGGCCCAACTCAAACAGAAGGATTCAGTAGATGCTTGCATATCTGATTTTAAGAGACTTGTAATTATGGTTCCTAATGTTTCAGAGGATAGATTGTCTTATCTCTTCATTGAGGACTTAGAGGAGCCACTTTGTGGTGGGCTGAAAGCATTAGACCCACCTACTTTGTAGGATGCCATAAAAAGATCTAGGAACATGGAGTTTTCAGCACCTCCCAAAAACAAATTTCAGAACAAGTCATTTTCTTTCATAAAAACTTTCAAAAAAATAATAAGATAATAAGAAAAACTTTCAGAAAGATTGGCCCAAGAGGACAAATTTGGATACAGAGGCAAAAAATGAACTTGAGAGGAAGAGGCCTTACTTTTCATGCAGAGAACCTTGGGAGACGGGACATAGATGCCTTGGGAAAGGCAAGGTTGATTATATCGATGTCACTTCTGACTATGAGGAGGTGAAGTCAGATTCAAGCTTGGATAGTGATTAAAAGAAGGCTAATGCGGAGCATAAAGAGAGGACTATAGGAGAACCTATGGGAGGTACTTTTGCTTCTCTTTCAGGGACACCTATATATCACCCTTTCAAGGTGAGAGGGGTCTTACAGGGACATCGTGTGTCGGTTTTGATTAAAAGTGGGGTAACCCACAATTTCATAGACGAAAACTTGGTGATGAAAAGAGGTCATCAGGTAGAGGATTTTTTAGGATTTAATGTTATGGTTGTTGATGGATTCACCATGAGATGAAAGAAGAAGATTTCACAGTTGAGCATTACCTTGGGTGACCATTAGGTGACTAATAATTTTTATGTTGTTGGAATTGTGGAGACTGACATGGTTCTTGGCATTTAGTGGTTGCACTCCCTTGGAAAATATTTGCAGAACTTTCAAACTATGGAGCTCAAATTCAAACATGATGGCAAAAGGTTGTTCTTCGAGCAATGTCAAATGGAGCACTTGAGTGGTTACTACGAAGAGGATGGAGGCACTATTCCAACATGGAGAGGTTGCTTGCCCAACGCAATGTTTGATTTCTTCTTAAACCCCTTCTGATGGAGATGGCTAGTATCATGTGGATATCCAATCCATATGGGATAAGCATAGTGTGGTTTTCAATGAGATTCCTCCTGGTAGACCACCTGACAGGGGTTTTGAGCATGTGATAGAGCTAGAGGAGGGCTCTAAGCCCGTTATCACAACTCATTATCAGCACCCAAAAAGATTCAAAGAGGAAATTGAGAAAACAATTGAGTTGTTGGATATGGGTCACATCAAGCCTAGCTCGAGTCCCTTTGCTTCTTCAGTGGTTCTGGTGAAGGACGGAACTATGGGGATGTGCATTGATTATCGTGCACTTAACAAGAAGACTATAAAGAACAGGTCCCTGATTCCTAGGGTCGATGAGTAAATGGATGAGTTGCATGGCGTCGTGTACTTTTTGAATATTGATCTTCGTTCAAGGTGCCATCAAATCAGATTCTGTGAGTAGGACATACACAAAATGACCTTTAGATGTTATTATGGCCATTATGAGTTTATGGTCATGCCTTTCGGTTTGACCAATGCCCCCGCTACCTTTCAGTCTTGCATGAACCATATCTTCAACAAGTAGCTGTGAAAATTTTTACTAGTATTCTTTGATGATATACTGATATACAACAGGACATGGGAGGACCACCTCAAGCACCTTGATGAGGTGCTGGGTATTATGAAGGCACAATCTTTGTTGACAAAAGCTTCCAAGTGTGAGTTTGGCATGACAAAGATCCTTTACTTGGGGCATGTGATCAATGTCGATGGATGAAGGTCCATCTGGAGAAAATTCAGGCCATCTTAGAATGCCACCACCAAAGACATTGTCAGATTTGAGGGGATTCTTCAACTTTTGCAATTACTACACGAGGTTTGTCAAGGGGTTTTCTCAGTTGGGTGCATCTCTTATAGATCTCACTAAGAAAGGAGATTTTAAATGGATAAATGAGGCTCAGCGCACGCTCGACGAGTTCAAGGAGGTAATGAGCACATCCTATTTTAGCATTACGTGATTTCTCTCAACCCTTTGTTTTGGAGTGTGATGCTTCAGGTGAGGGGATAGGTGTTGTGCTTATGCAAAATCGGCACCCCATTGCTTATGAGAGCAAGGAGCTCCGTGATGTAGAGAGATTGTACTCCACCTATGATAAGGAGATGCTTGACATCATGCATGCATTGGCAAAGTTCATAGGATTATTTGGTAGGTGGAAAATTTGTTGTCAGAAAAGATCATAACAGCTTGGAATATTTCTTAGAGCAGATATATTTGAATGAGAGGCAACAGAAGTGGGTAAGCAAAATTCAGGTCTATGATTTTGATATTTCATATGTGAAGGGGAAGAGGAATGTTGTAGCAAATGCCCTTTCTAGGAAACCCACTGTGTTCTATGACCAAGATTTCAGTTGATTATAAGGCTCACCTCTTGATTGAATATTCCAAAAATAATTTTGCATGCGAGCTTATGGATGGTAAGATTTAGGATGACAGGTATAGAGTGGTAGATGATGTATCTACTACAAGGACAAGGTTTATTTGGTCCCTAAATCGAAATTGAAGGAAAAAACTTTGAGGGCCATTCATGACACACCTCTTGTAGGACATCCAAGTTATTTCTGTAATATCCTCAAAATTCATCCATAATCAAAATCGCAACAGTTAAAATCCACTTCTAACAACTGCGCAACAGTCAAGAAGGAATAACAACGCAATCAACAGCGAATTCAAGAACTCAACAAACACAAGGTAAATAAAATGCAGTCAGCTAATACAAGGGTAACAAATCCCAGCAATGCATGGACAATACACTTTGGTTTAAGCGTTTCTATTAAAGGAGTAATTATCATCATTAATTATTCACAATTGTTGATGTTGAATTAATTCAGTTAGCCTTTATTAAACGAATAGTCACCACTCTTGGGAAAGACACAACGTTTGATGGAGAGGTTATGGTATATTTATATTCATTCATTGAAGTGGGAAAAAGGCATTCATTCAATTATGTATTAAATATATAACTTGTATAAGCAGTCACTTTACAATGGCTTTTAAGGACGTAACCCTTTTATTGCATAACCCATATACAAGGACGAAAATCCTTGTTATCGAACCCAAAGACGAAACCCCTTGTGTAATTTTGTAATATTCGAAATCTGTATTCAGAGATAAACAATTAATCTAATTTGAATGTATTATTATTTATATTATTAATTTATAAAATATTATTTAAAAAAAAATTCTGAGCAAAACCAAATTAATGTAAAATATTCCGATTTGGAATATTACAGTGGTATCAGTGTTGTTTTTCTTGCCAGCGTGTGAACCATGGGGTCACTACATAAGAAAATTATGGATAGTTTTGAGTCGTACAACGTCCTTTCAGCAAAAATTCGAAAATAAATCTCTTTTTTAGACTTTTTGGAGTTGAAAAAGTCATGAAATGGAAACAGACACTGTGAGAAAGACAAGTTTGTGAATCATAGTTATGGCAGCTCAAGATATGAAGAGAAATTCCATTTTCAAAAGGTCTTAGAAGAAATAAATTATGATTTATATCATTCAAATTATGGACAAAAAATAGAATTACAGGCAAACAGTACGATTAAGCAAAGTAAAAAATCTTTGGAGACCCCAGGTGTTTCACACTCAAAAAATGAAGAGAAGACCCTTTCTCTTAAAAAGAAATCAAGGAAAACTTGTGACAAGTTTCCTGACAAAGAGGCTAACAAGGAGTTACCTCTAACAAAACCAAATGATGCTAGTTATATTAACTCTAGAGACACTGATAGTGTTGGTACAACCTCAAGAAAAAGAAACCTTGATGCATGTAACATGGCACCAATAATTGTGGATGAAATAAACGAATCAAAAGAATTACCAGGAATAGAACTACCCATGCCATTTTGTTCTGATTCAGATATCCATATGCCTAAAAATGAGAAGTTTGATGTTGGTCTTCTGACTGGTGATATGAGCGAGCTTGAGACCAGAAGTCTCTTACCTTATTATGACAATAGAAATTTTAAGGTCTATGCTCTTCAAAGGAGCAAACATTATCCGTAACATTGAATGGGTTATATTTGATAAAGTGCATTATCTAAATGATGTTGAGCGAGGAATTGTTTGGAAAGAGGTTATTATAATGCTTTCAAGATATATCAATATCGTACTCTCCCTACAACGGTACCAAACACATTAGAGTTTGCAGATTGGATTGGACGAACTCAGAAGAAGAAAATGTCATAGAAACAACGCAGAGGCCTGTGCCACTTGAACACATCTATAGTACTCAGGGGAGCTCCTTAAACTTTGTGAGAGAGAAAAAGAAGACCCATTTGAAAATAGAATGGAATGACAACATAATTATGTGAAAGATAGTCCATATGTGACACCAAACGAGGCTATGGCTATCTATACCACTTCAGGGCAGTGGCTAGAATTACAAAAGTTTTCTCCCATTCCTTTTCCACCTTTGTCATATATGCATGATACTAAGTTATCGATACTGGCACTTGAGTGGTTGAAGGAGTCTTACAACGTTGCAATACAATTAAATCAGCCACAGAAAAAAGAGTTAGGTCTTTTTGAACAGACATATGACAATCCTCATGAGGCTTTATCGCGTATTAAACATCACCTGCTTACTCAACGCTCCTTCAAAAAGGTGGGAATTGTGCTTATACAATTATTTGATTCTTGTTTATGAAATCAAACATTTGGAAAAAATTATAGATACATATCTCGATCAGTATCTCTGGTATATAGGTGACAAACACCATCTCTATCCAAACATGGAGACGTGGCATCCAATAAAATTGTACTTCCGATATTTTGCACAGACTAAAGTGTGTGTTGTTGTTTTCTTATGTGTTAATAACAAACACATGAAAGTGTTTGAGAATAGTATTAGACAGATCCTCATGTCATTGGGATTAACAACTAAAGGAGAATTGCGGGTTCACACTTTAGTAATAGTTTATTCACATATGTTTGGTGAAGAATTAAAATTATTAAATGAACAAACGTCATGTTTTGACATCACCCTTTCCTATATAATACAAATAATAAGTCTTCCAACAAAGGAAATTAAAAAATCTTATGGATAGGATCGATGGGAAGAGGTAACAAAGGTTACAACTGCGTTCAAACGTGCTTTAGTTGTAAATCCAATGTCCTTGGTGTAGAACTAGGGGCATGAGTTTCGAAAGTGGTTTGGAGTGGAAAGACTCACTGCCATAGTAGTACATGGAGGATTCTCAGCAATTGAGGCAAAGGAACATTTCATTGATTTTAAAACTGGGAATGTGAATCCTCTCTTAATTACATCTTATGAACTATTTGGAAAACATTCTGATATACTAGCATCTTTGAAACCCAACCTTCTTGTATGTGATGAGGTGCACAGACTTATAAACTATGTATGGAATAAGACAATTGATGCTCTATTAGCTCTAAATTGTCCTCGGAGAATTTTATTGATGGGGACTCCTGTGCAAAATCATTTAAATGAATTTTGTGCAAAGATTGATTTTGCAAATCCGAACCTTCTTGGTCCTCTATCTGCATTCAAACGATTACACACTGAACCCATTGAACAAAGTTGTGACCACAGTAAACGTATGAAGGAAGAGGATTTTGGGCAAGCAAGAACATTGGATTTACAAACAATGATACAATTTTGTATTCTATGCTGCAGTACCTCAATAAACAAGAAATATCTACCATCAAAAATAGAGTATATTCTTTTCTACAGAATTTGACCATCTCAGATTTCACTATATTTAGAAATTTTCAGGTGCTACAATGCAAAAAGCATCAGGAGCTACAATGCAACAAGTTAGAAGCCATTTCATATCATTACTACTCAGAGTACTCAGATCCCCCATCCTACTCTCCCTCAACACCATGGCTCTACTTCTTCCCGTCGACGTGGCTCCATCCCTTCTCAATGACATGTATCTACTACTTATCGACCGGCCCCCAGACCACAGGGACAATCTCACATTACCAGTTTACTTTGTACTATGGGAAGTACCTAGGCCTTAGATGCTAGGCGAAAATTTTGAAGAAAGTGCTTTGCTTCCCCCTAGGATCTCCCAACTAGGGCCCTCTGACATTGGGTACTCCCCAACGAACACTATTAGATCTTCTCGCAATGATTGATGATTGATCAAACAATCTTTCCACTTCAGGGACAGACAGGGATTTCCAATGAGGCCTACCAAGCTTCATCGACACATGCTTTTGGAGGCTCTTGTTCGGCCCTCATTGCTATTTGTATCAGTTCCATTACCCCCTCTGTTAGTGGCACAATGCTTTACTTTGTTTTATTACTTTAGTTTCTTGGGTTCTCTTTCCTTGAACTTTTTATTGTTTATGGCAATATCCTCAAGTCCTATTGACCTATATTTGGTCATCTGTGGACATTAATATTATCTATTTCTTCTTTCTTTCTTTATTTGATGATGTTCACATGCTACCAAATAAATGGAGGATACGTGATCAAAGTCTCTAAGAAGTGGAGAATTCATGGTCAAGTCTCTAGTATAACACCACCACCTCAGTTACTTTTTGGGGTCTTGTTGACAAGAAACTTTCCACTAGTTAAATACGACAAATGATAGAAGCAAAAATTATATATAAGGTGTCAATAAGCAACTAAATTTTGCCACTAGTTATTAAACAAACGAAAGAAACCTGAGCTAAGGATTTTTTTTTGTTATTATTGAAGTCTTAATTTATTAAAAAGAAGTTTTTCCATTCACTGATACAAAATTGGAAAATATTGAGTGAAGTGAACTGCATTCATTACTAAATGGCTTCTCAAGGAAAAGACATACTAAGAAACTTTTATATATGGTCGAATTCTATTTGGACTTTGTAAAGTTCATGCAACACTTGAAATTAACAATCCTATCTATATTCCACGAAATGTTTAAAGAATAAAAATTAAATTGTTTAGATACGAGGCCCTTATTGAACACCATCGTCATAAAATATGATTCCAATCAAGCCTGGGTAGAATTGTGTTTTTTACTCTGTTAAGGAACCTTGGTTTGTGCCATCGTTAATGGGAAATAGACCAATTTCCTCGATTAAAAGTATTAAACAGGGATTCCCCTTCAATTGGAAGTCTACATGTAGCATACAAGTATTTTGAAAATGACACTTTTTTGTTGTTTGAGGTTTTCATTTGCATAACTAGATTTCAAAAACACACTCTAGATATCTTTCTTTAAGCATTAGGATGACAAATGAGTCTAGTTAAATGTGATATTTTTACAATTAAACATAGTCATCAGCAGAAAGGCAAGAAATGGTAGTAACAAATTTCAAGATGGTGGACTATAACCAAGAGCGCCTAAGCTACATAGGAATCCCACTCTCCAAAAAAAACTTTCTGCAAAGCATCAGTCCTTTCTCTTGGACCAAGCTAAATCCAAAATTAATGACTAGTTTAGAACTTGGGTAAAATGAACAAGTAGAATAATTGTTCTGAAAGTAATTCTATATGCAATGCTAATTTAGAGTTGCATGATCCTTGTTGCCCCTAAAACAATCTTGCATTGATTTGACAAGTTTGCTAGGAAACTTCTCAAGAATGGTGGCAAACCTGAAAGTGTAAAAGTAAAAAAGATCACGGTCTATGCATCAGATTCGAATCCATTGCCAGCAAGGCCTTCGCAGCAAAAATCTGGTTCAGAACTTGGTTAACAGCCCAACAGAACTATAGCAGAAAAATATTCTCATACTATACACTAACAAAAAATTCTCCTCAAACTTTCTTCTTCAGGGACCTTTGGACAAGAGGTTGTGTACACTCTTAATTTGAAATTACCAAACGTTCCTAATTCACTTAAAGCTAAACCATAATGACCACAGCCTGTCAAGATAAATCCTAGAACCTCGCATGAGATCTTCTAACTAGTTAACTTGAGTTTAAGGGCTAAGAGAGTGGCATTTGATTGTTCATATCTAGACCTAGTTTTCAGAGGTGAAGATTTGCCTTGTTAAGATAAATAGGGTTGGAGATATGGAAGGGCACTAAGTTCCACTCAGCAGTATTGTGTTGAGTTGGGGATCTCTGCTAGTGAAATAGAGAACATCTACATCATAAATTACATTTTTTGAGAACAACATCAAAGGCTTTGAATGTGTCTCTAACAAGGACATCCACTTAAAATTAAAATAAAATCATAAGCCTCAATCAAATGATAAATACATATGCCTCAAACTAAATTGAAAAGAACTAAAAATAATTAACACAGAACTGGAATATCTATTAACAGAAACAACAGAACCTGTAGAGCTCCACTCTAATAGCATATTGATTGTCATCATCAGTGCCCGAGATGATACTCAATTTCCCCAAGTTTATACAATACCAGCAAAGCCCATGACATTGACGATGAGAATCTTAAGTATGAAGAGCCAGTAAAAGTCGGCTCCAACCATTTTCAATATCTTAGATCACTTGCAAAAAGAAAACAGTGGAAAAGTAAATTACCAAATATTACAATTTTATTGCATTGTGCCAGATGAATTTGTGTCAAGGCCTAAAACATTAGACATATGCGTTGTGAAGAATGCATAATGCCAATAATCCAATGAATGTGTTCCATACCAATTGAAAAAAAGATAATGTAACCCTAGGTCGAAACATCGATAATCAAACATTGTGATGGTATTTATAGCTACAATGCAAAAAAACATCCGTGTGGCAAATGCTGAACACTTTTTTTAATATGAAATGGCTTCTAACTTGTTTCCCAAACATACCAATAGGCTAATTAGTGAGAGAGCAGTGAAGAATGATTGCATATTTAAGTCTCCAAAGAGTTAGTTCTGCAAATCGATGAAGCCATTAATTTTAGCTTTGTGAGACCTGTTGACAATTCTTCCACAAGTCAGATTGTCTCTCGCCATTCGGAAAATTCACATCTCTAGCCAAGGAAGAAGAGTACATTGTTTTGGTAGGGTCCTTGCTACAAAGGATGAATTCCTTCGGAAGGGTTCATCAAAAAGGTTTTTACTTCAAATAAAGAAAACCTTCGGACTTTTGTCTGAAGGAATTCCTTCGGACAAAAAGTCCGAAGAAATTCGGAAGGCTTGCACAAAACAAAGTCCGAAGAAAAACAAAGAAAAAACAAGAAAAAGCAAAGGCAAAAGAGGGAAGAAATCCTTCGGACTTTTTGTCCGAAGGAATTCCTTCGGACAAAAAGTCCGAAGGAATTCGGAAGAAACAAACAAGATGCCCATGCAGAAAGGCCGCAGAAAAACAAGGCAAGCAAGAAGATATCCTTCCGACTTTTGTCCGAAGGAATTCGGAGAAAAGACCGACGAAAAAGCCCGAACAAATAAGAGTAAAGCAGAGACCGAGATAATTCTCGCAGGCATTTTGTCTGCAGAAAAGTGGCAAGACGGAAGTCCGAAGGAATAAAGCTTCCGGTGACGTCCCGCAAGCCGTCAAATTTTGACTGCGGGAAGTAACTGTTGAAACCAAAGAGACAAGAAATCCGAAATAAATGGAGGCTGACTGTGCAAAAGAGAATAGAAAATAGATAATCCGACGAAAGAGTTGAATACGGAATCCTGCCAGAAATAGACACAAACAAGAAGACCAGAATAGAACAAAATATATGCAAGCAAGGGCTATTTTCAAACTACTGTCAAAACTTCAGTTGACTAGCTGCTGAAGTCCTGTTCGTCTTAAAGTCAACTCATGCATCCGAAAGTCCAACTCAGTTTCAACCGGAGTTCCAAATTCGAACGACGAGTACTGTTCCAGATTTAGAGTTGATTAATTGTTAAACGCCGCATTCACTAGGAGCTTTCCATGCAAAGGAGAATGATCTCTTCGTCCAACTCAGCTTAAATAACGGTTAACTTAGCTTTCAAACGCTACAACTCGGCATCAAGCAGCTCACGTGGAGTTCTAAAATTGACATTTACATGGATTTCCATGCAAAAAGAGGTGGGCAGTTCATAACAAAGATAAGTTCGCTTCATCAAGCGAAGAAGCTTCATGCAAGGACAAAAGAGAAAATATATTTTATTGAAAGGCCAAGTAAAGTTTGAATTTAGCCAAAGTGAATCTTTCTCTTCAAGTTTCTACGCCAATCTTTGGCCTCTTGTAATTTTCTATATGATAGCTTTCAGTCTTGTTTAAAAATCATCTAATCTCTCTTGGTTAGACCAGACTCTGCCATTGGTGAGTTGTGTAACCTCTTCGATCAATAGGACTGTACTTTCAGATTTCAAGCGTTGGCATAGTGTATATTTCATTCAGCAATTTGCATAAGTGGTAGATTTCTCTCCCTTCCCAAATTATGTTTCATACCTAGTTGCTAGATTATCCTTGTGCAGGTCATGTTAAAGTGTTCTTTATTGTCTTTTGCTGAAGCTGTAAGTGGATGTTAGGTGGCCGCAAAGTGTCTTTTATCAGACCTCTCTCCATCGTTTTCCCTCAGGTTTTAGCTATTGGATCGAACCTCTTCATGAAATACTTATGCATAAGTGATTGATTGAAATCTAAGGTCTTCCTTCTCCCTTGTTCGTTTAGTGTTCAAGGTTCTAAGTTGAGTGGATCAAAATTCTGGGTTATCACCTCCCTTTAGGTAAGATTTCCCCTTTATGTTTTCCTTATCTCTTTTCCACGGTAGTCCGCAGCATAGAGTAGGGATCTTCATTGATACATCATACAAGAACCAACCTTCTCTGGAGGTTCTTCTCACCATTGATGCACCCACCCTCGTGAGAAAATCCCATTGTTTTAGCCGGATAGAAGACTGGCCGTTTCACGCAAGTCTTCAAATCAGGGCGCAGCTCCAGGTTGACAACAGTTTTTGGCACACCCAGTGGGACACAATTTTCCTGGTTTTAATGAAATTGCAGTTGTCGCAATGTTCTTCAAAGTATTCGGTGACTCCAAGCTCAAGCAGTTGCTTCTAATAGTTCAGGACAGCTTCCATGTAAATCTATTTTTATTGAATTATCGCGAGTGAATTTTGATGGCTGTGTATGGAGAGAATTCCTATGCTATGTTTCCTTATCAGCCCAACGATGGATCATACCAGCTTGGTCATGATACGTATGAGCCTAATCAGCCTTATCAAGGGTATTGTCAAAGCTATGTGGAGCCTTATCAAGTTTCTCATGATTCTTATTATCAAGAGCATGACTCTTACCTTCCTTGTGAGCCATATCAGTCTCAGGACCGGATTTCATCTTTCCCATATGGCTATGATGTTGCATATGAGCAGTATTGCCTTCAAGAAAAAATGAATGAAATAGAGCTCAGAATACTAGCATATGCAAGAAAGGTTTGTTCTAACTCTCAATATGAGGAAGTGAATGGTCTATTTCGAAATGTGTCCAATGATTCAGAAGAGATAAATGGACTATGTATTCTTGCATTGGAAAAAATAGAGGCTTGGAAAAGGCAGAAAATCGAGTTAAACCAATTGTCTACAAAAGGCTATTGTGTTTCTTATTCTCATGAAGTTTTTAACCATGCCCAGTGTGTGCCAAGGGAGCTTCCTAATTGGAGTCAAGAGCCCATTCAAGAGCCTATTCAAGTGACTATTTATGAGACTAAACCTTCCTATAGTCCCCTTTCCTCACCAATCATCTCTCAAGTTCAGGTTGTCCAAGAAGACAAGCAGGTTTCAAACTTTGATGAGGTAATGGCCAAGTGGAAGGACCAAAATACAGATGTCTTTAAGAGTTTCTCTTTTCCTCCCCTCCAAAACTCCCTAGATAATTCCATTGCCCTCAAGATTCCAATATCTAATCATGATCAACCTCCCATGCTTCATTTTCCCTCTCAAACAAATAAATTTTATCACCCTCCCTCCATCACCCTTCCTCAAGATGAGCCTGGTCTTTGGAGTATCGAGAAAGAGGTTGCAGCTACAGGACAAGTTCTTGCAGAGTGTGTAGAGGATGCTTCAGAAGTGTTTGAAGAAGAATTTCTTATTGACACTTCACTTGAGGTTGTAATTAAGCATCCAATTATAGTTGAGAGTGAAAAGACTGATCTTGATGTAGATGAACTTCAAGAGGCACTGGTACAAATTGAAGTCATACATGAGTTACAGGTATCTCCTATTGAGAAGGATTCAAATAGCGTGACAACGAATTCAGTTCAAATAGACCAAAATGAGGAACAAAAATATGATTGGCCGCTGTACTTTGAACCTCTACAAAAGATTGAAGAGCTTTGTACAGATATGTTGGCTGTTGAACAGCATGTTTACGAGAAATTTGATCAAGAATCACCTATTCAAGGTCCCAGTACAGGTTGGGTTGCCTACTCAAAGCTCCTTGAAGAGCTGGATGAACTTGCAGCAGTCAATAAGAAGGATATGGTCACTCAAAAGGCATGCATAGATGGGGTATCACTTGACATGGTGGTAGATGACAAGCAATCTAAAAAGGATCAGGAAATACTTGGTGAGTTTGTCTTTGTTGATGACTGGTTTGTTGTTGATGACCCATTTGAGAAGATGCTAATACAGTTGGTCGACAAGGCAAATGCCTCATCAAAGGTTACGACTAATAAACACCCTGTTTTGCAACTTGTTCCATCTCTTGGAAGGAGTGAGTTCAAGAATTTTCCATTTGATCTAGGCGGATCATGCTTTATCATGGTTAGCTAGGTGCTTTAGTTGTTTTTGCTTTCCTCCAAGTGTTGTTTAAGCACAGTGGTTTGCTTCAGTTTTTGTTTCAATAAGTGCTTGTTTGCACATTTGCTTCTTAGTTAGTTTTTCGCTTTCGTGTGTTTCCCTTCTTATCTTGAAGGAGGTTACTACAGCAAAGATCAGAGCAGATTTTAAATTGGAAATCAGATTCACCATCTGAGAATTCAAATAGCGTTTATACATGGCCTGGGTTCTCAAGCATAGCAGGCATGCTGAGCCAGCTGAGTCCCCAGAAATGTTGACAATTCTTCCACAAGTCAGATTGTCTCTTGCCATTCAGAAAATTCACGTCTCTAGCCAAAGAAGAAGAGTACATTGTTTTGGTAGGGTCCTTGCTACAAAGGATGAATTCCTTCGGAAGGGTTCATCAAACAGGTTTTACTTCAAATAAAGAAAACCTTCGGACAAAAAGTCCGAAGAAATTCGGAAGTGTCCATGGAGGCCAAAAGACAAAAAGCAAAGGCAAAACAAAGAAAATGAATTCTTTCAGACTTTTGTCCGAAGGAATTCCTTCGGACAAAAAGTCCGAAGAAATTCGGAAGGCTTGCACAAAAAAAGTCCGAAGAAAAACAAAAAAAAAGCAAAGGCAAAAGAGGGAAGAAATAGGAATTCTTTCGGACAAAAAGTCCAAAGGAATTCGGAAGAAACAAACAAGATGCCCATGCAGAAAGGCCGCAGAAAAACAAGGCAAGCAAGAAGATATCCTTCCGACTTTTGTCGTCTTTTCTCCGAATTATTTGTCTGAAGGAATTCCTTCGGACTATTAGAAAAGACCAACGAAAAATCCCAAACAAATAAGAGTAAAGCAGAGACCGAGATAATTCTTGCGGACATTTTGTCCACGAAAAAGTGGCAAGACGGAAGTCCAAAGGAATAAAGCTTCCAGTGACGTCCCGCAAGCTGTCAAATTTTGACCGCGAGAAGTAACCGTTGAAACCAAAGGGACAAGAAATCCGAAATAAATGGAGGCTGACTGTGCAAAAGAGAATAGAAAATAGATAATTCGACGAAAGAGTTGAATACAGAATCCTGCCAGAAATAGACACGAACAGGGAGACCAGAATAGAACAAAATACATACAAGCAAGGGCTATTTTCAAACTACTGTCAAAGCTTCAATTGACTGGCTGCTGAGTCCTGTTTGTCTTAAGTCAACTCATGCACCTGAAAGTCCAACTCAGTTTCAACCGGAGTTCCAAATTCGAACGATGAGTTGACTGTTCCAGATTTAGAGTTGATTAATTGTTAAACGTTGCATTCACTAGGAGCTTTCCATGCAAAGGAGAATGATCTCTCGTCCAACTCAGCTTAAATAACGATTAACTCAGCTTTCAAACGCTACAACTCGGCATCAAGCAGCTCACGTGGAGTTCTAAAATTGACATTTGCGTGGATTTCCATGCAAAAACAGGTGGGCAGTTCATAACAAAGATAAGTTCGCTTCATCAAGCGAAGAAGCTTCATGCAAGGACAAAAGAGAAAATATATTTTATTGAAAGGCCAATTAAAGCCTGGAGTTAACCAAAGTGAATCTTTCTCTTCAAGTTTCTATGCCAATCTTTGGCCTCTTGTAATTTTCTATATAATAGCTTTCAGCCTTGTTTAAAAATCATCCAATCTCTCTTGGTTAGACCAGACTCTTCTGCCATTGGTGAGTTGTGTAACCTCTTCGATCAATAGAAGGACTGTTCTTTCAGATTTCAAGCGTTGGCATAGTGTATATTTCATTCAGCAATTTGCATAAGTGGTAGATTTCTCTCCTTTCCCAAATTATGTTTCATACCTAGTTGCCAGATTATCCTTGTGCAAGGCATGTTAAAGTGTTCTTTATTGTCTTTTGCTAAAGCTGTAAGTGGATGTTAGGTGGCCGCAAAATGTCTTTTATCAGACCTCTCTCCATCGTTTTCCCTCAGATTTTAGCTATTGGATCAAACCTCTTCATGAAATACTTATGCATAAGTGATTGATTGAAATCTAAGGTCTTCCTTCTCCCTTGTTCGTTCAGTGTTCAAGGTTCTAAGTTGAGTGGATCAAAATTTTTGTGTATCACCTCCCTTTAGGTAAGATTTCCCCTTTAAGTTTTCCTTCTCTCTTTTCCACGGTAGTCCGCAACGTAGAGTAGGGATCTTCATTGATACATCATACAGGAACCAGCCTTCTCTAGAGGTTCTCACCGTTGAGACACCCACCCTTGTGAGAAGATCCCATTGTTTCAGCCGGATAGAAGATTGGTCGTTTCACGCACGTCTTCAAATCAGGGCGCAGCTCCAAGTTGACAACAAGACCAAATTAGGACTAAGTGATTTTTAAAAAGATATGCTCTGATGCTTAAGAGAGAAAATCAAATTTTTATGTGGTAACTGTTAACAATTTTGCCACCATTGGTTAAAGTTGCTTATGTGCAGGGTTTCAAGAAGACTCCATTCATGGAGTGAAGATTCAAAAAGGTCTCTAAAATATCATACAACCTTCATCAAGCCAAAACCATGCTCAGAAACAACTCACAAATCCAAACTTTGACAAGTATTTTTTATTCCTCTAACTAACTAGTTGCAAAGTAGTGAAAACAATTTTCAAATACTCAGTACATTAAGGAGAAGAGTTGGTTCAAATGGTTTTAGGGGGAGTTAGGGGCCCTTATGCCCTTAATATTTCATGCATCGGTTGTAGGTTAGCTTAATTTTATGAATAATCGTTAAGAAAAAAATGTGCTCTAAAACCTTTCTTAAACTCTAATAGCTTGGTTTTAGGCAATATATTTGAATTTTTGAATTCTTTGTTGCAAACAAAAAGTTGTGTGAGCTATTATGGAGCATAAATGACCTTCCTACACCTTCCTCAATCAAAATTTTAAGGCAAATAATGGAGAAAGGCCAAGGTACAAGTTATAGAGTTTTAAACAAGAAGAGAGACAATCAGAAAATATATTTTTGAAAAATTTAAGAGATTTTTTGAGCATATCGAATGGTTGGAATATTTAGAGGGGTTATTCCAAGTCCTAATGCAAAAAAGAATAAGGTCTTTAAGCCTCATAAAACTCAAAATAATGACAAAACTCAGATCTACAAGCATTCAAAAATGAAATTGTTAAAGTTAGAAAACACCAAAAAGTGAATATTTTGAGTTTTATTGAATGAAATCTCTTGAAATTTGACATGGAGATCTGTTTTGATGTCTTTGAATATTTTCAAGTGGTTTCAGGGCTGTACTGTACTCGAGAAGAGAGAAAATGCCAAAATACGGATTTGTTCATGAAAAAAATCAATGTTTTTTCATTAATTTACTCACAAATGGAGTTAGAAATTAGTGTTTTAAATCCTTTCAATGGCACAAAATGATTTGAGAATGTGTATATTTCATATACAAATCTGAATCAATGCTCATGCAATGAAAACCAATTCAAAATAAGTTCAGCCCAATGAAAAACATCTCCAAGTCACCCTACGAACAGCAAGCCGACATTTTTGGTGAATTTTTGTTTGAGAGTTTGGTGAAGAGTTTTGAATATTTTCAAACTTTTTCAGGGCTACCCAATTGAGACCTATCCAATGAGCATAGATTGAATGTTTGATGAGGCTTGGGACTCATTTTAGAGCCCTTAATCTAAATCAATATTTCTTGAGCCCTGGAGAGCACAAAATGACATATTTGGAAGTTGTAAAAAAAATTTAAAGTTGAAAATTTGTTTGAAAGTTTGTGCCATCATGGTGATGATGTTCCAATCATCTTTACACTCTTTCCATAATCAAATAATGTACATTCATCAAGTTTCAGGTTTTCACAATGCATTTAAGAAGTTTGTCAAGTTGTAAAATATAAGTATATCCAAGATGAACTAGCATGGAGAAATGTGGTTGTCATCAACAAGTGCACTCATAATAGAGATATTTCATTAACAATTCAACAAACAAAACATGATATCTCTCTCTTACTACACCCCTCTTTAAGCTAAATTTAAAAAATATTAAGTCAACAGGAAGAAGACTTCAAGGAGCCTTAGAAAAGTAGAGTTTGAAACATGTAAAAGTAGAAAAGTTGAAGTCTTGAGGCCCTATTTTCATGCAAGAGACTCCTTTAACAATCAACATACAATCTATCTTCTACTATGCCCCCCTTGGAGCTAATTTTAAAAATTCAATAAGTCAAACATGCATGCAAGATGCAAGTGAAGATAACTGAAGTCAAACTTCAAATTATAAGTCAAAAAGCTCAAGTCAAATTTTAAGTTACAAATCAAAATAAGTCAAGTCAAACTCCAAAATGCAATAAAGATAACTGAAATCAAAATTCAAAATGTAATCAAGTTCAAAAAGAGTTAATTGAAAATCAACAAGAGTTCAGTACAAGTTGTTCAAAATGAGTTAACTAAAGACAATCAAAAGTATGCATGAAGAATCTTTGATTTTTTCAAACCCTTTTCTCTCTCCTATCATGCCATACTTCAATAAAATAATGTTTACACTCCAAAATTACTACGTTGAAATTTGAGAAAGTTGTTTGGATGTTTAAAGTTTCAGTTAGGTTTAGTTTCAAGTAGGAGTGAAGTTGGACTAGACAAGGGACTCGTCTCTTAGTTAAAAACTGTTGTCTCCTCTCTTTTCTTCAATATATATATATATATATATATATATATATATATTTATATATATATTTGAATGATTAAGAAGATATTGTCTTTGGCTTACAAAAACTCTATCAAAATTTATACATCACATTTGAAGTAATAAAGAGCTGAATTTTTCTATATTTTTAAATTATTCATGAAGTGTATGTTTTATGTTCATTGATGTAACTTAGTGAATGATTGTTTTTCTTATGTTTATGTCTAAAATTTTCATTTTTATGTATCAAATAAAAATTCGTTCAGGATATATAAAATGTGTAAGTGTAGATTTTACCTAATCTGGAAGTGAATTCAATCTGTATTCATTAATTCTATATGCTAATGTGAGTGTTTGTCAAGCCCTATCTATGAATTATTGATGCAAGAGTCATTGTATGAAAGTAAAGTGAATATATGCAAGTTCTTTAGCTTTCAAAGTGTGTCAAATATAGGCATAATTGATTTTAATATTGATACATCACCTCAATTTTCAGTTTTTTTATTTTCAGTTTGAACATTCATCGTTTAGAGAGTTTAGAGAGCATTCATTCTAGTCAATAAAACATAGAATTTGAGAGTTTAGAGAGAAATGTGTAAGTGTACCAAAGAAAACCAACCCTGAAAATTGAGATGATGCTTTCAAAACTCTCTAAACGATTAATGCTCAAATTGAAAATAGAAATAAAAACTGAAAATCGAGGTGATGCACCAATATTAAGGTCAATTATGCATATACTTGACACACGTTGGAAGCTAAATAACCTTCACACATTCACTTCATCTTCATACAATAGCTCTTGTATCAGTATTTCATACACAGGGCTTGACAAACACTAACACTAATATGAAAGAAATAAACACAATTTGAATTCACTTTCAAATTAGGTAAAAATCAGAATTAGACACTTTATATGACTTGTAAAAATTCTCATTTGTTACATAAAGGTAAAAAATTCAGACATAAACATAAAAAAAATTCATTCACTAAATTATATCAATGAACATAAGACACACTTCATAAACAACCTAAAAATAGAGAAAAAATCAATTCCTTATTGCTTTAAAAATGATGTATAAATTTTAGCAAAGTTTTTGTAAATCAAAGATATAATCTAATCATAATCATTCAAAAATGAATGTACACATAGAAAAGGAGAGAAAGAAAACAAGAAGCCCTAAACTGGATGAGTCAACATGCTAACTCCACTTCATCCTGGTTCAACTAAAACTTATCTCAATCTTCAACTCCAACATCAAACTTCCCAATCGCTACGTAATATATTTGGAGTTTCAACATCTTTCTTAAAAAATAGCGTAGTCGAAAAAAGAGAGAAGTTTGAATGTGTTTGGAAAAGTCAAAGGTCCTTGCATGCATCTTGATTGAATCTTGAGTTAACTCCCTTTGATTTTGCAACTTGCATTGAACTCTTTTTAATTTTCAATTAACTTTTTTTGAACTTCCATGCATTTTGAAATTTGACTTTAGTTACCTTTATTGCATCTTGAAGTTTGACTTGACTTATCTTGACTTGTAACTTGGAGTTTGACTTTAATTATTTTCACTTATATCTTGAATGCATGTTTGACTTTGATTTTCTAAACTTAGCCCAAATGAGACGCAGAAAGAGAGAGATTGCATGTTGCTTCTTGAAGGAGTCTCTTGCATGAAAATAGAGCCTCAAATTTTAACCACGACTTCAACTCAACTTATCCACTCTTGCATGTTTCAAACTTCACCTTTCTACAGTTAATTGAAGACTTTCGTTTGTCTTGATTTTGCTAAATTTAGCCCAAATAAGATGCATAAGTTAGAAAGAGAGAAGCGTGTTGATGTTAAATTATTCATGAAATATTTTTATTAAGAGTGCATTTGATGATGACAATTACAGCTCTCCATACCGTTCTTTTTGGATATGTCTATCTTCTACAACTTGACAAGCTTCTTAAATTCACTGTGAGAACCTAAAACTTGATAAATTTGTATTATTTGATCAGAAAAAGAGTTTAAAGATTATCGGAACATCATCACCATGGTGGCACAAACCTTCAAAGAAATTTTTAGTTCCAAACTCAATGAACAACTTCAAAAAATACTCTTTTGTGCTCTCTAGGCCTCAAAAAATCATGATTTGCATTAAGAGGTCCAAAATGAATTCCAAGCCTCACCACACACTCCTATACTCATTGGATAGGTCTCAATGGGACAGAACTAAAAAAGCTTGAAAATCTCCAAAACTCCTCACCAAACTCTTAACCAAAAATTTACAAAAAATGTCTGTTTGTTGTCCGCATAATGACCTAGAGATGTTTTCCAATGAACTGAGCCTATTTTGAATTGGTTTTCATTGCATTAACATTGATTTAGACTTATACATAAAGTATACACTCTCAAATTATTTTGTGCCATTGGAAGGACTTGAAACACTTATTTTTAACTCTATTTGTAAGCAAATTAGTGACAAATCTTTGATTTTTTCATGAAAAGACTTGTATTTTGCCACTTTCTCTCTCTTCAAGGAAAATACGAACATAAGACCACTTGGCAACATTAAAAGACATCAAAACAGACTCTCATGTCAAATTTCAAAAGATTTTATTCAAAAAATTCAAAATATGCATTTTTTTATGTTTCTTAGCTTGCACAATTTCATTTTTGAATACCTATATTTTTAAATTTTGTCATTTTTTTGAATTTTATGAGACATAAAACCTTTATTCATTTTGCATTAGAACCTGGAAGAACCCCTCTCATTATTTCAATCATTAGATGTGCTCAATCTCTTGAATCTCTCAAAAAGTGTCTTTTCTAACTCTTTTTCTTGCTTGAAACCCTAATACTTGTACATTTGTCTTTCTTCATTATTTACCTTGAACTTTTAATTGTAGAAGGTGTAAGATCATTTATGCCCCATAAGAGTTCACACCACTTTTCGCTTGCAACAAAGAACTCAAAAATGCAAACATACTGCCTAAAACCAAGCCATTGGAGTTTAAGGGTTTTAAAGCACATTTTCTTCTTAACGATTGTTCATAAAATTAAGTACCTATAACCTGCAACCAATGCATGGAATCTTGAAGGCATAGGAGCCCCTAACTCCCCCTATGACTATTTGAACCAACCCTTCTTCTCATTCATGTACCGAGCATTTGAAAATTGCCTTCACTAGCTTGCAACTAACTAGTTAAAGGAATAAAAGAAACCTCTGTCAAAATTTGGGTATGTGAGTTGTTCCTAAACATAGTTTTACCCCGATGAAGTTTGTATGATGTTTTGGAGAACTTTTTTCAATCTTCATTCCATGGATAGAGTCTTTTTGAAAACCTGCACATAAGCAACTTTGACCAATGGTGGCAACTTTAACCCTAAATCTTTTTTGAATTTTCATTCCATTTTTAAATTGTTCATGAAGTGTTCTTAATGTTCATTGATATAACTTAGTGAATGACTGATTTTCTTATGTTTATGTTTGAATCTCTCACTTTTATGCAACAAGTAAAAACTCTTGCAGGTCATATAAAGTGTTTTAACTTCGATTTCTACCTAATCTGAAAGTGAATTCAATCATTGTTTATTCCTTCCAAACTAGTGTGAGTGTTTGTTTAGACCTCTGTGAAATATTGATGCAAGAGTCATTGTATGAAGATAAGTGAATGTGTGCAAGTTCTTTAGCTTTCAAAATGTGTCAAGTATAGGCATAATTGACATTAACATCGGTACATCACCCCAATTTTTCAATTCTCATTTTCATTTTCAACTTTAGCATTGCTCCTTCTACCCTTTTCCTAATCAAGAAGCACAGAATTAAAGATTTTAGAGAGGAGTGCACCAAAGGGAACCAGCGCTTAATTTGAAAATTCTCTCCAACATAAAGTCCCACACCTTGGAGAATTTTCATTGTATCAACAGGAAGGAGAACAGGCACATGTTCTTGCAAGGGTGCACTTTCAAATGATAACAATAATAATATAACATTACAAACCTATCTTTCAAAACAGAAAGAACAAATTTCAAAAGATAAACAACATTTGGAAGATCACCTTCAAGTAAAAGGCAAGACCAACAAAAAGAACACATGCAGCCATTCCTACAGAGGAGACACGTCCATGTCATAAAAAATCCACATTAATTATGAGTTTAGATGGACTTTTTACTGATGATCTTGCAGATTTTCAAGCAAGGTTGTAGCAAAGGCTTGTAGCAGGTTCTTTTTGCAGGTTCTTTGCTCACCATGGGAGGAGGTGTCTTCCAACTTTCAACTTTTAACCATGCACTGATTGCAATCATGATAACCTATTCAACGCCATAAACACGTCATTACTAAGATTAAAAAAAACATTACCATTACTTCAATTCATATCAAGCATGAAAACGCTTTGTTTTAATGTTCAATCAAATAATCAACAAAATTCAAATGTGAACGCTTTCAAGACTAAGGAAAAACTGTAATGACCCCTTCTCAAATCTGAATCTCACAGTGACCGTTGGCCTATTTCTGGAAATCCGTAGGCTATTCGGAAGGTGCAAATGAGGGTTTCCTATTTTTTAGGATGTTCTTGCTCGAAGTTTTAATGACAAAATCTTTCTGGGTTTTTCGAGAGCTTCGCGGAGGTATGTTTGTTTCGGTTTTCTGAGCATTTCCAGGAATTTACTATTTTTAGTAAATTCTATTTTTGGCAGCTAGCAGGATTGTCACAAGGAGTTAACTTTCCTTTTCAGTTGACTCATTCAGTTTTGGGCTTCAGAATACGGTTTTGGTGGAATAAGTTAAATAAGAAAATAATAATAATAACGTTATATTTTAACGTTGACCTTGGCCTAGTCGAAATAACTTAATGTTATTTTAAAAAGGGGACTTGAAGGGGGGCGCCATCATTGCATGGAAAGGGGCGCCACTTTTGGAGATAAGGCTTCAAAGGAGGCCAACTGAAGCCTATAAAAGAAGGCATTGGGTTATCATTTCTTTATCTTGGTTTAATGCATTGTTATGCTGCCGCTTTGGCTCTGGAACTGCTTCGGGGAATGAAAGCCTCCTAGCTAGGGCATCGCTTCATGCTTGCAAGACAGCATCTAGTGGTGATATAGTCATTGATATTTGTACTTATGTATTGATTTCAGTTATTTCATTATTAGTTATCTGGTATTATTAGTGTTTCAGTTATTGTATTCTGTATAAGACAGAACTAGGTTTTTACTCATAAATATGAAAAAACAAAGAAAAAAATTTTGGGCATCATTTCATGGTCTTGGTTAGGCTTAGGCGCCCCTTTGCTCAAATTTATATAATTTTTAGAGAATGCAATGAATTTCTAGAGCAAGTCGCCCTTTTCAGCTGGGACGCCCCTTTGGGGTTTGCATTGGTTTTTGTGTAACACGTTTGGATGCAGATTTGATCAGAATTTTGATGCTAACTTGGGCGCCATATTTAGGAAGAGACTTTGCAACAGAAATCAGAAAGATTGAACAAGTTTTGTGTGAGTTATGAACATCTGAAGAATTTAATAGGTGGCTGGTTTGTTCTTCTAAGAGCAAATTCTTCTTATTTTGTAAGCTGACAGTAGTACTGGCAGCCATTCTTATTTGTTCAAAGCTAATTTCAAAAGAGCAGTTTCTATTAAGTTATTGTATTAGTTTACAGCTCCGCCTTATGGTAGCTACTTTCTCTATTGGGGTTAGCAAGCACATTCTGGGTGTAGAGCTCCGCCCTATGGTAGCTACTTTCCCTTCTGGGGTTAGCAAGCACATGCTGGGTGTGGAGTAGTTTCATTCTTCAGTATTTAACAATTAAAGCATTGTTATTAATTGCACTCCGTCACATGGTAGCCCCTTATTCCTCCTTGGATTGGGTAGCACATACTTGACGTAGAGTTCCTTTGTTAGTAATTTACCCCGTCTTATGGTCGCCCCTATTCCGCCTTGGATTGGGTAGCACATACTGGACGTAGAGTTCCTTATTTGTAATTTACTCCGTCTTATGGTCGCCCCTACTCCGCCTTGGACTGGGTAGCACATACTGGACGTTGAGTTCCATTCCTTGCATTTTAGTGGCAGAGTTATTTCAGTACATTTGGAATTAACTTCTAATCTTAACGGTATTTACTTGTGATGTTGTAATCCAATATCTAAAAATAAAAATAAAAATTGGTTCGGAATATTTCAAAACCCTGAATAGCAGCAAGCCGAAGGGATGAAGCATCCAAATTAAAGTTCAATTAATCTTGAAATTGGAGCTTATATTTGAATAAGTTCAGCATGTAAAGTGCAATTTTCTCTTTATTCTAGTAATCTGGTATCTTACTAAATGAATAGCTATGGTTAAAATAAAAAATAAAGAACCCTTTGAATTCAAACAATATCTAGAATCGCAAAGAGATTGCAATGAATCTTCAAGTTTTGAACTTCTAATCTTGCCCTGCCTGGTAATAGGGAACATTCACCATAATAAGTCCCCATAAACCAATTTTGCATTAAAAACAATGCAAAATAACTTTTAAGATAACTGATGTGCATATGCACATATGAGACCACCCCATACTCCCTGTACACATGCTTTACATAGATATGTGTATTTAATAACTCATACACTTTCGTATGATTTAAGATTCACTTGTGTTATTTAATTGTAAATATGGATAGGAACTAATTGTGTGGCCACTTATCCTTAGCTTTTTTTTAAATAACATTATTAATTGAGTAATTCACGTAATTAACTTCTATTAATAACAAGAAAGTCTTATTTTAAGAAGACTTGTTGTACAAGTAATCTACTCTCCAAAACCCTAAACATCATCTCCTCCTTATCTATATAAAAGCATATAGGGCTAGTGTGTAAGGTAGATTTATGAATGAGAGGAATTGTTGTAATGCTAGCATATTTATATCAGAGCTTTTAATCTAAGGAGGTAGTAATGCTACCTAGAAAAATCATGTGTCTTGTCTTTCTGTGATTTATATATTGCATGTGTGTGGATGATAGTATTATGGTAGTTTCTATAATCCTAGACCCTGTCCAATAATTTTACATGCTATTAGAGCTTCTTGGAAGCTTCACCTCCTACATTGCTTTTCTATGGACCCTGTTAAAATATGTTGTTTTCGTGCTCACAAAACTAAGGTGTCAAATTTGTTATTTTTTTGGATTGTCTTTTACTCTTTTTCCTTGTTACAATCTTTTGGTTTTTAGTGGCTTACTCCAACTACCCACCGTATGCTCTCACCTCGCCCTTATGGCATCGTAGCGAACAGAAAGTAGTGAAAGTAGTGGGGTACTAAGTGTTTGGAGTTGTTTTATTCTATAGAATTGATATAATTAAAAACCATGTAATGGGGGTTTTTAAATATTATAGAAAGCTGATATTTTTTGTTAAGGATGTCTAGACATGTGTAATGAGGTGAGTCCCACACCAATATCTAGGCTTGAGACAACATTGTTTATAGATTTGACCTTCCACATACCTTTAGTATATCAAAAGTGCCCTAAGGTTTAGGAGAAATTTAGCCATAGGAAGCCATCACCAATAAAATGGTTAGCCCTGTGAAGTAATTATCTTCGTACCTTGGAGACAGATCAATGCAACTATGGGTAAGTTAAACTCTTTGTAGTTAGATGTCTGAAATATTCGGTTGACTCACTATTTACTAATGAGATAAGTATATAAAAAAACTCACAAATCAAACACACCCTGGCCTAGTTATTCCTAATTAGTCTTGAGTACATCTGTTTATAGACTGGCAAACCTGCACATAGTTTCATTGTTCTAGTTCAGGGCAAAATAATGAGATGTTCTGAAACTTTAGCATTAATCTATTTTTCTAAAATATCTCACAAACTGTGAGAAATTCGATCGTTGTAACAGAAAATCGTCCCTCAAAGAAAACAAAACAACGTTTCCACATAAGATCAAAAAAAGAGCCTAGAAAACTTTCCCTGTGCTAAACGAATTTGGTCTCAAGTAAGAGCTTTGTGAAAATGTCTGCAACCTAATCATTTGTCTAGCAATGACCTTGTCTTGTATCAGCAGTCAAATTAATGCATATGAATCTCAATATGCTTTGTGCATTGGTGCTCCACTAGGTTGCAAGCAGTGTAAAAGCACTCTAATTGTCACACCAAAGCATTGTAGGCTGACCCTATGGTTAAACTTAAAAAGCATTCACCAAATCTAAATTGTCTCACATCCAACTGCGATAGCTCCATCATATTCTACCTCTGTATTAGACAAGGAAATAGTAATTTGTTTCTTGCAATACAGAGTCACGGGACTAGCCCCAAGATGAAAAATACATCTTATGATCGAGCTACAATCATCAGGATCACCTACACAATCATTATCGATGTATTCAATCACCGATGCTTTGCCAGCAAAATGATATCCAATCCCATATTCTATAGCAGTTACCTTAGAATGTGCTTGGACGCTTGCCAATGGCTCTCATGAGGGTCCTAACTATAGCGTGACACAAATCCAACTGCAAAGGACAAATATAGACAAGTATGTGTCAAACAGAGAAGGATTGCACAACATGGTACAAGGTTTGCCAAAAGTCTCCTTTAGAGATGGAATTTGTCTAGGATGCGCACTTGGAAAACATGTAAATTTCCTTTTCCCCAAGGCAAAGCTCGGAAAACATGTGACAAAATATAGCTTGTTCAAAGCGATCGCATGTTCTTTATTCATGTTTCATTTCAAAACAAATATGCGCTTACATTCATTGATGACTCTCTCACAAGACTTCGGTCTATTTTTTGAAAAATAAAAATGAATATTTTCAGCACTTTCAAATTTTAAATTCCCTAGCCGAGAATCTATCAGAGAAAGATACAGCGTCTCATAATAGATAATAGATGAGAGATTGTCAACACCCAGATGATCAAATTTTGTGAACAAGCAGGCATCCAACTCCAACATACTATGCCATACACATCTTAACAAAATGGTGTGGTTGAACACAAAAAATCACACTCAAGGAAATGGCCAATTTATGGTCCATTCCAAGGATTTGTCGCCTCAATTTTGGGTAGAGGTAATTCAGTGTGCAAACTACACTCGAAATTGCATTCCTTTTTCAGCAATGCAAAACATGACCCTAGAATAAACATGGATAGTTGTAAAACCCAATGTTTCTAATTTTTGAATCTTTGGATGCAATGCTTTGGGCATATATCTCAAATGATAACCATAAGGCAATAGAAAGGATGGGCCAACCTTGTATTTTCGTTGGCTATTGTGAAGATGTGAAAGCATATTGTCTTCTTGTATCGGGCACCACAATTGCGATTTATCGATAGGATATGCTATTTGATGACCAATCTTAGGTTTGCGAGTCAACATATGCTCCTTCTCTTCGCTTAGTTTTTGCCAATCGAAACATAGATCCTACCTTCTCCATTATAGAAGAGGATAGTTTGGATGACTTCAATACTAAGAGAAATTATAGTTCAGATGATAAGTCCTAGGGAACACAGCTAAATCCTCCACTACCAAAAGGACGCATTGATCCACCACCAGTACCTCTTGTAATTTAGAGAGCAACTGCACAACCAATCTAACCTCAACCAAAATGGGTTCGCACAATTCACAACGAAACCAATGACTAGGCATAAAATCAAAGAGATACTAGTTGGATTCGATCGCAAAGTTGATTTGGTGTTGCACATTTGGCACAGTTACCAATAAATCAAGATCCAAAGACTTACAATGAAGCACATGGTCATCCTAAATGGCAAGCAACAATCGTAGAAGCACTTCATTCCTTGAAAAAGAATGACATTGGAGCTTGGTTCCATTTTCGAAAAGAATAAAGATATTGAGTTGCAAATTGGTGTACCGCATTAAGTTTGTAGAAGATTGGTCAATTGATAGGTACAAAGCTACATTGATTGCCAAAGGTTTTTCACAAGTTGAAGGTATTGATTACCATGAAATCTTTGCTCCAATTGCCAAGACGAACTCCATCAGGGTTGTCCTTTGACTAAAACGCAATGCACAAATGGGAACCCCATTAGATTGACGTCAAAAGTGTCATATTGCACGAAGAATTGCAAGAAGAAATCTACATGTCCCAAACTCCAAGATATGTCAACAAAGAGAAGTCTAGCTATGTGTGTCGCTTGAAGAAGTCGTTGTACGATTTGAAATACGCTCCCCGAGACTAGTATGAGAAGATCGACAAGTTTCCACTCAACTCTGGTTTTACACAAAGTCACACCAAGCCCATTGTGTACTTTAAAAAAGTAGATGGGCAACTCCTGATTTTGGTCTTCTATATTGATGACTAAATCATTACAAGGTAATGCCACTTGTAGACACCTAAATTCGATCTTTGGCACTTTAGAAATATCAACTTTGACAGGCTTTCACATACTTGGACAATGCACATATATCTAATTTTTTATCACAGTTTCCCTCTATCAGTCTACCCATCTACTACCTTAGCCACCTATATCCATCAAGCATATTTATTCAAGATAAACCTGATCTATACAAGAACACCGTCAAAATCCTAGACAAGCATTCTCCATACCTCAAATCCTTGTTTTGCACTTTTAGGACACTACCAGTAAACTCGTGTAGTGTCAGTTACCGCAAGTGTCTCCCTCTATCAGAAATATCTACAGACCCTCAACGACTATTTATCAAACTTTATAAGTCTCCATTAGGTCGGCATAGACACGTTTCATGGGTCAATGATAGTGGTAAATTAACGAAAAATCACCTGTATATACAAATCACCCCTAAGGTTATTATTCGCTTGAGCATCACTTAAGAAATACATAGCACTCTCATAGAGCATTATTCAAAAGGCATATACTTGTGTCAAATCTTCAAAGAGTAGCCCTAAAGCAGTCCATAGAGCCAAATCTTAATACAAAAGGTCAAAGTTGCATGGTGTCAAATGTCAAAAATAAAAAATTGGACTACCTTCTAAATTTTTCATGATTTTGCATACACACACCTAAGTGGGAGAACTACATGTGGTTTGAGCCCTCTTTGGGGTATTGGAATGTAGGCAACCCTCAACCACTGAACGGAGAGTGGTTGAGCTTAGTCCAACCCAGAATACTAACCCCTTTTAAGAGCCTCTTGTGGTCAATCAAGCACAATTAGGAATTGGATGAAAAAGATAGAAAAAAGATATTATCATGCAAGATCAAAGAAGTGTGCATACACAAAAACAGATTGCAAGCATAGGCACAAGGCTCCTAGAAGTTGCAGACCCCCATTGTGAGCAAAGACTCTACCGATAAATCTTGACAGTGTCAATTGCCACAACCGTCTAACTTTGCTAGCAATGTCCAGGCAGGTTTTCAACCCCTATTTCAGATCTAAGCAACTGAAGAAGCACTTCCTAAGCATTTCTAAACCCTATGACCTCTCCAGCAAGCAATAGATAGTCATAATCAGCTAAGTATATCATCCTTCTCTTGTCTTGTCGATTCTAAATCATGCAATTACAATATCCATTAGCACATTTCAATTTAGATTATTGTATTTATTTTCAATATTTCTGCAATCTAAATTAGTGCATAGTTTCTATTATTTTATATCGTTTAGGTGTAAAAAAATCAAAACATTTTGGTGAACCCAATTACTAATTTGAGTATGAAAACCCTAGGTTTCCTTCTACATTAGTGTTTCAAAATTTTCATAGGATTTAAGATTTTTCCCATATTAGGGTTTGACTTTTAGGTCTAATTTCTAACTTCCCCTTCTTACATAAACAAATCTAACTTTTTATCCTTTTCCCTAGTTTACTAGTGCTTTCATGAATACATTTTATGCCATCTAAGAAGGTTAGGTCCCTATACCTATACAACAAAGTGCTAGATTAAGTTGTATTGCAATTGGTTATATTCAGATTATTTTGACTCGATCGCGTGTTTGTGCACCAACTAAAATGATGCAAATTAATGAAGTACATGCTCTTATTCATACAAACATTAATCATGAACATATTGTTATTAATGATATATCTGAACTTGAAAATGCCAATGAAGATCCTATTCAACACAATATTGAATATCATGGTAAAATACATCATGATGAGCTTAATAGTGTAGATCGTAAACAAGTAAAAGCAATTTCTAATTATCAATAAATGAATTAGTAAACAATGTAAGGACGTAGATGTTATCTTGAGTGTTATCTTAAAAGCTAAAAATGCAAATCAAGCTAAGGAAACCACATCTAAGGAACCACGTGATGAACTATTCCACCTTCTAGAGGTTCACATCCTACATTAGGTGTTCAAAACACTATCGCTACTACTTCTATTCATGTGTTACACCTATGGTTACACAAGTGATGCTTACACGTACTATACCTACTATGGGGTCACCATAGTTTGCTCCCCATATATCTACGGGCATTCCTATACAACATACTCTCTCTTATGTTCCTCCTAGGCCTACAACTCGTAACACAATTTATTCCTAATCTATCTAATCCTCGCAACCAGACACTCATACAACAAATTTTAGTTTTTCAAGCTAAGGTTGCTCAAATAGCACAAGGTTATAATAGAGCAAGCCCCACAAGACCATGAACCATGAACATATTAATAGAGCAGGACAAATCCTTGGTCTAAGTGAGAGGTACAAAAGTTGCACCCTAAGGAGCTTATGGTACTTAGATAACTTATAAAACCATGAACGCAATAAGTTCTATAAAATCATAAATTAAAGAACCATATAACTTAATGTGGTCTTAGGGTAGTTTCTATGTACTACATTAAGTTCTATAACTTTTGGCACTCATAATAGTACCAAGCAAGCATGTTGTACCTTTTCTCACTTGAAAAGCTTTAGTGCAAATAATCAAATTAATCATGAATCATATATATATATATATAAGACCACACAAAGTATCTTAGCTTAATCATGGGTTCAACTTTTAGCATTTATAATTATTAATAGGCACCAAACAAGCAAGCCATACCTTTTCTCAATTGAAAGGCTTGAGTGCAAATAATCAAATTACTTTGAACATTATAACTCCCACTCCAAAGACTATCAACAATCTTCCCAAATAGAGAAGCAAAGAATTCCGCAACCAATAACAAACACATCAATGATGAGTGAATTGTTTTTCTACTGACACCAAAGGATTGCAGGCACTCCTAACCATCTTCAAGATTCATTTTCTATAGTTTATTTAGATTGATAAGACATCACATGGTGCATTGAAATTTTAACATTCATGTATAGTAAAGAAAATCGCTTGTGCCAACGTGATCGCAAACCATCCATGAATATTGAGGAATGTGGCCAATACTAATGCTTGCTTTTAACAACAAAAAAAAAACATCAGAAACAAACAAGAATTTGGTAAAAAATGTTTAAAGATCAATAAATGTCCTTGATAACAGAAAATTGGATCCAATGTGGTAAGATTCCAAGCGAATTTTACATGTGTTATTGCTCCTTTCATTGCACCAACATTTACTATTGGAACGCTTCACATTATATTAAACAACAAAATATAATTACAGAAGGTTACAAAGTAATATAGCCAGACAAATCACGACCCATACTCCATGTCAGAGGATAAAACCGGCTCAAAACATCAAAAACAACTGATCAGAGCACGGCGAGAGCAACTACAAAAAACCAACCAGAAAATTAAGCACAAGCCACCGCCCCAGGAGGCGGAGGCGGAGGGTCATCCTCAGGAAGTGTCGACCAAGCAGGTGGTTCCACGTCAAGGATCTCCAAAGCATTCCAGCCATCCAAGGGGTCATCATGAATAGTAATAGGCCAACCATCAGTGGACTACGCAGGAATAATAAAACTTGTTGGAGACCGTTGTAAAAGACAAACATCAAAATTTCCATGAGAACTCCAACCATCCCATGGGGGAGGGCGAGGCAAAAAGTGGCCCCTACTTCAGGATCGACTTTTTCTTCTATGCCTCCTGGGAGGAGATGGGGGGGGACCGCGAGGAGGGCCATTTGGCAAAATTCTGCTCATAGTGCACGAGGCACTCCCCCAGTGGTTGAGGAGCGCCTGTAGGTGGCGGAGGTCCAGCACCATCTTCTCAACTTGAGCTTGAATCTGCAAGTAAACTGATGAAATAAAAGCAACCTTTTTATTAACAAAAAAAAAATTCCACAAGCCTCATGATTTAAAATAGCAATATTTATGGCTTTCCAAAGCTGAAAGAGGATGATAGCATGAAAGAATTGCCAAAGAAAGGCAATAGAAGTTGGCCAACTATAAAAGTCCCCAAAAAATGCCTAATGCCAAGAGAAAGGCTCAAGATGATAAGGTTTGAATAACGAATGAATCCATCGCCAGGCAGATTGAGCTTTAAGACAAAACCAAAATAGATGTTTAAAAGATTATGGCCCATTTGCAAGCCGGATAAAAGCGCTGGGGAATGCAGAGGTGGAACAACCTCTCATCGAGGGGGGGCTGGTAAATTAAACACCATAAAAAATGAGACAGCTTGGGCTCCAGGGCAAAGTGTTACACACGAGCCAGATGGGCGAGCCAAGTCCTAGGAGAGAACAAAAGGCCCCAGCGTCTATTGAGCTTGTCGAGAGCAAGAGATAACGGACTCATCACCTGATAAAGAAGCCTGAGAGAGTAGCTTTTAAAGTGTATATCATAGTTCCACCTCCAGTCTTTCCACTATGCCTTAGGATGTTGTAGGCCAAGATTATGAAGCATAACATCAGAGAGTAATTCTTGAATGCGAAGGATGGAAGGTAAGTTGGCATTACTTAATTGAAACTTGTTTTTTAAAGCAGGCCAGGAATCCAGTCTCTAAAGGTAACCAAATCATGAATAGTGTGAATCCCTTTGCAAAATAATTGCAAAGCTTTAATACCAGGTAATTCAGCCAAGGGGATGGAAGAATTAGTGAGAATAGGAGACCACCATAAGCTATGATCATTAAAAGATAACCCTGTGCAAAAGACATCCCCTACCCACTTCAAGTGGGGTTTAACTGCTTCGAAAGCCTTCCATATACTTTTGACTACAAAGGAGTTTGTAATCTTAACAGGCACATTAGTGATGAGGAAGGAGAGCCCGAAGAGATACAATATCGAAAGTTTTCCAATATTCAATATCCCGAACAACCCAACACAAGGTAGTTGTTGCCCATGCCATAGGGTTGCCGATACGGATACGACGCCCGAATCGGATACGGGGATACGTCGATTTTTTTTTTTGGGGTTTGGATACGGCTGGATACGGCCGTACAAAAATATATATAAAAAATTAAAAATATAAAAATATAGCCAATACAAAATTAACCATATAATATGCATAGAGGAAACAAAATAACTTCAAATAAGTTATATAACCACAAAATATATACTCATAATTCAATGCCAAATATCATAATATAAATATAATTTAATTATAAATATAAATTTTAAACTTTTAAACTAATTAATATTTAATAATTTAAAATTTAATACTATATATTGAAAAATTTAAACTAATGAATAATTTAAAATTTAATAGTATATACTTTATATTTAAAAATTAAAATTTTAAACTAATTAATAATTTAAAAAATTAAAATTAAAATTTAATACTTATATAATTAAGTATTTAATGTAATAATATTATAATAAAAATTAAAATGTTAAAATAAATAAATAAAAATTAAAAAAATAAACATAAACTATAACTTAATTTTCAAAAGAAAAGAAAAAAACTTAAAAATGAAATGTAAAATTTTAAAAACAAATAAAACATTGAAACATACCTCCGGCCCGCAAGGGTTCGCGCAGTCGCGCAGGCGAGCAGGGCGGGGGCGAGGCAGCGCGGGGGCGAGGCGGCGCGGGGGCTAGCAGGGACGAGGGCCTGGAGGCGCGCAGGGACGAGGGCGCGGAGGCGCACAGGCGCGTAGGCCGCAGATCGCAGGTCGCGGGGAGGCGCTTTCAAGTCGCGGGGAGGCAAAGGTCGCGGAATCCAGCCGTATCAAACCACAGTGAAAAAAAAAAAAATAGTATTTTATTTGGCCGATACGCCGGGATACCCAGGGTTCGGCGTGTCCCCTGCGGATACGAATACGTCCATGGACCCCGAGCCACGCCGTGTATAAAATTGCGCTCTAGAAGAAAGGTCCTAGGCGATGAAAACCCCGAGCCCTGTTAAAAGCCTAGAAGAAATCTCGAATAAGCTTGGCTAGACTATCATAAGAGGCTTTAGTGGGGGGCCAACAAGAGGAATGGTAAACATAAGTGGCAGCAAAGATCTTGGAGCAAATCTAGAATTTGCCCGCCAGAGAAAGAGGCTTGGTGATCCAATACTCAATCTTACTTTTAATCATGTTGAGGACATATTGCCAAAGCTCGGACAACGAACTTTCAAAAGTGAAGGGGATGCCCAAGAACTTGAATTGTTCCCCTGAGCAATCCACTCCCAATTAAACTTCCTACGCCACTCAAGCACAGGGATCATGCTTTGACGAAAACACTGGGTTTTCCTTCATTGAAGGTTGGAGCCGAAAGCCAGACAAAAGATATCTAGGCATTGCATAGCTTCAATAAAAATGGCCTCTTGCTCTTCAAGCGTGAGAAAGGTGTCATCTGCAAAGTGGCCATTGATGAGTTGCGAGGTGCGATTGGGCAACACAATGCCACAAACGAGCCCCTGTGAAGCCTTAGAAGCCAAGAGGCAACCCAAGGCTTCATCAGCTTAAACATAGAGCGTTGGAGCAAGGCGACAACCTTGGCGAATAGAACCCTGGAGCTCGATCCCCAAGGTTTGATGCCCATTGATAGTGAGGCAAGCCGAGGCATCATGAAGCAAAGTCTGCACTACATAAATGAAATAGGGGCCAAAGCTGAGAGTCTTGAGCATGGCAAGAATAAAATGCCACTCAATCTTGTCATAAGCCTTTTCAAGGTCCAATTTAAGAAAAATAGTTATCTAAAGAGAGGAGCAGGCCCAAGCCATGCCCTCCCAGACCGCAATAAGATTATCCAAAATATATCTTCCTCTAATAAATCACGTTTGTTTTGGTCTAACAATGCCAAGTAGGATTAGCCGAACGTGACTGGCGAGGGCTTTGGTGAGAATCTTGTAAGAGACATTGAGTAGGGTTATTGGCCTCCAACCCTGGCTTTAAGAATAAATTTGATATCACCTTGACTGATATGGGTCCAAGAGACTAATTCCGCAAGGCTTTGTTGTAGACTTGCAGCAAGTCAGGACCAGTGAACTCCCAAGTGGCTTTGTAAAATTCACAAGGAAAGCCATTGAAACCGGGGGCTTTATCATTGCTCATACAGTTCAAAGCTCTATAAGCTCCTACAACGTGAGCGGGACATCATAGAGCCACTGATCAACTGGCTTGAGCTTGCGAGGCACCACATCGAGGCACTTTTGAAGAGCTTGGGACTGCTCAGCCATGAAAGGTTGGGCGTGAAAAACCTGCTTGTAATGCTCAAGAAAAGCCAAGGAGATATCAAACTGGGAGGTAAGTCGAGAAAGCCACTTGAATGGTTGTCATTTGCCTACGAGCTTGCTTGACTTTTGGTGCTTTGAAGAACTCCTTGGAGGCTTTGTCGCCAATTTTGAGCCAATGCAACCAAGTGCGGAGTTGGGCGCCTCTAGCTACATCACTATCTGCCACCTTGAAGTGATGTTTTAGGGAGGCAGCCAGCCTCTGCAACTATATGTTGAAAGGATCAGTCTTGAGGGAGGCAGAGATCCGTTTGAACTCATTGAGCATGGCCTCCTCAGAATGCTTGTAGATTCTGGCAACATGTTTGCCATGGTGGCGGAGGAAGGAGGTGGAGAGCAGAAGGGCCTCATTCCACCACTCAATCTAGCTGGCAGTGAATAAAGGCCGCGAGGCCAAGTTCCAGATCCGCTGGATGAGTCGGATGGTACCATCATGACTCAGCATAGAGGTATTGAGAATAAAGGTCCATTCCACTTTGCAAGAGATGGGTGAGCGGTCTGACAAAATAATCCCCATGTGGATGTTGACAGGCTTGCCATCAATGCTAGAAAAGGAAAAAAATATTTTGCTCTAACATCATAAAGCGATCGAGCCGTTTGAGCAAACAATGATCCGTAAATTGGTAGTTGGACCATGTAAACCAAGACGTGGTATTAAATGTCCACCACCGGAGGAGAGGGTCTACGAGCCCCCATTTATTTTTGAAATAGTACCAAGCCTCGCGTTCACCAACACACCAAGGCATAGGTAGGGCCCCAACCTTGTCTTGAGGGTGTTCAATCATATTGAAGTCACCGCATACAAGCCACGTGACAAGAGGTAACCCGTTTGCCAAATATTGCCAAAGTAGGGAGTGGTTAGGGCCAGCATTGAGAGCAAAGATGTTGAGAATGCCAAATGGATGGCCATCAATGTCAAGAATAATCCAGACTGCCCAATGTGATGGGTCCTCCCCCATGGCAATGATGCCAAAGGAGACCTTAGGAGTAGCTGAAATGCAAGTGCTGCCATGTCCCACCTCATGCAAGGTGGTGATCTGGGTTGTGTCCAGCCAAATGTTGCGTAGGGACATCTAGAGGAGAAATCTAGATGCCTTAACTTCCTACAGACAAAGAGCATTTGGAAAACCAATTTGCTGACAAGCAGCTCGCATAGAGTATTTACGGGTAGACTCTATAAGACCCCTAACATTCCATGATAAAACATTCATAGGGAAAGATCATCCATTTGAAGCGCCCCTTGCCCGTCCTCCAAATCCGCCAACACTGCAAAGCTATTGTGTTGGTGAGGGAGAGAGATACTATCGAGCGCAATGAAACACCATTTGGCATCATGCTCCTCCCAAGGAGAGTCAGCACCCCCGCAAGGTGGGTTGCGAGGCTGCCGAGAGAATGAGCCACTGGTTGAGAGAACCTTAGCCATAGGCATCGTGAGATTTTGGGAGATCAGAGAAACGCTTTGCAGTTTGAGAGGAATTGGGTTGATAGGGGGCGGCAGAGAAGTCCCCTGAGAGGGTGTGAGAACTAGAGGACAATCCTCCCGAGGTGGCGACTGGGCTGTGCTTTGTGGCTTAGGGCCCAATGACCATTTGGGGGGTATTGTGGTCCAGCCATCAGCTTGGTTTGTCGGTTTGAGCTTCTCGGTCTGAGGAGGCAATTGACGAGGCTTGGGGCGACCCATACAAAGCCTCGACCCATACAAGGACAATCTTTGATGCGGTGGTCCAAACCCTGACAGCAGAAGCAATTGTTGGGAAGGTTGAAATAAACAACATTTTGTGACCACTGGGTCTCCCCAACTTGGATTTCAATGAACTCCTTCAACTCCTTGGAGGGTCAACCTCCAAACAGACTCGCTTGTTAGGGCGAGGGGAGAACCACCTAACTGGTTCAATCGTAACCACGCATCCTATGAGAGCAACAATTTGGGTAATAAAAGCCCAGAGGTGAACTAGTAGACCGAGAAACTCAACCCAAATAGGGACTCGAAGGGCAGCATTGTCGGAAACCTTAAAATCACGGGACCAAACAAACAAAATCATACGTTGGTTGTGAAGAAACCAAACATTGGACTTTGCGAGAATCAGTTGTGTCTCAGAGAGATCCTTAAAGGCAAACAAGAAGAAACCTTTGGTGAGGTTTCAGATTCCAAAGACATGGACACCTAGTGGCTCCCAATGGTTACGGAGCCATTTATGGAGGTAATCCTTCGAGGGGATGCGGCCAATAAAATAAGCAATGATAGAGCAATTTCCATACCACTTGCAACATTGTTCAATAGTAGCAACAAGAATACTTACCTCCAAAAGGGAGGGGGAGGCTGAGGAATTACCTCGTTGTAGACTTTTGAAACAAACTTCTGAGCTCGCTTGGGCGCCATTAGCTCCGTCTCCTGCATCATCAAATGCAATAGAGCACGGAGAAGCCATAAATATAGGGCTTTCCTGCCCAAAGGGTGACACGCTGAGTGTAGTTAATGTGTTTCAGCCCTAAAAAATCTCGCGGGCCTGGCAGTATGAACAATATGAGCAAAAGATGCAAGCAGGCAGACACAAACAATCATTGCACCAACATTTGAAAGCGATTCAAATAAAGAAATCCATGACAATAAATCTGCTAAAAACCTCTCTCCTAACCCCTGCTGAAATGTTTCTTAGGCATATGGAACCAAGATCTGCAATCCAATTGAAAATTAGTTACAACTAAAACTAAAGGACCTAATCAACTTACCCGGGAAATAGTTAGACCATGACCGCTGGTGATAAATACCCTTATTGTGCAATAACATCAGTACCTTCATTAGATAGCTTTAAAAAATGATGTTGAACCCCCCATTTCTCTCCAAATGAAGCCCTGCATGCATCATCTACATTTGGAATGTAAGTAAACTTCATCACAAGTTAAATTTGAAGTCAAACAATCAAATTTTATTAGGGCTGCTTTCAACCATTTGGTACTATTCAGTTGAATCATTTCTATCAAACATGATAAGAAACAGAACTAAACTCCTACTATTTTCTTGGCTAACATAGATTGTAAGCTGCTTTTAATTATTTGGGCATAAATCAATTAAATTTAGTGATGCACATTTTTACATAAATGAATGGCCTTGCAGATTTAAGTGTAAAAGCACACATTTAGGAATTGCTGCTATTGAATTTAACTCATTTTTCTACCAATCTGAATTGTTCCTTGGGGTGGATTCTTACTCTAGGCTATCATAAAAGTTTCTGTATCCTTAAATAGATAGAATTGACAACATGATTGGGAAAGTGAGATCTATGATTTACTAGCGAGGTCCTTGTTTAGAATCCTCCAAACAAATTGAACTTGTCATATAGAAGTTGTCAAATAAGATGAAAACCAAAATGGTATAACTGAGAGAATGCAACCTACAAAAGATCCATAGGTGGAATGGTGGGGTTCATAAAATTCATCTCAGAGTTGTATGTTCGAGAGGAGGGGTGGTCAATCAGTAAGCACCTGCTTTCTCTGTTTTCCTTAACTCGGTAATGACTTGAAAATAATAGAGAGAGAGAGCGCATAGATTAACTGCTAGCCGAAAAAAAACATTGCATATCAAAGGAAGATTTTCATATAATTACCATCATATTGGTTGCCAATTACTTGATGCAAAGACCTTGCTCTGCCTCCAAACAAATTCCAAACTGCACTCAGAGTTTCAAGGAAAACAAATTCTGCACACAAATTTAATCTTTCACAACTAATATAGAGTCTGTCTCTCAATTCCGGAACATCAGAACCAATTTTAAATATCATAAGAATTAATGTTATCAGACAGTAACTGCTGGGAAAAATAAACCAATAAAAAACTCTGTATCAATTTTGGAACATCAGAACCAATTTTAAATCTCGTATGGATTGTTGTTATCAGACAACAACTGCTGGGAAAAATAAACCAAGAAACAAATAGAGTAATTTTTAAGAGCGATAAAATCTGAACAAAGTTCCTGTCTGAAAGGAAAAAATAAACCAATAAACAAATCGAGTAATTTTTAAGAGCAATAAAATCTGAACAAAGTCCCAGTCTGAATTCTGGAACATTAGAACCAATTTTGTCAAAAAATAACTCCTGGAAAAAATAAACCCGTAAACAAATAGAATATTTTTTAAGAGCAATAAAATCTAAATAGAGCCCATCTCAATTCTGGAACATCAGAACCAATGTTAAATCTTACGAGAATTATTGTTATCAGAAAATAACTCATAGGTAAAATAAACCGATAAACAAATAGAGTATTTGTTTAGACCAATAAAATCTGAATGGACTTTTGGAGACAAAAAAGAGGACCATGAGAAAATTCTGTTTATTGGGAATTACTACTCTTCTTCTCAGAATTTCTTTTAACAAGGAAACAATACAAAGCATACCAAATTTGGTGATTTTAGTGGAAACACACAAAAATTCCCTTCTTGTGTGTGGTTGACACGGTAAGAGAATCCACGCAAAATCCCCAAAATACAAAATTACTCCAATGAAGAAGCCAACCTATAAAAAGCCGCTTTGCTCTCTTTTTAAATGGCAAACAAAAGAGTATTTCCAGAATAGAAGGTAATTGAAAAAATTGCAGCTGCTGAAGGAATAACGGTTCAACCATAAGTGCCACATCAACTTGCCTCCCATCATCCGGAACTGCATCAGTTCTTTATGAAGACAAACTAAGTATGGGGTCTATAGAAAAGTTTAGGTGATGGAAAGTATTTTACAAGTATTGAATGGTTTGTAAACATTATAGAATGGTTACTTATAATACATATTTTCTGTTCCAAAAATATATAATGAAGAAAAATATGGCATTTACTAGTAATTTGTTTATATTATAGAACTTCTAATTACTCTCCATAAATTGTATAATAAAACTTGGCAAATAGTTTTAGAAAATTCGCCAACTCGTGACTCTAATTTATTTATTTATTTGAAATAACAGCCAAGGAAAAATAGCCCATAAAACTAGACAAACATTGAAGATTACAAAGCTAAAGTTAAAGCTGAATAAGAGACGAAGAGCGATATGGCAGAGAATGAAGAGTCAGGACAAAACTAGGAAAAGATTTAAACACATCAACAAATCCAAAAATCTAACATGTGCAAGATATTACGTTAAGAACAGTAAGAAAACTCAAAAATGGATGGGTAAATCCACTTCAGCTATCTAAAGGGCAATGTTTATTCGAGTTGCTTTAAATATATATAGGAAGAAGAAGAGGAAGAAGTAATGCACACTCTCTAACACCTTGTGATGGCTTAATTCTCCCTGCCCTGTCCTTGCCCAATTTCCTTCATCACAGAGCATTTATTCTCCATCACATGACCGGAGTTCATCTCCTCTCAATCATCTTCCTCTTCAAAATGGAGGAGAAAGTTCTATGAACTGCAAGGAGAGCAGGTTTTGGAAGTAGGATGCCATTTCCCTGTGTCCAAAACCATAAACCCTAAGGGCCAGATGTCATCTTCACTCCATCATGGAAAGAGCAACTTGTGTCAACTGCCAGGGAGTGCTTTTTAAGAAAATAGGATGCCATTGCCCAATTTCCAAAACCCTAAACCCTAAACTATAAGATCGGGATCCCACGGAAGGGGCTAGCACTTCTATTCTCATTGTCCATGTGGTCGTATGAAATATAAAACTTTCAGCAACTGTACAAGTCAGAATCTTCTCCTGAAAAGTTGGAGTAGCCATTTTTATAGTGAGGAGGATTTCAATTTTTAAGGAGGATTTCAATTTTCACAGTAGCTACTGAGATTCATGTGAAAAGTTTTGTTTGGAGAATTGGCGGTGTACACGTGGTCTAACTTTGTTGATTATATGTTTTCAAACTAATTTTCGCATTAAAAATACTAAAAATCTGTAGCAGAGTAGCAGAGAAAAGAATTTGACAAGGATAAAGATAAAAGTACCTTGATGGAGCAGAGTAGGTGTATACAAGGAACGGGGAAATAATACTTGGCTGCTGTGTGCCTCCAATTAAAATAGAATAGAAAGGATCCCATTCTCTACGTCCAGGATGCGATTCGTGCTGAAATTTGAATAGAATAGAAACGACTCCATCCATTGCGTCCCGGGTTCGACTCCTGCTGAAATTAGAATAGAATAGAAAGGAATCAGTTCATTGCGTGTAGGGTTCGACTCCTCCTGAAATTACAATTGAATAGAAAGAACTTCGTCCATTACGTCCAGGGTTCGACTCCTGATGTCTACGGTAGACCTGCACATGCCTTCGTGGACCTTAAACCAAAACAGAACCAGAAAGAAAGGAAAGGCGTCCTTCATCATCATCGTGGAAATCTAAATCCAAATACACCTGCGAAATTCAAAAGCTAAAACACACCGAATCATAAACACAAAGATGAGGTTGAGAACTGCAATTCTCGTAATCCGTCGTACTTCGCAGGTTGAAAGGAGACAAATCACTCAGAAGTGGGAGGGATGGCATTAATATAGTTTACGAAAAAAGCAAGAACGGCTATAATTTGGCGCGGCCACGGGTATTACCGCTAAGGGTTTTACTGTGGTTAGTCTAACAAGGATAAATGGATAACAAGTTGGTTTAAAGTTGGTGTAAAGTCTAGAGAACATCATTATTGCTATGAGTCACTACTAAAAATAGAATAGTTATTATCATCATTCACCATAAAACACTTAATGTAAAATATGGTGAACTCCCAAGGAGATTTATTAGACTATGAGGGAAAACATATTATTTAATTATTCTAGCATCAATGGTTGATGAATCATTAGAAGTAGATCTAAGAAACTAGTGATACAAAATTTCCTTCGTCTTCGTAATATAGACATCAAAGGAAAAAGTAGGTCAAGGTTGAATGGATGAAAAAAAAAGAGGTATTTAAAATTATTGAGTTATTTATAGTCCAATTTAAAATAATTTTGACTTATTTCAAATAATTTTGACCCATCTTTAATAGATTAAACTTAATACTAAATAGTTAAGACTCTCTTCAAAGATAATAACCTTTATCTTATTTTTAATAAAATATTATGATTTTTATAAGCGGACGACTAAGGTAGAAAAAGATTATCAGGGTAGTGAACATGTTGGGGTTTTACAACAATCGCCATTGTAGGAAGTTGTTGTTGCTATGCAACTGCACCACAAACCTATGCCAAAGCTTTTTCCATGGGTTTAAGGGAATGTAAGGCACATGTATCTCGAGCCTCTAACTAAAAGGGATCCAATTTTTTTGTAGATCTAGGGACTCATGCGAGTAATGCAATAAATAACAACATGTAGATGAAATATGAATGTATCCAAGCTATTGATGAAGATTTAGTTATCTCCTTTGATCATAATGAAATAAAGCAAAAAATAGTTTTCCTAACAAAATGTGGATTGATTTAAAAGTTTGTGGATCGGGGGCCATGTCAACAAGAGCTACACACTTGGGCATCAATTTATTGGAAGCTAAAGAGACAATGAACATTTTCCCTATGACAAGGTGTTTCTTGATTATTGTTTTAACATATGATTATGACCAAGCTCATGTCCCTGAACAAGGGCCCTATTTTTTTGGCATCTCTAAGCTTTTCATAACTATTTGGAACCTAATTTTTACTTTTCGTAAGAATGTATTAAGATTATGTTGGTTTGGGTAATATTATCCAACCTTTATGCATAATTGTGGGTAAAGACCATTCTATCAAGGATTGGTGAATCCATCATGGTGTTGATGTATATATCTTTTGAAACCTACTAGAAGAATCATATTGCTTTTGCTAAGATTTGTGCTCAAATTAAGATGAGTAAGCCCTTTTCTAAAAATATAAGGTTAAATTCCATAAAGTTGAATATGTTTGATTGGAAAACCCTAGGCTATGAGATCCTCCCTTTTTTTATTTGATGTGCCACAGTCATGCTCACATTGTTAGGGACTTTCCCTAAATGTGATTGATGTAAAACAACTAGAAAAATGGTAAATTTAGATAGTTCAAAAAAAAGGGAAAGAGAGATTGGAAACTTGATTCCAAAGGGAAGGGGAAATTCTAGGATAAAATAAAGAGTCTTCAAGAGGGGTTAAGCTATGACCCTTTTGTGATGTTAGGAACCAAAGTAAATGATAAAGAACTTGATGTAGTAGCTTTAGATATTTTGGAAGACCTTCTATATACAAATAGTCAAGTCAATAAAAAACCTAACTCTTGCCAAGAGACTTTAGACAAGGTGGTAGATGTCTTTGCTTTGGTCTATGTTAATTTGTGTAGAAGTGGATTGAAACCCTTTAGTGGGGATTCTTTAGATGACCCTATTCATATAGATTAAGCTAAAATCCCAAACTTTTCTTTTGGCTTATGACCAAAGTTGGATTATCCCTTGATGTAAAGTGCTTGAGATCCATGAGAGATGAAATGACATGAGGGGCGTGACTCATGTGAAGAAAAATTTAAAAGAGCATATTAAGTAATATTTAATACTTTGTCATGTCCTCTATAGAAAGCATAAGGTATGATAATTTCTCAAAAGGCACAAAAGAAGCAAATGAAGTGATCTTGGTAGTATGTGGAGATAATAAATGCCCAGGGTAAAAATTTTAGGCTATATAAGGTCAACGCTTGGTTCCTAAATTCACTTAAGCTATGAATTTCCTCCCTATAATGCCTAACGACCTCCAAAGTGACCTTGTCCATTCATATTTTCTCAATTTGATAGTTTTACACGTGTTTGTGCTCAACATCACCAACAAAATTATGTTTCCCTTTAAGGTATTTATGATCTTAACCATTACTTTGTACCCTTATGTCTTGACCATTTTCAAAATTGTCAAAAAAATGGTTTTCATGACCATCCTCACCAAGTCTTTCTCTTCCATTTTTTTATGTTTTTCAACCTCCATTTTTCTACCACTTGATCTCAACTATCTAGAGAGCATTGTCTTTGCATCCTCCTAAGTTTTGGTCAATTTTTGGGTCATCCAAAGAATTTCAAGTTTCAAAGGTATTCTAGTCACCTCAAATCTCTAGCTGGGATGTAAAATCTCCAGATAAGGGGTATCAAGGGGTGAATTTCAAAGTTATATGACCACCATGGCCTCTAATTTACATTTACCCAAAAAAAATCTTCCTCTGGATTATGCATAACAAAATCTAAAGTTATTCACAGAAGTTGCTTTCCATGTAACATAACCTCCAAAAATTTAATTCAACTATACGAGCATCTCTACTTTGGAGACTAATGTTCTAGAAGTTGGGAACTCAAGGATTAGTCATATTAACCTATATCAATTTTGGGATAGAATGAAGGAGGGGAAATGATTGTTTATTTGGCATTATATGTTTGATAACAGGCTCCCACAAGTCGTTGGACCCCAACCTCAATTCATTGCACCAACTTGGTCCTTGCATTCACAAATTATTATAATATAGAAACTAGAGAAGTTCAAATTATGGAAGACATGCTAATGGCCAAATCCCATGTCACTCTCTAAACATCGCCCTTGGAATTTCCCCTCAAGAAGGATATGTGCTAATGAGCAAGGAGATTTTTCAACAATTCTATGACCAAAATACAATAAAATGTCTCAACATAGTGAAAAAAACTTAGTTGAAGAAGAAGAGGAAAGGTCCTTTTAAGTTCTCAAAGTCTCTCTACGTGTTAGACTTTCTTAAAAAATTATTCGACATTCAATTACTCTACTTAATAGAGTAATGGGGTTGACCACAAGTGAATTTGATGAACAGATGTGAATGATAAATAACATCATTTGGGAGGGTAAATAATTTAAAGACTAGGTTCACATCATCAATGACACTTTGTTCTAGAAACTAACAAAATATGAAACCACAAAGAGCTTTTACATGGCATCTTCCCTAGTATATTTAATTATGGTCTGAGGTCATGGCCTATTCTTAGCCTAGAGGGACAATTTATCCCAAAAATAATGACTTATGAATATTACCCTCAAATCACTTTTAAAAATGGGAAGAAGCACTCTAGACGTGTCATTGACATGTTTCTCATGATCATAGTGCTCGATACTTGGATGGAAATACAAAAATTATAATCTCTGATGAAGTTGTCAAATTGATCAACTAGTATGGGAGTCATTTCATATAATTTCAATTTTTCACCTATATCAGAGTAGGTAGCTTCAAGATAACTCCATACTATCTCCTCAAATATGCCAATGATACATTTATCCTTATATAACTTTGTAGACAACTACGAGAAATATATATGAGGTGAAGGGAAAATCACAATACTAAGATTCAATTTCATATTGAACTAGGTTACTATATTTTTAGAGCAGCATTCAACACACAAAAAATTAAGGCAATAATGATTTATTTCCAAATGCAATTTCATGCTAAAAGGTTCCCTTTTGATAGCAAGGACTTTGTAAAGAATCACGTCAAGTTGGGCCATCGATGCTATAACAAACCCACCATTGAATATTATTCGGTTGACTGTGGGGATGACTTTGAAATGAGATGTATAGACTTCATCAGGATGAGCCTAGAATAATTTTAGGCCTTAAAGTTTTAGTGGGTCAATAAGGGGATACTTAGGGGTTTCTTGATTATTGTTTTTACATATGAATATGGCCAAACTCATGTGCTTGAATAAGGGCCTTAGTTTTTTGGTAGGTCTAAGCTTTTCATAACTAATTGGAACCTCCTTTTTATTTTTTGCAATAATATCCTAAGATTACATTGGTTGGGGTAATATTATTCAATCTTCATGCATACTTATGGCTATAGACCATGTTATCAAGGATTGGTGAATCCATCGTATATTTATTTTAAATCCTACAACAATAATCATATTCCCTTTGCTAAGATTTGTGTTCAAATTGAGGTGAGTAAGTCCCTAAAAAAATATGGTAAAAATCCATAAAATTGAATATGTTTCACAAAACCATGGCTATGAGACCCTACCTTTTTGGTGTTTGATGTGCCACAATCATGCTCACATTGCCAAGGACTTCCTTTGAATGTGATTGATGTAAAGCCGCTAGAAAAACAATAAGTTAGATAAGATGAAAAAAAATGAAAAGAGAGATTCAAAACATGATTCCAAAGGGTAGGGGAAATTCTAGGATAAAATAAATAGTCTTCAAGAGGGGTTAAGCTCTAACCCTTTTGCAATGTTAGGAACCATTGTAGAGGATAAAGGACTTGAGGTAGTAGCTTTAGATATTTTTAATATCCTCTATATATAAAGAATCAAATCAATAAAGAACTTGACTCTTGCAAAGAGACTTCAGACTAGGTGGTAGATGTCTTTACTTTGGTTTATATCAATTTGTCTAGAAGTGGATTGAATCCCTTGACTAGGCGTTATTTGGATGACCATATTCATATAAATCAATATAAAATACAAAACTTTTCTTTTGGCTTAGGACCAAATCTGGATGATCCTTTTATGTAGAAGAAATAAGATTGGTCAAAACGAATCACGTGATTAAAAAAAAAAGATTTCATTTGAATCTTGTCTTTGTATGTTATCTCATTTCTATATGAGTTATCTTTTGCTCAAGTTATAACTTTTTTCCACTCACATTTTTCTTCAAGCCTATAATCTTTTTTTAAATTATTGAATATATTACATACTTTCAATTTAAAAATCACAAATTCCCTTCAGGAGACCCTTCACGCTAAAGGAGCGACTGTGGCTGGAATGGACTCAGTCGATGCTGGGATATACTCATGTTTCACCTTCACTCCTCCCAAAGGCATCCCCCCTGTTCCTCACACTCTTGTGTATGTTCGCAGGCAACTATCGGTCCCTGTTGACCGGATTGGGCGTTGGTCTCCCCCGACAAATGGAGCGCTCAAAGTGAAACAGATGGATCGTCATTGGGAAACCCAAGACCTGCGGGTATAGGTGGGGTGGGGTGAGATAGCTCAGGCAAAATCTAGTTTATCTTTTCCATCCACAAGGGCCACTATACGAATAACCTGATGGAAGCTCATGCGATCTTAGTGGCTGTGCAACAGTGCTGTCATCTGGGCTGGAACAGAGTCATTTGCGAGTCGGACTCGCTTGTTGTGATTAACTTGTTGAATAAACAGGACTTGGAGACGGCAGATTGGCATCTCGCTGGAGTGGTGCTACAGGTTCTTTAGCTTTGCACTTTTTTGGAATCGGTGTCCTTTAAGCATATTCCTCGGGAGTGGAACGGGGTGGCTGATTGCTTAGCCAAATGGGCTTCTGAGCAAGGGCCGCCTTGGAATATTTCTGATCAAAGCATGTTGCCCTCAAATTTATCACAAAAGCTGGCTCATTTGGTTGACCATAATAAAACTATGTAATTCTCATTGGGTCTGTTTCGTTCTTTAATAAAAAATTTACCCCCTCTTTTAGTTAAAAATATATATTTTTTAACTTTTTAATGTGTTAAAATTTAGAATGTTGATTAATATTTAATAATTTTTAAATAATTTATTTATTTATTAATTAATTATATAATAAATTTACTTAATAATTTTTTAATAACAAATCAATACATATTTAATTATTTAGTGATAGCATAATTGTTTTTTTATACTAATTTGTAATTTTTTGCAAAACAAATATTTAAATTTTTTTACCAGCGCTTTGGTTTTCATAAGTATTAGTTATGTGTAATATATTTGTGTGATGTCCTATTAATTTATTATAATATGATGTCTTTCTTATATTAGTTATGTGTAATATATTTGTGTGATGTCTTATTAATTTATTATAATATGATGTCTTTCTTATATTTATTTAAAAAACTACCATCGAATGTGTACATTGTGATGGTGCTAGAGAATGTATACATGATGTTTATATTACACACATATAGAGTCATTTGCTCACTCATTTTTATATATGATTATAATGTTTAGATGTTAAGATGGATATCTTAATCTCAACAGATCACAATTTTGTGATTATGGATTTATAGTATATTAGAGGCAAATTCCATGGTTGCTCATAAGAAAGTTCTAGGGGAAATGTGGGGCATGTCCTTGCCTTGTATAAGGTGTTTTTAAGTTCATTTTTATACATTTCATGTATATGATGCTTTAAATGTCTCAGAGTTGTATTTCTATATAAGATTTCATTAACATGATCACACTATTTATAATGTTTTCATCATATTTAATATTCATTTTATCATGCTTACACCATGTTTAATGTGTTACTTATCATGTCTATAATATGTCTAATGTGGTTTATATCACTCATACGCCATAATTATTGTGATTCATGTCATGATGCATCATGCCTAGTGTGTTTTCATGTGCCTATTGTGCTTATAAGTGCTTGACATATGTTCAACTACATAATGTGCTTTATGTGCTTCACATACTTTCTATTGCTCTATACTCTTATTCTTATTTTATATATGTATATGTATATGTATATGTATATGTGTGTGTGTTTATGTATGCATGTATGCATATATGTATATATATATATATATATATATATATATATATATATATATATATATATATATACACACACACACACACACACATATACATATGTAAATCTCATATAGGTTTGCTTCAGAAAGTTTCAAACAAGCACAGAAGAATTATCATTCAACTCATAAAGAAATTTTAGCTACAATAAAAGCTAGTAAAACTTTTATGCTCCTTATTAGATATGAGAAATTCTTGCTTAGATCTGATTTGAATAATTTTATGAGTATTTTAAATTCTTCTGATAATCTGAAAAAAGGTGTTGCTAGCAGGTTAACCAAGTGCGCTACATTTCTCTTAGATTTTGATTTCACAATAGAGCATATTGTTGAAAGAAGGAATTGCTTAGCAGATTTTACATCTAGAGAAGCAAATTCAAAATATTCAATTAGCATGGTTGTGATAGAAATATGGGAAGAATTCCATGAACATATTTGGCGATCAACTCCTTCAGTGGTCAATCAATTGAAAAATGAAACCAATGCTCTGGTAAGAAAATCTTATGAAGCCTCTATTGATATTAATAATTCACATCTAGGATGGACATCTCAGTTTCAAGAACCTAATGGTAAAAGATGGTCTTCAGTAATTATGCTCTATCATGAAAATAATAATCCTATATTGTCTAGACCTAATAATCCATTTTAAAATTTCATACTAAGGCAAGGATTTGAGTTTCTTATCTAGTGGTCTTCTTTCTAGCCTAAATATAATCTGGCAAGGGAAATGTTTTGGTTATCTAATGAAATTCCATATTATTTAAAAGAATTTCTAAACTATGTTCTTCCTTTCAAGGCATTTGAAGAACCTGATGTGCATATTGCTCCAGACCAACTAAAGAATATTTTTATTGCTCTAAATATTCCCTTCAAGATAAATTTTGAATTGTTTTCAGTTCAAAATCATCAGATAAATTTGCACAATAGTTTTTTTCCATCCCAACCATTAGCAGCTCTATGGAAAAGGTTTACCATTACCCATGAAGTTGTATTTCCTCCTACACCTTCAGATCATCTAGTTCATGTTCCATCAGCTATGTATCTTGATGATGATGATCATACTGAAGAAAATATGATATTTTCTCCTTTTCCAGATCATCATCATGACTCTGAAGATAATTATTATTCCCCACAAGGAGAATATGAATTTGTTGATGATGACTAATATAATTGAATGACTACTTACGGGGTCTGCCCGTAGGTTTGAACGTGGGCACGATATCCCTTTATATCTTTTGTGAACCTCACCACTATCTAAAGGCAGTATTATGTCAGCCATGTTGACAGATGCTTTGTATTGTTTGGTGGTGCGTAGTGGACCCTTTTTCCCACTACTTTATTGCTTTTATTTATGATCATCAATCGCATCTTGAAGATAACCATTGATCTCTTCTCTATCCTTCTATAAATTGCCTACTCTAAAAGCCACAGATGTATACGATAAGCTTTCTCCTTTTCATCTGCTTGCTAAAACTAATATTAAAGTTTTTGAAAACATCATCAAAGTTAAGCAAGATGATGATTATAAGTAGCATCTTCAAATTGTAGATAATAAAACTATTCACCAATTAAAAGCTCAAACTAAATATAAGTTTCTTCATATAGGTGTTGTTACTATTAGTATTTTTTATTTTTTCATAGAGGTCTTAATGTTAGTCTATTATATTGTATCCTTGATAGTTGACATACTGGTTTTAGTTCCTACTTGCAAAGTGCTATCCAGATTGGTTTACATGATGGCCTCATATATACAACCGCATATCCTAACTACATTGTTACCATTCATGATGAAGACAATCTCAACAAAGTACTAAAGCTTTTTCTTCAAACCCATGGTCTATAAATAATCCTTGGATCTTATCCTCTTGCTATTAAATATCAAGTCATGTATTGCTTAACAAATATCTTACACCCTGTTGTTAAACACAGTCCTACACAAGGGAAAAGAGTTGTGTGTGGAGCTACTAAAAATAGTCAAATCATTCCAACCGAATCTATATCTTTGACCGATTTGAAATTTTTAAGAAAATGGATTGTTGACACAAATTTTGTTCAAAAGCCTAGAAGATCTTTATCTTTGGCTACCTCTGTCAAAGACTTGCCTGATAAATCTATAATCAGATTTAATTCTCATAATGGGTTAAAAGATCATATGAAAGCTCTGTAGTTACAATCATCTCAATCATCTTGTAGTAATCCCTGTCTACATTTGAGAAAGATTCATGATCCTTAGGTGGACTCTATCTATTGCACTGACTATCAAAAGATAATCAGCCATCCAAATCAATCTAGTATCCGTATGACTAGAAGAGATTTGGATCTAGAGAAACTGCTAGAGAAAAATAAAAAACTTATAGCTAAGGCTAAGAAAATTAATATGGAGAGAACATCATCTAAAGAAACATGCCATATCTAGAAAACTCTATTAGGAGACAAATCTTATACAAAGAAAGACTTTCCAAAACTTGCAAATTTCAATCAGTATTCTCTTGATGGAAAGTTTAGAGCCCAAATGTTTTTTTTAAGGTCTACAGACAAAAGCCTTGATCAGTCCACAGAAACAAAGTTTATGAACTAGAATAGTTTATCAACTAAATGTTTAAACAATAAGGTCTTTGAAATACAAGAGAGTTTGTCACAAGTTTCAAAGCTACTTAGAAGTATAGACTTATATCAAAAAAGAAATATTATTCAAGCCATTGGTAATCTACATGAATCCACTACAACTCATCGTACTAAAATCATGCAAAATCTTGATGATTCTGTTACTAATCTAAGAAATCAACAACAGATAATATTTGATAGTTTATCCTCTGAAAATAAAGTTATTCAGCAAAATTCAAATATGGATAAAATACTGCCTTAGATAGAAGTCATTGAAGAAAAATAAACTCATATTCAACAAAGTATAAGTTAGATAAGTTCCATTTTAGATAATATTATTAGAGACATGGTAGAACAAGCTCCTAAAGTCTCCTTCATTCCATAAATCTTAGAGGTCTTGAGAAAATCTAAACAACATCCTAGATAGATTGAACCATCCAAAGAGTCTATTATTCTTCATGATGAAGATTATACCAAAAGAATTGAAACCTGTCAAGATGTGCTTAAAATTCAAAGAGAATCCTTTAAAAAGGCTAAGGCTAAGAGTTTGCCAGACCTAAAAAAATATTTGGATAAAATTTTCCAGATAGGTATGGCTAAAATAGAACCTCATGAAGCAGAAGCATACTTCAAGCCCGAAATTGGTTCTTCTTTTAGGCCTCCCCTAGATTCTCAGATAAGAACTGTGAATCTACAACCATTCTTTTAGAAGTTTAATTGCAAATCTCCAGAAAAAATAAAATAAATGAGACATGATATGTTAGCTTGGGCAAATGTATAAATTTATGGTATGAAAAAAGATCCCTTTAAAATTGCTCAATAGATATCAAATGGATTCATATGCAACATCAAAGAATGGTGGGATGCATGTGGTGAATCATTTCACACTACCATTTATTCTCATGATCAGCCAGTTTCTGCATTATGTAATGCGTTATTATCAAAATTTGTAGGCATACTTGATAATGAGAAGGAAGCTAGTAAATCTAAATTCATGAAAGCACAATTATGTGACATGAGAAGGATAGATGAATATATGTGCTACATGGAAAACTTGTTTTATAACACTAGTGAAATATTTAATCATTCATACAAGTTAAGATATATTGAATGTTTTCTAGAGTATTTTGCAAACAAGTATAAAGTTGTCATGAAAAATGAGTATCTACCATGTCTTTTGGTAGAATAAATTAGAATATCAAAGCTGTAAATATTCAGTTGTGTGTTGAAAGAAAAGCTCAAAAAGAAACCCTCAAGTTCCACAAATAAATTGGAGCTAAATTTTGCAACATACTAGATGATAATTTTGGTTTTGGGTGCATAGATGCACATAAATACAGACAGTATAAAAGGAAGAAAATGACTATTCCTGCAAATGCTCCCCTTAGAATTTTTTTCAAAAAGAAAGACAATGGAAACTTAAATATAAATCTAGGAAAAAGAAATTCATTCCCAAGAGAATTTTTAGAAAAAGAAAACATGGATATCAAAAGAACCCTGTTAAATGTTTCTTGTGCCGAGGAAATCATTATGCTAATAAGTGTCCTAATAATAAGAAGAAATCTAAGAAAGTAAATTTCTTTAAAAGCCATGATTTGAATGAAGATGAATATATTTTGATTTATGATGAAGAAGCTTTATATGAATCAGATATTATTTGGGACACAGAGGAATCAGACAATCAGGGCATTATGAATTTTGTTAGTAATGAGTATGAACCAAAATCTTCAGATTATGATTCAGAGTTAGGGTTTCAAATTCATATGATTTCAAGTCCATTTCCTGATGCACTTACTTTATCCCAACAACTTTCATATATGAAAGACAAGTACGATCAAACACCTGTATATCTGATTTCTACAAGAATGTCTATTCAACAACAAATTTTTTCATTAGAACAAAATATCAAATGCAATTGGCCAATGAGAAAAGGCAAAAATAAGTTCTTGCAAAGAAATCTTCTCGTATGTTTCCTCATGAGCATTTTAATTTTTAGATTGGCGTAGCTTATCAGCCTGATACTTATGCTAGTTCTTTCTAGCGTAAGAAAATAATTCATCAGCTCTAGATTTTTCCAGATAAAGCTCAGAGAGAATTAGAAACTCTCTTAAAAGAAGAAGCTCTTGTTGATGAAGAGGAACAATTATTTGAACAAGAACTGGTCTAAGTCATAAATGAGATAGAGTCTCATTTTGAGGGGGAAAATAGTCGTGAATTAAAAAATAATCAAATCCATCATATTTCTGAACTCTTCACAAATAATCCTAAAATTTAGATTAAATGGAAAGGTTTCAAGCCTTACAATTTAGATGTCTTGCTAGACACCGGTGTAAATATTTCTTTTACTAGATTTCATGTTATTTCTTCTGACATGTGGCAATCTGATTTTCATAAGTTAACATTCAACACTAAGACTATTATATCAGAATTATCTACATTATTTATTGTACAATTTGGAGAATATATTTATATGTTTAAGGTTGTTTAGCATGAGATGCCCTCATATGACATGATGATAGGATCAGATAATTTATCAAACCTGTATCCTGCTCCTATTCAACTTCATGAATTATTCCGGTTAATAAGTATTCTTTGTACAAAAAATCCAACTATGAGTGCAGAATACCTCTTAAGGAAAAGCCAAAGAAAGTTGTAGATACAAGATGGATCCAAAAAAAATAAATCTTTGCAATGCTAGTATTGATCCCATCATTGATAAAATAAAAAAAGATTGTTATTCAGAAAATCCTTTAGCCTTTCAGTCTAGAAAAGTTCATGAATGCAGAATAAAATTAAAAATAATTAAGGATAAAAATGGAAAAGATGTCGAGCCTAAGTTCAAAGCTTACCACTCAGATATGTCTCCTAGCTTACGTGAAGAATGATTCAGATAAATTGATCAATTAAAGAAACAAGGATTAATTAGAGATTCTATTAGTCCTTGGGCATGTGAAGCTTTCTATGTAAATAAAAGATCAAAATAAGTTAGAGGAAAGAAAAGATTAGTGGTAAATTATGTACCTCTGAATAAGTATGTAATCCCAGTCCAACATCTTATTCCTTATAAAGATGAAATTCTTCAAAGAATCAATGGGAGCAAGGTATATAGTAACTTTGATTTAAAATATGAATTTTGGTAGATACAGGTTGTAGAGTAGGACAGGTATAAAATAACTTTTATCACTCCATTTGGACATATGAATGGAACGTTCTTCCTTTTGGTTTAAAAATTGCTCTAAGTATATATCAAGAGATGATGAATAAAATCTTTGCATCTCATTCTGAATTCATAATTGTTTATATTGATGATATTTTGGTATTCTCTAAATCTCCAAAAGATCATATAAATCATCTTGAAAAATTTTACCAAACTTTATATGAAAATGGCTTGGTACTTTCTAAAAAGAAGATGACAGTGTTCAAAGATGAAATTGAATTCCTAGACGTTATCATAAAATCCAAGAAAATTGCTATTTAAGAACATTTCTTAAAAAGTATTAAGAACTTCCCTGATATTCTTATAGACAAGAAAATGCTTTAAATATTTATTGGTTGTGTAAATTATGTAGCTGGTTACTACTATAATATTGCTCAAGATAGATTGTTGCTCAATAAAAGATTATCCAAAACTCCTCCTGCATGGAACAATGAAATGACTAAGGCAGTTTAGAGAATTAAACAAAATTATTAGAAACTTCCTCTATTATCTTTACCTGGTAATGGTTTGAAGATTATAGAAGCTGATGCATCTAAAAACTTTTGGGGTGCGGTGTTAAAAGAAAAACTGGTCGATGGTACAGAAAAACCCTATAGATTTACTTCAACAAGTTTCAAACAAGCATAGATGAATTATCATTCAACCATAAAGAAATTTTAGCTGCAATAAAAGTTATTCAAGCTTTTATGTTCTTTATTATATCTGAGAAATTCTTGCTTGGATCTGATTTGAATAATTTTATGATTATTTTAATTTTTTTTTATAATCTGAAAAAAAGAGCTACTAGCAGGTTAACAAGGTGGGCTACATTTCTATTAGATTTTGATTTCACAATAGAGCATATTGCTGGAAAAAAGAATTGCTTAGCAGATTTTGCATCTAGAGAAGCAAATTCAGAATATTCAGTTAGCATGGTTGTGAAAAAAATATGGGAAGAATTCCATGAACATATTTTGAGATCAACTCCTTCAATGGCCAATTAGTTTAAAAATGAAGCCAATGCTCTGTTAAAAAAATCTTATTAAGCCTCTATTGATCTTAATAATTCACATCTAGGATTGACATCTCAGTTTCAAGAACCTAATGGTAAAAGATGGTCTTCAGTAATTGTGCTCTATCATGAAAATAACAATCTTAGACTGTGTGGACCTGATAATCCATTTAAAATTTTCATACTAAAGGAAAAGATTTGAGTTTCTTATCCAGTGGTCTTCTTTCTGGCCTAAATATAATCTGGCAAGGGAATTTTTTTGGTTATCTGATGAAATTCCAAATTATTTAAAAGAATTTATAGACTATGTTCATCCTTTTAAGGCATTTAAAGAACATGATGTGCATAATGCTACAGACCAACTAAGGAATATTTTTATTGCTCTAAAGATTCCTTTTAGGATAAAATTTGAATTGTTTGTAGTTCAGAATCATCAAATAAATTTGCACATCTCTATGGAAAAGGTTTACCATTACCCATGAAGTTGTATTTCCTCCTACACCTCCAGGTCATCTAGTTCATGTTCCATCAGCTATGTATCTTGATGATGATCATACCGAAGAAAATATGATATTCTCTCCTTTTTCAGATCATCATTATTGTCTCTAACATGTTTGATGTATATGTTATGTAATAGATATGTGTTGTAGGCCAAAAAAATGAATTTTCCAAAACATCCCAATCTTTGTTCCAATGGTTAAACCTCATTCAAGTAAAATTTTTGAGTATAAACACAAACTCAACACTTTGTATTGTCTCAAAAACCACTTCATAAATTTGGCCGAATTTTCATCACTAATGAACTTATCAAAGTACATAAAATTCATAACATATGTGAAGTGAGTATATTACAAGCTAAATGTAGAAATGGATGTGTTATAGACAAAAAATGAATTTTCAAAAACATCTCAATCTTTGTTCCAATAATTACATCCCATCCTAAGAATTTTTTTTAAGTATAAGCACTTAGCCTCAAAACTCTATATTTTGTCTCAAAAACCACTTTAGAACTTTAGCCTAGTTTATGTCCATGAAGAATTTTTCAAAGTACATAAAGTTCATAAAATATATGCAATGGTAGATTACAAGCTAGATGATGTGAAAGGTTCATGAAGTGTTCCTTTTACATGAGATTCATGGTGCATGAACCCCGAAGTATGTAGAGAATAAAATAAGTAAAATAAGTTAGATTGAATAATTATGTTGCATCTATCATGAGGGGCGTAAAGTGCTTGAGATTGACAAAATATTAAAATGACATGAGGAGAGTGAATCCTATGAATAAATTTAATATTGGAATGTTTCGCATTATATTAACAAAAAAATATAATCACAAAAGGTTACAAAGTAAAGTAGCTGGACAAATCATGGCTTAAACTCCTTAAGGGAGGATAAATCCAGCTCCAAAATAATAAAATTAGCTAGTCAAGGCACAACCCAAATAACTATAAATAAATATAAAGTAGAATTTTATGCATAGACCACCACCCTGTGAGGCAGAGGTGGAGGATCATCCTTGGGAAACACCGACCAAGTAGGTGTTTCCACGTTAGGAATCTCTAGAGCATTCTAGCCATATAGGGGATCATCATGAATAGTGATAGGCCAACCATCAATCACCTGAACAAGAACAATAGTGCTTGTTAGAGACCATTATGAAGGACCAACATTAGACTTTCCATGAGAACTCCAGCCATTCCCTAAGGGAAGGCAAGGAAAAAAGTGGCCCCTGCTTCTAGACCGACTTCTGCTTCAACACCTCTTGGGAGGAGGAGGTGTTGGACTGTGAGGTGGGCCATTAGGTAGAACTCTACTCATGGTGCAAGGGGCACCCCTCAGTGGTTGAGGAACTCTTACAAGTGGCAAAGGTCCAAAGCCATCTTTTCCACTTGGGCTTGAATCTACAAATAACTTGAAGAAATAACATCAACCTTTTCATTAACATAAAATGAAATTCCATAAGCCTCATGATTAAAAATAACATTATTATTGGCTTCCTATAGCTAAAAGATAATAATAGTACAAAATAATTATTAGAGAAATCCAATAGAGGCCATCTAATTAGATAAATTCCCAAAGAACACCTTTCGCCAAGAGAAAGGTTCAGGGTGATAAGGCTGAAATAAGAAATAAATCCAATGCCAGGAATATTATGCTTTCAAACAAAACCAAAATAGATGTTTAAATGATTCTAGATGCTTGAAAACTAGATAAAAGGGATGGGGAATGTGGAGTTGGAGTAGCCTCTCACTGAGGGGGAGTCCTTAGTAAATTAAACACCATAATAAATGAGCCAACTTGGGTTCTAGGCCAAGGTGCCACACATGATCCAACTGTGCGAGCCAAGTCCCAAGAGAGGACTGGAGGCCCCAACAGCTATTGAACTTGTGTAAAGTTAGAAAGGACTCATCACTTAATAGAGAAGCTCGAGAGAGTAGCTTTTAAAGGACGTATCATAATTCCACCTCTAGTCTTTTCACCAGGCCCTAGGAGGTTGTAGGTCGAGTTTATGCAACATAACATCAGGTAATAATTATTGAATGTAAAAAATAGAAGGAAAGTCTCCATTATTTAACTAAAACTTGATTTTTAATTTAGGTTAGGGAATATAATCTTTGGAGGTAACCAAATCATGGATAGTGTGAATCCCTGTTCAAAATAATCGTAGAGCTTTAATATCAGGTAACTCAATTAGGGGAATGGATGAAGTAATAAATATAGGGGACCACCATAATCTATGGTCATTATAAGACATCCATGTGAAAAATCCATCCCCCACCCACTTCAAGTGGGGTTTGACTATTTTGAAATCCTTCCATATGCTTTTAACCATAAAAGAGCCAATAATCTTGATAGGAATAGTAGTGATGAGGAGGGATTAGAACTACCAACTAGTTTTACCATAGGGAGAGCCTAGAGAATATAATGTCTTAAGAGAATTTTCCAATATTCATTTCCCTCATTATCCCAAATAACCCACTTTGCACATAGGGCCATACTTTGTCGATAGGTGTCAATGATGCCCATGCCACCTTTATCATGAGAAAGGCAGCAAATGTCCCATACCACCTGATGAAAACCTTGGGTCTGATTAAAATTAGCCCAGAGGAAATGTTAGAGGATCTTGGCCAGAGTATCATAAGAGGCTTTAGAGGAAGCTCAATAGGAAGAATATTAAACATGTGTAGCAGCCAAGATCTTGGTCTAAATCTAGAACTTGCCTACTAGAGATAAGGGTTTAGTGATCTGATACACAATCTTCCTTTCAATCATGTTGAGGACATACTGCCAAAGCTTAGTTGGTGAACTATCAAAATCAAAGGGGATGCCTAAGAACTTGAATTATTTCCCCTGAGCAATTCATGGCCAATTATACTTATGAATCCACTCAGGCATAGGCACATACTTTGATGAAAACACTGAGTTTTCCTCCATTGAAGGCTAGAGCCGAAAGCTAGACAAAAAATGTCAAGGCATTGGATAACTTCATTAAAAATGGCCTCTTATTATTAGAGTGTGAGGAAGGTGTCATTTTTAAAGTATCCATTGATGAGTTGGGAGGTGCGGTCGGGCAAGATAAAGCCACGAACAAGCCCTTGAGAAGCATTAGAAGACATGAGATAATTTAGGGCTTCAATGGTTAACACATAAAGTGTTAGAGCAAGGGGATAACCTTGGAAAATAGACCATTGGATCTTAACCCCCTCGATCTTATGTCCATTAATAGTAAGGGAGGTTGAGGCATCACGAAGCAAAGTCTACCCCACATGAATGTAGTGGGGGTCAAATCCAAGAGCCTTGAGCATGGCGAGAATAAATTGCTACTCAATCTTATCATAGGTTTTTTCAAAGTCTAATTTAAGAAAAATTAGTTCTCTAAAGATAGGAATGATCCCAAGCCATGTCTTCCCAGACCATAATAGGATTATCCAAAATATAACACCCTCTAATGAATCTTGTTTATTCTAGTCTAACAATGGTAGGTAAGATGAGCCAGACACAATTGGCGAGGGCTTTGGCAAGAATCTTGTAAGAGACATTAAGCAAGGTTATCGACCTCCAACTGGTAAGTAGCTCAGCATCTCTAACTTTAGGAATGAATTTTATATTAACTTGATTAATCATGGGTCCAAGAGACTGAGTCTATAAGTTTTTTTGTATACTTGAAGTAAATCAGGTCTAGAAAACTCCTAGGTGGATTTGTAAAATTTGCATGAGAAACCATTGAGGCTGGGGTATTTATCATTTCTCATGTATTACATAGCCTTTATGAGCTCCTGCAAGGTGAGTGAGGCATCATAAAGACATTGATCAATTGGCTTGAGCTTACGAGGTACCACATCGATGCATTTTTAAAGTGTCTGGGATCGCTTAGCTATGAAAGGTTGAGCTTGAAAAACTAGCTTATAATGTTTAAGAAAAGCCTAGGAGATATCAGTATGAGAGGTAAGTTAGGATTGAGCCACTTGAATTGATTTGATTTTCCTATAATCTTACTTGGATTTCAATGCTTCAAATAAATCCTTAGAGGCTTTGTCACCAATTTTTATCCAGTACAGTTGAGCGTGGAGCTGAGCACCTATGGTTGCATGGTTGTCTACCACCTTAAGGTGGTGTTTGAGAAAGGCTATAAGACATTGAAACTACACATTAAAAGGATTAGTCTCAAGGGAGCTAGAGACCCATCAAAACTCATTGGGTGTGGCCTCTTTTAATCACTTTTATATATGAGTGACATGTTTGCCATGGTGGTGGAGGAAGGAGGTAGTGCATAAGATGGCCTCATTCCACCACTCAATCCAACTGGCAATGTATGGGGGCCATGGGGTGAGGTTCCAAATATGTTCAATGAGTTAGATTATTCCAACATGACTCAACATAGATGTATTAAGGATAAATTGATTACGTGCCACATTATACTACTCATCAATGCTAGAAAAGGAAAAAATAATACCTAAGTGGATGTTGATAGGCTAGTCATCAATACTAGAAAAGGAAAAAATATTTTTCTAACAACATAAAATGGTTGAGTTGTTTGAGCATGTGATGATCCCCAAATTGGTAGTTGGACTATGTAAACCAAGACTTGGGGTTAAATATCCATTGCCAGAGGAGGGGGTTTTCCAAACCCCATTTATTTTTTAAATAACATTAAGCCTTGTATTCACCAACACACTAATGCATGAGGAGGGCCCCAACCTTGTCTTGGGTGTGTTCAATCATATTGAAATCTCCACACACTAGCCATGTGGTAGCAGGAAGTTCATCTATCAAAGAATGCCAAAGCAGGGAGTGGTTAGGGACATCTTTGGGAGCATAGATGTTGAGAATGCCATATGAATGGCCACTAATGTCAATAATAATCCAGACTGCCTAATATGATGGGTCCTCCTCCATGGAAATAATGATGGGGAGAACTTTAGGAACAACTAAAATACAAGTGTCTCCATGTCCTACCTTATGCAAGGAGGTGATCTGGGTGGCATAATGCTAAATGATTTGTAAAGACATATAAAGGAGAAAGTGAGACACTTTGACTTCCTACAAACAAATAATATTTGGAAAACTAGTCTACTAATAAACAACATGTACATAGTATTTGTGGGTAGACTTTGTAAGACCCCTAACATTTTATGATAACACATTCATAGGGAAGGGCCATCCATCTGAATCTCTCCTTATCAGTCCTCAAAATATTCCAACACTGTAAAGTTATTGTGCTAGTGAGGGCATGAATTTTTGCTGACCATAATGAAGTAACATTTGGCTTCATGTTCCTCTTGAGGAGAATCTATGCCCCTACAAGGTAAGCTGCAAGATCATTTGGAAAAGGAGCCTTCGATTGATAGAACCTTAGCCATGGGCATCATAATATTTTGGGAAACTAGAGAAATGCTCTATAGGTTGGAAGGAACTAGAATGGTAAGGGATGGTAGGAAAATCCCCTAATAGGGTTTGATAGTTGGAGAAGAATCATTCGAAGGTGGTGGCTGGGGTGGGCTTTGTGGCTTTGGGTTTGATAAATTTTTAAGGGGCACTGTGGTCCAATCATCACCTTGGTCTTTCAGTTTGGGCTTCTTGATTTGAAGAGGTGGATGAGGGGGCTTGGGATGACCCATGCAAGGACAATCTTTGATGTAATGGTCTAAATCCTGACAGTGGAAACAAGTATTGAGAAGGTTAAAGTAAACAACATTTTTTTAGCACTAGATTTCCCTGACTTGGATTTATATTAACTCTTTTAGCTCCTTGAAGAGGTCAACCTCCACACGTACCCACTTGTTAAGGTGAGGGGAAAACCACGTATCTAATTTAATCATAACAACATGTCTTATGGGAGTGATGATTTGGGGTATAAAGGCCTAGAGGTAAATTGGTAGATCGAGAAGCTCAACCCAAATGAAGAAATGAAGGGCAACATTATTAGTCATGGGACCAGGTAGACAAAATCATAAGTTGGTTGTGAAGGATCTAGACATTGGACTTCGTAAGGATAAGTTGCATGTTAGAGGGATCCTTAAATATAAACAAGAAAAACCTTTGGTAATGTTCTAGATTCTGGAGACATGGATGCCCAAAGCCTCCCAATGGTTGTAGTGTAGACACTAGAAATTCGTACACTATGGCTCCAGATGTTACATTAACCTTTAAACCACCCCTTGGCCCCCTTTGGGTTAGATTATTTACCAGTTCTCCCATTATTGCCCTCGAACCACTTCCCAATGCCATTAACTACAAATCATTAGTGGAATTAGCTAAATTTAGCTAATTTTGACTATGTCCCCTCGACCATCAGTGGTAAACACTCAACCGTTGATGGTTGACCATCGATCATTGGTGGTTACTTAATGCAACCAAAAACTCTACCTCAAGAACATGTGATCGAAATAGTTAACTAAAACTCACTCATTGATTACTAGTTATCTAATTTTAATTCACGACTCGTATGATCAATGCACATTAGACTGCATGTTATATTGTTGATTAAACCATTTGTTGATCTCTTTCATTTCAGATTCCTTTGCTCTATATTAAAAGATAAAGAGGAGGTTGAGAAGAAGGAAGAATTCTAGTGTGGGAGATTCTGAATCCTAGGCAAATCCAAAAGCTTCCCAGCTAAACCAAAACAAGATAGAGACTTGGAAGGCATTTCAACATTTCCACACAAAGGATTTGGCCACCGTCACTCTACCCAATAGATCCAGGCTCCTAAGCAACTTCACCTTCACTCCAAGACTTCTCTAGGCCATTAAGGTACACAAAGCTAAGTAGCTTACTCTGATTCTGAGTTTAGTTATTTGGTTTTAATAAGTTTAGATTATTTATCTACTTTAACCTATCCCCACAACCTCTTTGGTGTTGGAGTTCTGCAACTCCAAGCACCCTCCTCTCCACCAAGCACCTTGACCATTCTCAACCATTTGGAATACCAAAACCCTGATCTCGTTACCTCTGAAACCTTGCCTTTATCCTCACAATGAACCATTAACTTTAAAATACCTTATACAACCCTTCTACAACTTACCCATGACCTCTTCTCTACCTAAAGACAATTTGTCAAAAATCCACAGTGACTGCCAACGATCACACTCGACTGCTAATGATCATCTGTCGATCAGTGACGGTCATACCCCAATCACCAATAGTTACCAATGACCATTAATGGTCACTGTGTAAAACATTTTAACTAAAACAACAAGGTTTAAGCACCTTCCAACCTCAACCAAAAACTTTGTTTCTTCATCCATGTCACTATACAGAGTTAAGAACAACAACCTGACCACACTTGAATCACACTTTGATAGTTTAGCATTTTTTAATATTATTTTGTTAGAACTCGCATTGTTTCTTGAAAAGTATTTATTTATTTTGATTAAGTACTTTCATTTATGTTATGCAATCTTTCTTATCAGTAACTTACTTAACATTAACTTGTTTGAAAGGTGGATTGATAGCATCCAAGGAAGTCTTGTACTTCTTGGATCTGGCTTGCTAGGTAATCCACCCACCTACCTAACTAATCAACCATTATTATAGTGTATTTCTTATATGCAGGTCATCCTCTCTAGATAAAGAGGAGTATCTACAACCATATGGATTACGGAGTGTAAACCAAATCTAGGTTCTACTAACTTCACCCTTCTTTCAAGTTTTACTCTTTCTAAATAGAAAATAAAGTGAAATTTTAGTGAAACATTTTGGCATGCCCGGTGGGACACAGTTTGCATCTAGGTGTTTTTCTTATTATTTTATGCTCATTTAAATGAAATCAACATTTCTTTTGGGTATAAAATTAACCTTTCATACATTGTTTTCTTGCATAATTAGCTCACATAGATTAATTAATCAATTAAATTAATTGTAGCCTCACTTCTTTGCACACATAGACCAAACCACTTACACTAAAACACACATCATAACACTTGACATAAGGCCTGACTAGGGTTTCATCTCCTAGTGGTAAACCTTCACCCATTGGCTATTCCACTTAGACATCATTACCAAAGGGAGAAACTAAAACTCAATTCTCTGATTGAGTATAATCTTTGGCATTTAGTACATCTTAACTAAGCACCCAACACCCTTATTGTTACAATGTGTGAATTGAGGGGGTAAGCCCCAATATCAAGCTACATATCAATGCCAATATTGACTACTTTGAGTACCTAAACTACTTAAAACTAACCACAAACTTTTTTTCTAGTACCCGCTCTACAAAACAAAGTCGAGTCACACAATTCTAACTTAAGATATAAGCCACGAGTGAGATGAAATGAATCCTAGGATTTAATGTGCTTTAGTGTGTGTTTTATCTTATTTGACTTTTTTCTTATCTTCTCTTTATTTGAGTTTTGAGGAATCTAACCCCCTTGGAAATAAATTCCACCAGCTTGCCTTCATCCACCTCATCTTTGTTGCCTTGTTCAATGGGGAACCCTCTTATATTTCCTCTAGGAGATCCTAACTTTGTTAGAATCTTGGAAGATAACCCTCTTGCCTTAGAGTGTTACCTTACATCAAGAGCCACTTTTTCTCCAAACCTTACCTATAACCAATCCAACTTCACCTACAATCAACCTGACCTTCCCTATAATCAACCCAACCGCACCCACAATCAACCCAACCTCACCCATGATCAACCCAATCTCACCTAATGCTAACCCAACCTTGAGTATAACCAAATCAACCTCACTTATAACCGATCAAATCTCTGTGAACTAGGAATTTGACTCAAGAGAGGATGGTTAGTATGGTGTTAGTTTTAAAATGAAAATAAAATGAAAGGAACACACTAACTAGCATAACATCTCTAGGCCTAGACACTAGGGAGAGATTAGTTAGTAGACATGAATAAAATGCACAACTAAATGCAAAAGAAACCTTCTTTTGCCTCCCTTGGATGCTCCAAAATGCTTGTTGTAGTGGCTTGCTTGGCTTGTGCTCATGAAGTCCTTGGCAATGGAAGTTTGGCTACCTCCATTTCTCCTTGGTACCTTTGGCTTATGGCTTGGCTTAGCTTGGAAGCAATTTGGCATGGTAAAAATAGTTACTTAAAGCTTTTTAATCAATTTTGCATTATAACTTTACATAATCATGTCTTAAAATTCATATGGTGAGGCCTCCTATTTATAGATTTATGAGAATGTCTAGAATCAACCTGAACTGTCCATCCTAAGATTGAGATGTGTGGTTGAGAATTAATTCAATTTTTAGAATTAAGTTTATAATTATCCTCATCATGACATTGGAAGAAGGGGAAATTAAGAGGCATGGAGGGCATCATGGAAGGCATTGATGAGGCATGGAGGGCATGAATCCTGATATTTATAGCAATTATGGCCTAAAGATGTCTTCACAAGAAATGAGGTCACCTGATGATGAAAATATTAAATATTTATTTCCAAAAATAAGTATTCAATAAGTTTCCATGGAATTTTTTAGTAGGCTCTAATTTGGTTTAATTAGCTTTTAAGCATGATTAAGCACTTGGTGCACAAATTACTCAAAGTGATCAGAATGCCTTGTTATTGGTCTAAAATTTGATTGGATTAGAATTGGAAGACAATGTTAGATGCATTGGATATGTATTCCCATTTAAGATGTTACCAATAGAAAATAACAAAGGCATGTGTCTTATGCAAGAGATTTGATAGGAAATAGCAATCCAGAGCATCTAGGTGCAAAATTGGCGTTTTGACTCAGAATGATCTGATCAAAGTTAGCTGGCCCATAATTTGCAATACCCCATTTAGGGATACCTTGGCCAAAATCGACACTTGAATATGTCAGTTTCACATCATTTAACATGTTTTAGTGTTTTTAGGCCAAATTGTGTGTTTTAAATAGAAATTGGTCAAAACCTTGGTTGGAGGTCATTGGTGGCCAGATTTAGGTGTCTATAGTTTGCCCATATTTGGGAAGGCGTTACAAGATATAAGCATAGTAATGTCTTCTCAAAGATTGAAAAGGTCTTGTATGCCAAAAACAAGATGATGGTTGAAAAATAAAGCTCCAAATGGTTTTGGGAAGCCTATGATGATGCTTCTTCAAGGGAATGGTCATCACATTTGTTGATGGATGGTCCCTCGAAAAGAAATAAGAAGAAAGGTGGAATTAACCCGTAGTTGAGATTAATCCAAATGAGAAAATGCTTGCATGCATTAAGGTTAAAAAAGATATTGATTTGCCCAAAGGTGGTTATAATCAGGATTAAAAGTTAAAACAATGATTTGCCCAATGTGGTTATAATCATTTAGGGGACCTAGATTGGCTAAAGATGATTGTGCCCTAGTTAGGGCTGATTAGAAAGCATAACTCAAGGATATAACCTATAATACATATTAAAGATGAGTGGGTACAAAGTGATGAAATAGATGAATAGAAGAATAAGATTGATCAATATGAATGATTTAGTTGTACTTGCTAATGAGGAGATGCTCATCCTTATTAGTAATTATACAACGAGGATGGTAATTGAGTTGATTTGATCAAGGATGGGATGAAAGGATTTTCCAAGCTGCCAAGGAGAAACTTCTACGGCTCCGTTGATTGTAGACCTTTTTGAAGCTGATTTTTGTTGTAGCATATGATGGTAGGCTTCATGATAGAACACCATGAAGACTATCCCAAAATATGCATAAGGACTGACTTTTAATATCTAATAAACACTCAAAAATAATGTACCAATGATAAAAACCATGATGATAATGTTGATCTATGAATATGGATATACTTAAAAATAATGTGCTCGAGGAATCACCCAACGAATGCATATAGACCGAGTCAAGGCAACAATGTTGAAAGCAAACAAACAAACAAGCAAACAAATAGAAAAACAAACAAACAAACAAACAACTTGAAATAAACAAAAATCCTAAAAACAAAAGCAAAAGAAAGCATCCTAACAATGATAATGCCCTAGTAAGATGGATTGAGGATAATTGGTTAGGATTAGATAGGATAATTTTTTTTGGATATTTGAAATGTTATGAACATTTTTGGCATTTTGGGGTATCTTTACTCATTAGAGAATGACAAGATAACTACTCTCAAAATGGCAAGAGAGTTTGGCTTAGGTTACTCATAAAATGGTGAGAGTGTATGGAAAGGGGGACTGAGGTGACCTTGAATTGAGCATGACCCACATAGTCCTGAAATGATCTCAAGTCACAGTAATTCCATCCACATAAAAGGTGAGTAAAAACCAACTAGGTCCCACCAACTTCTCAAATCTGACAAATGGCCAGTCAAATGAAAACAATGATGGCAAAGTGATGTGGCAATGCATGATAAACAAATATTTTCCCCAGTTTGCCCATAGCTTGTTATAACTAGGATATAATGGCATAAGTCAATGATACTAATTTGCCCATAGGTGGTTATAACTAGTATCAAGACTAGTGAAACACTAATTTGCCCATAGGCAGTTATAATCAGGATCACATAAACAAACCTGATACAAGATGAAAAATGAAAGATACCTTATTAGATCAGCCATCACACTACTTTCATAGACTGTCATTGTAAACATGGGTTGGAATGATTGTTGAAACTTGATCAGAATCTCCCCATGAAAAGGTGCAGGAAGAACCAAATGAACCAAGATCAAAACAAGATTGGGTAAGATGACTAAAAATAGGTTTTGGTCTAGATAGGAACAGAATGATAGGATGTATAAAATGGTAAGAGGGTTTACCCCCAAGCGATGGGGTGAATGGTAAGATACATGATAATGGCAAATGTATATGTAACAACGGCAATGGCATGACAATGTGAAATGGTATGGTACATGTTTTTTGCCTAGGTGTGGTTTTTGATTCTATTGTTTCTACTGATGGGGAGATGTACCTCCTAATCAACAAATAATACAAATAGAATACTTGATCATGTTAATTGCTAGCCCACACCTTATCTGAATAGTTGCTCTATTAAAAACTCAATGTAGATTGGGTTGTCAAGAATGCTTTTGTGATCTTCATTGGTTATTGATTTTAATTCCTTTAAGTGTCGAGACAAGGTATCTTTTTAGCCTCTACAAAGAAAAGTGTGCCCATGGATTGTAAAAAAGGAAAAATAATGGATGGTAGGTTTGTTTGTGAAATGGAATGGCAGATGATAATGGAATTTGGAATGGTTGGGAAACAAATGAAGATCAGGACTTTCAGTCACACGTAATGTTATTGATGTAGGATTCAACATAACTTTAGTTTTGGTGGGGCCGAAGACTTGTTCTCTCAATAGGACCACCATATTTTTCTGTTGTTTGATCTTGAGAGTAGATACCATATGATTAGGTTGTAAATTGGAAGTTATTTGGATTTGATCTTTGATTTTCTCTTCATCAAGTAATGAAGAAATTTTGTGCTTAGCTATTGGTGCCTCAATGAGGTTTTCACCAATGAAATTATCTTGATTATCCCGTAGTGCCTTCGAAAAGGTTTCACTAAGGAATGTTGACTTTTGAATTTGATTATCTTCTAGTGCTTTCAAAAAAGTTTCACAAGATGTTGAGTTTGGCTTTGATTGTACCCTACCATCTCTGAAAAGGTTTCACTAAGAGAGTATTCTTCTATTATATGAATGTGGTTTTGGCCTCCTTTCTCTTCTTCAACTGCTATGTTGCATGGATGCAATTTAACAAAGTGTGATTCTATTGATCCCAATTGACACTCATGGGAGATGGAATGTCAATGATATGGCTATTTTGGTTGATGGTAATGGCTTGTGGAATGGTAATGGAATGGGGAGAGGTTGCACAATCCTTATAGAAGATACTAGGATAAATTGTGTCAAAGTTAAAGTACTCATCCTCAAAAACAATAGAAGGATCACAAATGTATTCAAATTTATCTACAAGGCATGCGTAACCAATATTGTAACAACCATGAACATATTCTTCTTATGAATCTGATTCTAACTCAAGGGACTTTGAATCTGATGTTGAGACTAATGTTGATTCTGATTATGATGTTAACTCTGATTCGATTCAAGAATAGAACCTGACTCTAACTCTGACTCTTCATTTGACAGGTACTCTATTACAATGATGTCTTGTTGAATATTTGGTTTTAGATAAGTAACGACCTATGATGGCATAATGGGCTCCATAAGGACTGATTTGTAAGAGTGGGACTCCTCTATGATGGGAAAAAGTTCAAGAGACAACTCCTCAGAGACTAACTTGTCAATAAGAGGCTCTTAAAAAATAGGCACATGATCAAGGTAATGATTTACCCAAAGGTGATTATAATCATTAAGAAGTGACTCAATAAAGACTAGATTTTTAGAGTGAGACTCCTTGACAATTGGTATAGGATCAATAGGTGATTCATCATAGGTTGACTTATCACAAATGTTTGATTCAATAGAAACATCTCGAATTGGTTGGTTCTCTTGGCCTTGGTTTCCAATGAGTTGGAAAATACCAATTTTGAACATAGCTTGGTCTTTGAATGATTGGATTAGTTGAGGTTTGGATGGGATTGGTACTGGATGAGGAATAGTTTTCAATTAGATAATGGTAAGGCCTTAGGAAGCATGATTTCTCACATGAGCTTAAGGATAAAGTCTTGAGATGGTGATGATAGGATAATGTGGAGCATGATTGCTCACACAAGCCAAAAGACTAGGTCTTGGAATGATGAAGGGGCATTGTGGAGCTTGAATGCTCACACAAACCAAAGGATGAGGTCCTGGTATAGAAATGGTTAGGTGTTGTGGAGCTTGGTTGCTCGCATAAACCAAAGGATGCGATCTTGGTATAGAAATGGTTGGGCATTGTGGAGCTTGGTTGCTCGCACAAACCAAAGGATGAGGTCTTGGTATGAGAATGGTGTGACATTGTGGTCTTGGAATAGAAACGATATGATGTGGTGGAGCCTAATTACTCACATAAGCCAAAGCATCCAAGTCTTTCTCATAAACCATATCATTCCAATTGTGAGTTGGCTCATAAGTTGGTTCTTGACTGTGTTCCATGTACTGATTATTGAAAAGAGGGTATGGATTCATATCCCAAACAACATTATCTATAGTTGGGTCTTCAAAGTCTTCTTCACAAGCCTCTTCATTTCAATCAAGGTCTCGATTTAGATTTTGTAGATTTTGACTATGTTCCCCATATGGAGTATTGTAGGGAGAATAATACAACTCCTTACAAAATCTTTTTCTATAGGGGTTCTTAGTGGGATTTTGTGTGGCCATTCTATCACAATTTGGATTGTACATGAGTCCACTATAAGTGTATCTAGATATATCCTCATAAATGTTGAAAGCTCAAAAAACAAAAAGGCTTAGAGATCTACAAACTCTAAAAAATGATCCAAAGGACAAATGGTTCAAACTTAGTCCAACTTGGTTGAGGGGGTGGAGCTATATCTCCAATGTGGTTTGAAAGTGGAGTTGTATTTCCAAAATGGTTTGTGATAAGAATTGGCATAAAATATCCTAATGTCAAATATCTAACGTCAAATGTCTTACGTATAAAAGGTCAAGCATCTGAATAAAAACTGACATGTCAAAGGTCTAGGTCAAAGTGTTCCAAACAAGGTCTAAACTAAGAAAGAGAAAAGTTGAGTTACCAGGTATTTTATCCAAACATAGAGTCAAAATATAGGCTCAAATAAATAGGCATGTGCTAGAACTTTTGGCCAAATGGCATCAAAATCTAGACTTGAAACAAATGTTGATGTGATTTGATTTAATCTAACAAGTTTGGAAACAACTTTGACATAAATCTGACACATAAAATCAAACATAAACATGATCAATTGGCATAAGGCATAAGATAAAAGGATATTTGAAGAAAGACTGAGTTTTCCCAAATAAAGTCACAAACAATGATGAGGATAGGCTCTAAGAAAATAAACCACCAATAGTTTTCAAATTTGGGTAATTGACTAACCAAAGCTATTCAACCCAAAAGAGAAAGATTTGTGTATCAGCCCCATGTATTGAGGCCTAAACAAAAATCAATCAATGTTTGGATCCAAACTTAATAAGGTTAATTAAAAACTCAAATTTGAAAACTACGATTTGACCAAACAAGCTAGACAAGATCAAACAACATGATGGCACATAAAATGAGGTCTAAATGGTTGATGTGACATGGTGTGAAACAATTTTTTTTTGCACAAGGTGAAACAAGTCTTGAAACAATTTGAGTAGCCTAATGACATAAACATGCTTGAATGATGTGATCAATGCTATGTTTCAAAAGAATCAAAGGCACAAATGGTTTGACATGATCTGGGCAGCATAACACTAACCTCCTCAATTCAAATGACACACACACAAACAAGTTTATCAAAAATTTCAAGGCACAAGTGTGGTGTAAAATGGCCAGCACAACACATCTTTAGACAAAAGAGTAAATTGGTTTTGATATGGCTTTATGAACAAACAAACAAGTTTTAGTCTCAAAACATACCAAATGAGAAAATGATCCAAAAATACACTAAGTATAATCATCCAAATCCTAGCAAGGGTATGTCAATGTGAGGTTGACTAAATTATCAAGCTTTAGTCGCAAAACATATCAAATAAGAAAATGATCCAAAAATACATTAAGTATAATCATCTAAATCCTAGCAAGGGTATGTCAATGTGGGGTTGACTAAACTATCAAGCTTTCAAATGTTTCTAGGGGAATCAATTGCACAATGACTTTCACGTCAAATGATGTAAAAGACAAGCATAAAAATTAGGTGACTGTAGCATTATCTAGTTGTAAAAAGGTCTAGTCCTTTTTACAACCACTACATCCTGTTATTCACTCAGTGTAGTCTGACGTCTAAATGCAGATACATCTCATGTACAACTTAGAAGGAGTAAGTAAAGTCAATGTCGGGACATGAAGTCCCCCTCACAAGCCAAGTTTGCATAAAAATAAATAAAACATGAAATAGAAAGACTTTAGGGTCATTTTCAAGGTCACCTAAACATTGACAAGTTTTTTGGGAGTGCTTTAGACAACTTTATTTTTAAGCCTTGGACTAAGCTATTTGCAATAGGAATGACACTTTTGATTCCAAGGGTTCCCTAAAGGGGATGAATGGAAGCACATAAATGCAACATCCCTCTTTTTTCCAAACAAAAATTAGATCAATCAACTATTGAATACAAAAATCTTGGAAAGATGAGTTCATTTTTAAGCCCAAATGAAAATGAGGTGGTGTTCATTTGACCCCTTGGTCTTAGTTGTAACTCTAAAAAATAATGATAAAAACACTTATTTAAGCACCTTAAATGTTACATTAAGCACCAAAATAATGTTTCTAATTCATTTTAAAACATTCAAAATATGTTCTAAAACATGATTTATCAAACTTGAAATCTGCTAGTTCCCTGTCTACCCTTAAGGCATCACCCCAAAAGCAAATATGTTAGATTAGAAACATTTTAAATAGATTTTCCAATTTTTTTTTTAAATATAAGAAAATTGATTCTAAACTAATTTAAAATTTTGAAAAATTAGGATAAAACATGTGGTTTTAAAAAAAAATCATCCAAAACAAAGTCTGTATGACCCTAAACTAGGCGTTTTAAAATACCTCTCGAGTTTATGGTTTTAAAAAAACACAGTGACCGACGTCAGTTATATAACTGACATCGGTTACACTTAATAATCAATGATGATTATCTAATTGATATCAATTACACAAATAATTACGGACGATGGCTATGTCAATTGATGATGATTTTACTAACCGATGTTAGTTACTATGTAAACTTGTGACAAAGAAAAATGACAAAACAAAGTTAGAAAATCAAATTGCAAGAGTTTTAATGATCCAAGTAAAAATTTTAAAGTTGCGGCATGATCTTCTTCATGTGTGAGATGTGTTTGGTCCTATTGGGTGTGTCATAATGTGAACTATAAATTTGACTCAAGAGAGGATGGTTAGTATGGTGTTAGTTTCAAAATGAAAATAAAATAAAAGAAACACACTAACTAGCATAACATCTCTAGGCCTAAACAGTAGGGAGAGCTTAGTTAATAGACACGAATAAATCACACAACTAAAATTCAAAAGTAACCTTCTTTTACCTCCCTTTGATGCTCCAAAATATTTGTTGTAGCTGCTTGCTCAACTTGTGCTCATGAAGTCCTTGGCAATGAGATCTTGGCTACCTCCATTTCTCCTTGGCACCTTTGGCTTGTGGCTTAGCTTGGCTTGGAATAAATTTGACATGGTAACACTAGTTTCTTAAAGCTTTGTAATCAATTTTACATTATAACTTTGTATAATCATGTCTTAAAATTCATGTGGTGAGGACTCCTATTTATAGATTTTTTAAAATATCTATAATCAACATGAACCATCCATCTTGAGATTGAGATGTGTGGTTGAGGATTAATTCAATTTTTGGAATTAAGTTTATAATTATCCTCATCATGACATTGAAAGAAGGGGCTATTAAGAGGCATGGAGGGCATCATGGAAGGCATTGATGAGGTATGGAGGGCATGAATCTTGATATTTGTGGCATTTATGGCCTAGGGATGTCTTACCAAAAAATGAGGTCACTTGATGATGCAGATATTCGATATTCATTTCCAAAAATAATTATTCAACAAGTTTCCATGGAACTCTTTATTAGGCTCTAATTTGGTTTAATTAGCTCTTAATCATGATTAAGCACTTTATGCACAAATTACTCAAATTGATCAAAATTCTTTGATATTAGTCCAAAATTTGACTAGATTGGAATTAGAAGGCAATATCAGATGCATTAGATCTATATTCCCATTTAGGATGTTACCAACAACAAATAACAAAGTCATGTATTTTATGCAAGAGATTTGATAGGAAATAGCAATCTAGAGCACCTAAGAACAAAATTAGCATTTTGACTTGCAATGATCTGATCAAAGTTAGTTGGCTCATTAATTGTATTGCTCCATTTAACGATACCCTAGTCAAAATTGGCACTTGAGTATGTCAGTTTCACATCATTTAGCATGTTTTAGTGTTTTTAGGCCAAATTGTGTGTTTTAGGTGGAAATTGGTCAAAAACCTAGTTGGAGGTCATTGGTGCCCAGATTTAGGTGTCTACAATCTCAACTAAAATCAACCAACAATCTCTCATCAACCATTTGATCATCATCATAACCAACCAAAAACCTTTTAACACCTATTTGACCATTGTCATAACCCACCTTGACCTCAATTATCTCAACCTCACCAATCTTTTGATTGCTTACCCTGGCCATCATATCAACTATCTCAACCTCACTAATCTTTGGGTTATCAACCCAAACCATCATATCAATTACTTAAAGCCCCTTTGTGGCAGCCCTATTTATCTCAAAACTAAGATTTGGTCTATTCCCTTAGCTATCCAACCAACAACTATCAATCAAATCTATCCAGTCAACTCACCTTATCAACCTTACCAAATCAACCTGTCAGGAATCTAGAACAACAAATAGCTCTGATTCCACTGTTAGGACCCGAAAGCAATAGTTGATCACCTTGTATAAGCAACTTAAATATGCCAAATTAACCAGAAGTAACAAGTAACTAAAATTTAGAAATAACACAGAATATGAGAGACAATACCCAATTGTATTAATACTCTTCCAGAAAAGAATTACAATGAAGAGACGCCACACTCTTCCACACCTTACAAGCTTCCCACACCAAGTGTACAGTAATTCACCTTCAAGAGTTATCTCTCTCAATCACGGTCCCAACACACAACTCAAACACAGAGTTGGTGTTCACCTCCAACCAGTCAGTATCACTACTGCCAGTACACAAGTACTCAAAGTACTTCAAGTAGATCTCCCATGAACTTGCAACAACCTGCAACTCAAATGATCTTACTTTGGAAGGGTCTACCTTGCCTTCCTCTATTGCTCTATGATCGAGTACACACCATACTCCAAGGAGATCCCACCTGATATTGCTACTTGTTGTGTTGTTGATCACCTTGATCTTGCTGCCACCTGCAAATTAATTTGGTTCTGCACACCTGCAAACCTTGACCACACACATACATACACATGCAAATCAATGATCTTATTTACCATGTAGATCTCCAAACCTGGCCTTGCACACCTGCCGACCAAGATCATACATACATGAAGAACCCTTCTAATTCTCTAAACCAGCACCCACACTTGGCACTGTTGTGGAACTAGGAGGAACACACCATGCTCTCTTCACTCTGAAGGAGCTAATCTTTGCTCTATTACTCTCTATCACACTTTTACAATACATCCCATGAGTCTATTATATAGATCTCATGCAAACAATAATTAGACATCTAATTACAATAATTAGATCCGCAGTTCAAGTCTAAAATTGGCCTTCTACATGCAAACAACCGGTTCGTTAACTAATTGTCCGTGAACTAACAGTTCTAAAACTACACAGGCGATCGACGTCGATCCCTATATGCCTGGAGGTGACCGACGTTAGCTGACTCTTGACCAATGTTGGTTGCTTCTTGTCCACCACTGGCTAATGTCAATCAGCCTAACCGACGTCGATGACTGTGACACTCAGCAACCTCCTCCCCTGTTTGCATCAGTGAAGCTTTTAGCTGCACAACCTAACAATCTCCCACTTGAAAATTCTTCCCTCTCTCTCTTGCTCAAACAGCTACACTGTATCTATACCTATACCCCATCTAATCTATTTCTTGGCTTGTATCCCTCCTCAAGCTCAATCCTGAAGACCAACCACCACACAACCTATGGTGAACCTCTTGTCATCTAAGTAACCTGTCATATCCGCATCTACAAACTCATGTAGAAAATAACTTGACCCTGCATAGCATGTCGACCTACTGCTGGTCCCTCTCAGATAGCTGAGAATCCACTGAACTGCCCTTCAGTGCTTCTTTCCTGAATTGGCTACAAACTTGTTGACAACACCCACTGCTTGGGCAAACCCAGGTCCAGTATGCATGTACTTAACCTCATCATATGAATCGGGACACTGTTCATAGAACTATCCAACCCATTGGCGTGCTAATCAGTTTCACACAATCATTCAGAGACAAAATCAACTTATGATCTCCATGTCTCTAGAACACACTTATGCCAAAGAATTTTGCTCCTCCAAATTCTTCATGACACACCTCTGAACTAACTTTATCTTTAGCTAAAAAAAAAACCCTGTATGTATAACCCTGTATCAAGTAAACACACAACATACAGTAACAAGATGATGTTGCAATCATCACCCACCTAGTAAAAAAACCATAGTAGTTACAATGACATTGACTAAAGTCATGCTTTGTCATCCACCTGTCAAACCTGTACCACTGTCCTAGAGCTACCTCAAGACCATATGACCTGGCCTTTCGTCTCACATGTCCATTCTCTCTATTCTTTAACTAAGAAATCCATTCATCTCTCAGTGCTTTATTTTGACTGGCAACCCTACCAAATCTCCTATTTAGTTCTACATCTTATTCATTCCATGCTCCCACTATTTCTTAGATCCTTCCTGCTCTGCAGTGAGCAACGAGTATAAAGAAGAGAAACAATGAATTTAAGGCTTATTTACCCTTTTAGTCCTCCATATGGGAATTTGAGACTCCTTGACAGCTTGCTATCTGCCCAAAATCCATTCCAGTGACTGACTGTTCTCAGTCACCACACAGTCTGCATTTGACTGACGTCGATTCCATGCGACTGTCCTGACTACCGACACTAGTTTCCTGACTAACGTCGTGTACCTATTGCCGACATCAATCCTCCTGACTGACATCGGTCTTACATGTCATTGACATCGGTCCTTTTGACCAACATTAATCTTACCCTGCCCGACACCACCAGCTCTGGTCTGCACATGACCGACATCAGCACTTGTTTGTTTGACGTCGGTTCCTCCTGACCGATGTCGGTACCTGTGTTCTCTTGTGAGTGATGAATTTTTACCTACGAGCTCTCTTTGGATCAAAACCCTGTCCAAACTACCCTGTTCAGAGTTACTCAACCCCATCCGCTGATCTCTGTCCATCATCTCCTCCATAAACACCAAGGCTTTCCAGTTCTTAAGTCTGTTAAAAACATCTGACTTCCTCTTAAGAACATGCATCTCCTTTTTGCTCATGTGACCAAGCCTACAAAGCCACGTCTCTGCAACAAAAGAAGAATTAGTAATATAAGTAGATAGATAAAGGATACCTACTTTCTTACCACCAGCTAATTCAAGTGCATCCGCTGTGAGAGTTCTTGTGCATCTCTCATCACCCAATTTTCCTAAAGAAATTAGCCATATCTTCAAGACTAGGACCTGCATGACCTCCTTAAACACCCATGTGTTGGCTGCCTATAATTTTAGCTTCACTTTTCCTTTGTTAATTCTTTAGCAAGGCACCCCAGCCCCTAAATAAATCTTTCCAAAGTCTCCAAAGACCTTAACATGTAAAAATATTCTATTTCAGGTTGCATGGAAAGAGGCAATAGAATCTATAAAATAAAATTTTACTTTATCTAAGGAACATCTCAGAGCATCTTGTGAAACAACACCTGCAACATCTACTTCTTCAGTTCTTTTATGCTAATCTTCTACCAACCAACAATTTTTCTTTACCTGCTCTTTCTTTTCATAATACCGTAATTGACCATTCGTGCTTTTCAATTCCTCCATTCTTAATGTACTTTTTTCTGCCATTGATATACTCCCACTCAATCAGAAACCCCTGAGAGTGACCTGTAATCAAACAAACTTGCTCCCTGCAACTTTAGCTCTGATACCACTTGTCAGGAATCTAGAACAACAAACAGCTCTGATTTCACTGTTAAGACCCAGAAGCAACAATTGATCACCTTGTATAAGCAACTTAAATATGCGAAATTAACCAGAAGTAACAAGTAACTAGAATTCAAAAATAACACAGAATATGAGAGACAATACCCAATTGTATTAATACTCTTTCAGAAAAGAATTACAATGAAGAGACGCCACACTCTTCCACACCTTACAGGCTTCCCACATCAAGTGTACAGTAATTCACCTTCAAGAGTTATCTCTCTCAATCACGGTCCCAACACACGACTCAAACACAGAGTTAGTGTTCACCTCCAACCAGTCAATATCACTACTGTAAATACACAAGTACTCAAAGTACTTCAAGTAGATCTCCCATGAACTTGCAACAACTTGCAACTCAAATGATCTTACTTTGGAAGGGTCTACCTTGCTTTCCTCTATTGCTCTATGACCGAGTACACACCGTACTCCAAGCAGATCCCACTTGATATTGTTACCTGTTGTGTTGATGATCACCTTGATCTTGCTGCCACCTGCAAATCAACTTCGTTTTGCACACCTACAAACCTTAACCACGCACACACATACACCTGCAAATCAATGGTCGTACTGACCATGTAGATCTCCAAACTTAGCCTTGCACACCTGTCGACCAAGATCATACATACATGAAGAACCCTTCTGATTCTCCAAACCAGCACCCACACTTGGCACTACTGTGGAACTAGGAGGAACACACCATGCTCTCTTCACTCTAAAGGAGCTAATCTTTGCTCTCTTACTCTCTGGAGCACTTTTACAATACATCCCATGAGTCTATTATATATATCTCATGCAAACAATAATTAGACATCTAATTATAATAATTAGACATCTAATTATAATAATTAGATCCACAGCTCAAGTCTAAAATTGGCCTTCTACATGCAAACAATCGATTTGTTAACTAACTGTCTATGAACTAGCAGTTTTAGAACTGCACAAGCTACCGACGTCGGTTCCTGTCTGCTTGGAGGTGATCGACGTCGGCCAACTCCTGACCGATGTCAGTTGCTTTCTGTCCACCACTGACCAACATTAGTGACTGTGACACTCAGCAACCTCCTCCCCTATTTGCATCAGTGATGTAGGTGTCTACAATCTCAACTAAAATCAACCAACAATCTCTCATCAACCATTTGATCATCATCATAACCAACCAAAAACCTTTTAACACCTATTTGACCATTGTCATAACCCACCTTGACCTCAACTATCTCAACCTCACCAATATTTTGATTGCCTACCCTGGCCATCATATCAAATATCTCAACCTCACTAATCTTTGGGTTATCAACCTAAACCATCATATCAATTACTTAAAGCCCCTTTGTGGCAGCCCTATTTATCTCAAAACTAAGATTTGGTCTATTCCCTTAGCTGTCCAACCAACAACTATCAATCAAATCTATCCAGTCAACTCACCTTATCAACCTTACCAAATCAATCTACCTTACCAACCTTATCAACCTTACCAAATTAACCTACTTTATCAACCTTACCCAACCTATCAAACCAACCCACCTTATCAACCTTACTCAAACTATCAAACCAACCAATCCTATCAAACCAACCCGCCTCATCAACCTTATAAACCCTATCAAACCAACCCGCCATATCAACATTTTCCAACCTCTCAAACTCATAAATTTTATCAAACCAGCCTACCTTATCAGCCTCATCAAATCCAACCAACAATTATCAACCCACCTTACCCACCTTATCAACCATGCCACCCTCATCAAATCAAAATAATAACTACCAACCAAACCTTTTCAACCCACAAATTTTATCAAACCTACTCTACCTATCAAACCAACCCACCTTATCAACTTTACCTAACCTATCAAACCAATCCACCTTATCAACCTTACCCAACCTTTCAAACCCACCAATTTTATCAAACCTATCCAACCTATCAAATTCATCAACCATGTCAAACCAACCAACTTCATCAAACCAACTAATTAGCTTGCAACCTCAAGAGTCATTGGTGCACCCTCTTCCTAGTCATTATACCCCATTGGGAGAATCATATGCCTCAATCTTTGACAAAATCTTAGAGGTTTCTTTCATTAGACTTCCTCAAATTAAACCCATCAATCATTCTCTTCCAAAACCAATTTAGTTTATAGAGAATGAGTTTTGTATGTATTATTACATAAACAAACATGTGGTAGATAGATGTCAATATTTTAAGATGATCATCCAAAACTTTATCGATCAAAAGGAGGTCCTAAAGGATAGTCTCTATGTTCTCCCCAACCTAGCCATGAATGTCTGTAGGAAATCTATCATTGAACCTCTTTCTACACCCATTGTTGTGGAAACCCATAATCAAAGCCCTCAACATAATGAGGTCCCTTCATTAGATTTGGTCCTTAGTGAACCTATAACTAAGGAAACCATAATTGAAACCCTAACCAATCCATTTGTTGATAAAGAGCAACCTTCCCAACTTCTTTTTTTCCATTATCACTAAAGAACAATCAACCTTAACCCAACCACTTTTTGACCAAGTAGAACCTTCTCAACTTTATTTTAAAACCACAATTAAGGAAACCAACCTACCTCTTTCACTTTCCTTTTTAGTGGATCAACCTTCAACCAACATACCTCTTCAATTTCTTCTTTTAGTGGATCAACCTTAAATCAACCCACCTCTTCCACTTCCCCTGTTAGTTGATCAACCTCAAATCAACCTACCTCCTTTTTGTGGATCTAACCCAAACTTAAAACACCTCACCTATAATCAACCCAACCTCACCTCACACCAACCCAACCCCAACCTCAAGTAAAACCAAACCTATTCAATTCCTTTATGACCTACTCATTTTCATCTACCTAATGGCATTGTCTTTTATTCAATTCCCTTTTGAACAGGGCCAAATCTTTGTCATCTTACCTTACCAAACAAACCAAATAAACAAGTAAACCAAACCAACAAACCAAATCAAACACCCATCCTACTTCCCTCAACCAATCAAAACAACCTTTAAACCAAATAGATCAACCACCATGAACCCAATTTTTGATCCAACCCCAACCAACTCATCTATCAACTCAAACCAAAAACAACCCATCATTTGAGATTTATTACATCTCGACCACCTTTTTATCCAAGTTACCCACACCTTACCTAAGCTCCCTCATTGGGACAACCAAACATCCTTGTCCAACCTACCTTTATTTTATAATGGTGTTACCAACATCATTATTAGACCCCAAACCTACCAAAATCTAACCCAATACTGTTTCCCTCACCATAACACCATTAGAGACATCCCATCTGAACCACTATTTATACCTTGAACTCCACACCAACTAATAACTAACAACGCTTGGAAGGCAAATGAAGTCATCTTCATCCCTCCTAAAAACTCTTAACTAACTAACATCCTCACCTAAGAGCCTTTTCCTGCTTTCATCGTACATGAAAAAAGTAACTGGGGGAACTCTTCCTCCAAAAGGCTTTGACCATTTTATTAGCCTCAAACCTCACCTTTAGCAACTTCACCCTCAATCTTTCTCCCTCCACCCATCCTCACCTTACCAAGATCATTACCAACCTAAAACCAAAGCCAACCCTTAGCACTTGTGCCCCAACCAACCTTCAACCTACCTTTACCTTACCTAAACTTTAACTAAAGCCTCAATAAACCTTCAATGTCAACCCCAATTAACCATCATCAGTTGACCCTTAACCACCACTGGTCACTATCATAACCAAAACCTTGCCCAAAACCTTGCCTACACCTACCTAACAAACTGCTAGGTTGTGGAGCTAAAAGTTTCACTCGGATGCAAACATGGAGGTTGTTGAGTGTCATAGTCACCGACGTCGACAGGATCACTGATGTCGGTCAGGGGTCAGTGCAAAGGAAAACTGACATCGATCATGTATCGGCTGACGTCGGTCACCTCCAGTTAGACAGGGACCGACATCAGTCCCCTGTGCAATTTTAGAACTGGTTGTTGACGAACAGTCAGTTAGTTGAACGGGTTGTTTGCATGTTAAAGACTAAGACGAGTCTTGAGCTGCAAGTCTAATTATTGTATGCATGGGATCTATATAATAGACTCATGGGCTGTATTGTAAAGTGTAGAACCAGAAGAGTTCTTATGCATGGTGGAAACACATGGGTTCTTCCATGGAATGTAAGATTAGGTTGATCTGCAGGTTGTTGCAAGATCAGGGAGGAGATCTACATGTGATAAGTAAGATCAGGGTGGTTTGCAGGGGTGTGTGTGTGCGAGGTCAAAAGTAGATCTACGGGGGAGCAAGATCAAAGGTGACAGCAACACATCAAGGAGCAAGATCAGGTGAGATCTACTTGGAGTACCAGTTCGTACTCAGTTGTACTGGCAGTATTGATACCGACTAGTTGAGGTGAACAACAGCTCTGTGTTAGCCGTTTGTTGTGACCTGTATTGAGAAAAGATAACTCTTGAGGGAAGATTATTGGTATGCCCACGAAGTGGATGAAAGAGTGTGATCTCTTTGTTGTAATTTCTTTCTAGCTGAGTTGAATACAATTGTGTGTTGCCTCTCATATTTTGTGCTATTTCTCATTGATAGTTACTTGTATTTCTGGTATAATTTTGCATGTTTAGTTGCTTATACAAAGGTAATCATATGTGCTCTTAAATCTAACAAGGTGTGTCAGAGATTTGGGGAACTTAGGTCCTATCAATTGGTATCAGAGCGAGGTTAGAGGTTCTCAGAGCGAGGTTGACTAACAAATGGTTTAGATTTGGTTAGTTTTTTTAATTACAAATTACTCATAGGGGTTTCTATTTGAGTGGGAGTATAGCAATGGTAGAAGAAGGTAAGCTGAGAATGGAAAAATTCAGACACAAGCGTAGCACCACAAGGTGTGTGGTGGGTAGTCTTCAAGATTGAGCTTGAAGAGGGATACAAGCCAAGATACATATTAGACAATGTACTGGTATAGGTATAGGTGCAGTTGTTTATCTCTAAGTGGGAGATTGTTAGGTTGTGGAGCTAAAAGCTTCACCTGGATGTAAACATGGAGGTTGTTGAGTGTCACAGTCATCAACGTTGGCAGGATCACCGATGTCAGTCAGGGGTCAGTGTAAAGGAAAACTAACATCAGTCATGTATCGACCAACATCGATCACCTCCAGTCAGATAGGGACCGACGTTGGTCGCCTGTGCGGTTCCAGAACTGGTTGTTGATGAACAGTCAGTTAGTTGAACGGGTTGTTTGCATGTTAAAGACTAAGTCGAGTCTTGAGCCGCAAGTCTAATTATTGTATGCATAGGATCTATATAATATACTCATGGGCTGTATTGTAAAGTGTAGAACTAGAAGAGTTCTTCTGCATGGTGGAAACATAAGGGTTCTTCCATGGAATGTAAGATCAGGTTGATCTGCAGGTTGTTGCAAGATCAGGGAGGAGATCTACATGTGATAAGTAAGATCAGGTTGGTTCGCAGGGGTGTGTGTGTGCGAGGTCAAAAGTAGATCTGCGAGGGAGCAAGATCAAAGGTGACAGCAATACATCAAGGAGCAAGATCAGGTGAGATCTACTTGGAGTACCGATTTGTACTCGATTGTACTAGCAATATTGATACTGACTGGTTGAGGTGAACAACAGCTCTGTGTTAGCCGTTTGTTGTGACCTGTATTGAGAGAAGATAACTCTTGAGGGAAGATTACTGGTATGCCCACGAAGTGGATGAAAGTGTGTGATCTCTTTGTTGTAATTTCCTTCTAATTGAGTTGAATAAAATTGTGTGTTGCCTCTCATATTCTGTGCTATTTCTCATTGATAGTTACTTGTACTTCTGGTATAATTCTGCATGTTTAGTTGCTTATACAAAGGTAATCATATGTGCTCTTAAATCTGACAAGTTGTGTCAGAGCTTTGGGGAACCTAGTTGTCAGGAATCAAGAACAACAAACAACTTTGATTCTATTGTTAGGACCTAGAAGCAATAATTGATCACCTTGTATAAGTAACTTAAATATGCAGAATTAACCAGAATGCACAAGTAACTAGAATTCAAAAATAACATAGAATATGAGAGACAATACCCAATTGTATTAATACTCTTCTAGAAAAGAATTACAATGAAGAGACGCCACACTCTTCCACACCTTACAGGCTTCCCACACCAAGTGTATAGTAATTCACCTTCAAGAGTTCACTCTCCTACCAAAAACGGTCCCAACACACAACTCAAACACAGAGTTGGTGTTCACCTCCAACTAGTCAGTATCACTACTATTAGTACACCTAGTATACACACATACTCAACCGAGTACACAATGCACTCCAAGTATATCTCCCATGAACTTGCAAGAACCTACAACTCAAATGATCTTACTTTGGAAGGGTCTACCTTGCCTTCCTCTATTGCTCTATGACCAAGTACACACCGTACTCCAAGTAGATCCTGCTTGATCTTGCTACCTGTTGTGTTGTGATCTCCCTGATCTTGCTGCCACCTACAAATCAACTTGGTTTTGTAACACCTGCAAACCTAGATCAAACACACACAAACACCTGTAGATCAATGATCTTACTTACCATGTAGATCTCCAAACGTGGCCTTGCACACCTGCTGACCAAGATCATACATATATGAAGAACCCTTCTAATTCTCCAAACCAGCACCCACACTTGGCACTGCTATGGAACTAGGAAGAACACACCATGCTCTCTTCAATTTGAAAGAGCTAATTTTGCTCTCTTACTCTCTAGCACACTTTTACAATACAACCCATGAGTCTATTATATAGATCTCATGCAAACAATAATTAGACATCTAATTACAATAATTAGATCTGCAGCTTCAAGTATAGAATTGGCCTTCTACATGCAAACAATCGGTTCGTTAACTAACTGTCTGTGAATAAGCAGTTCTGGAACCGCACAGGCGATTGATGTCAGTCCTTATCTGCCTGGAGGTGATCGACGTCGGTCGACTCCTGACTGATGTTAGTTGCTTCCTATCCACCATTGGCTGACGTCAGTCGGCCTAATTGACGTCGGTGACTGTGACACTCAGCAACCTCCTCCCCTGTTTGCATTAGTGAAGCTTTTAGCTCTACAACCTAACCCAACCTAAACCATAACCAATGTTATCAAACCTATTAGGCTAACCTTGACCTTAACCCAACCTTTAACCTCAAACCTAAGCAAGCCTTCAACATCAACCACATCTTTGAGGCCTCTTTTGCTTAAAACCTTGATCGACAATGGTCACTATTGAACTATCATTGATCTGCCCTTAGACCTCTTTTACCTTTCAAATCTTAACCATCACCGATCAACTACTAACCACCGACAATCACTATCATAACTAGAACTTACCCAAAACCTTACCTTTTCACTACCTAACCAATGCCTACCAACCAAATAACATTACCGCTAACCAATGTCTAAGAAACTATCACCTAACCAATCTTAACCTTTTGCCTACCAACATTAACCAATGACCAAAACAACCCTTGGCGCACATGCCTCAACCCACACCTAGCCTAACACCAAACCAACCTTAAACTTAAACAAACCTTGACCTTGATCAACCTTTTATCAATGACCCAAACCAACCTAAACCAAAACCTGAACCATAACCAACCACCATCAAGCCTAAAAGCCTACTCAAAGCCCAACTATCATCACATAACCAACCTTGCCTCTTACTTTGTCAACTGTCCATGGAAGGAGCAAACTAGGGGAGTTTTCCCTCTAAAAACCTTTGTCCATTTATCAACCCAAATCCTTGCCTTAAGCAAATTACCAAACCAAACCTTGGTATTTTTACCTCAAATTACACCTATCCTAGCCTAGCCTAGCACCCAACCAACCTACCTTACCAATGTTATCAAACTTATCAAGCCAACTTTGACCTTAACTAAACCTTTCACCTCAAACCTAAACAAGCCTTCAACATCAACCATAATTTTTAGGCCTCTTTTGCTTAAAACCTTGACCATCGACGGTCACTGTTGAATCGTCACTGATCCACCCTTAGACCTCTTTTACCTTTCAAATCTTGACCATCACTAATCTTTGATGAACCATTATCGGTTGACTACTAACCATCGATGGTCACTGTCATAACCAAAACTTTACCCAAAACCTTGCTTTTTCACTACCTAACGAATGCTTACCAAACCACAACCAAACAACATTTTTGCTAACCAAAGTCTAAATAACTATCACCTAACCAACCTTACATTTTTGCCTTTGTCAATCCAACTTCCTTTTCCACATCTAATCAAGTGTTGAAAATTAATTGGGGGACATATTATCTCCTTGGCTTAAACCATTTAAGTAAGTATTGATCTAGGGCATATCTAAGCCTGAACCCCTCAAATGTTTTACATTCATGTCTGTTCTTTTGTTAAAACAAGTTCTTAGTCATCTTATGTCTAACTTTAGCTCACCCCTTGTTTTCAACCACCTTCATCTCCTTATTTTAAGGATAACTGATTAACACAAGATCATGTGATTATCCATCACAACCTTAGCCCAATCTTAAACACGGGTACCATGGCTTTACTCATGGCATGATTCTCATGGACACTTTTCGTCCCTTATAAGATGAGTCCCCATGGTCGTTATCACTTAAACTCTTTTCACCCATCATTGACCTTCTTGTGATAAGGTTTTGCCTCTTTAAAGGAAAGCCTTAGGCCTATATAGAGTTGTCCATGCCTAAAACCAACATAAAATCAATTTGAGATACCAAAATATCACCTGGGTAAAAAATCTCTAGCATGTAGACTGCTCCCTTGAAGGATAGTTGCCCAAAACCATCAAAATTGCTTAAAATTAAGGCAGACTGCTCCTTCAAAGGACAAATATCAAACATAAACAAATCCAAAGCTTAAACCACTCCCTTAAAGGATGGCTAAGTCAAACTTTTATCAATTAGTCACTTGGAAGCTTCCCACATCAATCAACTTCCCAAACCCATCAAATAATAAAAGCATCAAAAGATCCAAAGTCAAAAGCCAAAAATAAAGCTATCCCAAAGAAAGCTTCTATCCATTTTCACACACCATTTGTAGACTTCCCACCTTGATCAATCTACACCAAACTTAGATCATGGACTTGTCTTTAATGGCTCCTAGGTCACCTACAGAAGGGGTAAGTCATCCTCACAAGAAGGTTACACGACAATTTGTCCATCTACCATTAATTTCTCTTTTTACCCTCTACAAATCAAGGGATTTTGAGCTTACTTGACACTACATGATCAAGCTACTTATTTTAATCAATGAATTAACAACAATGCAAAGCATGAAAGGCGCTGATGTTCTTAAGCCCACCCATCTTTCCATTTTAGTCTTTGCCAACTGGAGCATATATCCTCCTCCTTCTACTTTTATGACCATGTGTGAAGGCGTATGTCTTCCATCTTTAAGTCATTAAAACCCCAACAACCAAATTTACACCATTTCACCAAGAAATGGGTCCCGTTTTACCCAAACTAAGTGGTACACCAAATTAGGGCAACCAATTTGAACACCACCCAACCAAACTTTTTCAAATAATAAAATCTTACCACAAACATGCACCTATTGGAGATCACCTTATTCTCCACCAACCTACCAACCATGTGCCCATCGGAGAACACCTTATTCTCTACCAACCTACCAACCATGTACCCATCAGAGAGCACCTTATTCTCCACCAACCAACCAACCAAACCAATTAACCTCAAGTTGGTCATTTTGGCCCACCTTTTGCAATTTTTATGACCAAACCTTGCCTTGGTCATTTTTACCACATACCTACCATGACATACTTGATAAATTTATGCTACTTTTGTGCACCAACCATTTAGGTACCTCAGAACATTACCCTTTGTGGTCCCAACACCTAGAACCATTTTGTCTTCTTAGAATCACATCCTACCTTGGATACCTATGAGTACATCGACCTTACCTAGGAGACTTGAGTTTATAGGAGTAACCCATATTGACTATGCCTAACGTTGTGGCCTGGTTACCCTATCACTTGTCCTTCTAGTACCAACCCTTACTTACCAACTACCTCAACTATGGTAACTTAGTCTATACATGATCTATGATATCGTACTTAGTCACATTTTGTGTGCTTGTTCACACTTAAATACCCAACCAACCAAACCAACATTGTCACCCATTTATCCAACTTATCGAACCTATGACTTATTTCATGTTCTTAAGATCACCCACTTTTTTGACCCATGATAACATGACAACCTTTTACATGGTGACTTGAGTTTATAAGTGCACCCATATCCACTACACCTAGATGCGGTGGCCTGGTTCATTTGTCACTTGTCCTCCTTACAACGACCTACTTTACCAATTCATCCATCTTACCCATTGTGTCACCCACTTATACATTTATCAAACCTATATCCAATTTTGTTTTACCTCATTGAATCCCAATTTGAGGGGGAACACCTCTTCCCCTACTTAAGGCATCTAACCTTCTACCAACCTTCTATTTTTGTTTTGTAGCTTCCCATACTTGGGGCATCCAACCTTCTACCAACCTTTTATTTTTGTTTTGTAGTTTTCTAATACAAGCTATATAACAAAAAAGGCAAAATATAGACACTATAAAGCCATACGCTATGACTATAGATGTCGTATTAGCCTTTAAACCACCCCTTGTCCCTTTTGGGTTAGATTATTTACCAATTCTCCCATTATTACCCTCAGACCACTTCCCAATGTCATTAACCACCAGTCATTAGTGGAATTGGCTAAATTTAGCCAATTTTGACTATGTCCCTTTGACCATCGATAGTCAACCCTTGACCGCTGATGATTGAACATTGACAGCTAGAGGTTACTTAATGCAACCAAAAACTCTACCTCATGAGTGCATGATCAAAATAGTCAACTATAACTCACTCATTGATTACCAGTTGTTTAATTTTAGTATGTTGTTCACATGATCAATGCAGGTTAGATTGCATGTTAGACTATTGGTTAAACCATTTGTTGAAATCTTTCATTTGAAACTCCTTTGCTCTCTATTAAGAGTTATAGAGGAGGTTGAGAGGAAGGAAGAATTTTGGTGTGAGAGATTTTGACACCCAGGCAAATCCAAAAGCTTCCCACTCAAACTAAAACTAAACAGAGACTTGGAAGGCATTTCAACATCTCCACACAAAGGATTTGGTTACCGTCACTCTGCCCACATAGGTCCAAGCTCCCAAGTAGCTACACCTCTACTCTAGGACTTCTCTAGGGCATCAAGCTACATAAAGCTAAGTATCTTAATCTTGTTATGATTTTAGTTATTTGGTTTCCATAAGTTTATATCCTATATCTACTTTCACCTCTCCCCATAACCTCTCTGGTGTTGGAGTTATACAACTCCAAGCACCCTCCTCTCCATCAAGTACCCTGACTATTCTCAACCATCTAGAATACCAAAGCTCTAAGATTGTTACCTTTGAAACCTTACCTTTGTCTTCATGACCAACCACTATATTTAAAAGACTTTATACAACCCTTCGACAACTTACACATGACCCCTTCTCTATCCAGATCTAATCTGTCAAAAATCCAGTGTCTACCAGTGATCATCTGTCGATCGACAACGATGATACCCTAACTACCAACAATTACCAGTGACCATCGACGATCACTATGTAAAATATTTTAACCAAAACAACAAGCTTTAAACACCTTCTAACTTTAACCAAAAACCTTATTTCTTCATCCCTATCACTATATAGAGTTAGGAACAACAACCTAACCACACTTGAATCACACCTTGATAGTTTAACATTTCTTTTGATGTTATTTTTTTAGAACATGCATTATTTCTTGAAAAGTATTTATTTCTTTTGATTAAGTAATTTCATTTATCTTATGCAATCTTTCTTATCAACAACTTTCTTAGCCTTAACTTGTCTAAAAGGTGGATTGACAGCCTCCAAGGAAGTCTTGTACTTCTTGGATCTAGCTTACTAGGCAATCCACCCACCCACCTAACTAATTAGCCATTCTTATAGTGTCTTTCTTATTTGTAGGTCTTCCTCCCTAGATAAAGAGGAGTATCTACAACTATCTGGATTATAGAGTGCAAACTAAATCTAGGTTCTACTAACTTCACCCTCCTTTCAAGTTGTATTCTTTCTAAACAAAAAATAAAGTAAAGTTTTAGTGAAACATGTAGTTTCAGTTATGGAGGTAATCCTCTAAGGGGATGCGGCCAACAAAGTAAGTAATAACATAACAATTTTCATACCATTTACAACATTTTTTGATAACTACAACAATAATGCTTACCTTTAGAGTGTAAGGGGCTAAAGGATTACCTCATTGTAAACCTTTGGAACAAACTTTGTTGCTTCCTTTGGGGAAAGAACAATATGAGAAATTATTGAAAGGCTCCAAAGAAGTAGATCAAGTGATATTGGTAGTAAGTGGGGATTAAAAATGCCAGGAATAAGTTTTAAAATCTCAATAAGGGTAACGCTTGGTTCCCATAGCTCACAAAAGTTATGGATTTCCTCCCTATAGTGCTTATAAACCTTCAAGGTGCCCCTATCCATTTGGATTTGCTCATTTTGATAGTTTTACACGTGCTTATGTCCAACATCACCTAAAAAATTGTGTTTCCCTTTAAGGTATTTATGATCTTCACTATTGCTTTGTACCCTTGTGTCTTGCCCATTTTAAATTTTGTTAATTATTTTTGGGTTTCATGACCATCCTCACCAAGTCTTTCCCCTCCATTTTTCATGCCTTTCAAATTCCATTTTCCTATCATTTGATCTCAATAGTTTGAAGAACATTCTCTTTGCATCATCTTAAGTTTTGGTTAATTTTTGGGTTATTCAGAGAATTTCAACTTTCAAATGTATTATGGGTACCTCAAATCTTTGGTTAAGACATAAAATCTCTAGATAAGGTATCAAGGGGTAATTTTCAAAAATTTATGACATTGATGGCCTCTATTTTGCATTCACCTAATATTTTTCTTCCTCTAGATTATGCATACCAAACTCTAAAGTTGTTCACGTAAACTACTTTCCCTATAATATAACCTCTAAAAATGAAATTTAGTTATATAGGCTAAAATCTCATCTCTACTTTGGAGACAAATGTTCTAAAGGTTGGTAACTCAAGGATCAGTCATATTAAACTATATGACTTTTAGGATATAATGAAGGAGGGAAAATTCTTGTACATTGGGAAATGTATGTCTGATAGTCGAATCCCACAAGTAATTGGATATCCAACCTCAATTCATTGTACTGACTTGGTCCTTGCATGTACAAGGTACTACGACACATAAACTAGAGAAGTCTAAACTATGTAAGACATGCTAATGGCTAAATTTTATGGTCACTCTAAAATCACCCTTAGAATTTCCCCTTAAGAAGGATCCATGATAATGAGCAAGGAGATTTATCAACAATTCGACAACCAAAATACAAGAAAATGTCTCAACATAGTCAAACAAATCTCATTGAAGAAGAAGAAGAAAGGTACTTCCAAGCTCCCAAATTCTCTCTACACATTAGACTTTTATAATGAGTTATCTAATATTATTACTTTGCTCAATAGAGTAATGGGGAACTAGACCACATGTGAATTTCATGAATGGATGTGTATGATAATTAACATCATTTGGGAGGGTAAATAATTCCTATACTAGGTTCACGTCATCAATGACACTTTGTAAAAGAATTTGACAAAACTTGAGACCACAAAGAGCTTTTACATGACATCTTACCTAGTATACTCAATTATGGTCCTAAGGTCATGGCCTAGTCTCATCCCAAAGGGACACATGAAGAATAAATTATGAATATTACCCTCAAATCGCTTTTGAAAATGGGAAGAAGCACTCCAAACATGTCAATGACATGTTTCTCATGATCATAGTGAGATATTTGGATGAAAATACAATAATTAGAATCTTTAATAAAGTTGTCAAATAAATCAATCAGTATGGGAGCCATTTCATATAATTTCAAATTTTCATCTGTATCAGAGTAGGTGGTTTCGATGGAGGTCCATACTATCTCCCTAGGATATGCCAATGATAAAGTTACCCTCATATAACTTTGTAGACAACTAGGGGAAATACATAAGAGGTGAAGGGAAAATCATAATATTGGGATCCAGTTTCACATTGAACTAAGTTATTATATTTTTAGAGAAACACCTGACATGTAGAGCATTAAGGTAATAATGATTCATTTCCCAATGCAATTTCATACTAAAAGGTTCCCTTTTGACAACAAAGACTTTGTAAATAATCATGTCAAATTGGGCCATGGATATTATAATAAAGTCACCATTGAATATTATTGGGTTGATTGTGGTGATGACTATTAGATGAGGTGGATAGACTTCATAAGGATGAGCCTAGAATAATTATAGGCCTTCAAATTTTAATGGGTCAATGAGGGAATAGTTAGTGATGGAACTGACCTAGAAGACCCATTATATACAAATAAGTTTGATTTCATTTCTTTGCCTAAATTGAACTGCCCTTCTAAGGAAATGAAAGACTTGGATGCACACACTCAATTAGTCTTGTATAGATCAATAAAATGGTTTGAGAGGGAATTAGTGGAATTCACTAGAGCAAGTAGCTCTAAGAGTATTGGACCCTCAAGCAGTCAAAATCAATCAACTTTATTAACAATAAAACCACATAACTCTAGTGTTTGTTCTCATCCTCTACAATTAATCACAAAAATAGGAAACATATGTGATTAAGAAGATCTTGATCAAGAGGAAAGTCCTAAAAATGACCTATGGCCAAGGGTCAAATTTAAATTCAAGCGACCTTCTATGGCTCCTTCTTAAACTCGATATTCCTTATTCTCATGTTCTTAATTCATCTATGCTTATTGATAATACAACTCCCCAATTTATGTCATTAGATGGGGGATTTACCCAAGTGCTTTACATCCCTACCTCAATCAGTGCAAATTATCCATTTGCACCTCATCTACCTCCTCCGCCTATCTCTCTACCTCCAAAACAACCCACTCCTCTTGAGGAAACTCCTTTTGGTTTTGATACAAAAGTTGTCACTTATTTTGGTGATACATTATTTTCCTAGATTCATGAGCTCTTGAATAATAAGATTTTTTTTAAAAATGATATTGCATCTAACATCAAAGTAGAGAAAATTTTCATGCAGATCCCACCTCTAAAAAAGGTAAAGTTCACCTCAAAATTGATCTCCAATTCTTATGGCATGTAATTTATATAGATAGTATAACCCCTTGCTGAGAAAAGTGAAGGAAATGTAACCTTGGTAGACAACAACTTGAATAGAATCCTAATAAAGTCACCATTGAATATTATTGGGTTGATTGTGGTGATGACTATTAGATGAGGTGGATAGACTTCATAAGGATGAGCCTAGAATAATTATAGGCCTTCAAATTTTAATGGGTCAATGAGGGAATAGTTAGTGATGGAAGTGACCTAGAAGACCCATTATATACAAATAAGTTTGATTTCATGTCTTTGCCTAAATTGAACTGCCCTTCTAAGGAAGTGAAAGACTTGGATGCACACAATCAATTAGTTTTGTATAGATCAATAAAATGGTTTGAGAGGGAATTAGTGGAATTCACTAGAGCAAGTAGCTCTAAGAGTATTGGACCCTCAAGCAGTCAAAATCAATCAACTTTATTAACAATAAAACCACATAACTCTAGTGTTTGTTCTCATCCTCTACAATTAATTACAAAAACAGGAAACATATGTGATTAAGAAGATCTTGATCAAGAGGAAATTCCTAAAAATGACCTATGGCCAAGGGTCAAATTTAAATTCAAGCGACCTTCTATGGCTCCTTCTTAAACTTGATATTCCTTATTCTCATGTTCTTAATTCATTTATGCTTATTGATAATACAACTCCCCAATTTATGTCATTAGATGGGGGATTTACCCAAGTGCTTTACATCCCTACCTCAATCAGTGCAAATTATCCATTTGCACCTCATCTACCTCCTCCACCTATCTCTCTACCTCCAAAACAACCCACTCCTCTTGAGGAAACTCCTTTTGGTTTTGATACAAAAGTTGTCACTTATTTTGGTGATACATTAATTTCCTAGATTCATGAGCTCTTGAATAATAAGATTTTTTTAAAAATGATATTGCATCTAACATCAAAGTAGAGAAAATTTTCATGCAGATCCCACCTCTAAAAAGGGCAAAGTTCACCTCAAAATTGATCTCCAATTCTTATGGCATGTAATTTATATAGATAGTATAACCCCTTGCTGAGAAAAATGAAGGAAATGTAACCTTGGTAGACAACAACTTGAATAGAATCCTTATGGGAGAGAAAAGTCACGAAAGTGATATTCACAACTTAAGAGAGTTTGTGCAGCAAGATTGTTAAAGAGGATAAACTAAGGTAATTTGATGCAATATAAACTTGAAGAACAAGTTTACATGCTCACTACATACATAAAATTATTCTTGAACCTGAATGATACCCTTTTAGCTTTGCTCCCAAATTTTGTCCCCATCAAAGGCATCATCAACAAAGAGTTCATCACCAATATCATTAAATACAATATCCATGACAAGGTGATGGAAACCTGAATAGAGCACTTTTTGATGAATGGACTTAATTTCATCTTTGAGAGTAGAAAAACCTTTGAGCTATTAACGGTTGAATAGGCCAAGGTCATTGAAGTGGTCAAAACCATGAAGAAAGAAATAGATATTTAGAATTCTTTAATTAGAGATATAAAAAATATGGATTATGTTGATGAAATTATGCTCATATCGGGGGTTGTTTTCAATTAGGCTAAAGATAATGCCTCTCACTTGTGGTCACAAAGTATTGAATGGAAAAGATCAATGTTTTGGAAGATGCTCTTGAGGGTCTCCATAGTTAGAAAAATAAATGTGATGACATGAAATTAGACCTAAATGTAAATATTTGGTCAATTCATTATGAGTTTTTGAAATAAGAAGACTCAGAGCAAACACAACCACTGATCTAAAAGAGCAATTTTGAAAAGTAGTGGAGGAATATTTTTTTAGGAAGAACAATTTCAATGTTGAGGCAATGAATAAATTAAGTGACATACATAATGTCATTTGTAAATTCAACAAGAGTCTTCCCAATTTCTTAGAGGGGTTAATGAGATGGTAGATGTTATGGAAACATGGTTGGTACATCTTTCAAACACTATCATCCCAAAAAGTGAAGGTATAATCATTGTTGTGACCAAATTCAAAGCTATCAAATTGAAGAAGTCTCAAGATGGAGATCAAAGTGTTACTACACAGACAATTTAGAAGGAGAACTTGCAAAGAAAGTAATCTCTTCCCAGTGAAACTTCCTGAATTTGCCTTTTTTATTTTATTTGTTCCTTACACTTTTTGTAATATTATTTCATTAAAAATATATTACGAATGTCATTTTTTACTATGAAAAAGATGAAAATTCAATGTAAAAATATGAGATTTATCATAGAAAGTTAGTTATCAATCATTTATGTCCTCATATTCATTATAAATAGGAATGAAATTTATTGTAAAAGGACTTTTTTATACATATAAGTAATTTTTGTACAAAGGAAGATAGAAAGAAGACTATGTGCTTATTTATCAACCTATACAAATATATTTACAAGATTTTGTGTCTTATTGTTTCTTTATATGGATATGTGTTATTCATATGTGTAATGTGTATCATGTTTTATCTCTCTTAATATTATGAAATGTGATGTTAAATTTTCAACCTTATTATAAGTTTTATTCATGCATGCAAAATAGTATCGAAGTTTTCTTATTTATGCATGTGCCCATTTCTTCCTTTCTTTCACAATCTTCTTATTGTCAAAAATATTTTAGTTTTAAATGTAAAACCTCAAATCTAATTTTTCCGTGTCATATTATATATATTTATTTTCGATCCTTTTCTTGCTTGCAATAAAAGGAATGTCCATATATAATAAATGAGATATTATTTTTCCCCTTCATTGTTTACAAATCACTCTTTTTTGCCTAGGTGGAACATAATTTTCCAATAACGTGACATCATTTTCTTATGTTCTTATTATGTGCTAGATATGACTTTACTATCATAAGTGCATGTTATGTGCCTAATGTAAATTCAATATCTTATGTGTCTTATATGCGCCTAATATGACTCTAATGTCTAAAGTGTTTATTCTTGCGTGGTCATATATTTAACATGTCTTCTATTGTGATTGTCCTACTTGATTTTTTATGTATTTTATGGTGCCATGAGTTATATCATGCACAATGTTTTGATCACTTCTCCTAGGTTGTCATGATATATATCATGCATCCATTGGGAGGAGGCAAAGGGAAAATCTTATACTAATACTTTGCAAATTGCTCTGATTAATATATCTTAAGCTAATATGGAGTATATTGTTTTTATTTTACATTGCATATATTTTGAGCCCATATAAAGAATATTACTTTTGATCTTACATTTTTTATATTATAGGATCATATGAGGTAATTTACTCATGACATATATATTCATAGAAATATATATTTATATGTTATACACCAACGATTTCAAATGTTATCTTACATATGGTGTGTTTCACTCATGTCTTTTGAAATATGTGTTTCATTGGTTCATTTTAAATCTCAAAATGGAGGCACACATCCTGCTCATTATATTTATCCATATGCCACTCATTATATTTATCTAGACTCCAATTAATTGTATAAAGGGAGAAACATATAACAACATTCTCTCTTGTAAAAGGAGGCAATCATATTTTACCCATGCTCTTCTAACAAGATATACCCAAGACACGCACCCTATTCCCACAAATGGGATTTTTTTAGGATCTTATTTAGCATTGTTTTAGCTAGTACTTGGGATTTTAGTTTAGCTTTATTTTTTGTCAATAAAAAATTAATCAAAAATATTTATAAGATTTACATGATTTGAAGACACTTGGCTCCACATGGGTATTATACCCATCTCTTAATTAATATAGGTTTATCACTCCCAACTTTTTAGATTTCACCATATTATTATTATTTGGATTTCACCTATACACGTGCAGAAAAAAATAGAATAGTTTTGCAGCATACCAAGTACATGGACTTTGACTATGGAACTCTACACACAAAATTTTGTATCCACATATCTTCCTTTACTTTGATACATATACACAAACACATAAAAGTAGACAAAAATGTAAACACTTAAAATTTGCCCATTAGGAAATTTTTTTCATTAAATTACATAATTCTAAAATGTTTTTTTACTTTTCAATTATTGGTCCAAAACCATTCTAACGTAGTTGTCCAAATTTTTTTTTTTGGTAATTTTAACTAGAGCTTTTATACAGTCTAAATATCGTCTGGAGAGTACATTACGATCCATACAAAGTTTTTTGTTCGACACATATCTAACACAAAAATTAAGAATTATCTACCATTTAATCGGAATATTTATACAATCCAAACATTATTCAAAATATACACTATAATAATAAATTCGACACATATATTATGAGTCAACTATATCAAACATTATAATACTAACATAAATCCATTTATCTACTAAACTCTAAACCCCACATTATTATGATGATAGTTTAGGAACAATCTTCCTTCTTTCTTACAAATATTTTAATATGATTGAAACACCCAAAGATAAGTTGAAGCTTTGCCTATTCAAAGTCAAACTTATACTCTAATCACCAAAACATATTAATTGTATATAATTGCAATCATAGTTTATATCTATGCTAAAATTCCCGGTTTCTCCGATTCTGCGCAAGGGCGAAAAGATCATTCCGTGCACATTGTTTTTCCTAAAAACGAGTGAATTACAAAACACTTGGTATAAGACTTGGTCTATACTACTTTGCGTAACAGCTTTTGTTGAAAGGAATACCGCGTATAACACATTTTCAAGCTCTCTAAACCGACATAGCAATTGTTAAATTATTTATAAATACATCATACATTGGCATTTTTTTCTACAACTGGCCTCTACTTGGAATTTCTGAATTTTCTCTGCATTTGTTAAGTTCTGTTGTTCATCAACTATGTCTTCAGCTGATCACACATTTAGAAATGGCCGAGATAAAATTACTCCCCAACTTACTCATGAGAAAACAGGCAATAAATATGATGATGTTGATAAATCAGCAGAGGATTTTATAGCCAAATTTCACCATTATTTGGAGATGGAGAGATTGAAATCACTGGAGCGCTACAAAGAAATGCTTGAAAGAGGAACTTGACGACGATAGAAGTCTGCTAATCAATATTTTTTATAGAAAAGAAACAGAGGATTAAAAATCTGTGAATAAAAGGATCCCATTCTTATTTGATTTAAAATCTTTTTATTATATTTCATTTCATTGATTCAATTGTGCTAATTTTCGAGTAGACGAGCTATGTATTTGAGCGGTTGGAGTTGGGCTTCCCTTGTTGAATGGATCCTTAACAGCTGGGGAGAAAGTAGCTGACAAATTAATATAATCAAGTGGGTTGGGTGCCTATATAAGCCCACCAGCTGCACTTTAGAAATGGGTTGATGATCATATGGTAGATGTTATTATGGTTTAAAGTACCTCTGCAAGTATAAATGTTCTTTGTATGAATGTCAGCCACCGTTAATGGAGATTGTAAGCTTTGAATCATATATGTGCTCATGCTTAATGTGTTAATTTTCACGGTATCGCTACTTTTTTAGTTAATATATTGTTTCATCATATATTAGTGAACATATATATATGGTTTATGATGTTAGGTAGTATTTCAATTATGGTTTGTAAGGTAGGTTATAATATATAAGATCATCTCGTACTTTTAATATGTAGGAGATATTTTATTCTGTTTCAAATATAAGGCGTACGTATCTTATTCTGTACAAGTTTTCAATCTATGACTTTCATTTTGAGAGTACATATTTTTCACCATTAAACCAACTCAAACGTATTATTGTATGTAGAATCTTCATCATCCCCAGAAATAAGTGTATGGCAGTTTCTTTATACTTTAGAATCTTCATAACCCTCAATATTTGGTGATATACTTGTGCGAGATTTCATGAGGATACGACATCTCATATAGTTAAATATTGTCTTGATTAAAGATGGTTCGATGAGTAAGATTTGGAGTTTTCAAAGGATGTGTTGGGTTGAGGGAGTGCAAATTCGAAGAGATGGATGGAGCAATAGATTTATTTGTTATATAATATCTTCTTTGTAGAGCCCTCAATGCATATCAAGGAGTGGTTGGTTTCCTATATGACATAAATCATAAGAGCAATCTCGAATTAAAGGTGATTTGGATGGAGAATTGCCTTGTTAAGCTTCAAGTAGTTGATGAAGTTTGGATTGAGAATTGCCTTGTTAAGCTTTAGGAAGTTGATAAAGTTTGGATTCATTTGTGCCATACAATATTTTGACTAAAACAAGTCGTAATTAAAATTATCTTAAAGTCATTAAAAGAGGTAATTTTGAAGGCCAAATTTTATCCCTAAAATCATATAGGCATTTTAAAGAGACTATAATATCAACTTTATATAATATAAATATAAAGTCGACTCAAATATTATATAAATACAAAGTGGATTCAAAGACTAACTAAAGTCAACACTAGCATCACCCAAAAGTAGCCTCTAATGTCACCTTGGTAATAATAGCAGATGACGTTGGGGTGACATTAATGTTAAGTTTAGGTTTATGTTACCAACGTTAGCCTTTGAAACATTACTAATGTCTCTTAGTGACTTAAGAGTCATCTTTACACGTGTCTTTATTTTGGTACTATATTTGACTTTAAGTTCATCACTAAATTTGACATTAAATGCAACACTAGCTCTGACTTAATTGTGACACTAGCTCTGACTATAAAGGGAATTCAAGTACAACATCAAGGTCAAAGATAAGGTGACTTTAAGTGTGACATTGATTTCAACTTTAAGTTAGACCCTAATTTTGATATTAAGTTCGACACTAGGTTGAATTAAAATGTGAATTTATTTTTTCAAATTTTAATAAAAATGTAGTAATTTTCATTTAATTAAAATTATTTAATATTATTAATTGTTAAAAATTATTTTTATATAATATAATTATAATTATTACACCAATAAGTGTTCTTCAATGGTATTTGGGAGCTAATTTTATGTAATGGCATGAGTATGTTAGCATTTAATTTTTCTAGAGCTAACATTATTCAAAAAAAATTATACATACTTTTAATTAATTTAATGATTTGGTTATACGGATAGGTAGTATTTAATTTTTTAGAGCGACATTGTAAAAGAAGTTATACACACTTTTAATTATTTAATAATATGATAGGTAAATTATGATTTTGTTGTGGTAATTTTATTTAATTCAAAAATAAAAGAATTTAATAATGCATTTACTTGGAATATATGGTGGGTGAATTATATTTATTGTTGTAGTGATTTTATTTACCTATTATTTAATAACATGACGATAGATATCATTCTCGAGGCACCTATTCCACTAATATATGATATTTATCTATCTATTTTATATAAATTTATGTAAGATATATGTATTTATTTATATGTATAATTATATGATTATAAAATTAATCTCAATTGTAAAATTATGTATAAAAACAAAAATAGTGTAATTGTAACTTTTTAAGTAAATTTGACTACAAATGTAAATTAAACATGTCATAACACAATAATAAATAAATTAAATACAACAATAATAACCCAAAATAATAATATAAATATCATAATAATATAATAAATTTAATAGTTGTATAATAAATTAACCCTAGACAACATCATGATCATCATGCTCAAGTACATTATCCCAACCATCAATAGCCTCTTCTCAGAAATCACTTTCAATTAGACACTCTCCAAGCATCATGGTGTCATTAATCCCATTCCCTAAATTTGGTTAGGGTATAGAAGCATCATATAAAGAAGGAAATCTTTAATATTTAAGATCATGTCATTCATAGTTGAAACTGATAGAGTAATTTGAATCTTAGATAATTTGGTACTTTCGATGTATAAAATGTAATGAAATGACTATTAAAAATATCATAAAACACAGACCAATATTATACTTTATATATTTTTGGCCCAAAGGATGTGTGGGATTAGTCACCTTTTTCTTTGCTAAGGTTGATATTATTAAGTTTGTCACCCTATAAGATAAAAATTGAAGGTTCAATAATATTTTGACAAGGATGATATTTGTGATGAGATATCTTAAAAATAAAAAAATAAAAAAATAAATACTTGGTTAGTATAACATTAAAAAAAAAAAGATGTATAATTTTAAAACATAATTTAAAAAAAAAAAATGACCAAGTCACCAAAAAACAAATACCTCCCAACAATTTTCCATACTCATCATAGGGTGACTTTAAATTTGTTAGAAAATCTGAATTTACACTTAATTTGTCTAACCAGTTCATGAAATATCTCCAAATTATAATAAATATTAAAAAAATGAGGAATTAAAAAAAATACATCGTATTAGAAAAAATATTTTATTTACATGAAATGAAAAAGAATTATAAAATTACATAATTTGTCAAAATTTCCTTTTTTATATTTTTTCCTAATATTTCAAATTTTACATAATTATAAAACTACATAGTTTGTCGACTATTTACTCTTCTGGGATTTGGTTTGGTTGCATTTTTTTGTTTAATCATAGGTAAAAGATATTTTCTCCAGAGGGAGTCCCCTCCCCCCAAAAAACCTCTTTCAAAAATATGGTAGTTAGAGCTTCCTCAGCGGTAATAGATAAGGAAATTAATGCATTGATGAATGTGACAGGGAAGAAGAAGTTGCATAACCTTGGGAGTGGAGTTAGAAATGCATGCATGCAAGCATCTAAGGTGATCCCAATAGTGATGCTTGATCCTTCAGAGATCAAGAAGAATATAGTAGGTCCTCATGGCTGAATCCTGGTCTGTAAGTTCATGGGATCCTAGTTAACAATGGAGGAACTACATGCTTGGACCATAAGAAGCTAGAAAACAAGTGAAGAATATGAGATAAGGTTTTGTGCAAAAGGGTATTTCATAGGAATATTTGCAAATGAATCAGATAGGGACAAGGTTTTTTGGGGAGGACCTTAATTCTTCAAGAACATGGACCTATTTATGAAGTATTGACACATGAATTTCAAACCAACTGAAGAATTCCCTAATATGATCTTGTTCTGGATACACATGTATGATTTATCACAATAATTATGGTCCAGGTCTGCCTTCGAGACCATTGTTAATACTTAGGGTCATCTTGTTGATATTTCAAAACCACATCATGGTAAAGGCATGTCAAGTTACATGAGAATCTATGTGAAATTAGATTTTACACACCCTTTATCAAAAAGTATCACTCTGAAAGTCAGAGAGCTTGAATGGACTCAAGATCTAGATTATGAAAGCATCATGTTTAAATGCAAAATTGTCTTGAGTATGGGCATTTATTTTGAGAATGCCCATCCCTCCAGAAGAATAACAATGATGTGAAATTTACAGAAGTATTTGAAAAATATGTTGAAGGATTCATGACTTCACCAAGGAAGAAACATATAGTTAAAGGTATTTAGGCAGGGTGATAAGGAAATATGTCCCTAAGAAAGGGAGAACTGAATCTGAAGCTAAGGATCCCTAGAAAGAAGAATCAAAAAGGGTCCCTGAGACTCAACCATAAAGGGAAAAGGTCAGTATGGAATTAGAGGACATCACAGTGTTACAACCCCTCACGTTGTACTTATAAAATGCATTAATTTTTTTTCTTTTTAAAACAACTTACCTAACATTCATTTCACAGAATAAAAAATTACAACATATCTATAACTTACAACAATAGTACTTATAATTCAAATAATGAATACAATATTTATCTTAATTTCAAGGAAAGAAAATATAATAGGACACAACTACGATTGGTCTCATAATATAACAACTGCTATTCAAGTATAATCAAACATAATTATTGCATTTACATTTTTTTAGGTATTCGGCATAATACAATAAATAAATACTAATCTCTCCAAAGCTTGAGTCAAACCAACTCATGTATCATTGATAATATCAAGTGTTGTCTCCAAGTAAGTACTACAGTAGGGAGGGAGAGTATCATTTAAGCATTTTTTTATACCAACCATGGACTAACAATATTTTATCATGGAATGGCCCTCCCTTCACAGATAGGTGGATAAAATAGTGTGAAAATCTAGAGAGATGTGCTAATACCTCATGTGCTATAAGATTCCATCATAATTTTTAAAATTTCCTCTAAATTTTTAACTTTTTACTAAACTTTTTAAATTTTTGATAAATTAAATTACCTTAATTTGGGATGTTTTCCCTAAATATGTTGATTTTTCCCTAGTTTTAGAAAATTTTCTAAATTTTAAAAATCTTTGTTGAATTTTCTAAAATTAGAACATATATTTGGTAATTTTGTTAAATTTTCTCATCGTTTTCAAATTTTCGCTAAATTTATTAAAATTTCCTAAATCATTAGAATTTTCCTTAAATTTTTTTAAATCTACTTAAATTTTTTGAATTTGTCATTAATTTACAAATTTTTACTAAATTTATTAAAAAATGTGTTGTCCCCCAAAAATATCACTCATTTTTGGGACAACCTATGAACTATTTTGGTTCAACAGACCAAAATTGTCTCTTCCCTTTTCAAAATTTGTTCTGAGCATTCAAATTCTTCATATTTCAAGCTTCTCAAAAATATACAGACTCTGCAGGCTTGAATCTATGGACTCTGCAGGCTTGAATCTACTGACTCTTCAGGAAGAAAATCTACAGACTCTGCAGGCCAAGTTCTACGAGCTTCGCAAGTTGATTTCTATAGACTCTGCAGGAAAGAATCAAGCTCTCAACACTTAGGTGATTTCAAGGTTGGTTCAACGATGAGGTTCAACCAAAATGTCCATCGACAAGCTTCTACGCAAGGATTGAGCCATTAAACCATTGAACCTTGAACCATTTTGGTTCATCAGGTTCAATGGGTTCAAAGGTTCAACATCATCAGCAAGAGTTAAGTGCATTTGTCAAGGTTCAAAGTTCAATTGCTTCAAAACACTTATCAAAGAGAAGAAGGCTTGAACCATTGAACCGTTGAACCATTGAACCACTTTGGTTCAACGGGTTCAATAGTTCAACAGGTTCAATGGCCATATGGTTCAAAGCATTTGGTTCAAGAGAACAAAGGACTTAGCCACATAAATGGATTGAACTGATTGAACCATTGAACCAAAGTTGGTTCAATCGGTCGATTCAATCGGTAGGTTCAAGGGAGTGCCCCAGGGCCAAAGGAACAAATGCCCTTGTGGAGGGCAGGCAACATTGGTTCAAGGGTCGAAGCGACTGACTGAAAAGATAGAATTCCTTTGGATTTGTTCAAACGTGGACAGGGAACATTTCTTTCAGACTTTTTGTCTGAAGGAAATGACTAGGTAAAAGAGGCTGAAAGAATTCTTTTGGAAGTATTTTCTACGAGAAAATGACTAAGGCAAAAATCCTTCAAACATTTTGTCCAAATGAATTCACCCGGGAAGAGAGCCCGAAGAAAGCAAAGGAAAATCTTGACTGAAGAGAAAAGACCGTGAAAAAATGCCTGATGGAAAAAGATAAAGTGCAGCGAAACCTGCCACATGTCCATTATAAAATAGAGCAGAAGATGCTACGTGTCATCTTCTGCAGGACCCTCAAAAGGTTTCTAAAGCTTCTATAACTTAAGCAAAATACATCACGTGTCTTGTTATGACTCAGCAGAATGTGACAAGTGTTTGCATCTGCGTTCCCCTTTTGAATTTGTTCAGGTAAGACGTGTCGTGGATCCCATTTTTCGTAAGTTTCTAATGAGTTTCATGACAACGAAACTTTCCACTTGTCAAAGACACAAAAAGGACCCCCCCAAAGACTTAGACAAGAAGGGCTAGAAAGGACAAAGAAGCAACATGGACAATTCCAAAGGCAAGTTCAATTAAAGCGATGGTTCAAATAGAGAGCAAAGAAGCACTTAAGCAGTGAAGAGAGGAGCGAGACCAAAGGACCAGAAATATCTTCAAAAAAGTTATTTCTAGTAGGTGAAACAGTGGATCAAGTAGAATTTTGAGCACACCAAATCAAGGATACAAGCCTATTTTTCTTACATGGAGTAATGGTGAATTGGACAGCTGCACAGACATCAGGAAAAGGACCAGACAGTCCATACTAAGAAGAGACATATTAGAGGAATGGAAACGCCATAGTTATGGCAATGCACTGTTCCCAGCATGGTCCCTCTAGACAGAACTGAAGGCACATTGAAGGCATTCAATTTGGCATGGACCTTTTTCATGAAAACAAGTACCCAAGTCTTTCTTAGAGCGCTAGATATTGTAAACTCTCTATTGTTACAAAGGAGATCTTCTCGTTACCAGAAGCAAAAACTCTGCCCAAATTGAAAGGCGAATACTAAGACTTTGAGATCAAATTGTATTTCATATTATTTTATATGAATGAGAAAGGAAGTGATTTGCAGACTTTGTGTTGTATAGCTTGTATCATTTTAGGAGATTATTCTTATGTTTGTCTTCTGAATGTGTTCTTGTTTATTTAATATAACAAGCAGAGCTAGTGGAAGTGATAAGGAAGGTGTCTTGAAACCAGTTACTTTCAGACTTTGTGCTGACATAATTGTTTTCAGTGTGTATTTTTAGTTTCTTTTTGTGTAAAGGACTTTGGGACGACTTTGTGCCCCCATTGTTCTTCGTATCTCAATCTTGGGCAGTCAAGGTGGAGAATTTGTGCTACACCTTAGATTGTTGGTCACTCTGTATTCTATTATCAGTCACTTGTTACCAGAAAGATTCCTATTGTTTGCAAGAACAAGCACTCCTGAAAGAAGAGAAGTGCCTTCTGTCGCTTCACCAGAATTTCTACTATCTAGGAAGGGATCTGGCTCTTGGCTGAATGTTAATTTTGAAAGAAGAGAAGTACCTTCACCAATCACCCAGGATTTCTCCTCTGTTTGTTAGCATCATCTCTAAAAAAAGAGAGATGGATGGTTTATCCCACCCCTGTGTCTTACTTTCTGCTTATATATATAGTATATAGCCTCCATATATTTAATAGGGAACCTCCCCTTGATGAGAGGAGAGATTTGTCCCCTATTGATGTAGTAAAACTACACACCTAGACGACCAATCTCCCTATGTTGTGGTGATAGGAACTATTTTTCTCACCAGTTAGCTGGTCGACAAAATATTCATACAATAAAATGCACTAGTGGGTAACATGGAAAAATGAAGCAATAGAGTAGAACTGTATATGGCAAAAAATTGAAATGTAACGTAACAATTATAAAAAATTAAAATTAAATTTTCGTTATAGGATTTTACTTTTACATTTTTTCACTATGGGTAAATGCTTTTGACTGGAGCTATGAACTGGTACTCGGGCACAACCAAGGGCCCAGTCCTTGAAACCAAAAAGAGCACAGAAGAAATAAAAACATAAAAAAAGATTCCAAACCCAAGAGGACAACACCAACAAGGGAAAGGCACTCATTTAAAGAGAAAGTAGGTAAATCGATGTAGTTTGTAGAGCTTCTACCAAAATTCTACAAAGCATTAGTAATCTAACAACCAATCAAGAGAATAAACCAAACTAAGGGAGATATGTCCAAAAGTAATGTTGCCATTAGCCTTAACCCAAAGCCAAACTTCTCTCACACCTAAAGAGAATGTCCTTCATCATCCACTAGGAGCTGCCTCTCATCAATTCTTTTGCTTCCATTCTTAGCCTTTCTGCCTCATGTGACTTTTCTTTTTTAGCAAATGTGCGAACAAGGGCTTTGCATCTCTTAGCCATAGACCTAGGAGGGTACATAAAAGTCTTACCGTGTAAAGGAGGAAAATCAGAAGTCGTTGGAGTAGAGGCTTCTTTTGAGGGGGAGTCTTCTAAGGAGGGGAAGGGGGTTCTCAGGGACAGAAGGCTGTGGGGAGGAATTTACACACTAATAAAAGATCCCCTGATTGTATCACCTAAATTAATAGCAAGGAAAACCCTCCTTCTTCCTCCAGACCAGTAGAGAGAAGGAAGAAGAGGAAGATTAGATTGCAAGTGAACACATTACTGCCCTCTGCCCCAAGAGATTGCATAAAAAATAGAGGAATGGGAGACCTTTATAATTGAAAAATTGAGTCCATTTTCCCTGAGAAGAGAACAAGAGAATCAAGTGGAAGAGAGGCTTGGAAAGGTTGATGAGGTTACAAACTCTAACAAATCTACCACTTATTGACTTCTTGTCTATTCTCACAAAGGATCCCACTCTGTTAACCAACATCTTTACATGTTCTTATTTTCTCAAGATAGGAGGCAAATGGTACAATCTGATTCAGATGGGAGCTGATAAAATATTCATCAACATTAGTTCAAAGAAGGGCATCCAAGGGAAAAAAAAGATTTCAGACTTACCAAAGAACCATGGTCGAAAGGACCAAACAAAATCCTTATCCACGAACATTGGAAGACTACTAGGAAGATACCTGAACCGAGTAAGAAGAAGGAAGGGCTGCTATCAAACTCCAAGAAGACTTAGCCCAATGAGACAACTCCTCCATAGGAGGGTGAGCTCTTACACACTTATTGAATAAGGATTTGCATCCCAAATCATGCTTCATATCTTCAATGGTACAATCAATATTTCCACCTGAGGGATATCCTTTAAGAATAGAACTAGAACATCCCCAAGATGAAAGGAAGAATGATGAAAGGGATTATCAGAGAGCCTAGCCTCTTATAGCAAACTAACCAAGGGGGGCTCTGTAATCTGGCACAACAAACCAAGGGGGAGCAGTTGCAGACTGAAACAAAGATTTACAAAACTACTTGTAGTTGTGGAATGGTTCCTTGACATTCTTGTAGCCAACATAAAACCACCTTTGATCGGAGCCTATCTTTGCAAAAAATCCAAGGTGACCCAAAACCACTACAACATAGGATTGAGGGGAGACAGGAACAAGAAATGAGAGCTACTATTAGAGACCGTCCCCTGAAAAATGCTAGAAGCATTTACCTGATTCGAAGGAATGACTAAAATGTTGGCATCTACAAGAAATTTTGATAAAATTTTACTTTTACATTTCACTTATATGGTTAATTTTAGTTTTTAACAAAATTAAAAACTATTTTTAATATTTGATATTTTGTATAAGAATGAGAGAGATCAAACAATAGAGCACATTAATGGACACAATAGAGAAAATATGTGTTTCTCCTTAACCTCTAGAAGGTTGAATTCATTCGACATGCATTTCTCTAAAACATACATGGTTCTGAATTTGAAAATGCACTATGGGTGACATCTTGCAATTGTGGAGTAAAAGAAGACTTCAATTGCACCTGGATTGAAATGAAATGAAATGAAATGGTTTTAATTACATCCTCGAGACTGAACGGTTTATGGAACCACCAATTACACTGAATGCTCCAACTGGTCAAAGATTCATAAGATCTGAGGTATATTTTAGAGTGTTACTCTACCTCTTGTTAAACTGAGTTAGCATCGTCCCCAAATTTTTTAATCTTTTTTTTCAAATACATCTACCATGCAGCGAACTCTAAAATTTTTCATATATCTGGCTTGTATGTCTACGTACTAAGGACACTCAAAGATGGAATTTTAAAAGCATTTGGATTGCTTTTGATTGAATGAGAGTATCTGGTTGGGGTCAAATAGGCATTTGGGAAAGCTACATAACTTTCTTTGAATCTCTATTCAGGTTTCCTATTTGAAGGATAGGATAAGATGAGTTAAGATGTGACTATGGGGCAATTCCCACATATAGTTAACTATTATTAACTCATCATTATTGTAACTCAACTTACATTTGACATTTTCTAACTTTGTTTCATTGTACAAAAAAGGAATCCTTAGAGAGCTTGTGTACTCAGACAATCTCCTTCCATTGTCTTCGCTTGAAAATGGTGCCGAATCATCTTTCACCATCACCCCATTTAACGATGTAATTTTGAGGTGATCAAACTTATATTTCTCACTTATCAAGGCTTCCATCAATGGCATCCACTGTATTCCCTCCATTATGTTGAAATTAATTCTTTGTACTCTGTGTATGAGCAGAGATAGCTTCCAAAAGGCTTTGGTTGGCAATGAAACGAGCTATCCTGATCTATAAGGAATTTGGATTAGTCAACTAAAATCCCCAAGATAATTGGGTTATTTAGTAATATTGATGCCCTTGGACCCATGTGACCAGAGGGATGATGACATGGGAGCACGCATTGAGTGAGATAGTATAAGAATGACCTTTTTCTCATGATATCCAATAATTTTTTGTATAGATGCTAAATATTCTTCATAAAATACAAGGCTATAAAGGTATTATTTATATACTATTATTCCATCATTTTCATTTCTATTCATAAGAGATAGTATGAATAGAGAATCATTTTATTTATATTTATGAGAAATCTTCTGAATAAAGAATTATTTTATGACTTATCATTTATAATTTTTATTTTATTATATATATATATATTTATTTATTATTTTAATTAATAATATCAATAAATTTAATAAGTGTATATAATTTATGTAATAAAATAATATATTATATTTTTTTAATTAATTATATTAATATTTTATTTTATTTGAAAAAAGATTTTAAAAATATTAAAATATTGAAGAGAAATTAATTCATTCAACTTTTTATTAAATCATAATTAAATTTTATTAATTTCAATAAGATTTTAATTATGTACTTCAAACTCATAATCTTATTTGTTGAATGCCCTTAAAATCTATGTTAACTCACCCCAAAAAAAAAAATTAAAAAATAAAAAATAAAAAAATAAAATCATAATTTTTACTTAATAAAAGTTTTGAAATAATATCAAGTTTTTTATTGAGTTAATATAACCATATTACACTAATTTTGGGAAGGATGTCGATGGCTGTGTGCAAGGAAGGGCACGGGGAAGGGCATGAAGGAGACCCGGTGACAGGCGACCCACCAACAGGACCCAGGTTGATTGGAGTGGGCTTGGGAGGACGGGATGAATCCAAGACATCATTCTACTCTAGTGCAAAAAGGTAAAGCTAAATAAGGTGAATGGTTGTTTGCTCAGAAGTCAAGACCGACCAGTTCTAGTTATCCCACAGGAAATAATTCAGGAGGATATTGAATATCTCTCTTCACATACTTTAATTTGCAAGTTTCTGGGAATTAGAATCCCCCAGCTGGCTTTGGAAGCTTGGATCAGGTGATCTTGGGCAGTTGATGGAGATTTCGACATTATGTTGGTAGCAAACAATTACTTTCTGGTGAGTTTTTCCTCTGTTGCAGATCGTAATCGGATTTTTGAAGGAGGGCCTTACTTTTATGAACGGGTGGGCCTCTTTCTAAAACCTTGGCATGTGGGTTTCAATACGGCTGAGGAAATCCCAGCATGTGTCCCAGTTTGGGTGTGGTTACCACGGCTGCCGCTAGAATTCTGGCGGGAAGACATTCTCAAACAGATAGTGGCTTTGCTGGGAACCCCAACATCGATAGCTCATCAATCTCTAGACAAGAAAGTCATTACATATGCTCGGGTGTGTGTGGACATGGATTTAACAAAACCTCTTCCTGATTCACTGGAGATTTGTCTGGGTTCCCTGACATGGATTCAGCAGATTGACTATGAGTCCATTCCTTTTAGGTGCAGAATCTGTCATGTTTATGGACAACTTCATAGACAATGCCCTCTAGCTGCCAAAGATAAAGGACCAATGACAGAGAGCTCAAAGCCCTCTTCAGTATCTGCTGATAAGTTACCTGGGAGTGCAGCTCATATTCAAAAAGCTAAAGTCCAATAGGACAGCATGAGTAAAGGTAAAAATCCTGCTGTTGGAAATGTGGCGCAGGACTCTATTGATCCCTTTAATAGTGGAGTGGAGGAGTTTACTCTAGTCAGAAAGTGGGCTAGAGGCCGTGGACCTAGGCGAGGGGCTGTTGAAAGGCATTTGGAGCAGGGTTTTAACAAATTTGAGGCCCTTGATAATATGGTGGTGGAAGAGGGTTTTCCTTTTCAGGCTCTTGGGGAAGCTTCAGGGCAGCAAAAGCATTGTCCAGATCCCATGGAAGACCAAGATAGGATGGATCAAACACTCCCAGCTAAACCTCTAGGTTTAGAGGAAGGGCAGCCGAAGAATGTGACTGAGATTAAGGAGAAAGAAGTCAAATGGGCCGATTTGGTGAAGGAGGGCGATGCTTGGAAAAAAGATAAAAATTTTGCTTTGGCCCTTGGGCTAAGTCAAAAACAATTTAAAAAAGCCACATCCTCTGGTACTCCTAAGGTTGGAAGGAGGAAAGACCAGGATAAAATCAAAATTACAGGTGATCTATTGGTGGAATCTGGGGTGGTTAAGACCATAGAAGAGCATTTCCCCCAAACCACCCAATGATAGTGCTATCTTGGAATGCAAGGGGTTTGAATAGCTACCCCAGGCAAAAAGCTATTCGCAGTTTGGTTTGGGATCACTCTCCAAATATTTTTTGTATCCAGGAGACGAAACTTTCAGTTGAGTTGTTTATTGCTTGTATGTCAAATTTTTGGCAGATTGGGCAATGGCAATGTGTGGGAGCTAAAGGCAGCTCGGGAGGGCTTGCTATGGGATGGGACCAAAGGAGAATTTTGCCACAACACTGGATCTTGGTCTCTCAGCCTTGTCAATGGTGGCATCTTCTTTGGAGATCGGGGAGTTATGCTTGGTTACCTTAGTCTACGCACCTGTTGACATTGTAGGGCAACAGCAGCTTTGGGCACATATCTGGTACATCAAGCAATGTTTTCCTTTTTACCATGGATATTAACTGGGGACTTTAATGCTGTTATTAGCCTGGAGGAGAAGTGTGGTGGACTAAACCGTTTAGGCTCCTCTTCTGAGTGCCTGCGCCATCATATGGAAATGCTTCGTATCTCCGATGTGAAACCGTCCAATGGACTTTTTACTTGGAGCAACCGAAGAATAGGTAATGATGCAATTTATGAACGTCTTGATAGACTTTTAGTCTCTTCTTTCTGGCAATCCAGTGCTTTCACTCTCACATGTGAGATCTTAGATTGGAGGGGCTCGGACCATTGGCCTATTAAACTTTCCATAGGCCAGATTGGGGGTCTTAAAAAACCCCCTTTCAAATTCCAGTTGATGTGGCTACGAGATTCTTCTCTTTCCAATCTCATAGGTCAATGGTGGAGACAGGGAGACCCACCTTATGGCACTGCTATGTACTCTTTCCTAAAAAAGCTTCAGTATGTTAAAAGGAAATTACAGATTTGGAACAGGACTTGTTTTGGAAATCTGTAGAGTCAGAAGAATATAGCACAAGACCAGTTGGATGGCATAACCAGGTAGATAAGAGAAAATGGACTCTCGAAAGACCTTCACCTCCAGGAAGTTAGAGCAGCTACTTTGCTTGTGGAGTGGGAACTTCGGGAGGAGATCTACTAGAAACAGAAGGCACGCAATGACTGGCTCCAGGAAGGAGATAAGAATACGGCCTTTTTTCATAAATCCGTGCAAGGGAGGTGCAATGGTAATTTTATTACTTCTCTTATCACTCAGGATGGAACTCACCTCTCCTCCTCTCATGATATTAGCAGAGAAGCTGTCCGGTATTTCTCAAATCTTTTTGACAATGATACTTTGTTAGATGAAGGGGCAGAAAATGAAGTGCTGTCCTGTATTCCGACCTTGGTGGACGATAGAATGAATGAAGATTTTTTACGTCCGATTGGCATGGCTGAAGTGGAGGAAGCTTTGTTTAGTATGAAGAGAGGTAAAGCCCCTGGACCTGATGGATTTCCTGCTAATTTTTTCCAAGACTTCTGGGATATAATTAAGCAAGACCTATTAAGTGTTATACAGGAGTCCTATTCTAACAAAGAAATGTTATGGGCATTGAATGCTACCTTCTTGGTGTTAATCCCGAAGAAGGAGCAGGCAAGTAAGCTTGATATGTATAGACCCATTGCGCTCTGCAATGTTGTCTACAAAGTGATTACTAAGCTCATAGCGCAAAGGCTGAAAGGGCTCCTTCCCAATCTTATTTCGGAGGAACAAGGAGGCTTTGTTGTAGGTAAGCAAATTATAGATGGAGTTGTGATAGCTTCGAAAGCTATTCACTCCATGAAATGTTCTCATGAGAAGGCTATGGTTATCAAGCTTGATCTTGCTAAAGCCTATGATAGGGTTAGCTGGAGGTTTTTGTAGAAGGTTCTTTCAGCTTTTGGGTTCAAACAAGATTGGATTAGGTGGGTGTTAAACTGTATCACTATGCCTTCCTTTTTTGTTCTTGTTAATGGAGCACCAACGGAGCTTTTCGGAGCTTCTAGAGGGCTTCGGCAAGGGGACCCAATCTCTCCTTACTTCTTTATCCTCATGGCCGAAGGGCTTGGACGATTCTTCAAATACAGAGTCTCTCAGAATGCTATACAGGGATGGAAGTGGGAGAGCAGGATAACCACCTTATCCCACCTTCAATTTGTTGATGACACTATCTTGGTTGGGGAAGCTAGGATCAAAGAAGCTAAGGCTGTCCGCACCACTCTAGATAATTATTTGGCGGCTTCAGGACAGCAGATTAATGAGCATAAATCTTCTATTTACTTCTTCAACACTCCTGAGTCTATCTAGACAAGAATAGCTACAATTCTTTGATTTCAGATACAAACCCTCCCAGTGATCTATCTAGGCGTTCCTATTGTTGTGGGACGCCAACCTAGGCTATTTTGGCAGAACATTCTGGACAAGCTGAGACAGAAGGTAAGTCACTGGACTTATAGATGGTTATCTACAGCAGGTAGGGTGATTTTGTTACAATCGGTTATTCAGGCTTTACCAATATATAGGAGCATGGTTCAGTGTGCCCCAGCCTACTTTCTTGAAGAGTATGATGCTCTGTCCAGGAAATTTCTGTGGAATGGTAATCTGCAATCTTCTAAATGGAGTCTCGTCAACTGGGACATGGTGTGTAGACCTAAGCAGGAAGGTGGTCTGGGATTACGCTCGGCTAGTTTGGCTAGCATTGCCCTTGCTGCCAAGCTTTACTGGAGGTGGTGCACTAATCATTCGGCCTTGTGGGCCCGTATCCTGACAGCCAAATACTTTCTGGACATTAATATTCATGATATTTCCAGATTTCCTCTTGAGGGGAGAGGGTCTATGATATGGGATACCCTCAAGCGGGGAGCGCAATTGGTAAAGCAAGGCTTATTCTGGATGTGTCGCAGTGGATCTGAGGCTCTATTCTGGATGGACTCATGGGATGGGATACCCCCACTTTTACAGTCTCATCCGCATCTCCAAACTCTGGCGAACTCTTTTCATTTGGCAGGGTGGAGTGAGGTGATGCAGTACAAAGAACCTTATAACATGGGAACGACCATTGGTTTCAGGTGGAAACATTCCTCGGATTGGCCGCCTGGAGGATCGACGGAGGAGAGAGATGAATTAGCCCTTATCCTGAAGACTAGAAGGTGTGGAGCGCTGCAAGGGTGTGATGAATTGGCCTGGAGTGGGGACTCAACAGGGAAGTACTCTGTAGCTGCTGGCTACAAGACTTTGCTTAAGCAAACTAGAGAGGACGGATAGTTTCAATGGGGAACGAAAGTGTGGAATCGAATGGCGTGGCCCAAATGTAATTTTTTCCTCTGGCTCCTCACGCACAATCGATGTCTCACCTGGGATAATCTTTGTCAGAGAGGATTTCAGGGACCTTCTATCTGTGTGCTGTGTTTTAGCAATGAGGAGACAGGGGCCCATCTGTTCTTCCAGTGTTCGTTTGCACAACAGGTTTGGCACCTGTGGTGGAGCTCGTGGAGAACCTCTTGCAGACATGTGTCCTCTTTAAATGAATTTTGGGCTCGAATGGGCCATGCTCCTCTTAAAAATTCCCTGTTACAGACTGCATGGGCGGTGGGACCATCCTTCATTCTTTGGAATTTATGGCTGGAGAGGAATAGACGCATCTTCAGGGGCGCGCGGATGGATTTTAGGCAGCTGTGGAGCAAGATTGCTAGTGCGTTGCAGGAAACTTTGCTTGCCAAGTCTGCGCTAGAGGATGAAGTGGAACATGATGCCGCAGATGTGCTTGGGCGCCTGGGAATTGACGTCTCCAGTGATGGCGTGGGAAGGAAGAACTTTTGCCTGGCAAAGGGAAGGAGCCAATTGGCGCGGCCGGTCAACAGAGCTGGGCATTGGACGCCCCCAGACAAAGATTTCATCAAAATTAATACAGATGGTTCTTCTCGTGGGAACCCAGGTGCTGCGGGTATTGGGGGAATTGCTGGGACAGTTCAGGTAACATTAAATTCTTGTTTTCCATTTACAAAGGCTGTTATACTAATAACCAGATGGAAGCTGAGGCCATTCTGGAGGCGGTAGAAAGCTGTTGTCGTGAGCGCCATCATAATGTCATCTGTGAATCGGATTCACAAGTTGTTGTTAATTTGCTAAATAACAACAATTCTGGTAAGACTGATTGGAATTTACAAGTTATTATCCAGCAGATTAAACAATTAAGTTCTTCTTTGAATGTGATTTCTTTCCAACACATCCCACGGGAGTGGAATGAGGTTGCGGACTGCTTAGCTAAGTGGGCCTCGGAGAATGGGGCAGATTGGAGAATTACGGAGGAGAATCTCCTTCCTCTGAATTTGTATCAAAAGCTGGTCCATTTGGTGGATCAGGAGAAAAACTTGTAATTGGCTTCTGCTTGGTTTCTTAATAAATTTTTACCCCCGTTTAGTTAAAAAAAAAATATAACCATATTACACTCAAGAAATTTCTTTAAAGTATAGTGTAGTTTCTCAAAAAGCTTAGTAAATAGTTCTGGTTTTAAGGGATTCAGAGGGCCTTCTCAAAAAGTTTTTTTATAATATTGAATATTAATAAGATAATTTTTAACTGGAGATTTATTATTATTAATTATATTCTTAATTTTTTATTTTTTTAAATATATAATTTCTTTATAATATTGAATATATTATTAAGATAATTTTTAATTAGAGATTTGTTATCATTAATTATATTCTTAAATTTTTATTTGTTTGAAAATTGGTAAACATTTTAATAGAAAAAGAAACATTAAATAAATTATTTAAAATATATAAATTTAGGAGAATTTTAAATTCTCTAATAATATAATAAATCTTATTTAATAAAACTTAAAAAATAAGAATAAGAATTGAAAACAAATTTTTTTAATAATTGAAACAAATTATTATTAAATAATATTTAGATTTCATTATCACATGACTCATATCTCATACTAGTAACTATAGTCTTAAATCTAAGTGCAATCAATAATGTGTTCATTAAATGTTTATATAATTTCAGCTAACATATAAAATATGACCTAATTTTAAATTGAGATAAGAAATTATTCATAGGGCTAGTAAAGAACAAACAATCTGCATGGAAAGATATATATCAAATTAAGAGCACAATATAAGGATTATAGAGAAAAATATTTGTTAACAATTTATTGTAATGAGAAAATCTTTAAAAAAATATTAAAGGATAAGTTTATGTTATTTTTTTAATATCATAAATAATATGTATTATAGTAATTATTATAAATTTTCAAAAGAGAAATAATATCACTAGCATATATATTTTAAATAAATCTTTGTAAAAGATATCGAGAGATATCATTTTCAACGATATCTAGAGATATCATTTTCAACGATATCTCAACATCTTTGATATCAATTTATCTAAGATATGTATGTTAGTTATAAATATATTATAACATCTAAAATATATCTATGTTTAGTCATATAAATATCATTTAATGCAATGAGTGTCATTTGATACCACCCTATCGTTAGTTTAACTCTAGACTTACGTTAAGGCCTCTTTTGAACCTTATCCAGCTTCTATGTGCATCTAGCCCAAGCTCAGATATACCAAAAACCATATTAAGCCATCACCTAGATATTCCAAATCCTTTCTCACATGTGCTAGCCATCTCGACTATAGTGGGACCCATTTGATCTATAATGCAATGCATTAGCTTCTTTCACCCCAACAAATATATTTTCACTTCCCAAAGTATCTTAGGCTCAGTGTCGACTTATTTCATGTCTTGACTAGCATCATAACACTATATAAAGACTACTTTCATTCATTTATCCCTCTTATGAACAAGCTCATAAAAAATTGTAAAAATGAAGGTTATTAATCCCTATTTATTCATATATCCATCTACAACAAGGCCCAAAAAGTGAAGGTATAGTCACTGTTGTGACCAAATTCAAGGCTATAAAATTGAATAAGTCTAAAGATGGAGATTAGAGTGTTGCTACATAGATAATTTAGAAGGAGAACTTGCAAAGAAAGTAATCTCTTCCTAGTGAAACTTTTTGAATTTGCCTTTTTTCTTTTATTTTTTCATTGCACTTTTTGTAATATTATCTCATTGAAAATATATTACGTATGCCACTTTTTACTGTGAAAAGGGTGAAAATTCAATGTAAAAATATGAGATTTATCCTAGGAAGTTAGTTATGAATCATTTATGTCCTCACATTCATTATAAATAGGAATGAAATTCACTGTAAAAGGACTTCTTTATACTTGCAAGCTATTTTTGTATAAAGGAAGATAGAAATAAGACTATGTGCTTATTTATCAACATATACACATATATTTACAAGACTTTGTGTCTCATTATTTCTTTATGTGGATACATGTTATTCATATGTTTAATGTGTATCATTTCTTGTCTCTCTTAATATTATGAAATGTAATGTGAAATTTTCAACGTTCTTATAAATTGTATTCCTACAAGCAAAATAATATCCGAGTTTTCTTATTTATGCATGTGCCCATCTCTTCCTTTCTTTCACAATATTCTTATTCCCACTAATATTTTAGTTTTAAATGCAAAACCTCAAATCTAATTTTTTTTGTCATATTGTAAAATTTCTTTTCAATCATTTTCTTGCTTTCAATAAAAGGAATGTCCCTATATAATAAATAAGATATTATTTTTCCCTTTTGTCGTTGACAAATCCCTCTTTTTTCTTAGACATAAAATAATTTTCCAATAGTGTGACATCATTTTCTTATGTTTTTTATATGTGTTTGATATGACATTACTATCATATGTGCATGTTATGTGGTAACGCAAACTCACTATCTTATGTTCCTTATATGCACCTAATGTGACTCTAGTGCCTAAAGTGTTTACTCTTGCTTGGTCATATATTTGACATGTCTTCCATTGTGATTGTCCTACTTGATTTTTTTAATGTATTTTATGATGTCATGAGTTACATCATTCACAATGTTTTGATCACTTTTCCTAAGTTTTCATGATATATTTCATGCATCCATTGAGGGGAGAAAGAGGGAAAATCTTATATTCATGTTTTGCAAATTATTTTAATTATTATATCTTGAACCAATATGGAATACATTGTTTTTATCTTACAATGCATATATCTTGGGCCCATATGAAGAATATTACTTTTGATTTTACATTTTTTATATTATAGGGTCATATGAAGCAACATACTTATGACATACATGTTCTTAAAATTATATGTTTATATGTTATACACCAATGATTTTAAATATTATCTTACATGGAGTGTGTTTCACTCATGTTTTGAAATATGTGTTTCACTAGTTCATTTTAAATCTTAAAATGGGGGCATACATCCATCCATATGCCACTCACTATATATATCTAGACTCCAACTAATTTTATAAAGGGAGAAACACATAACAATATGCTCTCCTATAAAAAGAGGCAATCAAATTTCACCCATGCTCTTCTAACAAGATATACCCAAAACATGCATCGTATTCTCACAAATAGGATGTTTTTAGGATCTTATTTAGCATTGTTTTAGCTGGTCATTAGAATTTTGGTTTCGCTTTATTTTTTGTCAATAAAAACATGAATAAAAAATTTCTTTAGGATTTACAATATTTGGAGACCTTGTCTTCATAGGGGTATTATACCCATCTCCTAGTTAATATAGGTATATCACTTGTAATTTCTTATATTTTATTATATTAATGTTATTTGAATCTCACCCATGTGCATGTAGAAAAAGACAAAATATTTTTGTGTAGCATCTCAGGGACATGGACTTTGATTATGGAGTTCCATGCATACAAAATTTTGTATCCACATATCTTCCTTTATTTTGATACATATATATAGACACATCAAAGTAGGGGAAAATGTATATATTTAAAAATGTTTCCTTGGAATTTATTTTTCATTGAATTACATAATTCTAGCAATTTTTTTTACTTTTCGATTATTGGTCCAAAATTATTTGAACACAACTGTCAAAAAAGTTAATAATTTTTTGTAATTTTAACTGGAACTTTTGTACAATCTAGATATTGTTTGGGGATTACACTACAGTTCATACAAGGTTTTTCGTTTCGCACATATTTATAAAAAAACTAGGAATTGTTTATCATTTTAGCTAGAGCACATATACAATCCAAACATTGTTCAAAGTGTACATATTGAGGACAAATTTCTTTGTTCGACACATATATTATGGGTCAACTTTGTCTGATATCTACATGTACATTTTTAGTATTAGATTTTGATGATTATCACCAAATCTTATGGTATTCAAAATGCATTTCTAAACCTTGCATATCACCTCTTTTCTATAATTTTAAAATTAATTAACTAAATTATTATTGTTTTATGTATATGATTCATCATTGTTAAATATTTAAAGGGTTTTGTATTGTAATATTAATATAAATCTATTTATTTATTAAAACCATGAAATGTGTAGAATTCGGTCAATTCATTATGAGTTTTTGAAAGAAGAAGACTCAAAGCAAACACAACCACTAATCTAAATAAGCAATTTTGAAAAGTAGCGGAGGAATATTTTTTTTAGCTAGAACAATTTCAATGTTGAGGCAATGAATAAATTAAGTGACATACACAATGTCCTTTGCAAATTCAAAAAGAGTCTTCCCAAGTTCTTCAAAGGGGTTAATGAGATGGTAGATGTTATGGAAACATGGTTGGTACATCTTTCAGACACTATCATCCCAAAAAGTGAAGGTATAATAACTGTTGTGATCAAATTCAACGCTATCAAATTGAAGAAGTCTCAAGATGTAGATCAGAGTGTTGCTACATAGACAATTTAGAAGGAGAACTTGCAAAGAAAGTAATCTCTTCCTAGTGAAACTTCCTGAATATGCCTTTTTTCTTTTATTTGTTCATTACACTTTTTGTAATAATATTTCATTGAAAATATATTATGAATGTCACTTTTTACTATGAAAAGGATGAAAATTCAATGTAAAAATATGAGATTTATCTTAGGAAGTTAGTTATGAATCATTTATGTCCTCATATTCATTATAAATAGGAATGAAATTCATTGTAAAAGGACTTTTTTATACCTATAAGTAATTTTTGTATAAGGGAAGATAGAAAGAAGACTATGTGCTTATTTATCAACATATACAAATATATTTACAAGACTTTGTGTCTCATTATTTTTTTATATGGATATGTGTTATTCATATGTGTAATTTGTATCATTTTTTATGTCTCTTAATATTATGAAATGTGATGTTAAATTTGCAACCTTCCTATATAAGTTTTATTCCTTCATGCAAAATAATATCTAAATTTTCTTATTTATGCATGTGCCCATCTCTTTGTTTCTTTCGCAATCTTCTTATTGCCAAAAATATTTTAGTTTTAAATGTAAAACCTCAAATCCAATTTTTCCTTGTCATATTGTAAATATTTATTTTCAACCCTTTTCTTGCTTGCAATAAAAGGAATGTCCCTATATAATAAATAAGATATTGTTTTTCCCCTTCATTGTTTACAAATCACTCTTTTTTGCCTAAGTGGAACATAATTTTCCACTAATATGAAATCATTTTCTTATGTTCTTATTATGTGCTAACTATGACTTTACTATCATAAGTGCATGTTATGTGCCTAATGTAAATTCACTATATTATGTGCCTTATGTGCGCTTAATATGACTCTAGTGTCTAAAGTTTTTGTTCTTGCTTGGTCATATATTTGACACGTCTTCCATTATGATTGTCCTACTTGGTTTTTTTATACGATTTATGCTGCCATGAGATACATCATGTACAATGTTTTGATCACTTCTCCTAGGTTGTCATGATATATATCATGCATCCATTGGGGGGAGGCAAAGGGAAAATCTTATACTAATGCTTTGTAATTGCTCTAATTATTATATCTTGAACTAATAAGGAGTATATTGTTTTTATTTTACATTGCATATATTTTGAACCCATATAAGAATATTACTTTTGATCTTAATTTTTTTATATTATAGGATCATATGAGGCAACTTACTCATGACATATATGTTCTTAGAAATATACATTTATATGTTATACACCAATGATTTCAAAGGTTATCTTACATATGGTGTGTTTCACTCATGTATTTTGAAATATATGTTTCATTGGTTCATTTTAAATCTCAAAATGGGGGCACACATCCTACTCATTATATTTATCTATATGCTTGTTGGGAAATAAACCAGAAGCACACAATTTGATTACCAAACCAAGCAACTTAATATGCGGAAATTAACCAGATTCACCAAGTAACTAGAATTCAGAATAACACAGCATATGAGAGACAATGCACAACTTGTATTAACACTTTATACAGAAAAGAATACAATAAAGAAGATGCCACTTCTTCTCCACCACCTCTTCAGAGGCTCGCCACACCTCAAGTGAACAGTAATTCTTCTCCCCAAAGCTCTCCCTCTCAGGTCCCAACACCCAACTCAAATACAGAGTTGGTGTTCACCTCCCGTGCTCCACGCACAACACAAGTGCTCCACGCACTCCACAAGCACTCCACGTGCTTCACAAGTACTCAAGGTACTTCAAGTAGATCTCCCATGAACCTGCAATAACCTGCACTTCAACAGACCATACTTATGGAAGGAACTCCCTTGCCTTCCTCTTAGCTCTATCCGAGTACACACCTGTACTCCAAGTAGATCCTGCCTGATACTGCTCCCTGTTGTGTTGCTGTCTATATGATCTTGCACACCTGTAAATCAAACAACGGTTCTGCTCACCTGTGAACCTTGACCTTGCACACACATACACCTACAGATCAACGATCTTACTTACCATGTAGATCTCCTATATAGGCCATGCAACTGTGACCAAGATCCTACACTCCTGAAGAATCCAGCTGACTCTCCAAAACCAGCACCTACACCTGGTACTGTGGAACTAGGAGGAACACCCTTGCTCACCTCACACACAGAAGGGACAAACTTTGCTCAACTCAAACTAGAACACTTTTCCAATACAACCATGAGTCTATTATATAGATCTCATCCAAACAATAATTAGACATCTAATTACAATAATTAGATCCGCAGCTCTCAGTCTATAATTAGCCCTGACCATGCAAACACTTGGTTCGTCAACTAACTGCCCGTAATTAACTCGCAGTCAAACCACACAGGCGACCGACGTCGGTCCCTGTCTGCCTGGAGGTGACCGACGTCGGCCGATATATGACCGATGTCGGTTGCTTCTCTCTGCTATCCTACCGACGTCGGCTGATCAGACCGACCCCAGCTTCTCTGCAACTCAACAACCTTCAGCAACCTCCTCTCCTGTTTGCATTTGTGAAGCTTTTAGCTCCATAACCTAACAATCTCCCACTTGGAGATAAACAGCTGCACTGTACCTGTACCTGTACCTTGTCTAATCTGTTTCTTGGTTTGTATCCCTCTTCAAGCTCCCACCTGAAGACAACCCACCACACATCCCGTGGTGTACCACCTGTCATCCGAGTACCCTGCCACATTCGAACCTACAAACACATGTAGTGAAGTCCTGACCCTGCATGTATACCTGCTGCTGGTCCCTCTCAAATCCCTGAGAGCCCACTTCCCTGAATTGGCTTCTAACTCTCTTACAGCTCCCACTGCATGGGAAAACTCAGGTCTATACCAGACCTCATGTGATTTCGGACACTATACCTGTCCAGCCCTTAGTGTGCTTCGGCTCTGCATCCTGAACCTCACCAACACCTGATTCACATCAGCTCCCACTCGAGACAAAATCAACCTGTGATCTCCATGCCTCCCATGTCAAAGAATTTCGCTGCTCCAAACTCCTCATGACATGCCATTGAACTAATCTTACCCTTAGCTCAGCAAAACCCTGTATGTACAAACCTGCTATAGCAAAACATACCATCCACATACAGCAACAGAATGATGTCATGACCATCATCCCCCTGGTAAGTCAAACCACAGTAGTTACCCTGACATCGACTGAAGCCATGCTTCGTCCTCCACCTGTCAAACCCGGTACCACTGTCCTGCAGCTCCTCAAGACCATATGACCTGGTCTTTCGTCTCACATATCCGTTCTCTCTATTCTTCTACTAAGGCATCCATTCGTCTCTGTGCTTTCATCCAGCTGGCAAACCTACCAAAACTCCTATCTGGTTCTGCATCATATACCTGCCATGCTCCCACCTGTTTCCTGGATCCTTCCTGCTTTACAATCAGCAACAAGTATGAAGAAGAGGAACACGAATTTGAGGGCCTACTTACACCTTCAATCCTCCATATGGGTGTTTGAGACTCCTTGACAACATGCTGTCCACCCAAAATTTGTTACAGTGACCGACCTCAGCCACCCCACAGTCTGCATCTGACCGACGTCGGTTCCATGCGTCTGTCCCTGACTACCGACCCTGCGGTGTCCCTACTGCCGACGTCGGTCCTCCTGACCGACATCGGTCTTACATACTGCCGACGTCGGTCCCATGACCGACGTCGGTCTTACCCTGCCCGACATCGCCGGCTTCGGTCTGCACATGACCGACATCGGCACCTGTCTGTTCGACGCCGGTTCCTCCTGACCGACATCGGTATCTGTGTTCGCCTGTGAGTGATGACTTTTTACCCGCGAGCTCCTTTGAATCAAAACCCATGTCCAAACTGCTCTGCTCAGAAGTATCCAGCACCATCCACTGATTTCTGTCTGCCATCTCCTCCAAGAACACCAAGGATTTCCAGTTCTTAAGCCTGTCAAATATATCTGTCTTCCGCTTAAGAACATGCATCTCCTTCCTGCTCATGTGACCAAGCCTATGAAGCCACGTCTCCGCAACAGAAGAAGAATCAATAATATAAACAAGTAGATAAATTATACCTATTTTCTTACCACCAACTAATTCAAGTGCTACCGCTGTGAGAGTTCTTGTGCATCTCTCATCACCCAATCTTTCTGAAGAAATTAGCCATATCTCCAAACCTGGGACCTGCATGACCTTCATCAACACCTGTGTGTTGGCCGCCTACAATTTCAGCTTCACTTCCCCTTTGCCAATTCTTTGGCAAGGCTCACCAGCTCCTCTACCTGGGGCTGCATGGAAAGAGGCAACCGAATCTTTTATCCAAGATTTAACTTTATCCAAGAAACCTCCCAGAGCATCCTGCTCTTTCTTTCCATAGGACCGTGAGTGACCATCTGTGCTTTTCAACTCCTCCATTCTTAGCTTACTTTCATCTGCCATTGCTCTACTCTCACTCGATCAGAAATCCCTGAGAGTGACCTGTAACCAAACACAACCCTGCTTCTTGCAACCTTAGCTCTGATACCACTTGTTGGGAAATAAACCAGAAGCACACAATTTGATTACCAAACCAAGCAACTTAATATGCGGAAATTAACCAGATTCACCAAGTAACTAGAATTCAGAATAACACAGCATATGAGAGACAATACACAACTTGTATTAACACTTTATACATAAAAGAATACAATAAAGAAGATGCCACTTCTTCTCCACCACCTCTTCAGAGGCTCGCCACACCTCAAGTGAATAGTAATTCTTCTCCCCAAAGCTCTCCCTCTCAGGGCCCAACACCCAACTCAAATACAGAGTTGGTGTTCACCTCCCGTGCTCCACGCACAACACAAGTGCTCCACGCACTCCACGTGCTTCACAAGTACTCAAGGTACTTCAAGTAGATCTCCCATGAACCTGCAATAACCTGCACTTCAACAGACCATACTTATGGAAGGAACTCCCTTGCCTTCCTCTTAGCTCTATCCGAGTACACACCTGTACTCCAAGTAGATCCTGCCTGATACTGCTCCCTGTTGTGTTGCTGTCTATATGATCTTGCACACCTGCAAATCAAACAACGGTTCTGCTCACCTGTGAACCTTGACCTTGCACACACATACACCTGCAGATCAACGATCTTACTTACCATGTAGATCTCCTATATAGGCCATGCAACTGTGACCAAGATCCTACACTCGTGAAGAATCCAGCTGACTCTCCAAAACCAGCACCTACACCTGGTACTGTGGAACTAGGAGGAACACCCTTGCTCACCTCACACATAGAAGGAACAAACTTTGCTCAACTCAAACTAGAACACTTTTCCAATACAACCATGAGTCTATTATATAGATCTCATCCAAACAATAATTAGACATCTAATTACAATAATTAGATCCGCAACTCTCAGTCTATAATTAGCCCTGACCATGCAAACACTTGGTTCGTCAACCAACTGCCCGTAATTAACTCGCAGTCGAACCACATAGGCGACGGACGTCGGTCCCTGTCTGCCTGGAGGTGACCGACGTCAGCCGATATATGACCGACGTCGGTTGCTTCTCTCTGCTATCCTGTCGACGTCGGCTGATCAGACCGACCCTAGCTTCTCTGCAACTCAGCAACCTTCAGCAACCTCCTCTCCTGTTTGCATCAGTGAAGCTTTTAGCTCCACAAGCTAACATGCCACTCATTATATTTATCTAAACTCCTATTACTTGTATAAAGAGAGAAACATATAACAACATTCTCTCCTGTAAAAGGAGGCAATCAGATTTACCCATGCTCTTCTAACAAGATATACCTAAAACATGCACCCTATTCCCATAAATGATTTTTTAACGATCCTATTTAACATAATTTTAGCTAGTACTTAAAATTTTGGTTTATCTTTATTTTTTGTCAACAAAAAATTAATCAAAATTACTTATAAGATTTACATGATTTAGAGACACTTGGCTCCACATGGGTATTACACCCATCTCCTAGTGAATATAGGTTTATCAGTCCCAATGTTTTAGAGATTTCACCGTATTATTATTATTTAGATTTCAGTTATGCATGTGCAGAAAATATATTTACAGCATCCCAAGTACATGGACTTTGATTATGGAACTTCACGCATATAAAATTTTGTATCCACATATTTTCATTTACTTTGATAAATATATACAAACACATTAAAGTAGAGGAAAATGTAGATACTTAAAAATGGCCCATTAGGAATTTATTTTTCGTTAAATTACATAATTTTAGCATGTTTTTTTACTTTTCAATTATTGGTCCAAAACCATTGTCAAGAAAATTAATATTTTTTTATAATTTTAACTAGAGATTTTGTACAGTTCATACAAGGTTTTTTGTTTCGCATATATCTATCAAAAAAGTTAGGAATCGTCTACCATTTTAGCTAGAGCGCTTATACAATCCAAAGATTATTTAAAGTATACACAGTGAGGACAAAGTTCTTTGTTTGGCACATATATTATGGGTCAACTCTTTATGATATTTATATGTACATTTTTTTATTTTTTATTTTTTTGACCTAGAGGTATTCCCGATCCCATTTGGGACATGATGATTCTACCTAGCGACCTTCATTGGGGCGAGCGGAGGCGAGACTAGTCCTCTAGGGGTTGGCGGTGGGACCTGCATGCACTGGTCAACGATTTTAACCTGGATCGCGAGAATCGACCCTAAGACTTATATGGAAAGAACCCAAAATCCTTAACAAACTATGTTACCCGTGCATATTAAATTTCAATGATTATCACCAAAGCTTATGATATTCAAGATTCATTTCTAAACTTTACATATCATCTCTTTTCCACATTTTAAAAATTAATTATTATTTTATATATATGATTCAATATTATAAAATATTTAAAAATAATAATATTAATATAAATCCATTTCCTTATTAAATCCATAAAATGTGTGGAGTTTGGAACACACTTGGTAGAGTAATAGTTTAGTGACAATCTTCCTTCTTCCAACCAAAGTAACTTTAATATGATTGAAGCACCCAAAGTTAAGTTGAAGCTTTGCCTATTCAAAGTCAAATTTGTCCTCTAATCACCACAACATATTAATTGTATATCATTGCAATTCTTGTTTATATTTTCTCTTAAAATTCCGTGTTTCTTCGATTCTGCGTAAGGGCGAAAAAATCATTCCGCGCACATTATTTTTTCTAGAAACGAGTGAATAAGCGGTAAAGAGACAAAACACTCGGTATTAGACTTGCTCTGTGCTACTTCGCGTAACAGCTTTTGTTGAAAGGAATGCCGCGTATAACACATTTTCAAGCTCTCTAAACCGACGTAGCAATCATTAAATTATTTATATATATATCATACATTGGCATTTTTTTTACAACTGGTCTCTACTTGAATTTCTGAACTTTCTCTGCATTTGTTAAGTTCTGTTGTTCATCAATTATGTCTACAGCGGATCACACAGTTAGAAATGGCGGAGATAAAATTACTTCCCAACTGACGCATGAGAAAACAGGCAATAAATATGATGATGTTGATAAATCAGCAGAAGATTTTATAGCCAAATTTCACCATTATTTGGAGATGGAGAGACTGAAATCACTGGAGCGCTACAAAGAAATGCTTGAAAGAGGAACTTGACGACAATAGAAATCTGCTATTCAATATTTTTTATAGAAAACAACAAAGGATTAAAAATCTGTCAATAAAAGGATCCCATTCTTATTTGATTTAAAATCTGTTTATTATATTTCATTTCATTGCTTCAATTGTGCTAATTTTGGAGTAGACGAGTTGTGTATCTGAGCGGTTGGAGTAGGGCTTCCCTTGTTGAATGGAACCTTAACAGTTGGGAAGAAAGTAGCTGACAAATTAATATAATCACGTGGGTTGGGTGCCTATATAAATATATCCTCTGCACTTTAGAAATGGGTTGATGATCATATGATAGATGTTTTTATGGCTTAGAGTACCTCCGCAAGTATAAATTCTTTATATGAATGGAGATTGTAAGAAAAATATATCCCTGTAAGAACAATAAACAAGCATTTGCTTGTAAAAAAAGAAAGTATTTTAATAGAAATGGGTACCTGCAATTTCTTACTACAATTAAACTAAAGCAAAACAAGAAAAATGGGTGCCTACAAAAACAATAGAACAAAAACCAAAACAAACATTTAAAAAAAGGGGTCCCTCTAGTTAGACAATGAAACTAAAGAAAAGCATTTTCCGAGCCATGTTTCAGCAAATGGAAAATAGGGTCTTCACTTTCCGTCTCAATCAACTCCACATCTTTGCCTACCTTTTTCAATGCTTCGTATGTTAGTTTTATGATCAGAATTGAAACAATTAGAAATTGCAACACAATGAATAATGAACACAACAAGATAAATCTGATTTACTCTTTACAAGTCTGCTCTGTCTTATAAATTATACTTATTATTGAATATATGTTTGTCTTGAACAATGAGGAATCATTATATATACGAGAGGAAAGAGACACATCTCTTCAATCTCCCTGTCGGCCTCCACCAAAAATGCAAGATGTTGGGCTGGAAGTGGGACCCTGATGCTTCTCCTCCAACATCAACACTCCCTCTCAGCTAGGGAGGATACTTCCAGTTACATAAGACATATCACCTCATTGTCATGTCAACTGCAATGGATGACATCCATCATGGCTCTCCTAGAGTGTGGAATCAAGGGATTTCACCTCGAACTTCTCTCACAGAGAAGAACTCGTTATCAAGGGATTTCACCTCAAACTTCTCTCACAGAGAAGAACTCGTTATCAAGGGATTTCACCTCGAACTTCTCTCACATAGAAGAACTCGTTATCAAGGGATTTCACTTTGAACTTCTCTCACAGAGAAGAACTTGTTATCAAGGGATTACTGATACTGAGACTCTTTCTCAATTAAGGTTGTATTCTCCACTATACCAAGCTTATCTCGAAAGTACACAAACTTTAACTTGGAGAGAGGCTTGGTGAGAATGTCTATCGTCTGCTCATCAGTGCTGATATACCTCAACTCAATAGCTTTCCTCAATACCATATCTTTGATATAATGGTATTTGACCTCAACATGCTTGGTTCTATCATGAAACACTAGATTGACAGATATCTTCACACAACTCTGGTTATCACAATGAATGATGGTAGGCTCCATTGATTGTTCAAACAATCCTGCAAGGAGTTTACGAAGCCATACTGCTTCCTGAGGTGCCATACAAGCTGCAATATACTCTGCCTCTGCTGTACTCAATGCTACAGATGACTTTTTCTTGTTGTACTAGGAAATCATAGCAGATCCCAAATTGAAGCAACAATATAGAGGTGCTCTTCCGATCAGAGACACACCCTGCCCAATCAGAATCAATATATCCATGCAGGTTCAAGTCTACACTAGAATAATATCTCAAGCCATATCCAACTGTGCCACGCAAGTATCTTAGGATATGCTTCACTACAACTAGATGTATTTGCCTTGGTTCATACATGAACTGACTAATTACACTCATTGCATAGCAAATATCTGGTCTAGTGAACCAATCATTTGTCTGTACATGCTAGGATCCACCAAATCTGAACTAGCTACAGCCTCTTTTAACTTCAACAAATTTGACTCCATCGGTGTAGACATCAATTTGCAATTCATCATACCAAATCTCTTCAATATGTCAATAGAATACTTCCTTTGACTTAGAATGATCTCATCTGGTTTCTGCCATACTTCTAAACCAAGGAAGTAATGTAAGAGATCAAGATCCTTCATTTCAAATTTTGAAGCTAACTCATTCTTCCATTTGAAAGTGAGGTGATCTTCTCTGGTAATAAGAAGATCATCAACTTAGAGAACCAAGATTAATGCTTCGCCATTAACTGCATGCTTGATCTTGAAGATCCACTTAGAAGAAATAATAATTTTTCCTTCAGGTATAGGTACAATATCCCAAACATCATTCTTGAGGATGGATTGATACTCTTCAGCCATAACATCTCTCCATACTTGTTGACTAGTAGCTTCCTCAACACTAGAAGGCTCAGACTCAATAATTTGACTCATTAATAACACATAATCTGAGAACTTATGAGGTCTCTTGCTTTCTCTAAGAGATCTTCGAGGAGTAGTATATTTTCATGCCTCTTGCATGTTTTCTTGAGTCCACCGAGGCCTTTTTCATACTATAACAATGTCACTAGGTCCATCAGTTGGTTCCAAAGGCTTAACTGGAACATCATCTTCTTTTGAATCAAAAACCTCCCTCTGAATCTCAGGAGTATGGTCAACTTCCATATCCTGAGGAGACTCTTGGTCTTCATTATCTATCTCCATATGAATGCTCTTAGATCTTTTGAATGTAACATCCTCTTCAAATGTAACATCCCTGCTGATCTCAATCAACTTATGACCTGGAATGTAAATTCTATAAGCTTTTAAAGTTTCACTATAGCCTACAAATATTCCCTTCTTGCCAGAAGGATTCAACTTAGTCCTTTTATCTTTTGGTATGTGAAAATACACTAGACAACCAAAGATCCTCAATTTACTTACTTCTGGCTTCACCCCTATGAAAGCTTCTTCGGGAGTCATGTTCTCTAAAATGTGGTGAGGGCTTCTATTCTGAACATAAACAACTGTATTAGATGCTTCAACCCAAAGGAAGGTTTGCAGATCTTGGTCATGAATCATAGCTTTGGCAGCTTCTACAATAGATCTGTTCTTCCTTTCTACAACACCATTCTGTTGAGGGTTGTAAGGAACACAGAACTCCCTCTTAATCCTTGCTTCAATGCAAAGGTTATGGAATCCATCAGAGGTGTACTCCCCTCCGTTGTCAGATCTTAGAACTTTGATCCTCTTCTCAGATAAGTTCTCTACTTGAGCTTAAAACTCTTTGAACCTCTCAAGTACTTCTTTAGATTCTTTAGATTTCAAGAAATAAATCCAAGTCTTTCTAGAGTGGTCATCAATAAAAATAATGTAATACAAGAAACCACTCAAAGAAGCAACTGACATTGGACCACATAAATCAAAATGAATGAGATCTAGAATATATTTAGATCTAATTTCTCTGCTATAAAATGGTCTTTTAGTATTCTTACCCATGGCACAACCTTTGCAAGTACCTTCATGCTCCTGGTTGAATTTTGGAAGACCCGTGACCATCTTCTCTGTGATAGGTAGAGCCCGAAAGTGTAGGTGAGCCAATCTTCTATGCCAAAGATCACACAAGCTTGAAAAATCATGTACTAATGCCTGAAGCGGACAAGTGATTAGCCTATAGAGGCTCTCATGTCTAACTCCAATTATTCGAGCAGTTTTGAAGTTGGAATTCTTCATCCACACAAGAACTTTGCCTTTGGAGAAGGCAACTTCATAACCCTTGTCTTCCAAGGCTAAAATGGAAACCAGATTTTGTTTGATGCCTAAAACATAGAGAACGTCACTTAACCTTAGAGTAATGTTAGATTTTAAGTGGAGAGTAGAGATCCCAATCCCTTTCACTGAATAGCTAGCATCATCTCCAATGATAACTTGTTCACTAGAATTTCTCTCCATCAAGTTTGATAAATGCTTCTTAAAACCAGTGATGTGTCGAGATGCACCACTATCAATTAGCCAAGTGTTGGTATCGGTAGGTACATTGCTTGACAATGCCGAATAGAACAAATATTCACACGATTCCTTTTGAGGAGAGGCATCATCAACATCTACAATGGTGGCTTGTTGCTTAGGCCTAGAGGGACAATGTTTGGCAATGTGACCATACTTGTCACACCTAAAGCATTAGATTTTGGAGAGGTCCATCTTCTTCTTGAAAGCGGGAGCACCATCAATTCCATTATCTCTGATCCTCTTGAAGAATACTTTCTTCTCATTCCTGCTTTTCTTCTTAAATGATTGAGAGGCAAGGACATGAATGTCTTCATTGGTAGAGCTTTGACCAATTCCTCTAGCGACCAATCTAGACTCTTCTTGAATGTAATCTACCCTCGATCGATCAAACTTGGGAAGTTTTGATCTTGCACTGATTCCTTGATTGTAGGATTCCCATGATGAAGGAAGGCCATTGAGAGCAAGCATGGTCAAGTCTTTGTCATCAACTACATGACCAATTGTAGAGAGTTGATTTCTTAATTCCAAAATCTTCATAAAGTAAGCAATAACTATTTCTCCTTTTGCCATTTTCACATGATGTAGTTGTTGCTTCAGTGTAAAAGCCCGGTTGGTGTTGTTGATTTCGTACATCTCCTCCAAGGTTTTAAACATGTACCTTGTCATCTTCAACTTCGAGACAATCGAAACAATATGATCTTTAACGGAGTCAACCAATATCTTCTTCACCTTGATGTCTTTCTTTTTTTCACTGCAACTTCTCTTCTTCCTCCAATGGTTCAGGAACTTTGGTTTCCACAAATTCAGCCATGTCATTTTCTTCCAAGGTGAGCATGAATCTAAACCTCCATGATGTGAAGTTGGATGCTCCTTCGAGTATATCCTCAATTTTAAGACTGTTCACCATCTTGACTAAAATAGGGATAGACAAGAGATATAAAGAATAATAGAGAGTATTGCTGCAATGACAAATTTGATCACAATCTTCTTCAAACCCGCTCTGATACCATGTTAGTTTTATGATCAAAATTGAAACAATCAGAAATTGCAACACAATGAATAATGAACACAACACGATAAATCTGATTTACTCTTTAGAAGTCTGCTCTATCTTATAAATTATACTTATTATTGAATATTTCTTTGTCTTGAACAATGAGGAATCATTATATATACAAGTGAGAGGAAAGAGACACATCTCTTCAATCTCCTTGTTGACAAAGAGACACATCTCTTCAATCTCCCTATCAGCTTCCACCAAAAGTACAAGACGTTGGACTGGAAGTGGGAGCCCGACGTTGCTCCTCCAACATCAACATCGTAATATTGAACGACTCTATATTTCAAAAAATCTTTCTTTGCAACAAACACAACAATCCTCAAATACATAAGACTGGAGGAATGGGCGTTTAATTTTATGTAGATCTATTTCATTGAAAAATATGTATGTGTTGTTTATGGATCCCTTACGTGGAAACTCCGTAACTAGAGATCCAGAAAGAAAAGTTTGGTTGATGTAAATACAATCTATACAAGTGGTTAAAGTCTAAGAAAACTTAACCAAGTGCCATGAACTCTTACAACAAGACTAAACTGTGACCGTTAAAAATACAACTAATGAAAGTAACGTATAACTTTGGTTCCCTCTCTGTAAAACTTTGACAGTATTTATTGACAGTTTTTAAAAAAATGACACCGTAAAATACGTTTTAAAACCCTAAAAACGTGCGGGACGGGCGTCAAATCTGAGCATTGTATGGGCTACTGCTTAACGTGCTATAATTTTAATGGTACCATTTAACGTATTGGCAGTTTCTTTGTACTTTAGAAATGGGTGCCTCGCAGTTTATTTGTGCTTTGGAATCTTCATAAGCCTCGATATTTGGTAATATAATATCATGAGTTAAAAAGAGATTCCAGGAGGAAATGACATCTCATATAGTTAAAAGATTGTCTAAAATTAGATAGTGTTTTAAAGACGTTTGTAATATAGATTTTATATTATATAAATATAAAATTGACTCAAATATTATATAAATATAAAGTCCATTTAAAGATTAATTAAAATTAACACTAACATCACTTTAAAGTAACCTTTTAATGTTACCTTAGTGATAATAGGAGGTGATGTTGGGGTGACATTAATGTTAAATTTAGGTTGATGCCATCAATGTCAATGTTTGAAATATTGCTAATATTGCCTAGTGAATTAAGAGTCATGTTTACATGTGTCTTTATCTTGGCACTAGGTTTGACTTTAAGTTCATCACTAAATTTGATATTAAATGCAACATTAGGTATGACTTAAGTGCAACACTAGTTTTGATTATAAGGAGAATTTAAGTACGACATTAAGTTCTAATATAAAGTGACTTTAAGTACGATAATTGGTCCGAACATTAGTTCTACTTAAAATAACTTTAAATGCAACATTGATTCCAACTTTAAGTTAGACATTGATTTTGACTTTAAGTTGGACATTGATTTGAATTAAAATGTGAATTCATTTTTTAGAATTCTAATAACAATATAGTAATTTTAATTTAATTAAAACTATTGAATATTATTAGTTATAAAATATTGTTATTATATAATATAATTATAATTATTTTGTGTATCATTATATAATTATAATGTTAATCTCAATTATAACATTATACTTAAAAACAAAAATAGTGTAATTGAGAATTTTTAAGTAAATTTGATTGAAAACAGAAATTAAACATGTCATGACACAATAAAAAAATTAATCAAATACGATAATAACAACCCAAAATAATAATATAAATGTCATAATAATATAATAAAGTTAATAGTCATATAATGTCATGTGATGGACCCTAAACAACATCACGATCATGATGCTCAAGTACATTATCCTAACCATCAATAATCTCTTCTCAAAGATCACTTTAAATTAGACACTCTCTAAGCATCATGGTGTCATTAACCCCATTCCCTAAAGTTGGTTGGGCATAGAAGCATCATATGAAGATGGAACTCTTTAATATTTAAGATCATGTCATTCACAATTGGAACTCATAGATTAATTTGAATCTTAGACAATTTATCATAAAACACAAACCAATATTAGACTATATATATTCTAATCCCAAAGAATGTGTGGAATTAATCACTTTTTTTTTTTTTTTTTTGCTAAGATTGATATTGTTAAATTAATCACCCTCAAAGGTAAAAATTGCCCAAAAGTTCAATAATCTTTTTATTTGTGATGAGAACTTCTAAAAATAAAAAAATAAAAACTTAATTAATATAACATTAAAAAAAAATAAGACTTATAATTTTTAAACATAATTTTTAAAAATTAAAGAAAAAATGACCAAGTCACAGAAAAAATATTTACCTCCCAACAACAATTTTCCATACTCATCATAGAAATGACTTTAAATTTGTTACCTATGATTTAAATTTATTAGAAAATTTAAATTTAAGTGTTTAATAGTTCATCAAACATCTCTTAATTATATAAAATAAATATTAAAAAATTAAAAACTAAAAAAATTACATATTATTATTATATATATATATATACATACTTGAAATTAAAAATATATAAAATTACATACTATTATTATATATATACATACTTGACATTAAAAATATATAAAATTACATATTATTAGGAAAAAATGTTTTTTTTTTTTTCATAAAATTAAAAAGAAATATAAAATTATATAATTTGTCAAATTTTTCTTTTTCAATGTATTCTTTTCCTTATATTTTATATGATTATAAAATTACATATTTTACTAAGTTTGCTCTAATTTTAAATATAATCTCTAACTTTTTTAGTTTTTTTTTTTTTAAATTTTTACCAATTTAACATAATTTTTATTATTTATGGAATTGACTTACATAAATTTGGTTGAATATTAATATGAATATGATGAAAAAACAGAATAAAAATGACATTAGAGAGTTTCTAAATGTGTTAATTTGTGCCCTTCACTTGAGTTTGCTCCTCCATCTCCCAAGTGGTTGTTAAAACATCTACAATATGAAGCCAAAAATAATTTGAGATAGAGAAATAGCTATTTTAAATATTTTATGAGGAAACTTCAGCATGTTGATTTCCACTCTAAGGGAAAGAAAAATTGGGATGTACCTTCTTCAATATACCCCATTTATAACTAAAAAACAAAGACTATGTTTTTCAAGGGCAAACACAACCTTGGTTTCTAGTCTTTCTAGAGGCACATGGAATAAGTGAGAATGACACACTCTTGTTTTATTAAACTTAAGTAATTTTTCATAGTTTTTCAAATCTTCCATAGTTTCTTGAATTTTATGAACTTTCATTAATTTTTTTGTTTTAATTAATTTATTTGATTTTTTTTCAATTTTTTTTTTTGTATTTTCTTAAAAAAATTTAAATTTATTTTAAATTTTTAAATGTTAAACTGATTTTTTTTAAATTATTATATTTTTTTAAGTTTTTAAAAATTTCTTAATTTATTTTTATTTTTATTAATTTGTTCAATTTTATTTATTTTTTAATATTTTATTCATTTCTCTTAATTTTTTTAATACCTCTAAATTTACTTAATTTCTTTTAATTTTTATAATTTTTATTGAATTTGGTTAATTTTATCTATTTTTTTTGAATTTTTATTTATTTGGCATAATTTTTGAACTCCTTATATGAGTTGATTTTTTAGTAAATTTGAAAATTTTCATTATTTTTATCTAACTTTTCATTTCTTTAAATTTTAAAATTTTATCCTATTTTTTGTTATCTTCCTTAAATTTATTAAATATTTTTTATTTTTCCAATTTATTGTAAATTTCTTTAATTTTTTGAGTTTTCCTTATCTAATTTAAAACTTTATTGAATTTTCCCTAATATTTTTAAATGTTCACTAAATTGAATTTACATTAAATTGCTTTGATTCTGAAGATTTAAAATTTTCCTTAAATTAATCTAAATTTGTTGTACTTTTTAATTTTTTTTAAATCTATTAAATTTTTTTTATTTTTAATTTCACCCTAAATTTATTAAATTTTCTCAAAATTATCTCAATTTAACCTAATTTTCAATAAATTTGATGAATTTTCCTTAATTGTTAAATGTTTGTTATTTTTTTAAATTTCTCTTAAATTATTTTAACTAAGGAATTTTCTATAAACATCTAAAATTTTCCTTAATATGCTAAACTTATCAAAAATTGCTCTAAATTTTCTTGCTTTTTGAAGTTTTAAAATTTGCCTCTTTCCCCTTTCTTTTGTTTTTTCTAAATTTGATGATTTCTCCTAAATTTTCTCTATTGTTTAGAGTTTTCTTAAATTTTACTAAATTTCATCGTAATTTTTAAAATTTTCTCTAAATTTTTAAACTTTTTACTAAATTTCTTAAATTTTCCATAAATAAAATTACCCCAATTTAAAATGTTTTACCTAAATATGTTGATTTTTCCCTAGTTTTAGAAAATTTCCTAAATTTTCAAAATCTTACTAATTTTGTTGATTTTTTTCAAAATTACAACATTTTTTGGTAATTCTATTAAATTTTCTCATCATTTTCAATTTTTTGCTAAATTTCTTAAAATTTTGCTAAATCATCCTAATTTTGCAAATTTTCCTTAAATTTGTTGAAATTTACTTAAATTTATTGAATTTGTCATTAATTTATAATTTTTTACTAAATTTATTAAGAAAGACACTAATGGAAAAGGTGGAAAAATAAAGCAATGGAGTAGAATCGTAGATGGCAAAAAAAGTGAAAGCATAATAACAATAAAAAAATTAAAATTAAAATTTGGTTATGAGATTTTTCTTTACACTTTTTCATTATGAGTAAACGTTTTTTACTGGAGCTATGAACTAGTACTCGAACACAACTAAGGGCCCAATCCTTGAAACCAAAAAGAGCATAGAAGAAACAAAAATACGAAAAAAAATCCAAACCCAATAGGACAACACCAACAAGAAAAATACATTCCTTTAAGTGGAAAGTAGGTAAATCAATGTAGTTTACAGAGCTTCTGCCAAAATTCCATAAAGCATTAGTAATCTAACAACCAATCAATAGAATAAACCAAACTAAGAGAGATATGTCTGAAAATAACGCTACCATTAGCCTCAACCTAAATCCAATCTTCTCTCACAACATGAGAGAAGGTCCTTCATCATCCACTAGGAGTTGCCTCTCATCAATTCTTTCACTTCCATTCTTAGCCTTTCTACCTCAGGTGACTTTTCTTTTTAGCAAAAGTGCAAACAAGGGCTTTGCATCTCTTAGCCACAAACCTAGGAGGGGAGACAAAAGTCTTACCATAAAAAGGAAGAAAAGAAGAAGTCATTGGAGTAGAGGCTTCCTTTAAGGGGAGTCTTCCAAGAAGGGGAAGGGGGCTCTCAAGAAAGAAGGCTAAGGGGAGAAATTTGCACACTGGTAAAACATCCCTTGATTGCATCACCTAATGTCTTAGCAAGGGGAACACTCCTTCCTCCAGACTAGTAGAGAGAAGGAAGAAAAGGAAGATCGGATCGTAGATGAACACATCACCGCCCTATGCCGCAAGAGGTTGCATCAAAAATAGAGGAATGAGAGACCTTCATAATTAAAAAATTGAGTCCATTTTCCTTGTGAAGAGAACAAGAGCACCGAGTGGAAGAGAGGCTTGGAAAGATCAATGAGGGTACAAACTCTTGTTTTAGTTAAATTCACTCATTTCTTAGTTTTGGAAGTAAATAATGAAACTCATAAAAAGGTATGTAAAAGAATACCTAGTAAAGTGTGTGCATGATCCAGATGATGGTGGAAACTCCTCTTTAGCTAGGAGGAAATGCCCTGCAAATAAGAAAGCACTAAACAAAACTTGTTTGTTAGACAGTGATGAAGGGTGGCCTACCTAGTGTATGCTAGATCCAAGAAGCGAAAGCATACTAGGATGGTTATCAATCCACTCCCTGATAAAAATTAAATTTGATAATGGAAGGAAAAGATACTTGCATCCAATAACAAGAAAGTAAATGTTATGCAAGAAGGAATTAAAATGCTTGTTCTAAAAAATGATTAAATATCACAAAAGCAGGTCAATACTTATGCTAGGGAAATTGGTATCAGGTCAAAAAATTAGAATAAGTCCTATGATCAACCAAAAATAAAAAAATTTAGGTTTGACTAGGGCTAAGGGTATGAAAATAACTTGCTAGATTTTTATGCTACAGTCTACCGATGAAGGTCAGGTCAATTGGCTACGATTGGGATAATTGGTGACAGTTGGGTAACCAATGATGGTTGAGGTAACCATTAATGGGTGGGCTAACCATAGGTGGTTGCCTGTGTGTTTTGAGAGGATACTGAAGTGGAGTTATAGAATGATGAATAGGTAGGCGGGGGTTTTGATATAGGTTTGTGGGATGGATAATAAGATGTTAAGAGGTCTAGTTGGGGAAACGAGGTTAGAAATAAGATGAAACAATGAAAATAAGCACAAGATACCTATAACTCGATAGTGGAGGGTTGAGGTAATTTGGCTAGAGTGATGGTACTTCAGCTTTCAAAGGTGATGCAGATAGAGTTTTAGGTCTCTAATAATGTTGCTTGCTCATTGAAGGAATGTTAGGTACCTGCACAAGAAAATATGATAGCTTGGACACGAATTTTTTGTGGATTTCATATCCATTTCACTTCCTCTTCTTCTCCTTTTGTAGGATGATGTTGCTAATTTGGATGGAGCAAGTTAGTAATTTGATAGGGGATTAAAGTTGCCAATTTATGATGTTTTAAAGTTGATTTACTTCACACAAGGAAGTTGCTAAATTATATAATGTTTATCTTGCACTAAAATGATAATTACTTTAAAGCAATCTCAAGGACCTGACCATTGATGGTCAGGCTGACCGTTGATGATCAAGGGGGCTAAAATAAAATGATTTGAAGTAAGTTGAATTAAATGGTTTAGTTAAATGTGTTAAGTTAGGGATCAAGTTAGTAAATCATTCTAATTGACTAGGTGGTCCACTAGTCACAAAGTCAAGCAAGGATCAAAGAGGCAGTTTGACATCGAAAGCTGTCATGTGTAATTTTTGAGTGTCTACATTTTGCCCTTTTTGTTGTGCAACTTTGATCTAACAAGTTGTAGAAAAAAATAGATGGTTGGTCAAGGTCTGGTTTCTCCAAGTATGGGAAGGGGTGTTCCCCCTCAAACCAAGAGTTGAGGAGGTGAAAGTGAAATTGGGGTTAGGGTTTGATAAATGGTAAAGTGGTAATCATGATGTAGGTGACATAAAAAGAGGTTGGGCATTTGAGATGCAAACATGTGCATAAAATGCAACTAAGAGCGACAGTCAAGATCATGCAAAAACTAAAGTTTCCAATATTGGTAAAAATAAGGTCAATTCTAGAGGGACATATGATAGGGGTGATCGGTCCATAGTGTTGGTCAAAGTTAATCAAGTCAAGCCTATCAATCCATTTAGACAGGGTCGGTGTTGGTCACAAGTATCCATGATATGAAGTGCTCTTGTGAAATAACACAATTGGTCGGGTCATGTACTAGGTGGTGTAAAGTTTAAAAGTTCAACATGGCAAGGTTGGTCGATGCGGTCAAAATGACCATGCAAAGTCATCGCAAGACATGTGAATGGTCCAAGTAAAAAATGAACAACATCAAGGAGGACATAGAGTAATAGTAGATAGGTTGGGTGTGGGTTGGTAGGGGATGGCTAAGATGACTCCATATGTACTAAGCAAGTGGGTGTTTCCTACATAGTTCCATAAACATGAAATCCAAAAAGAGCTCCAAGCCAAATATAGTTCTTTACAATAGTTTAGATTTGAAGCAGGTTTTGTTTATTAAAAAAGTGGGCAAAAGACTAAGGGACCTAACCATTGATGTTAGGGTTGCCCCTAGGATCGACTATCAATAGTTAGGCAAACCCTAAAAATCTAAGGTCTAAAAAGGAAAATGGTAAGTCTTTTTTACCATTTGACTTTTGTTTGTTAGTGCTTGGAGCATTTTGTCTTTTGGAAATTATGTGTAGAGGTTATTGAGGTGGAGAAAAGTTAGTGATTGATATGCATGTGGTCAAGGTGATTACGTGATGATTAGATGGAGGGTGGATGAAGGTGTGGTTGAGCGACACCATGAGGATTCCACCACACCAGTGATCGTGAAATGAGGTAGGGTTGTTGTAAAACTCGATAGTATAGGTGAATTTATGGATGTAGAGCTATATTGAGTAGGTTAGAGTAGTGGGATAGGGTTTGCAAAAATGTCCTTGGGCTATGATGTCTTAGTTTTTGGGTGTGGATAAAATTGGCCAAATTAGTTGGGTACATTTGGAGGGGAAGAGTGTGTTGTAGTGGTGATGGAATGTAGAATGGTATTAGGTGGTTTGGTTTTGCTTTGAGGTGACTTTAGCAGTGTTAGGGTGGAAGAAGGTAGTAGAGTTTCACCACCAGTGATCATGCATAGTGATTGCCGGTAAAGAAGGCAGTAGAGTTTCACCACCAGTGATCATGCATAGTTATTGTTGGTAGTTTGACCTAATCATCGATGGTCGATTCTAGGGGTAAAAGGATCCCTAAGGACCATCGACAATTCAAAGAACCATCAATAGTCGAAGTGTTTTAGGGTAAGTTTAGTTAAAAAAGGAATGAGTGATGGTGCTTGGAATAGTTTTTAAAGTTTGAATGCTAAATATTAAAATGTGTTAATGTAGTGGTAAAGGTTTTTTAAAAGGGTAGGTGAAAGGTTGTGAAAGGTGGTTAAGATGTTAAGAAATTTTAAAAGCATTGTAAGAGATTGGTTTATGGTTGATAATATGAGATGCTTACAAGGGATGGTGGGTAGAGTGAGGTGAAAGACCTATCAGGCATTGAAAAATAATGTGTTAGGGTGGAGGTAGATAGCAATAGAAGGACATAGGTGTTTAAAATGTTTCCAAATAAAGGTAGAGGGTTGTTTTGAGTGTTACATGTAAGATATGTTGAAAATGGTAGGTGTAGGTTGATATTGGTTGTGATGTGAAAAATTAAGTGTTGATCCTAATATGATTGTTGTGCAAGCCCATGATCAGATTTAGATGAGGGATCGAGTCCCAAGGATCTTTGTCAAGGTTCAAAATAGGATGACAACAGAGGAGTGAAGGCACATGGAGATAGTTATCCTAGGGGCCATGATTCATCATCAACACCTACTATGGGATGTTGCCATGGTCATCGCACTCATCAAAAGATGGGACCCAATGATGAACACTTTCATGTTGCCAATTGGAGAGATAACCATCCTATTGGAGGATGTGACTAGGATCACATGACTACCCATTTGGGGGGAGCTAATCTATCATGTAGATAATGAGGATATAGATTATTATATAGACCTTTTGGGTTCTTTTAGTAATTCTACTTCAATGCTGAATCTTCTCTCAACAAGCTAACATGCTAGCCCTCTCATGCGAGAAGTAAGTCTCGCACGCTCACCCAAAGTGAGTAGCAAAAGATCAGTTCCTGAAGGCTTTATAGCACAATTTTATATGTTTGTTCATATTATGTAACATAGTTCCTAAAAGATTATTCATCACCTTAAATATACTACTATTATCCTTATTGTCCTAGATTCAACTATCATTATAACTAGGATCACCATTGTTATTTAATAGTAGCGGTAAAAGAAGAAAAATACCCTTATGTAAATCACATCCATCATTCAACCCTTTAAATACTTTATCATTCATAACATAATATGGAAAACATTGAGCTCTCATTAATAGCTGACTACATTTCAAGACAAATCATTATATTTATTTTCCCAAAAATTTCACCATGCAAATGATTATGATAGGGTGTTTTATACTTATTTTGTCTTGACCAAGTGTCATAATCCCAACTATTATAAGTAAATGACACATGAACTCCCAATAAATTGAGAGTCATGGAACTTACAATTAGTTGTTCCTATAGACTTGGGTCTCTGTGCCCCTAAAAGCTCATTTTATGCTATAGCCTGGTGACCAAGTGTTTCATTCCTTGTGAGCTGGTACAAAACCTATGATCAATGGGGTTGAAGTGTCCCACATAAAATTTTATTCTAACTACTTTACATCCCTCGCACTCTGCTTCCCACATGAGCCCCTAGGCTTTTGCATTTGTTCTGAGCCCCTGTTCTCAAGTCCTTCATGACACATTTTCTTTTGACTGGGTCCTCTCGCACTAGGTCTTATGTGCCATTATCCTTCCACACCCATCAAGTCTCATGATATTGGCTTTACACCATGGTCCTCTCATTCCATGGTTCTCCCGTGCCATGCCAATAGTTGTAACAAAATAGACAATGGTCCTTATACGATGTGTGCTAAGAATGAAATTAATACTTATCAAAATTGTGGTGCCACATCACCCACACTAATCTGTTAGTCCGTCCTAGACTATTTTACTCTCGCATCCTCAAGGAACTCAGGCCCTTTTTGCTTGCTTTCTTCAACTCATCCCAAAAAGATAAAGCATCGACAATTTTAATAGTTATTTGTTCAATGGCCTCCTTTATTGCTTTCAACTCCTCAGGATGAATTAAAGTCTTGATGTTCTTTATTTGCTCCTCTAGGCCTATGTTAACTTCCTTTTGGATGTCTTCTAATTCAAACACCTCCTTGTCAACCTTTCCTTGGAGTGTGGTAAAATTGGCATTTATTTGTTGATGATGGTTATTAATAGCATCTACCATCATTTCTACATCCTTAAATGCCTTAGCACGTTCTATGTAGTCTTTTATTAGGAGAGCGGCATCGACCGCTTATTGCCTCAAGACCTCTTCATCATTGAGCCAGGCCTTTATGACTTTATTAGGGCATGCCATGTGTGTAAAAATCTCATCCAAAATTTGGATTACTTCCCTGACTCTTCCTAAAGTGTTGTGACATATATCAATTGCAATGTTGGTTTGTTTTATGAGTTCATTGGACTCATTTCTGGGCGTGGTATGCTCTTTATTCTTTTTGAGCAATAGATCAACCAATGTCTCCAATTTGGCTAAAGCGTCCCCATCTAGAGCTATGCTATTTTCTATTGTTATATCTTCTTTCAAAAAAATTGTACAAAGGGTCAATACCCTTACCTTAGCCTTAGTGGTCTCTTGAAGTTGTTGCTTCAAAGAGGCTACTTCCTCGACTAGCACCTACTTTTGGGTGTATAGTTTATTATATATTTTGATGACCCTACTATATTTTATTTCAGTCATGCATGCATCTAACTCTGACAAAATATTATGGCATGTCACTTCCATGGCAAGTTTCAAAAATGCAGAGCTGGTCATCAATGGGGTGAGCCACTATGGATTGAATTTCATTAGGTTTGGAACACCTGGAGTGTCTAGGCCAAAATCAATGCAATCCAAGGGAATGTCAAAGTGAGGTTCTTCATTATACATTTCCAATAGGAAGGACAATTACTTCCTAGTTTCATGGGTAACATCATTAGGGTGGAACTGGTTCCATAGATAGAGTTGTTGGTCCTCTATGTTGAACTGATATCATTCACATAGTTTAGACATCTCTTACTATTCTAATTCCCCTTCAGTTTATCCCTTCCCCTTTTTTAGGTCTCGATCAAGTTTGCTCCTAGTAGCCATCCCATTTATTCCTAATTTTGTATGAGCCTGATCACTAGTTGGAACCTCCCACCATGGGGATGGAGTCTTCTATGGATCAGACTCTATATTTATTTGCTCTAAGGAGGGGTCCTTTTTGAGTGCTTTTTATGGGGAGGGTGTGGCACTGATTTGATGGTAGCCCTATGAGAAGGCAGAGGTGAAATTGGTTACAGTAGAGGAGAAGGTGTAGTTGAAGGTGGTTGTGAAGATCAAGATGGAGAAGTTGAGGTTGACAAAGGTGAATTATGAGAAGATCGAGATGAAGAAAGAGGTGAAAGGGAATGGTGTGGTTGAGGTTGTTATTGATGGTGGATTTGTTGAGGTTATGGGGGATGAGGTGTTGATCTAGAGGTTTATGCCTCCTCTATCTTTTGTCACTTTTGGGGGCCTTGTTGCCCACTTATTCTCATACTCAGTTCAGACTTTTTCTTCCATAATAGAATATAGGGAATCTATTCCCTTGGTTCCCCATCTTGAGGATGTAGGTTAGGGTATAACATATAGAATAGTTTATGTGCTTATTCTCTAACAAGAATTTTCTTTATTATGATGTTGGTCACGCTCATTTCTCTCCTTTTTATGTAGGCCTTATCAGGGTAAACAAACATCTTTCAGAGAGTATGACGCTCTACGGTGATATGTTCTACTTGCAATTTGATCGTTTGTGCATCATGAATTTTGTTCATAGAATCAATGAAGTAGCGCATTGAGAAAGCATAGGGCAACTTGAGCCAAGCGGAGAGTTCCCTTGATGGAATCATGTAGATCCATGCCAAAGAAAAATGTTGCTTCACAATAAATTTTGCTTGATCTTGAGTTTTAAAGGGAAAATCCTTGGGAATTTGTCATTCAGATCCAAATCTTGCCTTCATTCCATCAAAACAATGTCTCATATTCAACTTATATGTTGGAGTGATTTGGTGAGGGCAGGTGATGGCTTTATAGTGCTCGACGGGGGATTTGTTAGTGGGGGAATACAATCACTTCAAGGATTTTAAACTATAATTGGGCACTCTAATTTCATCAAACACCATCAATTATAAAATTGCACCCCAAGGAAACTAGAATTTAGGTTTTTTATGCATCTTTTTTACATCTTCAATTATCCTCTGGGGAAAGTATAGTGCCTAGTTGTACCATACTCCCTGTACTACTTGGTTTTCTATGTGTAGGTGGGTCATACCCACCTATCAGTCCCTCCAATCTTGGTAGATATGATCTGAGCTACTACCCTTAAAGTAGGATCTTGTAGGTCTGTGATATGCATCACATGTCCCTACTTTTGATACATGAGTGCGGTGGTGGTCTGCTAAATTTCCTTTATGTTTGCCAAGTCATCCAAGACATTTAGTCCTATGTATTGGAGTCTTGTTACCTTACCCTCTCCGCATTGATATTCATGTTGCACCTTATGAAATAGATATAATCTTCATGAATGCATGAGAGGAGGAACTAAATGCCTTAGTAGGCTTTCCAAAGTATGGTAGTTCAAAGAATTGGAAGAGGCCAACTTTGTCCAGTTGGTTCTTGATAGTGAGGCCATAAACCCATTGGTTTCATGTGTTGGTGGTCTAGCCCTGATAATCATTTTATAATTAGAATTAATTCACTAATTGATGATGGTTATAATCAAGAATGGTCACATTTGCCACCTTTGAAACCTGGTTCTTGATGCATAAAATTGACTCGAGGTATTGCATCTCTTCAATGTAAATGATTGGCAGGGAAGATGGTGAAGCAGTCTGTGATGAGAAGGCCTGCCCCTGCTTTCCTTTTTTAACCATTTTGTCTACTTTTGCACACTTGCTATGAACTCTTATGCGCTGCTCCTACCTTGGTGTCTTTCATAAGTTTTCCAAAGGCTCCTCTGTTATAGGGAACTAATCTTCACCTAACTCTTTATCTTTAGGAATGGTTGGTAGTTTTTCAATTGTTTTCACTTTTTGCTTTGGTTGTATTACCCATCTAGGTGCTTGAAGATTAACCCTTGGTCATCTCACATTCCCAAATGAATACGTGATGGTGTTTAACTTGGCTCGACTCTCTAGCTTTACACTTAAATAATGGTAGAATCTGGCAACCTGCAACAACTTTTACCAACAATGGCCTTGACCTAATTCTATACTTGGTTTGCACTTATCTACCTCCACTTGGAAATCGTGTTCACATCTATGTTTAGCTCTCAAACACTATTTTACTATGAGATTGACTTCATCTCTAGTTTTTTGGTTCATGTGTTGCTCTAGTTCATTTATCGTTGGAATATTTTAGCAAGGTAAAATGTAAAATGGCCTTAACATGGTTATTTATAGGTTCCTTGTCCATTCTACCTCATTAACTTCTTTCCTCTCCTTATCATTTCCCACCATAAATATGTATCTTCTAACAGTCTCTGTACTAGATGGTCTAAATTTCCCTCTCTTGGTTGTGCAAGTAATACACCAACTGTTGTTCCAGATGTGTCAACATGGACATGGAATGGTTTTGTCCAATCTAAAAATTGTAAGATATGAGCAGTAACTAGTCTTTATTTCAAGGTTTCAAAAGTTTCTTTACAAGAATTTGTGCATATAAACTATTCATTATGCTTTAATAGTTCTTCCAAGGGCACTACAATCTTGGCATAACCTTGAATGAACTTTTTGTAGTAGCCCATGTGTCCCAAGAATGCATGTACCTCTCCTTGGGTTTTTGGCACTAGTAGTCGTAAAATGATAAAGACCCTGGTTGGATCTACCAAGAGTTCCTCTTTACAAATGATATGACCAAGGAGTACGCGAAATGGTGTCACAAATAGGCATTTCTTCAAATTCAAGGAAGTTTGTAATACTCGGCAGCGCTCAAGCATAAACCTCAGATTGGCACAGTGGTCTTTGATCAGCCCATATATTGTCCAATCATCTAAGTAGACTTGAAGAAACTTATGGATAAAATCTTTAAAAGCCTCTATTGCTACCCATGAAAATATTGTTGAGGCATTTTTCAACCCAAAAGGCATGACAGTGTAGGTAAAAGATTCCCATTAAGTAGCAAAAGTGGTCTTGAAGTGGTCTTCCTCAGCTATTTAGACTTGGTGATATCTTGAGAACCTATCAATAAAGGAGTATATCTCATAACTAGCAATGCCTTCTTTCATGAAAGGCATTGGAAAAGGATCAGTGACATAGGATGCATTCAAAACATGGTAATCCATGCAAATATGAATACATCTATCCTCCTTAATACTGATTACCATAGGACTCACCCAGTCAAATTCATGAATAGGAATGATTATTCTGACACAAAGCATGTTGTTTATCTCTTCTTTTATGTGTGCTCAGAGTTTAGGAGTCATCCAGTATGGGAATTTCTTCATAGGATGAATGCCATCAATGAATTTTATATGAATTTTCATGAGAGAAGGGTGAACCCCTTTCATTTCACTATAGTTCTTTAGAAACACATCCTGATATTCTTTTAGGAGCTCAAAGATTTTTAAAATTTATATCTCAATCTAATAATTGCCAATAGTCACCAACTTAGGTTCCTACTCTATGCCAATGTTTAGTTGAATAGTTTGAAAGGGCTCGTGATAAGGATTATCCATAGGGAAATTAGTGTCTTGAATAGTTCATGAGCTAGTACTTGTGGGAACATACAAGTTACTCAATGGATTGAATGGAGTGGATCCTTCCCCTTCATCTACTTGAAAGACAAGCTTTTGTTTTCCCAAGGGGATTTTTTCCTAACGCTCTTCACTAGAGATTACCGGTGATGAAAGAGGTAATTGTCTAAGAGGATTATTGTATAAACTCATGGGTCCCTCTAGTTCATGATGAATATGATGTAGGTGATCTCTTATCAGACTCAGATCTCCAATTATTGCTTCGCGTATTACTTGAAGAGAAAGGCACAAATCCATCCTTGGTGAAGAGTAAGAAAGCACGAATGTCATATTCTCCTTTAATAGATACCAGAACCTTGTTCCTCTATGCCTTTCTTTATTTATGTACCAAGCCCATGCCCAAGAGTGAAAGGTTCCATAGAACATATGGACCCATAGGTATTTTGGTAAAAATGTTTCTTCAGCTCACCATATCATTTCACACGACCCTAGGTGTGATTTAGGTGCTTCCATACTACTATATCTAAGTGTACCTCCAATATTATTATCATTGTGAAATCTATGATGTAAAGTAGCTCACACTTGATCCCAATACAATATGCACTCTTTATGGGTTCACCACCTTTAGGTGGTGGTGTTATCGAAAATGTGGTCTAAGGAACTCATCCATTCATTTTCAGTATTATAGAACTCTTCAAGGCACTAGATGAAACTACACACTTCCATTTATCCTTGAAATTATGGAGCCTCATTAATTCTTTCCAAAGGTGGTCCCTCCAATGGTCCTCTCAAGGCTAAGCCCATGAGGTGCATAAATTTGTGACATTTAAGGAACCAGCATGGAATGTCTTCTATATGGATGGTGTTGCATAATCTTTCAGAGAGATCATAATCACCATGGGCCCAACAATTATAGACATTGCTTGTGGTATCTGAAATAGATTGGTTGTCTTCCCAATGAAGAATACCATTTGGTATAAGATCATGTTGGTCATCATGTCGAGCAATCACATTATACAAATTATTGATGTCTTCATCAGTGCTTATGGGTTTAATATAAGGTGGTCCTTGTGCTTGGTCTCGGGGAATTATCATGCATTGATTAGTATTTTCAAAGCTAATGGACCAGTTCTTAAAGCTTAAATTTGCATGATTTTCATAGCACTAAGGTTTTATAAGTAAGGGTAGATAATCATCAGCCTCTACTAACTCCAAAACCTCAAATTTTGCTTTGAAGGGATCTCCAAGTATTTCAACAGTGTCTTTTTAAGGACTCCAATAAGATGTGCACGAGTCCTATTTGCCATGAACAAGACATGAGGTGAAGGCTGCAAAGATGGACTAGACATTTTCTACCAGACATCTTTAGTGAGAACATTTACTTTAGTGCTAGTATCCACTATAATATCCTGGATTACCCATCCGTTGATAACAACATTAACTAATATTTCTTCATCTTTTGAGGACATAGAACTAGGACTTTCCTCACATTGAGCATGATTTAAATATTGATCTTTACCTTGTCGACTTAGTTGAGTATGGGTTCCATTTAGTATGTGATCTTGACCTTTAAACCAAGTGCTAAGTTATGGAATGATGTTTTCATCAAGTATGTGTTTGCATAGTTCTTGAAAACTATCCCTCATTACTAGAGGTTTGATTTTCCTTTGCACTGTGGTGTGTTGTGTGACTTCTCGGTCCTTAAGATATTAAGTTTTACCTTGGAGATCATGTAGAAGTGCCATTGTATGTTGAAGAACATCCTTTTTTTGAAGTGCATCAATGTATTTTCATGCATGAAGTTCTTCCCTACGTACCTTTTCAATTGGGTTGGATGTAGGTTGTGTTTGGCCTCTGCTACGCATGGTAATATTGACTTGGTGTACAATAGGGATGGTTGGTCGAGTGCACCATTATGGTTTATCTATATGGATCATACATGTAGCTTTTTAATTTTGGTCCTTTGTAATGGCTACATATATATTTGAGCATTCTTCTAACCCATGGTCCTTTTTGCAGTAAGTACAGGTAGGGTATTTTGAGCAATCCCTCTGATAATGGTCTAGAAAACCACACTTATAGAAAGTCCTTGGTAGAAACCTACGGACTCATCCTCATCCTCTTCCATTCCCATGATATCCATCATTATCTTAGGAAATGAATGAAACTTGGCACGTGACACGCGCTTGAGCCTCATAGATATTAGTAATCAATCGACACTCATTGGTATCATGAGTATAAGCATCACAAATTTTACAATATACAGATACTTTAGTATTCATGGCTTTTTACAAAAGTGGATAGGAATGAACATCATGATCATTAAAATAAATCTCATAGGTTTGTTTTAGGACTATACATATGTTCTTACATGGGCAGTTGTTTCTTGTGTGTCCTTCAATTTTACAATTGGTACACCAAACACCACTATGTGTCTCATGTGCATTATTTTTCATTAATTTTTCAAGTGGAGAAGCCATAGATGCTATTTGTTCCTCCATAAAGGGACTAATTCTAGTATCTATACTTCTAACCACTTCAATGAATAGTACAGACTCTAGAGCCTCTCACGCATTGGTGAAAGTTCTATGTGACAAGGTCTGTCTAAAAGGTAGTAATAATCCCCCTATGAACCATTATGCATGTTTGGCATGATTGATTTCAAATAATAGCTTAGAAAGAAAAGTCTTGAATTGAGCATCATATTTCTGTACACTCTCTGTAAGTCCTTATTTTATGTCTTTTAGCGTGTTATACTCTGTTACTCAAACTCTAGAATATCAAATTCTTGTAGAAATGTTGCTTTGAGCTTGTCATAGTTGACCTCTACTTGTTTGGGGTCAAATATATGATACCATTTATGTGAATATTCTAAAAGGGTGGTTGCAAATAGTGTTTACTTTCACTTAGAGGATGTGATACCATGTGCTCTCTAAATTAGTTCACACTTATAAACATGCTCAGCTACATTTTCCACCCCTTGATACTCAGGTAGGTGCAACATCATTTCATAATAAACCATAGGTGGTTGAAAAATTATTTGTTGAAAATATCTAGCTCCTATTCCTGGAGGGGGCCCACTTCCTCCAGTACCTCCTCCTAATCCTCCTCCAGTGCCTCCACTAGCAATACCCATGTGGGGAGGCATGGTGGAAGGGTGATTTCCTAAATTGGGGCTGGTATTCAAACCTTGGCCAGATCCTCTAGGCATTCCAAGCTATGCCATGGATTTTTTTTAAAAAGAACAAAATATAGATTTGATGTTATTTCCTGATGGTCTAGTCTTAGTTTTTCATATCCATTCAACCTCTAAATCTGTACTATTTGTATCCCAATTCCTTACTTGTATCTTATCTGACTTGATAGCATGAACATGCACTATGGTGGGAGAGCCTAGTTGATTCATACTGGTTTCATCTCTGATGATACATCCCATTTCTTCACAAGATAATAGTGACAAAGGTTGTGGCCCATAAGCGATGGATTCCTCATGCACGTCCAGCTCCCTACGGCTCTTCACAGTGCTTCTTTAGTGTTTATAATATGTTCCTATGTCACTAACTCCCATGATCCTTTGTCAAGCTTTATCGTACTTTAATTTCTATAGTGCTCACTGACTTCCTACCATGTTGAAACCATAACCCTAAATCAACCAATAATCTCTCCTCTAACTGTGCAGCTCATACACGTGAGGTTTTAATCGTTCATGGGTAATGTTTCCAACCCAAGATCAATAATGAGCTTTTTAATTTTAGCTAGAAATAATGAAAGATATTGCCCCCTTGGTTCTCATAAAAAATCAAACTTGGATTCCTTAGGACATGAAAATGTGGTCACAACATATTCTAAGATGTAACTATTTCAAACACCTTTCCACCAATAATCAATCACTCATGTCTAGGGAACTTTCAATTGTGTTAAACTCTTATGTCGTTCTGGTGTCCATGATTGTCTTCATCTAAGGTTTCAGGATCATTCTTGAGCATGTGCTAAGCTCCAAGAATGTAAAAGAACAAGCACCTCAAAGAAGAATGTCTCATATAATGAACTATAGAGGTTGTGTTCTACCCACTGTCATGCAGAAACTCCAGGATCAAGATATGGAACCGCAAAATTGCCTTTGACACTAATAATCCATTCTTCAATGTTTTCTAATGTAATGTGTTCAAACATTTTCCATTCTTGTGCTCTAGTTACTTCAAGTCCTGATAATGAAACCAAAATGTTGGGTTCTTTTAGTAGTTCTACTTCAACACTGAAGCTTCTCCCAACAAGCTAATGTGTTGGCCCTCTAACGTGAGAAGTAAGTCTCGCACGCTCACCCGAAGCACGTAGCAAAAGATCGATTCCTGAAGGATTTTTAACACAATATTATATTTTTTTTTCATATTATATAACATAGTTCCTAAAAGATTATTCATCACCCTAAATATACTACTATTATCCTTATTATCCTAGATTTAACTATCATTATAACTAGGATCACCATTACTATTTAACAATAGTGGTAAAAAAAGAAAATACCCTTATGTAAATCACATCTATCATTCAACCCTTAAAATACTTCATCATCTGTAACACAATATGGCAAACATTGAGCTCTCCTTAATAGCTTACTACATTACAAGACAAATCATTATAGCTATTTTCCCAAAAAGTCCACCATGAAAATGATTACAATAGGGGTTTTTATACTTATTTTTCCCTGACAAAGTGTCATAATCCTAACTGTTATGAGTAGATGGCACACGAACTCCCAAAAAATTGAGAGTCATGGCACTTACAATTAGTTGTTCCTATAGACTTGGGTCTTTGTGCCCCTAGATCCTTGTTTTATGTTATATCCTGGCGGCCAAGTGTTTTGTTCCTTACAGGGTGGTACAAAACCTCTAATCAATAGGGTTAAAGTGCCACACTTGAAATGTTCTTCTAACTACTCTACATCCCTCATGCTCCCCAGTCTTTTGGTTTTATTCCCAGCCCCTATTCTTGGGTATTTCATGACATGTTTCCTTTTGACTAGGTCCTCTCACGCTGGGTCTTCTATGCCATTGTCCTTCCGCACCCATCAAGATTCATGGTATGGGCTTCATGCCATGGTCCTCTCATGCTATGGTTCTCCCATGCCATGGTCCTCCCATGCCATGATGCTACTTGTAATGAAATGGATAATTGTCCTTTTGTACTGCGTGCCAAGAATGGAATTAATACTTGTCAAAATTGTGGCATCAACAAGACTTGATTTATAAAGCAGACTGGGTTCATGCTAGGTGGCATGCAGTGGGGTTTAGGATCAAACCATTGTACTAGAGGACCCCAAAGGATCGATACTTGATGATGATGATGATGATGGTGACTTGTTTTACTTTACCAAATTCTAGCCATGGTCGATTTCCATACCTACTATTGTGGGTACTTGAGGAGATGCTACTCTAGAGGATTGTATTTGGATGGGCCCCAGTGCTACTAGTACAAATTTATAGGGAGATTTGGGCCTTTCAGGCATACAGATGGTATGGGATCATCAATTTTTTGCTTCATTACTAGGCATTCAATCACATTTAGGTTTTGAGACCATTAGGGGTACCATGGCAAGGATTCACTCAAGTAGCCTTTTTAGTTGGTTTCATGTGGTGGAGTTATATTGATGCTTTGATAGGTGTTGGTGGAGGAGTCAGAGATATTGATTAGTTTAGGGATGCTTTGGATGGTTTGGTGGTAGGTGATGTTGTATATAGGTCATATGTAGATTGGCCTAGTTGGCCTAAGCACAAGTTCTATACATTATCCTTATATATCTAGTACTAGATTTCTAGGAGGAGAGATGGGGATACTGAGCTCATACCCTTCAATCAAGTGAAGAGATAGTTTGGACTAGTACATGGGATCCCTTTGAACTTTCCTTGATACAGGAGGGAGGAGGTTGCATTTTTATTATCGAAGCCACAACCACAAGATGTTCTACTAGACTTTGAGGAGCTAACAACTAAAGCGGCCATAGATGATGCAAGGATTATAGATGGTTATGCCACCTGGTTCTAGGCCCGATATGTAATGATTGACCTCAAATGGGGTGATAGGGGAAAAAACATATGGATGTGGACCTTACAGGTGTACTATCACAGGATGGTTAGACAACAATGGCATTGGTAGTAGCACAAGCCTAGATTATCAAGTTACAGGGATAGGTGGGCACATTATAGGTATAGATTGTCACCTTATAGGGGTAGGTTTTCACTTTGATAGGTGAACACAATATAGTGAGGACCTCCCTAGATTTAATTACGTGAAAGAGAGAGATTCATTGAGACAGAGGGTAGGAGCAACTACAGCAGTAGCATGAGGATCTCCTGACATAGTTCCAAGGACATGGTACCTAGCCATTATTGAGGAGCTAAGGTATTATGAGGTGATAGTGCTAGCTTAATTGCCATTAGAGATAAGATATGGGGAGTATAGGGCCAGCTTACCAGGGGTTCCATCTATAGCGACTCGAGGACAGTGGGCCTCAATAGTAGGATAGGCAGGGAGGCCACCACTAGATGGCAGTGCAAGTGTAGAGGGGGCCAATGATAGTGGTGTAACAAGGGCCTGATAGCTAGATTATGTATATGATTTTGATTTTGATACTGCCCTACACACTAATGATGTGAGATGTATATGAGCGAGAGAGACATGGATACATTATGTCATGTATCTTTTTATTGATGTATATGATGACTATGTTTTGATTATGTTGATTATACCATTGTCATTTGATTATAGTGATGATTATGTTTTTATGTTGATGATTCATTAATGATGTATTGATGTATGATTATGATGATGTAATGATGTTTGTGGATCATGGATGACATATATGGTTTTGCATACTTATGGTTATTGTTGATTCTTTATGATGGATGTTGTTTAAAACATGTTTTTAATGAAAATATTTGTGGTTATTTATCATGGTTGCATATGGGTGGGAATATTTGATAGATAGGTTTTGATGACGTTTTTGTTTATGAGATGATTAAGACAATGTGGTTGGTAGATAGGGTGATGTTTTGTTGTAGGGATGATGTTTGATGATGATCTTATGATGTTATAATGATATGTTGTGATTGTTCATGATTTATGGTTCTTTATGTTTTGTTTATGGGTAGGGATATGGTTTATAATTGCCCTATTCATGGCATGAATGGGAATATAATGGAAACACATAAAGTAGGTGATGACAACAAAATGTGAGAAATAGATAAGAATCATGAGACATATGACCATATGAACTAACAAATAGAGTGTAAGAAAAAGGCATGATGTTTTTTTAGTTGGCAAGGATCTAACAACTAGAAACCATAATTGGATAGACTTAGTGAACATAAACCAGTTGAATGCTTTGCAAGAGCACACTTTGATTGAGAAAGAGGGTGTCTTGGTCACTTTGTATCAAGTAAGCTCATAGTCCCTTGATTTTAGAGAAGGATTGAAGGGAAGGGAGGGGATAGGTAGATGGTTGAATGTTAAATAGGTAAAAAGGTAACCTGATGTGGGTTAACTTGTCCCTTCTATAGGTGACCAAATAATCATAATAGACAAGTCCATGCCTTAATATGATATGTAGATTGATCAATGTGAGAAGTCTACCAATGTTATATATAAGAGTCGATTTTGGCATAAGGGGCTGATGTGTAGACTAAACGATGTGAGAAGTCTACAAATGGCACTTATAAGAGTCGATTGTGGCTTACTTACTTTGATTTTGACATAGGGTCATTTTTTGCTTTTGTTATTTGGATAAGTTATTGAAGTTGATCGATGTGGGAATCTTCAAATGATTATTTCTTAGCCATCCTTCAAGGGAGTGGTCTAGAATTGAATTTTTATAGCTATCCTTCAAGGGAACGGTCTATATTTAAACAAATTTTAATTATTGGGCAACCATCCTTCAAGGGAACAATCTGTAATACTAGAGATATGGATACAACAAATATTTTGAATGCATAATTAGACATGGACAAGTCTATTAGGCTTAAAAGTTTACCTTTATGGAGGCAAGACTTTAACACAAAAGGTAAATGTTAAATGGGGAAAGAAGTTTGAGAGATAATTTATCATGGGATTCCATCTGATTAGAGATGAAAATTATCCATGAGAACCACGTCATGGGTAGAGCTGTGGTGCCCAAGCTTAGGATTAGGTTATAACTGTGATGGATAATCACACAGTTCTATGTTGTAATTAATAGTTCCTAGAGGGATTAGGGATAGGTAGGTGAAAGGAAATAAAAATCTCGTAAACTAAGGGATGAGCTTATGTTAGACATAAAGGTGAGTTTGATACTTATTTCAATAATAGAAAGGACACAAATGTGAAGCATTAAGAGGCTCAGGTTCTGGTTTGCCTTTGAGAGAGGACAAATGATAAGCTCGTAATCCATACTTATGGGTTATGATGTAGGGTCTGAGCCAATTGAAAGAAAACTTTCCCTTTTTTCTCTTCTCCATATTAGTTACATGTTGGTTTTACTTAAGGACAAGGTCTTTGATGTTGAACTCTTGCTCTTTCAGGGGTTTGTTGTATATATGTTTGATTCATTCTTTATAGACACGAATATGATTAAGGGCTACGAGGTGATGTTCATTAAGAATTTTGAGACATGCAAGGAATTCTTGATGATAGTTTCTCTTGACAAGGATTTCATATAAATATATGTGAAGGGATGGAATTTGGACTTCAAGAGGCAAGACTACCTCAGCCCTAAAGAGGAGAGAGAAAGGGGTAACACTCGTGGAGGTTCAAATGCTAGTGTGATAGGCCTATAAAGTGAAAGAGCTATGCAAATACCAATCCCTACCTAAATTACTAACTACTTTGGTGAGCATTTTGATGAAAGTTTTATTAGAGGCTTTCATTTGTCCATTGGCTTGGGGATAGTAAGGCAAGGAAAAATGTAACTTAATGCCAAAAGTATCACAGAGACCTTGGAATTTTTATTATTTAAAATATTTACCATTATCGGTGATTATCTTATGGGTAACACTGAATTGGTAGATGATATGGTGATTGGTGAAGTTGATAATGTTTTTGGATTTGGTTGAAATAACAGGGATGGACTCCAACCATTTGGTGAAATATTTGGTGGTGGTAATGATATATTGATGTCATTGGGAGGAATGAGGATTGATTTACCCTATAAGGTCAATACCCCATTACAAGAAGGGCCAATAATCTTTGAATACTTGAAGACCATGAGGAGGTGCATGATGTAAGTTAGCATGTTGTTGACATTTGACACACTTCTTTACATAGTCACAACAGTCTTGATTAAGGGTGGGTCAATAGTATCCAAGGTGAAGGAAATGATTAGAAACAACTAAGCCACTAAACTTTCCCCCAAAGACCCCATCATGTGTTTCCTTGATGGCGTGGGAAGCCTCATGACCATAGAGATAGCAGAGTAGGATGCTGCCAAAGCTGTATTTATAAAGGATTCTCCTTAGTATGGTGTAATGAGATGTACTCTAAACAAATGCTCTTTGGGCAATCTTGATAAGTTTAAGAGGGGTAATGCTAAGGTTTAGGTAGTCAAAAGTTTGATCATAGCAAATGTCAGAAGGAGATGTCTCCACATTATAAATGGTAGGCAGATAAGAACTGATATATGGTGTGATAAACCGATGGATGGTGACAAATAGTTTAGATTAGGTAGGTTAAGGTGGGATTTGGGAAGCAAGGGAAGCCATTGTGTATAGAAATTTATTAGTAGATCAAGGAACTAACTGGATAAGGTAATGGTCCAATAATGTTAAGAGTACGTCTACAAGTTGTTTGTACTTTAGGAAGACATCATTTTTACATTGATACGATGTCATGACCTAGTTGATAACTAGTTGGGAGTTACCAAAGACACTGATTATTTTGACTCCCAAGCCCAGAGGGGTTTGGAGACCTATAACTAGGGCTTTATATTCAGTTATGTTGTTGGTGCATTCAAATTTGAGTTTAAAAGAGAGGGGAAGAGGTTCCCCATTAAGGTCAATGAGAATATCTTGAGCACCCCCACCATTTTCACATTTAGAGACATCAAAAAATATGGTCATTTGGTAGGTGGGTTCTTCCTGGGATAGAGTTACAATGGTATCGTCTAGAAAGGTAAGAGGAAGAGGTTAATTGTCTGGTAGAGGAGCTTTGACCAATTGGTCAGCGATGACATGTCCTTTAATGGACTTTTATGGAAGGAAATCAAGATCAAACTCAACTAGGAGCATGAGCCACTTAGCCATATGCTAATTTTGGTATGGCTTGGACTGCATATACTTGAGAGGGTCAATGTTAGTGATGACATAGGTTTTATGATTAAGAAGATAGTGATGAAGTTTGGAGGCCATGAAAACTAAGGTGAGGTAGAGTTTTTCAGGATGGTATACCAAGTTTCATATTTGATGAGGGTATGATTAATGTAATAGATGGCTTGTTATTTATTTTGTTCATCACAATGTGTGATCATTACCCCTAAGGAATGATCTGTGGTGGATATATATAGGTATAAGGGCTGGTATTCCTTAGGAGGGGTGAGGACAAGTGGAGAGAGAAGATATTCCTTGATTGCATTGAAGGCTTACTGACATTCCTTGGTTCACTTAAAAGAGATATCCTTCTTTAGGAGGTAGTGGAAGGGTTGACATGTATCTGATAGCTGGGAGATGAAGTGATGGATGGATTAAAGTTTGCCCTGTAGGTTGTGGAGTTGTGTAAGGTTGGTAGGAGGAGGCATCTCCAAGATTTCTCTAACTTTGGTGGGGTCTATTTCGATTCTATGGAGAGAGATAATGAAACCAAGAAGTTTACCTGATAAGACTCCAAAAATACACTTCTTGAGGTTGAGTCTGACATGATAATGGATTAGTCAGTTGAAGATGATGGAGAGAATAGATACATGATCCTTACGATGTTTGGATTTCCTAAAGAGATCATCGACATAGTCCTCTACAATTTTATGGATGAGATTGTGAAAGATATAGGTCATGGCTCGCTGATAGGTTACTCCAGCATTATTTAGTCCAAAGTTCATGACCCTATAGCAGAAGGTTCCCCATGGGGTGATAAATGAAGTTTTATGCTAATCTTTAGGGGCAATCAAGATCTGATTATATCTTGAGAAACTGTCCATGAGAGATAACATTTCATGGCCAGCTGTAAGATCAACAAGTTAGTCAATGTTTGGTAGAGAAAAGTCATTCTTTGGACAAGCGAGGTTGAGGTCATGAAATTTGATGCAAAGATGAAGTCCCCCTATGGGTTTGGTGATGGGAATGATGTTATAAACCCATTATGGATAATCGATGGGTTGAATAAAGTTGATAGATAAGAGGCATTAAAGCTCTTCTTTGACAAGAAGGGCTATGCGAGGATATATCCTATGAAGCTTTTACCGAACTAGCTTAGCCTCAGGATGAGTAACAATGTTGTAGAGGGAAATAGAAGGGTCAATTGCAAACATATCATGATAATACCATGCAAATGTTAGACTATGGTCTTGAAATAAAGAAGGGTTATCTCGTTGTTCCACATAATTTAAAGATTTGTCGATTTTGACTATACAGGGGTTATCCTAAGTTCCCAAATTGACATTAATAGTGGATTCATTTTGCATAGTTCGATTCTCAAGAGGGAAAGATTTATGGAAAGAGGGAATCCGCCGCACTAAGGTAGGTGAGAATGGAATCATCATCTTGACGTTGGATGGTGTTGATGGTAGGAGAATCACATTCAATCATTTCAAGATGGATGAGAGGAAGGGTTTTAGTTCAATCATCCTTTTGATAGGTTAGGGGGCCAAAGCTAATGATATTGATTAAAAAAAAGTTAGATGGGATGATGTCAGAGTCCTGACATTTGGAGGTAGATGGGGTGAAGATGGAAGTTCTTCATCGATGGTGGTAATGGGTTTTGGTGATGTGGGTTCTTTCAGTGGTACAAACCCAAGGCTAAAGAATTCATTTGGTTTTGAGTTTTGATTACAGGTAACTCATGAGGTACTTATTTATAAGGGCCAAGACCAAACCCCTTCCAAGCGCACCGATAGAGGTAAGCTTTGGCAAAGGCTAGTTTGTCCAAGTAATAAAAATCAATGATAAATGGTCTAATGAATGGGGTAGTGGTGAGAGCGAGAAGTGGTTGATTAAGTCCCCCATAGATGAAATTTGTTTGATTATTGGAGAGCCCAAAAGGGATGATGGTTTTGATGTTGGGATCATAAGAAGGGTCATATTTGATGTTCCCATACTCTTGCGGAGTAGGGAAAGCATCTAAGGCTAAAATTTGATATTCCTTAAGAGAAAGACATTGAAATGTGGATTGTAGGGAATCCTTAACCAAAATTTGGGATGAAGGGATGGTTGAGCTAGTTGATGCTTCATCATCATTGTAGGTAGAAGTGTTGATGGTCTTGGTTGGAGGGGTTGCCTTGTTAGAAGTTGGTTGAGAGATAGATGGAGGTGGTAGGAGCACGTCATTTGTCCAATATGTCATATTTTAAGAGGCAAAGGGACTAGGGTCAGCTTTGATGGTAATAACTTCTCCCTCATGATTGAATTTGACACATCGATGTAAGGTGGAAGGGACGTAACTCATAACACAAATTGAAGGGCATCTGAGCAACACATTTTATTGAAACTCACCCTTTATAACATAAAATAGTTTGAGAATGGTGCGAGGCCCCAAATGGATGTGGAGAATAATGGTCCATAAGGTGGTGGCCATGGTATCATTAAAAGAGTGAAGGACCACTATACTTTTTGACATGATGTTTTTGGGTAGCTGAAGTTGGTCATATGCATGGGAGGAGGTAATATTGATGCTATCTCTTCCATCAATCATCACCCTTTTGATTTAGGTTTGATTGATGTACGTTGTGATAAAAAGGGGAGGATCAGAGTCCTCATGATTACCAGGTGGTATGTTAGAATCCTAAAAGGTGATGAGGGTAGAAATTTGGAGGGCACCAATAAAGGGTGCAAGAGGTTGAGGATCGTCTGGTTGAACCTCTATAGATTGCAAAGCCTCGATCAGTGCCTGACAATGGTGGTGTGAGGTGTTGACTAGTTCATAAAGGCTCATTTTCATTGGTGTCTGGTGAAGTTGTTTTAACATGATATGCTAGATGGATTCAAATGGGTTGGAGGTAGACGGTCCAAAAATGGATACTTTGGGCTTTGGTGGTGGTATAGGTGAAGGTGTAGGTGTTTGGTTTTGGATGGTAGGTTGAGAGGTGAAAGGGTAAGTCCATGGAATGGATTCCTAGGCTCTTCCATTATCTTTTTATTGGGCTTAGGATCATGTAACCACGTGAATAGTGTGGATAAGGGGTTTATTGGGTTTGGTGGTTGCTTTAGTTCCTCCCTCTCATCTTTAGGTAGGAGTGGGAGAGTAGGTAATGGTTGAGTAGGTTGCATGGATGGTAAGATTGGTAATGGAGGTAAGAAGGGTTCATATGATAACAGATCATCGTCATCATATAGGCTATGAACAAAGACTTGGAGAGTTTTATAGTTCTTTGTGTCATGTCTTAGTGCCCTATGGTATGCACAGATCAAGTGATAATTGAACTAGGAGGGTTTGGTATTGGAGGGGTAGAATGGTTTGATAGGTGGTAGGCTAATGGAGAGAAGTTTGAAACAACCTCTATAAAATGGTTGAATAGGATTCAAACAAAGGTGTTGGAGGTATTGGATTTTTGATTTTAGGAGTGGGAACCTTCTTAGGCATAGGTTTTATTATGGAATTTGTGATTGGAGTAATGGTTTTAGTTGGTGATTTTGGTTGGGTTTGCTTGGTTATGGTAGATTTGGGGATTGGAGGTTTGGATATGGAAGACTTGGATGAGGAAGATTTAGCTATAGGTGGGAAAGTAGATGTAGATAGGTTGGTTAAAAATGATGGATAAATAGAGGGTTTTATAGGTGTAGGTGGAGAAAAGGGGGATGGTTTCTTAGAGGAAGAATAGATAACTAGAATGGTAGAAGGATGGGGTCCTAAGATAGATGACAAGTGGGAAGGAGTTGGTATGGGTCTAGTTCAAGGTGGAAGTTTAAGTAACTTTACCTTCTTAATTAGTTTAGTTGGATTTTTCTTTGGTGGGATAGATGGGGTTAAGTCCAACCTCAAAGGGGCATGAGCATGACTAGGTGTGGGAAGAATTCCTAGATTCTTGATTGGTTTGGTGAGAGAGGCGTAAGGTGATTTTTAAATTTTAGATGGAAGTGGTTGGGATAGTTCAATTATAGTTTTAGAAGAGGTATTTGGTAAAGAGGTAATAATTGGTTTAAGGGTGGATTCAAGGGAGGTTGATGATTCGGATTTGTTTTAGCAAGGGATTTCAAGACGATGCCAAAAGGTGGCTCTATCAAAGTTAGGTTGGGGAGTAAACTCTAGACTTTGCACTAGTCTAGAGAAGGGCTTATAGATGGGTTTAGTTCCTTAGTCATTGGTTTCAAAGCTTAAGCCCTTTGGTGGAGAAAAAGGAATGATTTCTCTATCCTTGGTTTTGGTGTATGGTTCAAGAATTGGTGGATGGGTAGGTGAGGTAACCTTCTCTTGGTTTGGTGTAGTTTCCAAAGAAGGTGTGGATGGTTTTAAGATGAGGGAGGTAGGTATGGTGTCTTCAAATGAAGGAACGGATAGAGTTGATTCCATTGTTTGGGTATCCATAGAAATGGAGGGCAGTTCTACCACTTGAATGGGTAGAGTGGAAGAAGAAGAAATGGTTATAACAGAGGTTGTTTCCTTTGTCATTTCCATCAAAGGAGAGGCAGATAAAGCCAAAGTTTCTTCAAGTGAAGAGAAAGGGGTGGTTAATTCTTTCATTTGGGTATTCAAAGAAATAGGCATTGAGTTCTCTATTTCCATTTGGGTGATTGAGTTAATGGTCTCTTCAATAATGGGCTCATTATTAATAACATTGATTGTGTGTGCCTCATGAGAGTGGGATGATTTGGATTGGTTATCATGGTGTTGGGGAGAAGGAGTACAATTGGGGAAATGTTTGCAAAAAATATCAAGGGACTAATTAGGGGGTGCATTAGGATTATCAAATGCAGTTTCACCACTATCAATCAAATTTTGGATAAGACTATTGAAAGTATTGCATCTATTAATGTCATGTCCTAAAACATGGTGAAAGGCACAATGGTCATTTTCACTATACCAACCTAGCACGGGGTGAGAAGCATCAAATTATTGGGGTGGTTTAATAAGTGGAAATTGGATGAGGTTGGCTTTGATTAGTTTATCCAAAACTAATGCATAAGATTCTCTAATGGGAGTATATTATTTTGGAAGAGCTCAGTTTTGGTTTTGGTTTCGGTTTTGTTGATAAGGAGGGTTGGAAGAATTGGTTCGTGGTTGGTTGACAATTAGAGGTGGAGAATTTTTTATAACAACTGAGTTTATAGATGCTTTTCCTTTGGTATTAGATTGGTTAGTGACTTTGGTGGAGGAAGGGTCATTGGAATTAAAGCTAGAAGTCTTGTTCCGCAGTTTCAATTTCCCTTCATTGATGGCCCAGTTTTCTAGTTTGTGTGTCATGGTGAATGCCTCATCAAAAGTTTTGAAAGTTTGAACTTTAAGAGTGGGGGAAATATGTATGACACAACCCTAAGAGAAGATTTCAATTAATTCAGGTTATGGTAATGAAAAGGTAAGTTGGTTGATGAGGCCTCTCAATCTAGTAATGAAATTAACAATTGACTAGTCATCAAATTGCTTGATGGAATAGAGGTCCGTAATAGAAACTTTTTTATTTATGTTTACTAAGAAATGTTCTAAAAATATTTGGGCCAATTGGGAGAAATAAAAGATAGAGTGCATGGGAAGAGCACTATACCAATCAAAGACAAGTCTGGATAAGGACATGGGAAAGGTTCAAAGAAGAGCATCATCATATGCGATTAAATAACAATAATGACATAATACTCTCAAATGTTTGAAGGGGTCCTCCTTACCTTGGAATTTGGAAAAGTTAGGTAATTCCCATTAAGGAGGATAAAAATGGATGGGAACAGATGGATGAAAGGGTTCATTACAAATTTGATCATAGGATAAAAGTTTATACGACTTAGAGATGGATGACTCCAAGTTGGTCATTTTGTCCATTAACATCTTGATAAAATCTAGTTGGGGTTGGGAAGCTACATAATTAAGGGGCACATTCTGTTGAGGTTAGGTGGCATCTATGTATAGATAAATAGTAGAAGGTGTAGAAGAAGCCACATATTGGTAGGTGGTCACAAAAGGTTGAGATGCTACCACTTATGGATTGATTGGCACAAATGGTTGGGTTGAATGTGTTATATATCCCTATGGGTTGGAGACATATTGATAAGTTGTCATGGGTACTTGTCGAGGGATGGATATGGGTTGGCCTAAAGGTATGCCTGAGGTAGTGAGTTAAGGTTGGGTAGGTTGAGGTTGCATGGTGACTCTAGTGCTAATGGGTGGAAGTGTTTAACGTCTAGAAAGCACCGAGTTCTAAAATGGTGCAGAAATTAGTGGATTAGTTGAGATAAGGGGAAGGGTAGAAACATGGGTAGAAGATAACCTTATGGTAGGTGGAGTATAGGTAACTAGAGGCAAGGTTGAACCTATATGTGAAATATTGTGTGTGGTAGGAGGTGTTTGGTTAGAAGTTGGAATATTGGATTGGGTTTGGGTAGTGGTAGTAGATGGGATATTAGAGGAAGAAGAGGCTTAGGTTAGCAAGGGTTAGGTTGAGGTGGTACCCACCATAAGATGGGGAGGCATACCATAAGGAGGGTTCGTAGGAGGAACCAAAGCAATAGAGGTACGATGAGGTAAGTTGTGAACATAATGCTAAAAGGTCACTACATTGTTATCAAAGAAGGCAACGATGTCTGCATCACACTCATAAATAATGGAGATTTTGGTAGGAGGGGGAGAACAATGAGGTCAACCCTCATCATTATAATTGTACTCCATGGAGAAACATGAAGAAGGTGGTGGTTGATTGGTTTGGTTCCTCAGATACTATCTAGTAAAGACCATGTGAGAAAATAGGGAATAGTATGATGAAACTCACACCTCATATAATGAGCAATCAAAAGAAAATAATCCAAGGCAAACAATGCATTCACTAAAAGTGTGTTAAAAACCTATGATTTATTTTAGATCACTTTTGGCTTATGCCATAGAAAGTGTGAAGAGGGAATTTGTCTCATAGATTGGGTACTAAATAGGAAATCTATGGTTGGAGTTAGGTTGTTTAGATGCTCAAGAGAGAAATCTGTGTTGAACTTCAGTACGTGGCTTGGTATTTGGGCCTACCCCCTCACTTCACGGTCCCACAATGGTAAGAGTGTCAGGTGCTTAGCCAAAATATATCAAGTTTAGAGTTTATACCCAACTAGAGAGTTGAGTTGGTTCTCCCCTTAGTGGTGAAATCCAAGTAGGGTAGTCGGGAAGGGGTAAGGTTGCTACTAGGTGATGAAATCCTAGTCGGGCCTTGTCTAAGGAATGTTTTGATGTGTTAATTGTTTTATGGTTTGGCTTAGTGTGTGATAACAAATATGAAATCTATGATTAATTACTTTTCCCTCTAATTTACTAGATGAACTAGAACAAATGGGTAATCAATATATGCAAAAGGTTTATTTTAAGTCCAAAAAGAAATTTTTAGATTTCATTCGATGAGAAAACAATAAAAGAAGAAAAAGGGAACTAGGTCCCACTAGGCATGCCAAAATGTTTCAGTTAATTTTACTCATTTATTAGTTTTGGAAGTAAGTAATGAAACTCGTAATAGGGTGTATAAAAGAAAACCTAGTAAAGTGCACACGTGATCCAAATGATGGTGGGAAATACTCTTTGGCTAGGAAGGAATAACCTATAGATAAGAAAGCACTAAACAAAACTTGTTTGTTAGACAATGATGAAGGGTTGACTACCTAACGTATGTTAGATCCAAAAAGGTAATGCTTACTAGGATGGTTGCAAATCCACTCCCTGATAAAAATTAAATTTGATAACAAAAGGAAAAGATACTTGCATCTAATAACAAGAAAGTAAATGTTATTTAAGAAGGAAACAAAATGGTTGTTCTGGAAAATAATTAAATATCATAAAAGCAAGTCAATTGGTATCAAGTCAAAAAATTAGAATAGGTTCTATGATCAGGCAAAAATAGAGAAAATTGGGTTTGATTGGGCTAAGGATATGAAAATAACTTGTTGGATTTTTAAGCCATAGTCAGCCAGTGACGGTCGAGTGAATTGACTACAGTTAGGATAATCGACAACGATTGGGTAACTAATGATGGTTCAGGTAACCGTTGGTGGTTGGGCTAACCATAGGCAGTTGCCTGTGTGTTCTAAGAGGATATTGAAATGGAATTGCAGAATGATGAATAGGCAGGGAAGGGTTTTGATATAGGTCTATGGGATGGAGAATAATATGTTAAGAGGTCTGGTTAGGGCAGGGAGGTTAGAAATAAGATGAAATAATGAAAACAAGCACAAGATACCTATAACTTAATAGTGGAGGGTTGAGGCAATTTAGATAGAGTGACAGTACTTCAGCTTCTAAAGGTGATCCAAATAGAGGTTCAGTTCACTAATGCTATTGCTTGCTCACTAAAGGGATTTTGGGTACTTGCACAAGAAAATATGATAGCCTGAAAATGAATTTTTTGTGGATTTTGGATCCATTTCACTTCTTCCTCTTCTCCTTTTGTAGGATGAAGTTGTTAATTACGATGGAGAAAGTTACTAATTTGATAGGGGAATATACTTACCAATTTATGACATTTTAAAGCTAATTTACTTTGCATAAAGAAGTTACTAAATTATGCAATGTTTATCTTACGCCCAACAGGTAATTACTTTAAAGCAAGCTCGAGGACTTGACTGTCGATGGTTAGGCTAACCATCAACGATCGAGGGGGCTAGAAGAAAATGAGTTGAATTAATTTGAATTAGATGGTTTAGTTAAATGTGTTAAGTTAGGGGTCAAGCTAGTAAATGAGTCTAATTAACTAGGTGGTCCACTAGATGCAATGTTGGGCAAGGGTCAAAGAGGTGATTTGACATCGAAAGTTGTCATGTGCAGTTTTTAAGTGTCTACAACTCTAAAAAATCTACCATCTATTGAATTTTTGTCTATTCTCACAAAGGATCCCATTCTATTAACCAACATATTTACATGTTCTTCTTTTCTCATGATAGGAGGCAATTGGTACAATCTAATTCAAATGGGAGTTGCTGAAATATTCATCAATGTAGTTTGAATAAGGGCATCCAAAGGTAGAAAAAGGTGTTGGACTTGCCAAAGAACCATCATCTGAAGGACCAAATAAAATCCTTATCTGTGAAGCATTAGAAGACTGAAGAAACCTGAACCGAGTAGGAAGAAAGGGCCACTATCAAACTACAAGGAGACTTAGCCCAATGAGATAACTCCTTTGTAGGTGGGTGAACTCTCACACACTTATCGAATAAGGTTTTGCATCCCAAATCATGCTCCATATCCTCAATGTTAGAATCAAAGATTCCCAGGTCAAGGGTATCCTTTAAGAATAGAACTAGAATGTCCCCAAGATGAAAGGAAGAAGGATGAAAGGGCTTATCAGAGAGACTAACCTCTTCTAGCAAACCAACCAAAGGGGGATATACAAATCTGGCATAACAAACCAAGGGGGAACAGTCACAGACTGAAACTAGGATTTACAAAACTCTCTGTAGTTATGGAATGGTTTCCTGACATTCCTGTGGTCAACATAAATCCACCTTTGATTGAAGCCTATCTCTGCAAAAAATCTAGGGTGACCCAAAACCACTACAACATAGGATTAAGGGGGAGATAGGAATGAAAATTGATGGCTACTATTGGAGACCATCACCTGGAAAATGTTAGAAGTGCTTACTTGATTCAAAGGAATGACTAAAATTTTGGCATCTATAGGAACTTCAGCTAAAATTTTACTTTTACATTTCAATTAAATGGCTTATTTTAGTTTTTAACAAATTAAAAACTATTTTTAATATTTGATATTTTGTATAAGAATGAGATACCTCAGACAATAAAGAATGTTAATGGACACTAGGGAGGAAATATGTATTTCTCCTTAACCTCTAAAGGGTTGAATTCATTATACATGAGTTTCTCAACAACACAAATGGTTCTGAATTTGAAAATGCACTATGGATGACATCTTGCAATTATGTAGTAAAAGAAGACTTCAATTGCATTTGGATTGAAATGAAATGAAATGGTTTTAATTACGTCCACGAGATTAAATAGTCTATGGGACCACCAATTACACTGAATGCTCCAACCAGTCAAAGATTCCTAAGATCTGAGGTATCTTTTAGAATGTTGCTCTAACTCTTGTTGAATTGAGTTAGCATCTCCCCCAACTTTTTTAATCTCTTTCCCTCAAACACATCTACCATGTAACCAACTCTTAATTTTTTTGCATATTTGATTCATATGTATGCATACTTAAGACACTCAAAGACGAAGTTTTTGAAAGCATTCAGATTGTTTTGGATTGAATGAGAGTATCTGGTTGGGTTCAAATAGGCATTTGGGAGAGCTGCATAGCTTTCTTTGAATCTCTATTCAGGTTTCCTATTTGAAGGATAGGAGAAGATGAGTTAAGATGTGACTATGGGGCGATTCCCACATATAATTAATTATTATTAGCTCATCATTATTGTAACTCAACTTACATATGACATTTTCTAACTTTGTTTCATTGTACGAAAAAGGAATTCTTAGAGAGCTTACGTACTCAGACAATCTCCTTCCACTGTTTTCGTTTGAAAGTGGTGCTGAATCATCTTTCACCATCACCCCATTTAAGGCTATAATTTTGAGGTGATTAAACTTATAGTTCTCACTTATCAAGGCTTCCATCAATGGTATCCACTGTATTCCCTCCATTATGTCAAAATCAATATTTTGTACTCTATGTCTGAGCAGAGATAGCTTCCAAAAGGCTTCGGTTGGCAACGAAATGAACTATCCTGATCTATAATCAACTAAAAGCCCCAAGATAATTAGTATTGTAGCCCTTGGATCTCATGTGACTAGAGGGTTGATGGCATGGCAGCATGCATTGAGTGAGATAGTATAAGAATGACTCTTTTCTCATGATATCCAATAATTTTTCCTAGAGATGCTAAATATTCTTCATAAAATACAAGGCTCTAAAGGTATTATTCATATACTATTATGCCATCCTTTTCATTTTTATTCGTAAGAGATCTTATGGATAGGGAATCATTTTATTTATATCGATCTTATGAATAAGAATTTGTTCTATAAATTATCATTTATAATTTTTGTTTTATAATATATATTTTTAAAATATATATAATTATTAATATCAATAAATTTAATAAGTATGTATGATTTATATAATAAAATAGTATATTATAATTTTTTAATCAATTGTATTAATATCTTATTTTATTTGAAAGAAGATTTATAAAAATATTTAAATATTAAATAAGAATTAATTCATTCAACTTTTTATTAAATTTTATTAATTTCAATAAGATCTTAATTTTATACTTCAAAATCATAAACTTATTTATTGAATGTTGTTGAAATCCATATTAATCAAAAATATATATTTAAATCATAATTTATTTTATTTTATTTTTTGAAATAGTATCAAAATTTTACTTGAGTTAATATAACCATATTACACTCAAGAAATTTCCTTAAAGTATATTGTAGTTTCTCAAAAAGCTTAGTAAATAGTTCTCTTTTTAAAGGATTCACATGGACTTCTCAAAAAGTTTTTTTATAATATTGAATATATTATTATGATAATTCTTAGTTGGAAATTTGTTATTATTAATTATATTCTTAATTTTTTACTCGTTTATATATATATATATTATAATATTGAATATATTGTTAAGATAATTTTTAATTAGAGATTTGTTATCATTAATTATATTCTTAAATTTTTACTTGTTTAAAAATTGGTAAACATTTTAGCAAAAGAAGAAACATTAAATAAATAAATTAAAATATTTATAATTAGGAGAATTTTAAATTCTCTAACAATATAATAAAGCTTATTTGATAACGCTTTGAAAAATAAGTATAAGAATTGAAAACAATTTTTTTTAATAATTGGTAACAAATTATTTTTAAATAGGATTTTGATTTCACTTTCACGTGACTCATATCTCATGCTAGTAATTATAGTTTTAAATCTAAGTGCAATCAATGATGTGTTCATTAAATGTTTATATAATTTAAGCTAACATATAAAATATGGCTTAATTTTAAATTGAGATAAGAAATAATTCATAAGGGTGATAAAACAACAAACAATCTACATAATTTATTATAACGATAAAATCTTAAAAAAAGTATGGAAGGATGAGTTTATATTATTTTTTTAATATCACAAATAATATGTATTATAGTAATTATTATAATTTTTTTTTTTAAATAGTATCACTAGCATACATATCTTGAATAAATTTTTGTAAAAGATGTCGAGAGATATCATTCTTAATGATATCTCAACATCTTTTACATCAATTTATCTAAGATATGTATGCTAGTTATAAATATACTATAACATCTAAAATGTATCTATGTGTACTCATCTAAAATATCATTTAATGCAATGAGTGTCACTTGAGACCACCATATATTTAGTTGAACTCTAGACTTACCTTAAGGCCTCTTTTGATCATTTTCCATCTTCTATGCGCATCTAGCCCAAGCTCAAACATACCAAATGTTGCATTAAGCCATCACCTAGACATTTCAAATCCTTTCTCACATGTGCTAGCCACCTAGACTATAGTGGGACCCATTTGATCTATAACACAGTGCATTGTTGGTAAAGGAGGAAGTGTTATTGACCCTTAGCTTCTTTCACCCCAACAAATATATTTTCACTCC